>OY776105.1:945856-2175729 GCA_963675205.1 Catocala nupta
AAGAAAACCCAAGAACACTTAGCCCGACCCAGAAATCAAACCCGAGACCTCAAGCACAGCAGTCGCGTTCACTACCGCTGCGACACCGAGGCGAGGTAGGCAATCAAAAAGTAAGTAATTAATCATCATTATATGCGCGTGTCATCGCGTCGGTGAGATGTTCCCATCATGACACTTCGCTGTTGTCAATGCACGTTCGTGACGATGTTTACCATATAATAGCGTCTGTCATGGCGACGACTCTTGTGTAAACGTGCTATGTGCGTGTGTTTCAGCTATTATTTGTTCTATACAAAACGAAAATAAAGCCTTCCAATTTAAAGACAACGCCCGCTCTATCCTAGCTCACATTGTAAATACGAATGTGAGTTTGTTTGTTTGTTACGCCTACACGCCTAAACTACTCGATCAATCATTATAAAATTTCGCAAACATGTTGTCAGCGGAACAGATAATAAGACAGGGTACCTTTCATACGGAAAAATAACTGTTACTAACCTAACCTATATTTACGCGAATGAAGCCGCGGGCAACATCTACTTACGCGGGGGACACAAACAAAAACGGACACAAAGTAGGTACAAACAAAGCATTGCCAATAGTTTTTTCGGTCTAGCTCGAGTGGTCCCGCTAGATTAATACAAATGAAACACACAGGTAGACACTATTTCATTATATAAAAAATACTTTATTAATTATGGTTATATTAATTTTATAGGTACGTGGAAGGATGTGTATATAATAATCCAAATCATCCGTTGAATCAAATCACTCTTAATTAATGTCTAATAATTATTACCGAGAATATTAGTTTATATCGTTGGGTGACGAGTGACGATATACAAAAACTATGATGCAAAGAATATTTGGTAAACAAAATTGACCTTTATGATCTAAAAGTTTTATTGTAGTAAGTAAAGAACAAATTTAATAACCGATGAAATGTCCTGGTACCTACATTGCATCATGACGAAAACTTTGCCACAGCCGTATAAAATTAAATAATTATTTTGATGACAGAAATTACACAATATACTAGCCTTTAAATATATTCAAAACGTATAAGCTAAGCTATAACTTGCAAGATAAATAAATATATACTTGTACATATATTAAACTAAATTAGCCGTTACTAGGCCACAATCCATTGTTATAAAATAATTAAGAAGAGAGGAACCCGCCACGCACCCTCCGATTGCCCACCTTAACTGTTGGAATAGAAGATCTGAGTGTATTCCAACTGGATATCACGTCGGGGTCACCAATGTAATGTTATATATACTATTTGTCTATACCTCATTCATGTGTTCATTGAGTTACGTGTGCAGGGTTATATTATAGGGTAAATAAATTAAACTGAGAGTTCGGTCAACACAAAGTCTATTCGATTTCCACAATGGTACTTACACTATCACGATATTACTGTAGGAAGGTTTAGAGACAACACAATGGGTGATCGGTGCGAGCGCAATACAATAATGTGCTGTCAGCAGAATACAATACAATGATTACAATGTTGCACCAACAGTAGGTACCTATTCCGATTTCAACAAACTGGAATACTATAAGGATCCACAATGCATTTAGGCAATCTTTCCAATTTGTTGAAGCTACTTCATACATTTCGATTTTATTCATTAATGATGATTGATGAACCAACTCCAATATATCTTATCTTATCTTATCTTGTGTGGGAGCCAGTCAGTACAGACCGGCGACACTTCGACCCAGTGGGATCTTTTGTGTCAATTTCCCCAATAACGACTGCCATAGATGTTCATGGCAGTCGGGACCGACGGCTTAACGTGCTCTCCGAGGCACGGAGCAGGCGATAATTGTCATTCAATACGCACATAATTTCGAAAAGTCATATAACTTCCGAAAGTCAGAGGTGCGCGACGTGGGTTTGAACCCGGGACCCTCTGCATTGCAGTCTGTTGGTCTCCCCACTGAGCTATCGCTGCTCTAGAAACTCCAATATATACTAATGTGCGTAAATAATAAGTTTAGTTGTCAATAGAAATCATACGGAACAGACGTGTTTTTCTCATTCCAAAATCACAGTAAGAACTACAACCTTAACACCTCAACACAATTATTTTAAGATAAATGAGTATTATTTGCGCTTCGTTACAAGTTACTCAGATTACTATAGTTGGCTTATAAGACAGCATACACACTCAAATTTAAACGTTCAATGATTGCTCTAGGATCACACGTACAAGCTAGTTCTAATGTATTCTACTTTTGTACAAATGCATGCGTCCCTCGAGCGAGGATTATGGTCCAGTTTTTATATCACGAAACGAGTCGTTTTAATTACTAACAAGTAAATTTTAACATGTATTTCATAGAACATGTGTCTCGTTCCGTGAATATTTCGTAAGTCATTGTAGGTACCAGGCGTAAGACTTCGGCGTCTCGTGTGTAGTGACATGGTGTTGATGATCTCTTGTTGTTTATAGAGTTGCCATTTGAAGACTTTTATGAATACGCGTAACTCAAATTAACACTATTTTCTGTTCCTACGCCAAAATTATAGTCTATCAATTACACTGCACAACAGCATGTCTGATGGTTGGGTTATGTTACTTGATATTAGTCCAAGTTTTAATGATAATTTCAAATTTCTCTATCAGTTCTAGTTAACAAAATATGACTCATGGGTCTTTTTATAATAAAACACAGAATATTTAAAGATTATCTTTAAATACCTATTTAGTTTTTATATTTGGCTGCTTTTATAACTGCTACGCCTGAGGTCGCGGGTTCGATTCCCACACAAGTCAAACATTTGTGTGCATGAACATGGATGTTTGTCTTGGTCTGGGTGTTTCTATGTATAATATGTATATATTAAAAAAAAAGTATTTATGTATGTTTATCCATTGTCTAGTACCCATAGTACAAGCTCTGCTTAGTTTGGGCTAGATGGTGTTGTGTGTATGTGGTAGAATAGATAGAATAGATAGACTTCCTTGCTGAAGCTGAATGTAGAGAGCCGAGCTTATTATTATTATTTATATACTCTCCGCAAATGAAACAAAAATGATTCGGATCATTCACACAAACACGTCTTGACGACGCCATATCAAATTATGTTAAGAAAACTTAATATTGTTCTAGTTATCAGCAGATTAACACTTAACACAGCGACTTTTAGTGGAAGCTACAACTCGTAAACAAGAGCTGTTACAAAAAAAATCAGGGTACATGTAGAATCAGCGACGTCGAATTAGTAAACATCATGTCACTGTGATAAAAGTCACAGACAAAAATTGCAATTTTGTTGTGCAATTATCATACACTAGATATGCCCGCGGTTTCACTCGCTTTTATGATTACTGCGCCGCTCCCATGGGTTATAGCGTGATGTTATATAGCCTATAACCTTCCTCAATAAATAGGCTAGCCAACACTAAACTAATTTTTCAATTCGGACCAGTAGTTCCTGAGATTAGCGCGTTCAAGCAAACAAACAAACAAACTCTTCAGCTTTATAATATTAGTATAGCTTTGCAAAACGTCATTTCTTTTTTATCTTGATTTACAATAATAATAATGACCTCCAGACCGATTTTCGGTCACGGCAGCCAATCTTAACGGAGACTGGCCATCTGCGCCGGAGATTAATAGTGCACAAGTATGTGCGCAAACACAAGTGCACTCTCTGTTCCCTTACCCTCATGATCCGATGGGACGGATAATCCGACACGACCGGAGAGAGATCAGGCGCAGGACCAACGGCTTTACGTGCTTTCCGAGGCACGGGGGTGTCTAACACCGCCAACTTCCTAACTCCGGGCTCGTATTGAGATTTCTTAACAGAAAATCCCAATACCTTTATGTTGGCCCGACCCGGGATTCGAAACCGAGACCTCATGCACAGCAGTCGCATTCACTACCGCTGCGCCACAGAGGCAGTCGACAATATACAAGTACCGTAGTGCATGCGAGAAATTATACCTTAGATAACTTAATACTTATTTATTAGATATTATTACAACATGTCCGTACATCACTTCAGTGTTGTTGAAATAAATTAATTCTATTTGCAGACAAAGGTAGAAACAAAAAGCACATTCTAATTATACCTACTTGAACTAATGACCGATTCACAGTATATATTTTTGCATTATAGTAAAAATAAATACTAGGTATGCGGAATTATTATGTGTTAACTTAATAGTTCAGAATTATAATGATTTTTAAGATGTTTTCCCAATTTGTTGGGTGACAGGCAATCATATAGAAAGTTTGGTGACGAGGCAAGACCATCTAGCAATCCGATTCGGGAATCGAACATACAGACACAATAATTCTTTAAAACCTTTGTTTGAGTTCAACAGTCACTTAATAGTGGTCAATTAGTTTTCACAATTATCTTCAATGTGCAGGAAGATCACTGTTACAAATTTATAATAATATCATCTGCGCCTGCGCTTGCACCCGTGTTAAATGGTATTTAGGCATAGTTACAGCGTCACCTCTATGTAGGGTTGCCATCTCTAAAATATGGCAACCAGGACAAGACGTGTGAAAACCCCGGATTTTAGAGTCCAGAACCCGGACATGTCAATAGGTTTTTTTAAACATAGTCAATGTAATAAAAAACAGTTGAAAATGTCATAAATCACCTTTTTATTTCTTTTTAGAACTTAAAATTAAATTTAGTTATCTTTTAAATTTTTAAACTCGGACGACAAATGAAGCGCCGCCGCGCCGCCCCCAGACACTCCCCAGATGCCCTCTAAACTAGGACAAATCCGGGGAAACCCGGACGGATGGCAACCCTACCTCTATGGGTTGTCACGAGTATACGAATAATTATGAAATTTACTCTGTTACTTTTTTACGACTAAACGGCTAAACGTGTTTTGATGAAATTTGGCAATGATGTAGGTTGTATACTGGGAAAGAATATAGGCTACCTTTAATTCCGTTATGTGTTTCCACGAAATCCATGCAGGCGAAGTCGCAGTCAGAAACTAGTAATATATAGCTTGTAACCTTCCTCAATAAGTACCATCTTCTACAAAAGAAGTTACGTTGAACTATAAACTATATTATAGTCATTTCTGAGATTGCCGCGTTCAAACAAAACAAATTCTTTAGCTTTATAATGTAGTTCCTACCTACAATGTATGTGTTGTCAACAAGTCACGGTGTAGGCGAGTATGCATGTATCGATCTATGTATGTGCTTGTGTGTCTGTGCGTCAACCAATTAAGATTTTCTTTTAATTGCTAACAAACGACACTTCACACACAAAAACCTCAAGGTCTTGTACAATTGTTGTCATCAATGTTGTTTACTCAACATCTGACGATCTGGTGAGAATGTTGAGAATGTTTACACCATTTATTTAACATTAATATTGTATTGTGTCGGCACGTACTTGCGGTAAGCTCAACCACAGTATATTCTTATTGTACTATGGCTCAACGCTCAACGGCTCATTGTCTAAAGACCTACCTAATACCATTAGTTGAGCGGCATCATTGGGTTTTTCTGAGAAATTATCATTAGTAGCACGCAGGTTGGCTGTGTCCAGTATATAGGAATACCTACGTGTACTAAATGGCATATTAATTAATCAAATGTGTGGTATTGAGTGAAAGATTGAATTTAATAGACGTTAAAAAGATATAATTTAAAAAATATACTTAATTAATTTAATCTTCACAACATAGACTTAGTAGACTTATACAAATTAAAACAGTTAATTAGAGATCCTGTCTAAGAGGGGAGTAGGGAGGTAGGGTGACGATAACCATGAGTTCGTTAGATGTATCTATTACCTCAGCAAATGAAAATTCTGCCTCGGCGGGGCAGCTCTAGTAAATGCGACCGTTGTACCGAGCTGTGTCGAGTTCGATTCCTCGTTTGAGCAAAGTATTGTTGACATTTTCTGACAAATAATTCTCAGCAACAGCATGATGTCTGGTACTATGTCCTGTAGATGACAATAGTCTCGCCCACTTATTTCGTGGAACGTACTCCACAGCGCGCGAGACGAAGGGTCAATACACCTCGACCTACACGCTCAGGGACAGCGGCGTGAACACTACATAACATAATAATCAAAGCCCCGCGCCGCGTCTGTTCGCGATAAACTCAAAAACTGCTGCACGGATTTTCATGCCGTTTTCACCTACAGACATCCAGACTTTATGCAAATAAAAATACAAATCAGTTTATTTGCATAAAACAGGTTTACGTAGTTGGTACATATATAAGCGCGCTGATTTTACTTAACCCAAACAGGTGTGCAAGTTTCGGGAGAAAAATATTATTTACCAGCATGCCTCGCGAGGCTATTGAGATCAAAAAACATCCCAATTTCAATAGAGAAGATGGTTGGAATGTACCACCAGCTTGGGATCCAGTACTTCAAATAGTCAAACCCAAGAAGAAACAAACCACAGCTAGACTTCATGATACTTTGAGCTCATTCTGCGTAAATAGAAACACCAATAATTAAACTATGTTCAGGTACTTTGAAATAACTACACTGGAACATTGAGACAACTACCATCTTAGTCTCCCCGTGACCATGGCTGCTGAAAAGCAACCGAAACGTCGGGGAAAGTGTAAACCAAAAATAAATAGATTTAATAGTTTAAATAATTTTATTAGCTTATAAATTAGTCAAATAAAATCAATAGTAGTAGTAGTGTAATATTTTCAAAATTTTGTAATACAGTGATAAATAAACAACGCGATAAAATCCGTATATAGTAGTTTAATTTCAATTAAAAATAATACATAATACTAACAAAAGTCACAGGTTTTATGAGGAAGGTTTAGGTGCATAATTTGTTAAGGGTTTGTACTATCGGTGCGAAGCCGGGCGGGTCGCCCGCGGCCGCGCCAGTGCATACATACGAGTCAAATAAATAAGAGAATGTTGGCAACATGAAAGTTAAGTAAGACAGTTACGTGACGAAACATTTAAATTTAAATACTGCATTTATAAATATAGTAATTGTTTATTTAACTATGTAACAATCTTTGTAATAACAATAATAAAGTAATAATAATTACTATCTTTTAGAAAGAAACAATAAAATATGCATTTTATTATTTTAAATGTCAATGACGGCTATATCTAAAAGCAATGACAGCCGTTATTTTTAATATCAATAAGCATATGATGATATGACGCCAATATGTCATCATAATACTTTTAATAATTTCACGATCCAGCTAAAAATAATTTTAAATATCATTAGCGAATGTTGAAACAATCTAAAACCAAAGCAGGCAACGATCGTTGAACCCGAAACATGAAATTACCGGCTAATTCAGCGCTTAGCCCATTAACTTTATATGCTTAGCTGGTACTTTCATGTTAGGGGTCAACGATCGTTAGCAGACTGTATGGTTCTAATAGATACTAATATTATGAACGTTTATTATGTTATTGATATTAATAGCTTTACCCCACGACTTCAGACGCATGGAATTTGGAAATAGGTCCCTTGTTACCTGTGTCCGTTGTTGGCTTTATGGTAGCATGTTAAAAATATTCGACTAGGCGGAGAGTTAAGATGAAACATGCAGCAGATTTTAAGTTAGACCTCCAGCAATGCAAGTGTGAAAAAACGCATTCATTTCCGTGCGGGAATTTTTGTGATGTTTGTCTAAACAAACGTACAGGCAGACATACAAAAATTCTAACCATAATAATAAGACACCGACCAGATAAAATTTTATTATACGTATCCTAACTATAATAATGTTATAAAATATGCGAATATGAGTATGTTTGTTACGCCTTAACTACTCGACCGATCATCATGAAATTTCGCATACACGTTGTCAGGGGTACAGAAAAGGACATAGAGTACATTTTATTCAGACAAAAGTACTGTTACTAACCCACATTTGCGTGAGCAAAGCCGCGGGTAAAAACCAGTAGATATTATAAAATTATTATAGTGAGATATTTAGGTGGTTGATTGTTTGTTAGTCAACCACAATCAAACCGCTTTAAGGATTGTAATGATTTTATTATTTGGACGTTACTTGAACATCGTTAATTAATATATTCTGAGTGCAATTTAATTTCAATGTCGACATTCGGACGCCGCGCGTCAATCAGACACAATGCTTGTTTTATTGTGTCTAGATATCGTAATGTTGACTCATTAAAGTAATTCGCGATTAATTATTTAACTGCTGTATACAATTATATTAATTACACATTTTGCCAACTAGATAGGTAAGTATAGGATTTTACTTCACTTTTGCATCGTAAACGTGCGGTAAGTACACCCGCATCTATAGGGTCCTTCAAGTATTACGAAAGCACCAATAGGGGATGAGGTTAACTTTGCTTAATTTTAAAAGCGGTATGGATGTTAGGGGATTGCCCTAAATTTTTGGAAATTATTACAATGCTTACGTAAGCAAAGGAGAAGGGTAAGAGTTTTGCTTACTTTTGCTGACAAGGAGAGGGTTAAAAATGGCTAAAATCTTGCTTACATAATTCTCAAAAATGGTTAAATACGAGTACCTACACCTAACCATTGCGAAATGTTTTAAGAAACCAATTTTTCAGACACCTGATTTTTATTAGAAAACTGCTAGATATAATCATTTAAATGGAAGATTTATAATAGTCAATCTTAAAATGAACTAGTGTATTAGTCGTCGAAGTGCTTTAACAAATATCTTTTTCTTGTAACATAAATAGCGAACAACCTGTTCGTTATTTATTGTCATTGTGACTACCCCTAAAGTAATTAGCTTCAAATGTTAAAATAAAATTTTATGTTGTAATAATCAAATCAAATAAAATATAAGTTAATCCGGATAAAATTACGACAGCCCTAGCGAAAACAGTTAATTTGGAATAATTTCTAAATTCCATGAAATTGGGACGTGTAATTTATGTAGTTGTTTGAGGAAGCAAAGACAATAATTTCAGTGTAAATAACTTTTCCCAATACGGCAGAATACTCGAGAAAATAAAAATATCTAAAAACAAAAAAACGCGTATATAAATGATTCTAATAAAGCTACGAGATTCGTTTAAGCTCTAAAAGACGCAACATGAAAGACGCCATTAATGTCCTTAACATTGCTTTTGCGTATATTGCTAAGTTTCAGAGATATCTATAAGTATATTATTTTCTAAATATCCGGTTGAAAATATTATGATTTTCAAATATTTTTCTCAAAATCTATTCATGCTATCTAAACGGGGATACGAAATCTTGTATACTATAAATGATTACATTTAGCAGATTTTTAATAAAAATGCGGTGTCCGAATAATATGTTTCTTAAAACAATGTGCATTGGCACCAGCTAGCTATGATACGTAAATCATTAATGTGTTTATTTAAATGACGTAAAGGACAACGTGTTTGGAACAGTCAGTGACGTCAGTAGCTAAACATTGAATTAATTTCTAACGTCATTTCATAAAATGACATTAGAATTTATTAGGTATGCTAATAAATTATATAGATAAATAAGATGTTATTAAAATTAACCAGCGTATATTCTATAATTCTATATATTTACTATACCTATGTATATTATATATAATATTATTTATATTTAAATTGGATTTGTTTACGTTTTGCACAAACAATGAAAAAAATACTAAATTCTTGCGATTTTTTCATTG
Source organism: Catocala nupta (assembly GCA_963675205.1). Taxonomy (NCBI): domain Eukaryota; kingdom Metazoa; phylum Arthropoda; class Insecta; order Lepidoptera; family Erebidae; genus Catocala; species Catocala nupta. Next base: position 955,499 of record OY776105.1, read on the forward strand.
TTTATTTACCTATTTTAATATCTACTATAAAATATATATGTATGTATATTATAAAATGAGAAAGCTGAATTAAAATAACTTTGATTATTCTTTAGTGCTACGATTGCTGGCAATAAATTGAATGGCGCTCTACGCGCTTTTATGAACAGTCGAAATGTATCCGAAAAGGCACATTTGGCTATTCATAAAGGACTATTAGTGCCTACACTTATGCATGGAAGTGAAATTTGGGTATGGCAAAAGAAGCATGAGAGTAGAATAAATGCTGTAGAAATGAGAGCGCTGAGAAACATATGTGGTGTGACTCTGAAAGATAGAATAAGGAATAGTGTGATTAGAGAGAGATGCGGCATGAAAGTGGATATAGTGACGAGAATATAAAAAGGTTTTAAAGCTGGTTTGGGCATGTAGAAAGAATGGACGAGAAAAGACTGACTAAGAAGGTTTATAAGGTTAGTGTGAATGGAACAGTTGCAAGGGGAAGACCTAGGCGAACGATTCTTGATCAGATCGGAGACGTTCTGGATAAAGGCCAGGTTAAGAGCACCTTACACCGGCGAGCGTGCATGAGGGATCTTATGAGAGTGAATGAAGCCAGAGAAGTGTGTCAGGATCGTAGCAAATGGAAATCCGTAGTCTATGTATGTACATATTATGTATTCTTTAGTGGATTTAAGCGTCTCGATTAAGTTGAGATTTTAGAAGATTAAGTTGCCTATTACTTGTACTACGGTTAAACGTTTTAGCTTTTTTTTTTTTTTTTTATTTTTTATTTATCGTTTACAAAAAAGTACAAAATTATTATATAATAACAGCAACTAAAAACCACAAAGGTTTAGTACAGCGCTGTCTGTGAGTCAATCTCAACATATTTTACACATTAAGTTGTAAATACATTCTCTTCAATATAAAATACCTAAATAACAAAAATTAACATATTGTGTTAACTATAAACTAAAGATCGTTGAGCATTAGAACTAAACATACAATGTAAACAATATCACATTTCCGAGCGCGATTAATACAAATAATTTTATCTTACCCTCTAATACAATATATAAATAAAAAATACGCTTACTGGGTTAACATTGTCCATAGAGCCATGCGTGAGATTCGAATCCACGACCTCTCGATCGCTATGTCGCAAGTCTATTTTTCTTATTTGTTGGATTACCGCCGCTTAAAGTAGCGTTATATATATATATATATATATATATATATATATATATATATATATATACTACAGTTAAAGTAGAAAACGATGTGAGATTCTTACTACAGCTGTAGCAGATTCTGTAGTTATAACAAAAAAATAGCGTCTTTTGAATATCGCTGTATAATGGGTTGATGCCCACGTCAGTAAAGTTTGTCTATTAAGTATTTTTTATATAATAACACGCTAGCGGTTCTTGATATTATTAATGATAGAAATTCATATAATATAGAATCTAACAAAAAGTTATGTGTCATTATCCAGTCTACTTTTTGACAAATAGGCACATAAAACGTGAGTTTTTCAATAAACTTCTAACGATTGAACACTTTTAAATTGCTAAATATTTTCCTTTTGTTCAAAATCGAACGCAGTATACAGTGCAGTGAGTGCTAGAAGTTGACTACTTAAACCGTGCCATGTTTCGTTGCGTTAAACTCTACATAAATTGTATAGGATATGTACACACACGTCCGTCCATGTAAACATTCGATGAGTGAATTGTAAGCATTAGAACCTTTACTCTCAGAAATGTTTCTACTGATAAGAACGCAATGCATTAAAAAAATAACAATTATGTACAAAGTGTTGCCACAAAAACACAATCATACATCTTAAAATGCCACGTAATGGCAGAATCCTTATTTACATAAATTTGAATGATGTGTATCAAAATAAGTAATCGTTTTTACTATAATTGAACTTTAAATCAACTCAAAACAAAATGCAATAACTTTACAGCATTCTGCAGTTAGAACAAAACTATTACACAAGAAAATATATAATATAACTCACCGTATGTATGTATATGTGCCGTGATGTATGAAGTCCACTGAACAAGGATTTTTTATTATAGGTAATAATAATTAGTAGAGGTATTCGTATGACGTGTGTGCGCTCGCGGCCGGCGCGCGAGACTCACTGTTGACTGTTGACTGAACTGACGGATTCGATGGTCGGTTTTCTTGCGGCTGCCGAATAAGTTTTGGAGATCCGTAGTTTGTAAGAATATTATTAGTAATTCAATTAAATAATATGATAACATATTCAATTTTTACCCTATGTCCGTTTCTGTACCCCTACAAACATGACAACGTGGTCAAAGTCCGTCGCCACGAAGGTTACACACATTGTCTCACCTCTTCAGTTGCCTGTAAATCGCTAAAGGGTAAAGAAATATGTAATACTTGTAACAGTGTTGACAGCACACTATTGTATAAGTTACTAGATTTTACCCGCGGCTTTGCTTTCGTAAATGTAGGTTTCCCTTTGTTCTTTTCTGTACCCTGTTACAACGTTTATGCGAAATTCATGATGATCGGTCGAATAGTTAAGGCGTGAAATCGTGATAAACTCTAATTCGCATTTATAATATTAGTTATTATCAGTGATCGGAGTAGGTAGATTGATTTTTGGTACTTGTATCATAAATGCACACAGAAAGAATAACATGGATAAGCCATTTTCCCGGAAAGTAATTCCGGTATTTCCGGATTCAATTAAATATTGTTAATGTTGGTAGTGATATTATTCCTACTCAATTCAAAATTTAAAGGAGGGTATCAAAACTAAATTAATTCATTATTTATCTGTTGAATAATAAAAACAATCGAATTCCGATCGAAGCTTTAATTTTTATTTTTAGCCTTTTATGGCTAGAACTTTTATAGATAGACATAAATTGTTGCACTTAAATTTAAATATTTTCATAGGGGTCATGGTAATTTGCATTAAGGGTAGAATAAATGACGGGGCCCCATAGAGGGCCAATGCCTGCTGGGGTCGTGAGACTGTTCTAAGGATGCACCACGACTCTGAAACGTAAAGGGCATACGAAGGAACAGGTTGATTTTAGTCAGATTTTAGGACCAAAAAAAAGGGGTAGAATAAAGAAAAAAGATAAAAATCAAGATTGTTTATTGTTAAATATGTACATTTTACATTTATTCACATTTTTAATCTTCATCGATTACAATGTCAGCATCCTGGTAATCCTGATCTTTACAATTAAAATATATAACTATGAGTTTCTCTATATTTTCTATTTTCAACCTATTTCTTTTAACATCTAAAGTCCATTTATAAATGGAAAAAGACCGTTCTACATTTGACGATGTCAAAGGAGCAAATTTTAAAAAAGGTATTAAATTATGTGCTTCATTTTTTTCAATGGCCTCACTATATTCTCTAAGTGTGTCTAAATCTGGGTTTCGTTCCATAACACGTTCTATTTTATTTTTTATATTTTCTGAATTGCACTGATTTATAGCATCTCTGACGTTGTCAAATGCTAAAAGTGAATCTGTCAACGATAAATTATGCTTTTGCAATTCTTTTAAAGACAAATGAATTATAAAATAATTGTCTTTAATGTAATTTAAATCTTCTTTTAAATTTTCTTTTTCTATAATATTTTTTGCCTCTCGAATAGATACCGCATCAGAGCTGCTTAAACAAGATAATACTTCTTTTATTTTTTCAAAGTTTTGAGCGTAATAAAATGCTGCCTCTAACCAAGTGCCCCATCTTGTAACAACTGGTTGGGGAGGTAGCGGCAAATCTGGATATTTTTCTTTTAAAATTTTGACTCTACTTGGGGCTTTCAAAAATACCTTTTTAACATTTGCTATTAAAATGTTAACATCGTGATATTCTAACCTAATTTGCTCAGATACGCGATGAAGAGAGTGCGCCAAACATGTTACGTGCTTCATTTCAGGTAAGTATTGTTTTAAATTTCGTCCTGCAGACAGCATATATGCAACGCTATCAGTGCAGAGGACAAGAATGTTACCTACCTTCGATTCAAAAGAATCTTCCCAAAAGTTTTCCAAACATTCTAACACAAATTGCGTGATTGTTTGTCCATTAACTACAGTTAGCATTTTACATGCTACCAAATAAGGTCTAGTCAAATTGCTAGGATGTAATGGTTTTATTAAAAAATGGACTATATAGCGACCTAAAAAGTCTGTCGTTTCATCTAATGATATCCATAGTTTCTCATTTTTATAATTTTGCCGAATCGAATTGATTTTATTCTTAAAAAACTTGTCCAAGTAAACTTTCCGTAACTGTGATTCATCTGGCAGAGTACGATTAGTACACGTACAACAACAGGTACTACACATATATCTTTTAAAGAAATCTTGAAAAGTAGTATTTTTCATCTGAGACCACGGAATATTGCACAAAATGAGAAATTTTATAAGATCGAAATAAAATTCCTCTTCGGGCCGCTTAAACTTTCCCTGGTGTACTGCTCCTTCGATATGTCTTTTAACGTTTCCTTTATTTATGGTTTTCAAATGGCTTTCACATTTTGAACAGTATATTGTACCACTAGCGTGATCGTAAAGTAGTTCGGGATGACCGGATATCCATTTTTCTACAGTTTCAGCCTTGACGTTTGCCATATCTGAACTTTGTTTTAGAGATGGAACCTCGTATATATCACCTAAAACAAAGACATGAAAAAATTACATTTTATTTAGTTTATTTAGCTTACTCCGTTTGTTTTATTTTTCGTGGATCAAATTTAGTCATTGAAATTTCACCCTCTTCCTGTCAATCCAAAATGGCTGCCGCTACAAGATGGCGGACAATTTTTTTTTTTACAATTCCATCAATATATATATATATCAAATGAAAGGGCTTGTTACGTAGAATATTTTGTAGAGAAGTAGATAAGGCCTATAGTAATTTATTTTACCAATACATTGCAAGAGGACACAGGGCATTCAAATTATATACGGATTCCAGTAAAATGTCGGTTAATAGTGGAGTTAGCTGAATTGCGACTACATTACTAGAATATCATAATTTTGTTTCGCACTAAGCTCACTGGTTCATACTCTATTAAAGATTTAACAATATTAAGACTCATGGTATGTTCAGCAGGTTAAGCGAACAAACACAATACTAAAAATATTCTTATAGTACATCCAAACATGCTTTATACTCCTTGTAACTAGTAAAATATTACTTACCAAAGCTTGGTTTAAATATGTAGATCCAATTCAATAGTGAAAAATCTGAGTCCGTATATTCGAGCCAAATCGTGGTTTAGAGCAGATTCCAGAAGTCAGTATGTACACAAGCCAGGGTCAAGTAACGTTTTCACAACACAGTAACAAACAAAGATGCGCACTCTACGAACCGAAGTAAACGAGTGAGCTACCTGGCATGTCGTCGGCGGGCGTACGCATTGTTCTGATAACCGGTTATTGTACCACCCATGATCCTTTGTTCTGATTGGTCGTTGGGTTTTGTCAAATCGTGACTGTGTGCCGTTAAAAAAAATATGAAGAATAATAAAGAATAATATTGCTCATTTTATTACAACTCCTACCTTTTTTTGAGGATGGCAAATCATCAAATGACTCCTTCCACTCTGGCAGAATAAAATTCCTACATAAGTTCCGGTTTTTTTTTAATAATCCACCAATTCCGGAGGAATGCCCATATTAATATATACGTTTCGGATCAATGACCCCATTTCAATCTACCTACTCCGATCACTGGTTATTATACATTAACGCAAGCGAAGGCAAATATTTAATAAATTAAGGTACGGAACCAACCAGCTGTGTTCGCCTCCCGCCATGCTTGTTGCGCGTTCGTCACCTGGTCTGTAGTGTGTTAGCTATGTTCGTCACGTCACTCCGTTTGCATAATTTCGATAATGTTAGCCATTTTTGTCTCTTCTTTTAATAAAGCTATCGTATATCCTGTGTCGAACAACATGAATCGGCGAATGTTAAAACGTAAGCGACGACATTTACGCTATTGTTGCGCTTCAGGCAAGTACCTATTAATGTTCTAATTAAGCTAAATGATTGTGCCAACATAGAGCCGAAGTGAATGAACAGGTTCCCCGTCACCTACATAATATGTTTGTATCTTAAGTACGTTGTCTTAGATAAATGTTTGAAATATTCTTTATAGTACAATAAGTTAAAAACACATAAGTACCTACTTATAGATAGATAATAAAATAATATTATTTGATGTGTACGCAAATGTTAAATATTGAAAATTACCATATACGGATTTCGTCGCGAGTTATTTTAAAACAATATGTACTATCAAATATTTAAATTTGCACTGACTCCGACATTTCGGTTGCTTTCCAGCGGATATGATCAAGGGAAGATTAAGATGGTGCTCGTCTTATTGACTTGAAGTGTTGATATTACAAAGTACCCTATCATAATTTATTTGTTAGTGTTGCACTTTACGCAAAATAAGTTCAAAGTACCATAAAGTCTTGCTGTTTGACTTCTTTGTAAGTTTGATTAATTGAATCACGATATTACAAGCTGGTAGTACACACAGCGACACTTCAACCAAGACTGTTTGGACTTTGAACTATTAGAAGTTGAACTTGTTTTTGTTACGCTCTATCCTTACCATTACATCGACACCATTTGACCATTATGTACTGTCCCTTTTCGACAATTCTCTATTTTGTATGTAGCGTAGTTATGCGTATATAGGATGTCTAACTTGATGTGTAGCCGTGTGTACATTCTTAACCATCTGCAGTTTTGACAGGAGCCCAATTTCAATAGAAAACTTTTCTATTGTATAAGTGTTTCTTAATTTCAAAAGCCTCGCGGAGCACACTTAGTAGAAAGAATCAGTGTTCTTCTGCGAGTATCTGCAATTTGTCAAATTTCAAATAGTGGTTGGTCCCTTGTTGCATTCGTTGACACACAGCAGACTTCAACGAGCGCTGGTGTTTTACATTAGCTACCTACGTGTTCTTTTACAGGCACGTCGTGTAGTGTAGTTAAAAAAAAAGACTTACCTAATAGTATTGTTTTAAAATAATACTTTGCAGACTGGTTGCTAATGTGTTTATATGTAACCGCAAGTACTAGGGTACCTATACCTAATATTTTTGAGTTTATCAGTCCGGACATTGTGGTTCTTACTTGTACCAAATGCTGTCCTTCTGAATGTGATAACTATATGGTGCACGAATTCTGAAGAGAGTTAGCAAGTATGGAGTATGGACTGTCACTAACAGTACTTCTTTACTAGGGTTGCCACCAGTATTTTATAATAAAGTTTGTGCGTTATTTCGGGTAAACGTACTTTATTTATACCTTACGAAGAAAATTATATACGTCAAATTACTTTATTTTACATATTATGTGTCGCATGTAAAAAAAAAGTGTATTTAGATAATAGATTTTATTGAATAGTCTTGTTAACGAAACAAAAAGCGACAATAAAATACAGTTATTATCTACAGAGTGATTTTGAAATCGTGTAATTCCTTTTAACCACGCATTCTACTGGTGATATAGAATAAACCTGACCATATTTTTTCTTAATTAGAATAATGGTTTCGGCAAAATTAGAGTACAGATTTTTATCATGAAATGATTTCAAATAGTCATATTTTAACCACCTGACACAATCTTAATAGGTATTTTACTAATTTAAAAATAATAACATAACAATAACTGATGTCGTAAATAATAAGGGGCAATAAAAAGGACCGCCCGTTATTATTTACGACATTAATTATTAATATGTTTTTTATTTTAATTAGTAAAAATTAAAATTGCCTCGGTTGGTTAACATATGACTATCTGACACCATTTCACGAAAAAAACGGAAAAATAATAAAAAAAAAAAAAATCTAATTAAATAAAAATATGGTCAGGGTTATTCTATATCACCAGTAGAATGCGTGGTTAAAAGGAATTACACGATTTCAAAATCACCCTGTATACAAAAATTGTTAAGAACCGGTTAACACGTTCCTTGTTAATAAATAATTGTTATATGTGTCTAGAAACAACAAAAAATATGGATAGAAAATAGCGCAGGTTAAATGAATAATACTTAACTTTATTTTTAGATGATGTACTTTATTTTATTACCTCGGAAAGAAAATATACCTACTCTATTTGTTCGAAATGAAGGTGGCAACCCATCAATACCCTCTGTTAAAAGAGGGGAGGAATCTGTGTGAGTCGTCATCTCGTGTCAGCTTCAGGGAATCGTGTGCGCGACACGTCACGCGGGTTGGCCGCGGAACTCGACCCGATTTGCATAATAGGCAAATGTTAATTAACTGCAACTGATTGTTTAACTTTGTAGTAATTAGTTGTTTGTCTCTTTATACAATACATATTTATTGTCTGTTTTATATTCACGAAAATGGTAATGATTATCTTTATTTTTATTGTTACATTAACCGTCTTTTGTGAAACGCTAGAAGCCTGCGTAGGTATTTGTATATATTTTACCGTCGGAGATTTAAATTGTACATTATTTTATTTTATTTATACTGATAATAAACTAGCAGTACCTATTGCTGATCAATATTCTAATTCCAACTGATTTTATCTTATCTTGTGTGGGGGCCAGTCAGTACAGACCGGCGACACTTCGACCCAGTGGGATCTTTTGTGTCGACTTCCCCAATAACGACTGCCATAGATGTTCATGGCAGCCGGGACCGTCGGCTTAACGTGCTCTCCGAGGCACGGAGCAGGCGATAATTGTCAATCAATACGCACATAATTTCGAAAAGTCATATAACTTCCGAAAGTCAGAGGTGCGCGACGTGGGTTCAAACCCGAGACCCACTGCATTGCAGTCTGTTGGTCTCCTCACTGAGCTATCGCTGCTTATAATTCCAACTGATAATAATAGGAAATAATATTTTTTTAAATTAAATTTGTTCCTATCTATATAAATTAGAGTTAATTATTATGTACCTATCTATTTTTGAAAGCGACCTATATTTGACACAATACATGTTACCGATAACGTGCAGCTTCCATAAATAATAAGTGATGCAACTTTTAACAATTAGACTGCGCAGGTAGCGTATTGGTTTAGGTGGTCACCTCGCCGCCATCATTGCGCTGAGTCTATTGGGTTCGAATCCCATAGGGGACAAAACTTTGTGCGATCCACAAATTGTTGTTCCAAGTCTAAAAGTTATTTGTTTGAATGTTTGTAAAGTCCCCGCGACACGGGAATTATTCCTGGACCGGGAGTTGTCTTTTTAAAGAAATAATACACACCAAATATTTGAATGTAAAATCATTAAATATTGATGACATAAGATAACCATGTGCAAAGTCTATGCTTTCCATTGATGGAGTACAAATTGACGTCATTGATGATTTATTAACACTAATTGAAAGTTTTTTATGTACCAATTCTAGTTACGGGTGATCATGTTTATAAATTGTATTTAAACAAAGAGTAGAAAAGATATAATACGAATATAATTAAGAACACATATACTTATAATTATATACCGGACGGGAATCAAACGAGTAGAGACTGCACAGATGTCGAAGTGGTTCAAGCGGTCGCCTCGTCGCTGCCGCCGCGCCGCGTGTCGTGGTGTTCGATCACAACACGGGACTAAATTTTGTGTAATACATACACAAATAGTTGTTTCGATTCTGGGTGTTCTTCGTGTCAGTTGTTTAAGGCCCGGCGATCACTATCAACACGCATGGCAAGGTATCCTTCGGTATACCTACACGCAGACGCACACTGACGGCAATTATTGCTAAAGAGTCCTCAGGCATAGCGAGGTGTGCTTAGGAATGCCGAGGAGTTCTCAGACATGTCAAGGTCTGCTTAGAAATGCCACCGCAACAGCCTGTTCCAGTGGCAACGTTGCAAGCGAACAGTCGTATTCATATTGTTAGATTAGGACTTAGTGCACACACGTACGATCAGTGACGTTGTCTTCTAGCAAATGGCTGCGCACGCGGCGGGGTGTGGCGGTGATTTCCAGTTTTGGCTCGGTATCACGAAACTAACCGAGGGTTTCTTCGGCGTTCTTAGGTTTGCCTTGGCTTCAGAAGACTTCCGAGATATACCGAGACGTCCTTAAGTATGCCCTACGCTGCCAAAGACTTCCGAGGTATACCGAGGCGTCGTTAGGTATGCCCTACGCTGTCGAAGACTTCCGAGGTATACCGAGGCGTCCTTAGGTATGCCCTACGCTGCCGAAGACTTCCGAGGTATACCGAGGCGTCCTCAGGTATGCCCAACGCTGCCGAAGACTTCCGAGGTGTACTGAGACGTCGTTAGGTATGCCTTATGCTGCTGAAGACTTCCGAGGTGTACCTTGACAGTCTTGACCTGCCATGACGTACTGATAGTGGGCGCCGGGCCTAAATGTTTGTGAAGTCCTCCGCGACACAGGAATTATTACAAGCGCGGGAGACGTATTATAAAAAAAGAAAATAATCTCTCGAAGTAATGGCAAGTGGCCACTTTCATCTTTGCACTTAAGCTGCCCATACTAAAGTTGAACCATTCGAATCGTAATTGACATTTTGGTCCACTCCTACCTACGTAGGTATATTTAATGAGTATCCCAAAATATAGAATACGAAATCAAATAAAAGTAGTTACGCTGATCACGTTTTGGAGACATCATGGGTCATGAGTTCATGACATATCACGTTGTCTTTGGTATATCGCGGTAGCTACAGGTATATACGTCACATTACGTCAGTTATGTTTTAAGGTTCACGTACTAGGGGTGAGCCTACCGTCTACAGAACTCTCTATCGTCTACATAGTTCCAGACTTCGTGCTGTTCCTGAGACTTTCTTGTCAGAAAAACCCAATAACTCTGCGCGAACCAGAAATCAAACTCAGATACAACAGTGGCATTAACTTCGTCCTGAAATAGATAATTTTAAAATACCACTTTAATAATTGATTATTGGATTCATACAATATTATATACCTACCGTAGATATGTTACGGCCATATTTTAAGGCGCGCATTATTCAGTCTCGCCGCATGTAACCTGTAAAACTGCACTATGTTGACATGTATATCTGATGTGTATTTGTAGCAAAGCCAGTTGCACTCACTGATCGGTGAATAATACTCGAATTCCAAGGCGAAGACAATTTATTAAAACAATAATGCCAACTATTTATACTGTGTCTGGTAACGAAACCATAGCGCGATTCAGCTTTCTGGTATAACGCCATCTATCGAGCATCTGCTAAAACAATCGCGCTATGTAACTATTGATATTATAATATTTTAGTGAGTTTGGACAATCGGTAAACGACTAGCGAGGTTAAGCAACGTTGGGTGCGGTGCGGTCAGTCTATAGATGGGTGACCGCTTATTGGTATTTCATCTAAGCGTCTCCGTGCTTCGGAGGGCACGTAAAAAGTCGGTTCCGGTTGTTGCCAAATTGATAGCAGTCGTTAAGCCATGTCAGAGGCCTACGGGCTTTTACTTTTTTTTACATGGGGGAATGCATTAGCGCATACTCCTCTGCGGGGGCGAGCGGAGGGGTTATGTCGGACTCACCGGGGTAAGAGAAAAAGATGTTGAAATGATAATAATGGACCTCCCGGAATACCGACTAAACCTACCACGGTGTTCCTTGACGTAACCACAATCGGCGGGGCCGCGCGAATCGTTTTCACATGCAATCGCGACCCCGCCGAGGTTTCGGCCCGCCGTATGACACGGCAGGTCACTACACAAACAGACCTGCCAAAGGTGTCCAATGGGGCACTACTAATTTTATCCCTGCTGTCCCCCTGAGGGGGGGACGGATACACGATACAGAAGCGCGCGTGTGAACACGCACGCCGCCTCTTGGACCTGGTGCTGATCGGATGGCGGGCAGGCCCACAAAGCCCATCACCCCCAGGTCAAAACTCAGGGTGGCTGGAGGTCATCTCGCGCCCTCCGGCGCCCGGCTCTGCGGTTGGGGAGGGGGTTTAAGCGCTTCCTCTCCCGCTCCGCCGCCTCCTTGATGGAAATCACTTCCTCACAGAAGGAGGCGACGGCGTTCCACGACCTCTCACTCCGGACCATAGACTGAACTACGGCCGACTGAACAACTCTTGACAACTTGAACTCTTTGTAAGAGATAATAAACCAAAATAACTAACTATATAATAACTCCAAAAATAACAATAAATGTACATTATATTATTCTAATAATTTGATTGTCTTTTAAGAAGGCTACTATGTGTATTTGAAAAACTTTGCTAATGTGAACTCTAATTTTAATAATTTTTTGAGGTATGTGTTGAGTCAGATGTAAAGTTTAAGTGGATATCTACCTTCTTGCGTGGTGAACGCATAGATTACACATTAGTAGAAAATAAGTTGACAGTGTGGGGGTTGATAGACCAACAGACTGCAATGCAGAGGGTCTCGGGATTGAACCCACATCGCGCACCTACCTCTAACTTTTTAACAAATTATGTGCGTATTGATTGACAGTTATCACCTGCTCCGTGCCTCGGAGAGTACGTTAAGCCGTCGGTCCCGCCTGCCATGAACATCTATGGCAGTCGTTACTGGGAAGTCAGTGCCCTATAATATCCTGACACTGGTCTAGCCTTAGGGTATCGTTAGCCTTCGGGTTGCGGAGGTCAGGTGGCAGCCGCTCCGTGTAAAAACTGATATCCAGTCAAATCCGGTTAGACTAGAAAAGCCCACCCCAAATGACTTGGGAATAATTAAGGCTAGGGAGAAGAAGTAAATTGTAGAAACAAGGATACGTAATAATTTTTTTGACTTTTTCGTGCATTTTTTGTTATCGAATATTCTTTTTTGAAGTCGGTTTTTTTTTTGTTTCGTTTATTTAGCACCCATTTTAGGCAAACGTTGAAAGTTGCTACAATTAGATAAGTTTTAGTTTCTACTTTTGGTACGCCTGTAACATACATATATATCTACATCTGTTTAACATTTTCATTGGTTGCAAATATTACAAAAAAATAAATTAATAAATATTCTACCACATACACACAACACCATCTATCCCAAACTGAGCAGAGCTTGTACTATGGGTACTAGACAATGGATACAATAATACTATTTTTTTTAAATTCTTTCGTATTATACATATAAACACCCAGACTAAGACTAACATCCATGTTCATGTACACAAATGTTTGACTTGTGCGGGAATCAAACCCGCGACCTCAGGCGTAGCAGTCGGTTACACTAACCACTACGCCATCGAGGCATATAAACATAACTCAGCAGCCATTACTTTTTCATTTTAGAAAAGACATAACCCGCTCTGCATTTCATTGCTTTACAATCATTCAAACAACAGGCACAAAGAACGCCGAGATTCAAAGCAACCATTTTTAATTAAGTAACATATGATTGCTCGGTTAAGAATTTAAATTCTTAGGCGATCAAAAATATGTGTGTAAATATGAATTCTAACCTATGACTGTCTTTTTTTTATACCCAACAAATAACATTCAAAACCAACCTTTTTATGAAAACAACTAGGTACTCTATGGCATTTTGATCAAAAATCAATATAAATAAAACTTCATTAGTAAACATCTACAATTTAATATTGTATCTTATGGAATACAAATTTGTGAACTCTTAGCTTACACTAAATACTACTTATAGTAAGGCCAGGTCGCTCGCCGGCAGGCGGCGCCGGGGGGCGGCTACATATGATCATATTATTACATATAAATACTACACTATGAGCTAATAAGATCACGCTTGTGGATATTTACTATACTTACGCATTGTTACGTCTGTGATACGATTGTAATAACAGATTTACGTACATCGTATCAGCAATATATTGTGTAAGTACGTATTCAGTTAATTTTGATATTTAGCCAAATTGATGTTAGATATTCTCTAGAGAAATTTTAATTGTCCAGATGTCAAAAAAGAAAAATTATGTACTCATAATTTTATAGGCGTTTCGGTATTACCTTGGATATAAATAATTATATTTATTAAATTAAAAATGAGATGTGAAAATAAATGTACAACTACGTATGTATTTAACGTTACAATAATGATAATCCGATTTCTTTTTATTATATGCAAATTATTAAAATATGATTTTTTTAAACTTGTTTATGATTCACTAATAAACAATGGTGTGAGAAGCGTGTCGTTGACTTACTGTAAGACCTGGTGTTAAAGTCCTTTGCGACAATTTTATACTTAAATATTTTCTAGTACATAAAGTATACCAAATATACACAAGCCTTTATCTTAAATTCCTAGGTACTTTAATTTATAATTCTACATATTATATTTATGTAATACATAATAAAAAATCATGCGTCCAAAAGAACAATACGCATTTTATATAATAGTAAAAATAAAATTATACAATTGTCAAGCTTAAGAATAGCTTTAAAATAGTTGCTTTAAAATATGTATGTTGCTTTAAAATATTAAGGTTCCAAATTTCAGGTAAACGTACGATATCTTTTACAGAGTAAAAACATATGCAGGTAGGTATAGGGAAGATACTATCTACTCTTCTGCGAATGGAACTACGCAATCTAGTTTTCTCAAGCTAGCTTTCTAGTTGGCAGATCCACGGATATTACCAGAGGTCGGCTAAATGTTCAGGCTAGAAAGAAAGTCAGGAATAATTGTGCTAGTCTACAATTATACATATTAAAGCGAAATACTTTATTACCAAAAGACGTAACAGACATTCTTTTCAATAAATAAAATTGAAGCTTACGACCACTATATCGTATAAATTTAAAATAATTTCGTTAAGTAGTTAAAATAATACAAAATGTCGTTTACGCCCTTTGACTACAATATTCGTATGAAAGTTTTACGGGTTAAGAAGTTTCTAAAGTAGGAAATTGCGAGCCAAATATTGAGAAATAAATAATTTGTGATGCTATTAGTAATATGGCAAGAAAATAATTAGCCTACGTTAATCAATAAACTTATTATATAAAGCTAACTACCCCTATTGAATCTGCATCGTTTAATAAGCAGTCAGGATACAAAATTCCATATTATATTGTGATGGTAGAATCCAAATGATGAACATATCTAATAATATGTTATTAATAAGTGTAATAGTAAATTTAAATAATAATAATAGTAGATTTGGCTGGCGTTTAACAATTTGTCATTTAAATTCAAATAAAAATTCGGCTGTCATATAATTTAAAATTATAAATAGTATTAATAATATTTTTACAGATAGCTTTACACTATAAACTAGTCTCTTAAAGACACATAATTATATGGCTATAATAATTAATATTAAATGATAATAATAAAACAATGTTTAAATTGAGATAGCTGTCAATGACACTGAGATTCTGTGATCAATGATTATTTTATGTTTAGAGTTTAGAGTTTAATGATGATTGGTTAGTACCATATTTGAGTTACAATGTCAAATCAAAATATACATACATAGGCTTACGCCCAATCATCCCTAAAAGGTAACATGGATATATTTTAGACTTTGTGCTTTTACTGAGGATTGCCTTAGAGAAAACTCAATAACACTACCCGAAAATAGATCTAATACCGGAATTCAGTAATAACTTTACCATAAGCTTAACCACAGACCATGGGCTAATCAGTCTAGTAGACATTGTAAATCAAACACAGTATATCTATCCAATCTAGATTTTAAATAAGTTTAATTATTTATTAATTTCGGGCGTATGTCACGCCATAATAAAGCACAGCTATTAAATGGATAAACGCCATTTTAGGTAAAATTTAAATTGTTATGATTTCATAAAAATAACTGGGTTACAAATAAAACGATAGCTTACATCTAGTTAAGTACTGGCTTGGAATGCATCTGTCACATACATCTACGTATACGTGGAATATTAACACTCATTTGTGTAGAGAAGCACCGAAGCACACGGGCTGATGAGAAACGGTTACCGAAGGGAATACCCGCAACTAAACTTGGGTTAGGCTATCCATGTGACGTCACAACGCTTCTTTTCCACAATACAAGGCTTTTGACTGAGATTTTCATTAACGTATGTTATTTCTCACGCCTGTTTCCCGAAAGTTGGATTGCTAATTTATGTTACACGTTTAGGTACAATGTGCTTATCTTGGTGTTAACTCAAACAAATAAATTCAAAACATTTTCATAGAAATGCTTTTGACGTATGTATGGCTTCTTGAATCGAAATTTTTAAAACATAATAATAATTTCATTACTGAGTATTAAACTTACATAATTTCAAACAATAAACCTTATTTAGTACAAAAAATAATATTTATAGTCTAAAAATAAAGCTGCAAAAATACTAAAAAAATAATAGTAAAATAACATTCTTTATTACAAAATCCTATTATGTACTAAAATAATAATAGTAGCTACCACCATCTTTATTTTAAATTGTATAAAAATATGATTTAATAAAAATAACAAACAAATCAATTCCTTTAAATAATAATAATAGTTGTCAAAATAATTGACTTCTCTTTTTTAGAGATTCTTTTAATAAAATTAGATCTTATGTATAGGTATATTAAATAGACATTATGTATACACATAATGTACTAATTATATTATTTAACCATACATACTTGCATCCCTTATAAAACCTTTTATTATTGCTATTAAAAGTAATGTAAATAGCAATAATAATTCATACCAGTTCATTGAGATTAGAATCTAATATTGCTTTTAATATCTTGATTTTAACTTTATTCTTCATAATAATATTTAATGTCCCATTGTATATTGTATCTTTTGTGAAACAAATATTATTTCAAATGATATGTACATTCTTTTGACTATATTTAAATAAATTTCAACCGGGACTCGTATTCTTATATTAGGCGTTCCTTTAATTATTTTCGGACTAAAATAGAATGTTCATGTGACCTTCTTTATAATTTTACTTTTATTATAATTTATGACTTATAAAATTATTTTCATGTGTAACTTGTGTGCTTTGGTGTTAGCACCAAGGAATAATTAAAATATAATAATTAATTAATTATATAAATCCGGGTGGGTAGCCAAATTATTTTCTCTCTAGTAAGCATTAAAAAGCCGTGTTTTAACGTCTATTTGACAATAATAGTTGAGCGCGCAAAGCACTAATAAGTATATAATAATAATAATAATATACGTGGATTATTTATATTATATTATACTAGGACGGAGAATTACATAATTGCACTTATGGAATGTGTTATTATTATTAGATCGGATTCTCTATTAATATACTAATAGTACTAAAATACTTATTAATATAAAATAATTATAGTGTTGTCAGCCTTACTAATAAATATTATTTAAAATAAAATGCTAGTTCATTTTGACAAGATCAGAAAAATAAACAATAATTAGTATAGTAAATTCAGTAAACTCACTAACCCCGAAACTGTGACGTTTATAAGTGTTACTTTGTGACCTAAATAAATGATCTTGATAATGGATCAGGTTAATAGCAATAACGAAAATAAAAAAGTATTCACTTCATAATAGGCAATATATCTTTTATCGGGTAATTAGATATTTTAACATTTTGTTTAACATACAGTTGTACCACATTTATATCGTTTATTAACTAAGCTTAATCTACGTACAGCATAATTGTACAAAATTGAAAATGACATTCTAGTTTTGATCTATGAATGTGGGACGCTCAAACGCAGAACGTAGGCACTGCGATAATATTATTGTTGTAGGATAAGGCTGTTACAGCAATTACGTGACGCTTACGAATATTCGAAGATGGCATGGTCGTGCCAGCACGAATAAAAAAACAATGATGCATCGTATATGTGTGGTGCATCCGTGATAAGTTGAAATAAAAACATGCAAAAACTAGTTATGCCTTGCGGTTTCATCCACGTCAATTAACGTTTATGATCCTAATTTATTGGAATGTATAATTAGGTTATGTAGCCAGTAACTGTTCATAATAAACTATCAAACGCAAAATAAATGACATGAACGCGTGCAAATAAATATATTAGTCCGAAATACATACAATAAGAAATACAATTTAGATGTATGCAGGTACGCATATTAAATATGTTATTTGCATACTAATTAATAATATCAAAATTTATCTAACATAGTATTATTATTCATATTTATTAGTAAGGCGACTCTTATTAAATAAATACAAGTACTTTATATAATAGTAATAATTATTAGTTGCGACAATCTCTGTGTATACGTATGTTGTATTCTATGAAGGGTGTTTTGGGCTCCGATATCGTGCAGATGTCCTGTGGACAAATACAATATTTTATATCAATTATATTATTAATACATAGTTATTTTTAAATATTAAGTTGGCGAGTGGTAACTGAACAGGAAATTTACGACATTGGAGATATCTTTTAGACAGAGTAGAGGACACGAGCCGCTGGTCCCGCGTTATAGGAACATTACACCACGGTCCTCTACGTTACCTTCTTGTAGGGCTGGAAGCTGGCGCGCAGTCTCAGCGTGCGGTCGACGTGGCACTCGAGGCTGAGCTTGACCGCCCACACGCTCTCCACGCGACACGAGCCGCTGGTCCCGCGTTATAGGAACATTACACCACGGTCCTCTACGTTACCTTCTTGTAGGGCTGGAAGCTGGCGCGCAGTCTCAGCGTGCGGTCGACGTGGCACTCGAGGCTGAGCTTGACCGCCCACACGCTCTCCACGCGACACGAGCCGCTGGTCCCGCGTTATAGGAACATTACACCACGGTCCTCTACGTTACCTTCTTGTAGGGCTGGAAGCTGGCGCGCAGTCTCAGCGTGCGGTCGACGTGGCACTCGAGGCTGAGCTTGACCGCCCACACGCTCTCCACGCGACACGAGCCGCTGGTCCCGCGTTATAGGAACATTACACCACGGTCCTCTACGTTACCTTCTTGTAGGGCTGGAAGCTGGCGCGCAGTCTCAGCGTGCGGTCGACGTGGCACTCGAGGCTGAGCTTGACCGCCCACACGCTCTCCACGCGACACGAGCCGCTGGTCCCGCGTTATAGGAACATTACACCACGGTCCTCTACGTTACCTTCTTGTAGGGCTGGAAGCTGGCGCGCAGTCTCAGCGTGCGGTCGACGTGGCACTCGAGGCTGAGCTTGACCGCCCACACGCTCTCCACGCGACACGAGCCGCTGGTCCCGCGTTATAGGAACATTACACCACGGTCCTCTACGTTACCTTCTTGTAGGGCTGGAAGCTGGCGCGCAGTCTCAGCGTGCGGTCGACGTGGCACTCGAGGCTGAGCTTGACCGCCCACACGCTCTCCACGCGACACGAGCCGCTGGTCCCGCGTTATAGGAACATTACACCACGGTCCTCTACGTTACCTTCTTGTAGGGCTGGAAGCTGGCGCGCAGTCTCAGCGTGCGGCCGACGTGGCACTCGAGGCTGAGCTTGACCGCCCACACGCTCTCCACGCGACACGAGCCGCTGGTCCCGCGTTATAGGAACATTACACCACGGTCCTCTACGTTACCTTCTTGTAGGGCTGGAAGCTGGCGCGCAGTCTCAGCGTGCGGCCGACGTGGCACTCGAGGCTGAGCTTGACCGCCCACACGCTCTCCACGCGACACGAGCCGCTGGTCCCGCGTTATAGGAACATTACACCACGGTCCTCTACGTTACCTTCTTGTAGGGCTGGAAGCTGGCGCGCAGTCTCAGCGTGCGGCCGACGTGGCACTCGAGGCTGAGCTTGACCGCCCACACGCTCTCCACGCGACACGAGCCGCTGGTCCCGCGTTATAGGAACATTACACCACGGTCCTCTACGTTACCTTCTTGTAGGGCTGGAAGCTGGCGCGCAGTCTCAGCGTGCGGTCGACGTGGCACTCGAGGCTGAGCTTGACCGCCCACACGCTCTCCACGCGACACGAGCCGCTGGTCCCGCGTTATAGGAACATTACACCACGGTCCTCTACGTTACCTTCTTGTAGGGCTGGAAGCTGGCGCGCAGTCTCAGCGTGCGGTCGACGTGGCACTCGAGGCTGAGCTTGACCGCCCACACGCTCTCCACGCGACACGAGCCGCTGGTCCCGCGTTATAGGAACATTACACCACGGTCCTCTACGTTACCTTCTTGTAGGGCTGGAAGCTGGCGCGCAGTCTCAGCGTGCGGTCGACGTGGCACTCGAGGCTGAGCTTGACCGCCCACACGCTCTCCACGCGACACGAGCCGCTGGTCCCGCGTTATAGGAACATTACACCACGGTCCTCTACGTTACCTTCTTGTAGGGCTGGAAGCTGGCGCGCAGTCTCAGCGTGCGGTCGACGTGGCACTCGAGGCTGAGCTTGACCGCCCACACGCTCTCCACGCGACACGAGCCGCTGGTCCCGCGTTATAGGAACATTACACCACGGTCCTCTACGTTACCTTCTTGTAGGGCTGGAAGCTGGCGCGCAGTCTCAGCGTGCGGTCGACGTGGCACTCGAGGCTGAGCTTGACCGCCCACACGCTCTCCACGCGACACGAGCCGCTGGTCCCGCGTTATAGGAACATTACACCACGGTCCTCTACGTTACCTTCTTGTAGGGCTGGAAGCTGGCGCGCAGTCTCAGCGTGCGGTCGACGTGGCACTCGAGGCTGAGCTTGACCGCCCACACGCTCTCCACGCGACACGAGCCGCTGGTCCCGCGTTATAGGAACATTACACCACGGTCCTCTACGTTACCTTCTTGTAGGGCTGGAAGCTGGCGCGCAGTCTCAGCGTGCGGTCGACGTGGCACTCGAGGCTGAGCTTGACCGCCCACACGCTCTCCACGCGACACGAGCCGCTGGTCCCGCGTTATAGGAACATTACACCACGGTCCTCTACGTTACCTTCTTGTAGGGCTGGAAGCTGGCGCGCAGTCTCAGCGTGCGGTCGACGTGGCACTCGAGGCTGAGCTTGACCGCCCACACGCTCTCCACGCGACACGAGCCGCTGGTCCCGCGTTATAGGAACATTACACCACGGTCCTCTACGTTACCTTCTTGTAGGGCTGGAAGCTGGCGCGCAGTCTCAGCGTGCGGTCGACGTGGCACTCGAGGCTGAGCTTGACCGCCCACACGCTCTCCACGCGACACGAGCCGCTGGTCCCGCGTTATAGGAACATTACACCACGGTCCTCTACGTTACCTTCTTGTAGGGCTGGAAGCTGGCGCGCAGTCTCAGCGTGCGGTCGACGTGGCACTCGAGGCTGAGCTTGACCGCCCACACGCTCTCCACGCGACACGAGCCGCTGGTCCCGCGTTATAGGAACATTACACCACGGTCCTCTACGTTACCTTCTTGTAGGGCTGGAAGCTGGCGCGCAGTCTCAGCGTGCGGTCGACGTGGCACTCGAGGCTGAGCTTGACCGCCCACACGCTCTCCACGCGACACGAGCCGCTGGTCCCGCGTTATAGGAACATTACACCACGGTCCTCTACGTTACCTTCTTGTAGGGCTGGAAGCTGGCGCGCAGTCTCAGCGTGCGGTCGACGTGGCACTCGAGGCTGAGCTTGACCGCCCACACGCTCTCCACGCGACACGAGCCGCTGGTCCCGCGTTATAGGAACATTACACCACGGTCCTCTACGTTACCTTCTTGTAGGGCTGGAAGCTGGCGCGCAGTCTCAGCGTGCGGTCGACGTGGCACTCGAGGCTGAGCTTGACCGCCCACACGCTCTCCACGCGACACGAGCCGCTGGTCCCGCGTTATAGGAACATTACACCACGGTCCTCTACGTTACCTTCTTGTAGGGCTGGAAGCTGGCGCGCAGTCTCAGCGTGCGGTCGACGTGGCACTCGAGGCTGAGCTTGACCGCCCACACGCTCTCCACGCGACACGAGCCGCTGGTCCCGCGTTATAGGAACATTACACCACGGTCCTCTACGTTACCTTCTTGTAGGGCTGGAAGCTGGCGCGCAGTCTCAGCGTGCGGTCGACGTGGCACTCGAGGCTGAGCTTGACCGCCCACACGCTCTCCACGCGACACGAGCCGCTGGTCCCGCGTTATAGGAACATTACACCACGGTCCTCTACGTTACCTTCTTGTAGGGCTGGAAGCTGGCGCGCAGTCTCAGCGTGCGGTCGACGTGGCACTCGAGGCTGAGCTTGACCGCCCACACGCTCTCCACGCGACACGAGCCGCTGGTCCCGCGTTATAGGAACATTACACCACGGTCCTCTACGTTACCTTCTTGTAGGGCTGGAAGCTGGCGCGCAGTCTCAGCGTGCGGTCGACGTGGCACTCGAGGCTGAGCTTGACCGCCCACACGCTCTCCACGCGACACGAGCCGCTGGTCCCGCGTTATAGGAACATTACACCACGGTCCTCTACGTTACCTTCTTGTAGGGCTGGAAGCTGGCGCGCAGTCTCAGCGTGCGGTCGACGTGGCACTCGAGGCTGAGCTTGACCGCCCACACGCTCTCCACGCGACACGAGCCGCTGGTCCCGCGTTATAGGAACATTACACCACGGTCCTCTACGTTACCTTCTTGTAGGGCTGGAAGCTGGCGCGCAGTCTCAGCGTGCGGTCGACGTGGCACTCGAGGCTGAGCTTGACCGCCCACACGCTCTCCACGCGACACGAGCCGCTGGTCCCGCGTTATAGGAACATTACACCACGGTCCTCTACGTTACCTTCTTGTAGGGCTGGAAGCTGGCGCGCAGTCTCAGCGTGCGGTCGACGTGGCACTCGAGGCTGAGCTTGACCGCCCACACGCTCTCCACGCGACACGAGCCGCTGGTCCCGCGTTATAGGAACATTACACCACGGTCCTCTACGTTACCTTCTTGTAGGGCTGGAAGCTGGCGCGCAGTCTCAGCGTGCGGTCGACGTGGCACTCGAGGCTGAGCTTGACCGCCCACACGCTCTCCACGCGACACGAGCCGCTGGTCCCGCGTTATAGGAACATTACACCACGGTCCTCTACGTTACCTTCTTGTAGGGCTGGAAGCTGGCGCGCAGTCTCAGCGTGCGGTCGACGTGGCACTCGAGGCTGAGCTTGACCGCCCACACGCTCTCCACGCGACACGAGCCGCTGGTCCCGCGTTATAGGAACATTACACCACGGTCCTCTACGTTACCTTCTTGTAGGGCTGGAAGCTGGCGCGCAGTCTCAGCGTGCGGTCGACGTGGCACTCGAGGCTGAGCTTGACCGCCCACACGCTCTCCACGCGACACGAGCCGCTGGTCCCGCGTTATAGGAACATTACACCACGGTCCTCTACGTTACCTTCTTGTAGGGCTGGAAGCTGGCGCGCAGTCTCAGCGTGCGGTCGACGTGGCACTCGAGGCTGAGCTTGACCGCCCACACGCTCTCCACGCGACACGAGCCGCTGGTCCCGCGTTATAGGAACATTACACCACGGTCCTCTACGTTACCTTCTTGTAGGGCTGGAAGCTGGCGCGCAGTCTCAGCGTGCGGTCGACGTGGCACTCGAGGCTGAGCTTGACCGCCCACACGCTCTCCACGCGACACGAGCCGCTGGTCCCGCGTTATAGGAACATTACACCACGGTCCTCTACGTTACCTTCTTGTAGGGCTGGAAGCTGGCGCGCAGTCTCAGCGTGCGGTCGACGTGGCACTCGAGGCTGAGCTTGACCGCCCACACGCTCTCCACGCGACACGAGCCGCTGGTCCCGCGTTATAGGAACATTACACCACGGTCCTCTACGTTACCTTCTTGTAGGGCTGGAAGCTGGCGCGCAGTCTCAGCGTGCGGTCGACGTGGCACTCGAGGCTGAGCTTGACCGCCCACACGCTCTCCATGCGACACGAGCCGCTGGTCCCGCGTTATAGGAACATTACACCACGGTCCTCTACGTTACCTTCTTGTAGGGCTGGAAGCTGGCGCGCAGTCTCAGCGTGCGGTCGACGTGGCACTCGAGGCTGAGCTTGACCGCCCACACGCTCTCCACGCGCGCTAGCCGCGCCGAGCCCCGCGAGCTGCGCTCGGAGCGCTCGCTCGGAGCGCGACACGAGCCGCTGGCCTCCGCGTTACATTGCTCGCACATGCGGATCTCTTGCAGTCTCGTCGAGCTACAAATAATAACAACATTATACGTATGTCGAAAACCGAACGACTGCCATATACCGTCACATTTTATTTCATCCTTTTTCGTCCGAACCGTAATCCAGTACAGACGTGCTGTCCGAGTATTTAATAAATCTACCACAATATTAATCACAAAAATAGTTCTAACTTACAAGTGCATAAGTTAAATAATTAGAAATCAACGTACAGAGACGCGTGAGACGCCGTGTCGCTGATACCGTACGCCCGGGCCGGCTTCGTCACCGCTCAAGTTTGTTAATCGCGCAAATACAATTAGTTATTTTATTCATTAACACCTGCGCGCTTGCTACGAAGATATCAAATTATTGAAAATTTTCACAGCTACTGTGAGCTTATTACGCATATATAAATATATTTTATTAACACTACTGCTTTACATCATAATGAGGCGCACACCATCGAAGCCTATATCTGCTTCTGATCCCAACATTGACGGAACGGGGTCGGAGCTTTCTTCTACTAGCCAGAATGTTACCTTGAGAAATAGCTCCAAAAGGGTGCGTGTGGATGATAATGTAGTAACTGACAAAGGTCATTGGGCGTAATCCGACCCGGTCGCGGACATGAATGAAAATGATTTAAAATGAAAGAGTATAAATTCACTTAACATTACATAAGGTTATTTTTTATTTAATCCATGGGAGAACAAAGTTTGAACTAAAAATACATTTACTTAAAAAATCGAATACTACTACTAAATATTAGTTGTCGTTCTGTTAAATAGGGTATATGTAATAATGTACAAAAAGGTTTTCGCGAGTGCATACGTGCGTCCCGTCATCCCGTGTGATGAAAACGGCAGACGTATACGTTCGCTCCCTCTCTCTCACACAGTAGGTTGCGTCTCGCTCGTTGCGTTGGCGCATTGTTTCGTTCGTGTCATCGCAGTCCTTCGTTGTCTCTCGTTGTGATCTGTGCGTTTACCTGTTATCTTTTGTTTTTATCAACTACCTACCTAAGCACGTTTACTGGACCTGATTATTTGCTGTTTTATTTGGAATTTGTTTGAAATGGATAGACGAATAATTGTGTAGTGTGTACCAGATCTGTGTTACGGCGCAGAAAACACATACTTACTGAACTGTTTTTTAGAAAGATATCGGAGTCACACAGTGTTATTGTTACAAGAAATAATACCATGCGAGGTAAGTTTTGTATTAACATGCTTTATCAGTTTTGTCTACTCTAAATGCAGTATTTTACTTAAATAAGTATAGACGTTATTTTATTCAACCACGTGAGACTATATTCACCATTTAACCCGTCAAGATACCTATTCCTTTGTCAGCTATACACCCAAGAAGGTTGTAGATAAAAGTAGAGGCAACACGCAAAATACATACGTGTTATCTAACGTTTTCTTTTTAAGTACACACATAAGAACGAGGCAGCTGTGTTTTCTGTATCTTATGTATGTATCCAGAGTATTGTCTCCTCTTTTATATAAAAATCTGCTGATTTTATTTTCGCGATTTTGGAGTTTGTCCCATAGTAAAAGATGTTTATAATGATGAGTACAATGACCCCTTAAGAGGATGGCAGATATTTAGAAAACACTTTATATAGGTACTGACATATTGAAGTATTTTTTTTTGCATTACAATGTGCGCTTCTGTAAATATTTCTACTTTGTTATGTGTTTCAAATAATAAGATGAAAACCTTGCTTATCTAATATAAATAACGTTGATTAAGTTATCTATCGTTATCGTTAGTAAGCGGATATTGCGAAAATCATTGTCTCGTAGACTACAAACATTAACTGTTGTATTTTATTTCTTCCAGATTCCTTTTGATGGTACAAGATCAATTTGTCATCCTTGCTGGCAAAGATTTGATCGCGCTGTGCATAATCAGCATGCCCCAAATATTCAAGTTGATCAAGAAATAGCAGTCGAGGGTGAAGGCAGAAATAGCCGGAGCGAAGGTATACTTACTATTCCTGGATATTTACGAGCATCAAATACAGCACGACGCTGCATTTTTCAAAACTGCAGAAACATTGTTACGCGAGGTGTGCCATTATATGCCAGATTTTATTTATTACATAATCACAATTTATATGTACCCAATCTAGCACGAGCTTGTCAGCCTCATATAATGACAAATGATTGGGACATACTTGCGAATGGTCAGATAATACTTGAAAACTTTAATAGTGCACACGTGCTAGACCTAATAAATCTATACAGATGGGGATATGAGCGTCGAAATCAAAAGAATTTTGAAAATATTGAAGAATTTGATGATGACGAGCTGCACTTTTGGACGTCTTTAAGTAAATCTCAATTTAACTCCATTTTACGACAAACTCCTTCTCTTTGTGTGAGATCTGATTGTCCTGCCACTGTTTTAGGAAAAAAGTTCGAACTTTTTTGGACATACAAGTACGTTCCGTCCATGACAAAAATTCCATTTTCGTTTTCGTTACCACCAAAAATATGACTCGGGATCGAAAGATTTCTGGATACAACATTATCTCTTGTTAAATGATCCAATCCCAAATATAGCGGCATAAAATCTTCAGTTAAGCACTGTCTAGCTATTTGTAATTTTCTCTCTCAAATGTTCTCCTGGACATGTTGAATTTTGATGCCAAGCGCTCATCTGATTCGGCGGTTCTTATTTTTACCAAATAAACTCCTAAAACAGTGGCAGGACAATCAGATCTCACACGAAGAGAAGGAGTTTGTCGTAAAATGGAGTTAAATTGAGATTTACTTAAAGACGTCCAAAAGTGCAGCTCGTCATCATCAAATTCTTCAATATTTTCAAAATTCTTTTGATTTCGACGATCATATCCCCATCTGTATAGATTTATTAGGTCTAGCACTTGTGCACTATTAAAGTTTTCAAGTATTATCTGACCATTCGCAAGTATGTCCCAATCATTTGTCATTATATGAGGCTGACAAGCTCGTGCTAGATTGGGTACATATAAATTGTGATTATGTAATAAATAAAATCTGGCATATAATGGCACACCTCGCGTAACAATGTTTCTGCAGTTTTGAAAAATGCAGCGTCGTGCTGTATTTGATGCTCGTAAATATCCAGGAATAGTAAGTATACCTTCGCTCCGGCTATTTCTGCCTTCACCCTCGACTGCTATTTCTTGATCAACTTGAATATTTGGGGCATGCTGATTATGCACAGCGCGATCAAATCTTTGCCAGCAAGGATGACAAATTGATCTTGTACCATCAAAAGGAATCTGGAAGAAATAAAATACAACAGTTAATGTTTGTAGTCTACGAGACAATGATTTTCGCAATATCCGCTTACTAACGATAACGATAGATAACTTAATCAACGTTATTTATATTAGATAAGCAAGGTTTTCATCTTATTATTTGAAACACATAACAAAGTAGAAATATTTACAGAAGCGCACATTGTAATGCAAAAAAAAATACTTCAATATGTCAGTACCTATATAAAGTGTTTTCTAAATATCTGCCATCCTCTTAAGGGGTCATTGTACTCATCATTATAAACATCTTTTACTA
Organism: Catocala nupta; assembly: GCA_963675205.1. Classification (NCBI taxonomy): domain Eukaryota; kingdom Metazoa; phylum Arthropoda; class Insecta; order Lepidoptera; family Erebidae; genus Catocala; species Catocala nupta. The sequence continues at coordinate 983,043 of OY776105.1, forward strand.
TGGGACAAACTCCAAAATCGCGAAAATAAAATCAGCAGATTTTTATATAAAAGAGGAGACAATACTCTGGATACATACATAAGATACAGAAAACACAGCTGCCTCGTTCTTATGTGTGTACTTAAAAAGAAAACGTTAGATAACACGTATGTATTTTGCGTGTTGCCTCTACTTTTATCTACAACCTTCTTGGGTGTATAGCTGACAAAGGAATAGGTATCTTGACGGGTTAAATGGTGAATATAGTCTCACGTGGTTGAATAAAATAACGTCTATACTTATTTAAGTAAAATACTGCATTTAGAGTAGACAAAACTGATAAAGCATGTTAATACAAAACTTACCTCGCATGGTATTATTTCTTGTAACAATAACACTGTGTGACTCCGATATCTTTCTAAAAAACAGTTCAGTAAGTATGTGTTTTCTGCGCCGTAACACAGATCTGGTACACACTACACAATTATTCGTCTATCCATTTCAAACAAATTCCAAATAAAACAGCAAATAATCAGGTCCAGTAAACGTGCTTAGGTAGGTAGTTGATAAAAACAAAAGATAACAGGTAAACGCACAGATCACAACGAGAGACAACGAAGGACTGCGATGACACGAACGAAACAATGCGCCAACGCAACGAGCGAGACGCAACCTACTGTGTGAGAGAGAGGGAGCGAACGTATACGTCTGCCGTTTTCATCACACGGGATGACGGGACGCACGTATGCACTCGCGAAAACCTTTTTGTACATTATTACATATACCCTATTTAACAGAACGACAACTAATATTTAGTAGTAGTATTCGATTTTTTAAGTAAATGTATTTTTAGTTCAAACTTTGTTCTCCCATGGATTAAATAAAAAATAACCTTATGTAATGTTAAGTGAATTTATACTCTTTCATTTTAAATCATTTTCATTCATGTCCGCGACCGGGTCGGATTACGCCCAATGACCTTTGTCAGTTACTACATTATCATCCACACGCACCCTTTTGGAGCTATTTCTCAAGGTAACATTCTGGCTAGTAGAAGAAAGCTCCGACCCCGTTCCGTCAATGTTGGGATCAGAAGCAAAAATAAGAACCGGCGAATCAGATGAGCGCTTGGCATCAAAATTCAACATGTCCAGGAGAACATTTGAGAGAGAAAATTACAAATAGCTAGACAGTGCTTAACTGAAGATTTTATGCCGCTATATTTGGGATTGGATCATTTAACAAGAGATAATGTTGTATCCAGAAATCTTTCGATCCCGAGTCATATTTTTGGTGGTAACGAAAACGAAAATGGAATTTTTGTCATGGACGGAACGTACTTGTATGTCCAAAAAAGTTCGAACTTTTTATTCCAAAGAAAATCTTATAGCCTTCACAAGTTCAGAAACTTGGTAAAGCCTTTTCTGGTTGATTGCACCGATGGTTATATAATAGACGTTGTGGGGCCATATCCAGCCACAACGTCAGATGCCTCAATCCTGCGTCATCTTTTAGAAAATGTAGAATCTCCGTGGCATTGGTTTTTAAGACCTAATGATACTTTTATATTAGATCGCGGATTTCGTGATTCAATTCCTATAATTGAAGAATGTGGCTATGTTCCACATATGCCACCATCCAGAGGAAGAGGAGAACAATTGACGACGCTAGATGCCAATAAGTCAAGGTTGATAACAATGTGTCGATGGGTAATCGAGGCCATAAATGGTCGTTTTAAGAAAGATTTTAAAATATTTCGACACACATATTTCAATGTTGCTATGCGAAATATGATGACGGACTTTAAAATAACAGCGGCTATCATCAATGCTACCAGGCGTCCTTATGAAGATAGTGTATATGTCGACCAGTTTATTAACATTATAAATGGTAGAATGAATAGAGAGAACGAACTGGCGCAACACGTAATTGAAAACAATATGAATAGACAAAGAGTTGCTTTCATGCCATTAGATGGAAACAATCCAGATTTTAGAGACTTCCCACAGTTAACATTTGAAGAACTTATACTGTTTACATTGGGCAGCTATCATTTAAGACTTGCTAGGTCGTACAGCCATGAACACATAAGACCTAATGGTGGCTACATGATAGAACTCTATCGTCATCAAGAATTAATAAATAATAAAATATTGATAAGGGGACGAATTCAGTCGCGACATGTCAGAGCGCGACAATATTACACATATATTTTAATTAACCCAGCGACACAAGGAAGACAAAGTGTTGAAGACTACTACTGCTCGTGTATACACGGCCGCCGCACCGTCGGGAGCTGCGCGCATATAGCCAGTATAGTTTATTTTTTATCCTGGGCTAGGCACCAACAACAAATTGAAGCCCCTGCGGTATTTTTAGATGATATAACAGTAGATATTGATCACGCCGAATAAATAATTTGAAATATGTAAAAGTTTATTTTTCTCTTTACTCCCACATCCCACAAGAAAGCGACCCTTACCATAATAATTTCTGTCCGCCGTGGGTTTTTCTCCCATACTTTTTGCCCATTGACCTTTAAGCAATTCAAGACGAATATACTGGAATTACTTAACTCTTAGTTGAATCCTCTTATTGTTCGGCTAGATAACGTCGAAAAAAGTCTGTCACACATCACACAGCAAAATAAAGATATTATATCGTTTAATAATAAGATAGAAAAAACAATCGCCTTCATCATTCACACCAAATTACTGAGTTTGAAAGTAAAATTGGTAAACTTGAGAATGACATTCATACAACACGAATTTCAATAGCAGATATTGAGGAGAAATCGGAAAACATTGAGCGTTTCCTTAGAAATCCACCATTGAGATAAGAGGTGTCCCGAAAATAAAAAAGGAAAACAAGCCACAATTATTAAACCTAACTACTAACCTTATGAAGATAAATTTTGAAATATCTAACGATATAAAAGATTTATACCGCCTACCTTCTATGGAGAGTACTGCCACATCAACAGTCGTAGTAGAATTTTCAAACACTTTTGCAAAGGAAGACTTTTTAAAACGAACAAAAATGTACAATTCTGAACAAAAATCTTCTCGCCTGAATTCCTCTCACTTAGGATTGGCTGACGCAACGAACCCGCTTTATTTTTCTGAACATCTCACGAATAAATCAAGGCGACTGTACTTTCTCGCTCGGGATCATGCAGCAACTGAAAACTATCGCTTTCGTGGATTTCTAATGGCAGAATTTTTCTCCGCAAAGAAGAAGGAGCGAGATACATACAAGTTAAAAATGAGAATACTCACCTGCAACTGCGTGGTAAATAATTCTAATACTAACTTAATCAAGACCATTTTTTACTATGTTTTCGTCATTTATATTATAGCTAACTTTTACTTTAGACATTTAAGAATATTATATTGTTTAAAATACATACAACTTAAAATAATAATAGTGATAATAACTATATACAACATAAAAGCAACATTTTACTGACATAATAAATATATACTCACCGACACTCACACACTACTACATCAACTCACTAACACTCACCTGCTTTTACATCTACTCACTAACACTTCTACTATATCTACTCATCAACAGTCATCCACAACTACAACTGAATAAACACAGCTCATACAACATTCGCGCGTAAAACTGTCCATTCCTACAATCGCGTAACAAACATGAAATCATAAGATAAATTGTACATAGCTCAAAAAACATTTATTTATTTTTTACCATTCGAAAATTATTTCTAAAAATACTTATTACGGAATTATATATTTTACTATTATTAATAATGGCTAATCAAATAAAATAAAATAATGATATTGACGACACCGATTTATTTAATAGTGTAAGACATAATGTACCAGAACAATGTATGACGGATTTCGGTTATGGTAATAATCAATTAATTATTATTACTCAAAATATACGTAGCATATGAAAAAAGTTTAATAACTTTACACTATTTCTATACAGACTTAATTTTTTACCGGATATTATAATATTGACGGAATGCAGAGTTCATAAAATACTGATGTAAAACACCAACGCTCGTTGAAGTCTGCTGTGTGTAAACATGTACAACAGGATTTGACAAACCACAGATGCTCGCTAAAGAACACCGATTCATACCAAAGATGCTTCGCGAGGCTATTAAAATCAAAAAACATCCTAATTTCAATAAAGAAGATGGTTGGAATGTACCAGCAGCTTGGGATCCAGTAATTCAAATAGTCAAACTCAAGAAGAAGCAAACCGCAGCTAGACTTCATGATACTTTGAACTCATTCTGCGTAAATAGAAACACCAATGATTAAATTATGTTCGGGTACTTTGAAATAACTACACTGGAACATTGAGACTACTACCATCTTAGTCTCCCCGTGACCATGGCTGTTGAAAAGCAACCGAAACGTCGGAGAAAGTGTAAACATAAATATAAATAGTTTTAATAATTTTATTAGCTTTATAAATTAGTAAAATTCAATAGTAGTAGTGTAACAGTTTCAAAATTATGTAATACAGTGTTAAGTAAACAACGCGATAAAATCCGTATATAGTAGTTTAATTTCAAACAATAAGAGGCTACTGACGTACTTTGAAAAGAAGCAACTACTATCAACTAATCAGTATGGGTTTCGTAATGGCAGGTCAACAGAAGACGCAGTCACTAATTTAATAGACTTTGTTGTTGATAAACTTGACAGAGGACAAAAGCGTGTTGGCGTCTTCCTTGACTTTGCTAAAGCGTTCGACACAATTTCAAGACCTATAACTTCTGAGAAACGCTTAGTTATTCGAGGAACTGCCTTGGATTGGTTCACCTCTTATCTCTCTGAAGGCGAACAACGGATTTGCCTGGCTGATTATCAAAGCTATTTTACTAAAGTGACATACTTTTACATTGGTCTGGTTCCATAAGAAACAGACGTAACCAAAACCTCCAGCCGTTACACACACACACACATACACACACACATACACACACACCACATACACACACACACACACATACGCCACATGCACACACACACACATACACATACATACACATACATACCACACAGCACAAAATTTTAACTTTAATTTTAAAACAAAATGGATAAAGTGACCCACACAATTGAATTACCCCAGGATGGTACCAGCGTCCGCGACGCTGGAGAATCCCTCCCTGACCCTTCGGGATCAGGCTGCTCCACGTATTCTGGGGGGAGCAATGGATCACCAAAGCCGATTCATCTGCGCGAGCTGGCCAACGCTATGCCCAGCGCAGAAATCACATCAAACACCTCCTGGAGTATTGCACCACGTCGAGGCGACGTACGCACTAATGTGAACGCCGCCTCCGCGAAGCACGCAAGCACAGGAATAAAGAAACAAAGTGGTAACCGGCGCAACCGACGCAATCGGCATGCCAAATCCACTGCTGCGCAACCAATAGGAAGCGAACCGACTACGTCGGCGCCCGCACCGCTGGATGCGCAGATAACGAGCAGAAAAACACGGCTGAGGAGAACGCTCAGCCAGTCGACCCGACCAGGACCGGTAACACTGACGGTTTGACTCGGATGGAACTTCCAACCAAACGCGACACGCAAGGGGAACGCGGATGCCAAAACAGGCACGCGGGAACCATTCAGTCAGGGAGCAGCGACCCTATGATGACGGATACCGCACCCCTGACAGAACAACGCGACGCGAACGTTGGAACAACATCGGAGGCATCCCAACGTGCAGATCCGGTCACGGCTGGTGCCGAAGTAGAGCCGACTCAATCAGCCGTTACAAAAACAGGCTCGCGTCGCAAACGCGGGCCTCGGAAACGCGGACCACGCACCGATGCGCATCGCCCGTCACGTCCGGACACAGCAGGTGCGCCCACTCTGCCTGCAAAGGCAAAGAGAGAGCGCCCAAATGACACGTTGTCTCCGAGAGACGGGGCGAAGCGCGCAAAGCTGGACCAGACGCCAAGAAGAGCAACGATAAGCTATGCAGACGCGACTCAATCGCACCTGCTGATAGCTGTCGCTGCCACGCCTCCAACAGACCTAACGGTGGAACAGGCACAGCAGCTCGAACTCTCCTTAGAGGAGAAGATTATCGAAGCAGCACTTGCTCCACCGCCAGACAACGAGCCAGCACCCGCACCAGCATTCCGAGGGAAACCTCTGTCCACAGAGGGAGTACTGAAGATGTGGTGCGAGAATGACAGCACTCTAACCTGGCTCAAGAACACAGTAGCCACGCTGCAATCACCTATTCCAGGGACCAAGCTGACCGTCATTCGGCAGTCAGACATAGTGAAGCGAGTTCGCGCTTCGCTATGGCTGCCGAAGTCAATCGGTTTGGACCTGACGAGGACTCATCGTCTCCAACCCATGGTACAGCGTCAAAACCTGGCAGCTGTACGGTGCGGCTATGCAGGAGAAGGGCATCTTCCTGACCCTGGGCATCCCAAAATCTGAAGTGGCCAAGATTTTGGAGAGAGGTCGCCGAGTCTCCTTCGTCACCGGCAGTGTCTACGTTAAGTTTCACACTGCCGGGGACGGAGACGACTCGGTGACTACGGGGCCCCGGGAGGAGCCCAACACCGGCAATGAGGAGTTATCAAAACGGGCACTGCCACCTACTGGCCCAAGTACGTCAGGCACAGCCTGCTGCAAACAGGTATCCATGGCACATGACGCTACTCCCATACCTACCATGGAAACCATGACCACCACACGTCTTCAGACGGGGAGTCCGTGGACAGCGATGTTCTCGGATCCTCGTCAGATTAGTGTGGTACAAACCAACCTCCAGCACAAACAAATTGCGACGGCTACCCTACGCAGACTGCTGGAGGTTAACCAAAGGACCATAGGCCTGATCCAGGAGCCGTGGATCAGAGGCGACAGCATATGCGGTCTGAAAAGCATCGGGGGTAAGTTGATGCACAATACTTCGGTTCATAAGCCAAGAACTTGCATCTATATCTCTAGATCAATATCAGCTCTGCTATTAACAAACTTCTGTTCTAGAGACCTTACCGCGGTAGGACTCCAAACAGGGCCCAACAACCAAACGTTAGTACTAGCTTCAGTCTACATGTCCGGCGATGAGGAAATCCCATCTAAGGAGCTGGTTGAACTGGTACAACACTGTGAAGACCACGGCTGGCACATTATCATCTCAGCCGACGCAAACGCTCACCATCCACTGTGGGGAAGCCACACACCAAACAAAAGAGGTGAGTCCTTAACTGGATATATTTTCTCGACTAACCTGTCTATAATGAACAATGATTGCGAGCCCACCTTTGTTAGTTCTAGATACCAAACTATAGTAGACATCACACTTGCATCGGATGGTGCGGCAGAACTAGTGTCAAACTGGCACGTTTCAGCCGAACCTTCCTTTGCAGATCACAGGCGCATCTGCTATACTATACAAGTGCCAGACACGGACCAACTGCCTAAACGCAACCCCCGCAAGACGGACGTAGCAAGGTACAGGAGCCTTCTCCAACATGAGGTAGATAAAATCTGTTTTAAAGACATGTCTACCAGCACTGACAACATAGACCATAACACTTACATACTTACCAAATGCATCCAACAAAACTACCAACAAGCCTGTCCCCCCACACAACCACCAGTAGCAGGTAAGTCCCAATGGTGGGGACCAGAGCTGGAGAAACTTAGACTCAATCTGAGGAAACTGTTTAATCGAGCTAAAAACAACAGGACTGATGAAGACTGGGAGCGATACAAACAAGCTCAATACCACTACAAGAAACGCATAAAATACCGTAGAGGAGAATCTTAGCGGCGTTTCTGCAGCAACATTAACACCACTAATGAAGCAGCAAGGGTGAAAAAGGTCCTATCGCAAGATAACAACAGAACCCTAGGCGCCATTAGAAAACAAGATGGTACCTATGCGATTTCAGACAATGAAATAAGTCAGGTACTACTCGAAACACACTTCCCTGGGTGCGGAGTGACGGTAAACCTAAATTGGGAAGACACACCTTACAATCAACCAACCCAGATTGACTGGACAGTAGCCAAATCTATGGTCACTGCTGACCGAATATCATGGGCGATAGATAGCTTCCAACCCTTTAAATCTGCGAGCCTGAACGAAATATTTCCAGCTCTCTTGAAATGGGGACAAACAACAGTTGTGCCATACCTGCTCAACATATACAGAGCATCGATAGCGCATAACTACATACCACGCCAGTGGAGAGAAGTCAAAGTAATCTTCCTACCTAAGCCGGGTAAGTCAGATTACACACAGGCGAAATCATACAGACCGATCAGCCTAACCTCTTTCCTGCTTAAGACTCTAGAGAAGCTAGCTGATCGGTATCTAAGGGAAGGTGCTCTAAGACTCAAGCCACTACACCGCCTGCAACACGCCTACAGAAAAGGCAGATCAACGGAATCAGCGCTGCACTCTGTTGTGGGAACAATAGAAACAGCATTAGCTGACAAATTAATGACACTAGGGGCTTTCATCGATATAGAAGGAGCTTTTGATAAGACAAAATTCAACAGCATTAACCAGTCACTCATCACATTTGGAGTTGATAGAACCACTAGTGGCTGGATCGATCAACTTCTAAAGATGCGGGCCATACAATTCACGGTGAACTCTACCACGAGAGGCATAGTAGCGAAGGGCTGTCCCCAGGGAGGAATACTCTCGCCGCTGCTATGGAATATCGTGGTAGATGACCTGTTAGAATGCCTTAATAGCAGATGCTACTACACGGTTGGCTACGCGGATGACATAACCATCCTGATCAAAGGCGACTCAGAAAACATAATCTGTAATCGCATGCAATCAGCCCTCAGGATCATGGAACAATGGTGTAACCATCATGAACTGACGGTGAATCCGACTAAGACAGAACTGGTCCTTTTCACACATAAAAGGAAAACTCAGTTAACTAACATGCCAAAATTATTTGGAACGGGCCTTACCCTATCGCAAGAAGTCAAGTATCTGGGCGTAGTACTCGACCATAAGCTCAACTGGAGTAAGCACCTTAACACAAAAATAACCAAAGCATGCACAATATTCTGGCAATGCAAAAGACTAAGGCGCGGTCAAACAGCCGGCGTGAGCGGGGCGTGCGCTTGTCCCGCCTGTGTTGTAATGTACCGAATTGTATGAGAGCGTTCACACAGCCGGCGGCAGCGGGGCGGGCACGCGCTGCCGCCGGCGGGTGTCAAGCTTCGCTTTGCTGACGCATGCGTGATACGAACGACATTATATATAAAACCGCGGTCACAGGCATAGAAATGTGTATGCGTCTTGATGGCCGTTACGACAACCAGCGACGACTTTCTACTAGATTATCGGCACATAGATATTTCTAGAGCAATTGAAATAAAGATGAGATTTATTTTCCATATAATAGGCACGAGCAATGTGTTATCACTATTGCACAAGGCTATTGCAAGTGATCGTAAGTTTCCATGACCAGTTACCATAAGGCGCGCCATATGCTTGCTAGCCATCATAGTAGCTAGCCAAATAATAGTGAGTTTGAAGAGAAGTTGAGTTTTGTGTAGAGTAAAGAGATTGCCGTGTTCTAATAGAATTGAGTGAAGTATTAATAAACTCTATTTTAGTATTAATTTCATTCTTTAATTCAATATTATTATTCGGTGATTATAAATACTTTGTTATTATAAGTTTAGCTTCTTATATTATTTATGTTTTACGAGATCTATTATATGCCATAAAATTTATTTCCAATGTTAATTGGATATGCCTGCTAATATTTTAAAGCCATAACAACTACTCTGTTGTATACTAACCATAGAATACATATTTACATAAATAAGCATATATTTCTTTATAGAAATTGACATTCAGAATACGTCACATTGATGTCAAAAAAAAATGAATATAAAAATATGTCAAATATAATATAACATATACCTATATATTTAAATATGTCGCTCTATAGATGGAGCGTTTCGGTTACGCGTCTGGAATTCAAAGGTGCAAACAGTTGACATACAATATCACAGTGTCAGAAAAATATATAAAGAACTATTTTCTTATTTATTGCTAAACAGTCTTGAGGACGCTTTATGTGGAGGCGAACACAGTTCAATGCATATTGTTTGTTTAAAGCCTATGTCGAGTTGGAGTACTATTTTGTAATTATTTTATTATTCTACTATAATATAATATAAAATTCTACACATACACACAACACCATCTAGCACAAACTAAGCAGAGCTTGTACTATGGGTACTAGACAATGGATAAACATACTTACATATATACATATATACTATATTTTTTTGTAAATACATACATATTATACATAGAAACAACCAGACCAAGTCAAACATCCATGTTCATACACACAAATGTTTGACTTGTGCGGGAATCGAACCCGCGACCTCAGGCAGTCGGTTACACTAACCACTACATCGAGGCTATACTATATTGTATTAGGTTCTTACAAAGATGTGTCAAGCCTTTTGCGTTAATTAAGCTGTTATATTTAGAATTAACTTATTTTTTTATTGTAAATATTATTATTAAAATGTCTTAGCTCAGACAAATTGCCAGCCTTTCTCTTGAACCAATAGCGTCTCCAATTTGTGTCAAGTTTATTTATTTTCGCTTCTATTAAGCTATGTATATGCTCAAAACAATGTTGAAATATCCTAAAATAGGCATAAAATGTGTCCTCATGTGTTTATAACTCTTGACACAGCGTATGATATTTTCCTTACATATGACGTGATTGATTCAATCCTGAATCCATATCCATTTGCGCTTTTTAAAATTAGCTATTGCAAACATAAGCAGAGCCGCGTCCACGTCTGAATCGCTCGACATCAATAATTAAAATAGGTACTAGGCTTTCTATCGCTGTCCTTTCTCACGCTCACTTAGGCTCTCGCGCTGTGATAATTATGAGTTTGTGGACTAAAAGTCTTGCCTGGATTTTGAGTAGGTCAGCGCGACGTGTATACACTTCGATGACTGTGACAGCGGCTTTATATTATAGTATTCTAGGTCGTACTGCGCATGCGTTAAACCACGCCGAGCATGGCGTGAGCGGGGCGGGAGTGACGTCACCAAAACGCGGCGGGCCGGCGGCGTGCCTGCCGCCGGCACGACGCGTTTTGGTGACGTCACGCGTGTGCGTTCAATAAATATAAAGCTACCAACCCACAGCGACCGTGATTACTGAAATAATATCTTTAATGATAATATTATGTAATGAAGGCCGAAATAGAAATATAGATAAAATAGAGTTTATTAATCAAATTTTAACTTAAATATATATGTTTGTTAAATTATGCTCATCATCTCATTTTGTCTGGGCCGGGAATATGTTCGGTTTATTAACCTCATAAGTTACCCGTCAGCAACATACTGCGCCCGCATCAGCGCATTACAATACATGTACATTTATTTGTTTGAATTATTCTCTTTTTAATAAGTCATTATCAAGATAAACCCGTGAATCAAGAAAGTCATATTCAAAATCATCAAGGATTTTTCATTTAACAAGATATCAGGTTTGCCGTTCGACAACAACAAGGCAACCGCACGACACTCTTATTCTATGAGTGTAAATATCTAATACATATATATAAATGTATGGCTGTACGCCATATTGGTTCAAGTGGGTTATCTGGACACTCACATACCTAACTTTTGCATCCCTGTTCCTTTGTTCCATAAATACATTGTAGTCCAATAATTCCAAAGTACAAAATAAGTAAATTTACTGATATTTACACAGTTGTGAATGATGATCATGGGGAAAAAACAGGAAGCATTAAAAATAATACTTCTTTTTAATTCATGATACTGCTATATAACCGACAGTATAATACGACCCTCACACATGCCCACCCATTAATGTTACATGCTATGTTTCATACAGAATAAAAGTATACATTTCATATTAATATTTATTTTAGGGAGGTAATATTTCTTTATTTGTGTATAAATCTCATAGTAGTAACTAATGAAAAATATCAAATAAAATGTTATTATTTTCAATTGACACTGTATGTTATTTTCATTTCATACTATTTTCAATTAGTTTATAGCGATACAGTGTGTTGAAAGCTTTATACCACGCATGCGTAATACGCGCGCCGAACGCGCGCCCGCACCGCGCCGCGCTGCGCCGGTCCCGCGCCCGCCCCGCGCTCGCTCTAGCGCTGGCTGTGTGAACGCTTTCATATAGTTCAGTACATTACAACACGGCGGGACACGCGCACGCCCCGCGCACGCCGGCTGTTTGACCGCACCTTAATAGGCAGAAAATGGGGCCTCAAACCATCTATAACCTTGTGGCTCTACACGGCCATAATACGCCCAATGATAACATATGGCGCCATAGTTTGGTGGCCCCGCACTCTTCTAAGCACAGTTACACAAAAACTACAAAGCCTACAACGACTCGCCTGCCTGGCGACGACAGGCTGTATCAGAACAACCCCCACGGCAGCGCTGGAGGCCATACTAAACCTCAGACCCCTACACCTAATCATACAGCAGGAAGCAGTTACAGCTGCCATACGGCTTGAAAAGGTAGGACTCTGGAAACAGGACAGTAGGATAACTCATGCACGCCTAAAGGAGTTAGTATACAACGAAATTCCAATGATAGCGGCGACATGTGATATCATCCCAAAAACTTTTGTTTTCGACAAAAAATACCACATCCAACTTCATGAAGAATTCAAAGATAGCTCTGGTATACACGAAGTGAGAATATACACGGATGGATCTAAAACAAAATCAGGAACAGGAGTCGGAGACTTCTCCCACGACCTAAACATCAATTACTCAACAACCCTGGGAAACCTTAACACGATCTTCCAGGCAGAATGTGTTGGAATCACCCGGGCTGCAACAGCGGTTACATCAAGGGGTATAAGCGATAAGACGATACGCATTATCTCGGATAGTGCCGCGGTATTACAAGCTCTGAAAAGCAACTGATTTAACAGTGGACTCATCCTAGAGTGTCACCGTGAGCTGCAAAGAATTGCAACAAAAAATCGGGTAAAATTGCAATGGATACGCGGCCACAGCAACTCTTCTGGCAATGACGCTGCGGAACAACTGGCAAAGAGAGGATCGAGCATTAAAATGGTAGGACCCGAACCAATTATCCCGATACCCTTCTGCCAACTCAAAACATGGTTATGTGACAGAACCACGAAACTACATGAAAAACAATGGGCAGAAACAAAGGAATGTAGACAGACAAAGGAAGCCCTTCCATCCTTAGACATACATCTGTCACGCAAACTGCTGCGTTCTTCAAGGAAAAACCTGCGTCATCTAGTGGGTATAATAACAGGTCACTGCTCACTCAACAAACACCTATTTAACATCGGCATCACTGACAGCCCTTTATGTAGAGGCTGCATGGAGACCGAGGAGACACTGGCTCACGTGCTGCTGCATTGCAAAAGCGTGAGCAACCAACGGGCGAAACTACTAAACAGTCCAGAAACGGTGAAGGAAGTACTGTGCAACACCGGTCCCCTATTGTCTTTCTGGACGGAGCTGAGGTGGTATGAGTAACCGAACAACTTTTCGCGTCGGTCACTTACGCACAATGGCCCAATTGCGTGGCTAAGTGCGGATAACACACGTCCAACTAACTAACGGTATAACGGTACTTGTATCTTCAATATCACATGTTATTGATTTTGCTCCTCTTATGGAATCTATATTCTGATGTATAGATTGAATACCTATACTATTGAATTGTAGAAAAATATGGTTTCATGCACAAATTGATGAAATTTAAGTGTATATATAAGCGGCACAGATAACCGTATACAGGTGATAAATGTGATTTGGTAATTATATTTGTGTTTAGTTGTATATATTCGTGCAAATGAGGTAAATGTGATGTTTGTGTGTGTAGATTTGGTGACTGCTAATGTATATCCATTATTTATGAAATTAGATCCGGTAAATAAATAGCATGCAAATATTAATTATTACTAAAGACCATAAAACAAAAAAGATATTAATTGACTATAGACTATTTTTACGAGGGCATTTAGTCACAATGCCATTTTCTGTAGCTTAGCTTCATCTTCAATACATATCGGCATTTGTCCTTCTTGTTTTATTACGTAAACTTTACCAAACGAGGTAAACAGTCTATCACACACTCACATAAGTTCACGCTCTCACCCAAACCAATACACCTACACTCATACACACACTCAGACACAAACAATAATCCACACACATACAGTCACAAACACAAATACACTTGCAAACACGCACTAGCATACAGAACATATAATTTATCATTCATCTACATAATTGCAATGCAGAGGGTCTCGGGTTCGAACCCACGTCGTGCACCTCTCGACTTTCGGAAGTTATATGACTTTTCGAAATTATGTGCATATTGATTGACAATTATCGCCTGCTCCGTGCCTCGGAGAGCACGTTAAGCCATCTGACCTGGCTGCCATGAACATCTATGGCACTCTTTATTGGGAAGTCAGTGCCCCATAATATCCTGACACTGGTTTAGCCTTAGGGTATCTTTAGTCTTCGGGTTGTGGAGGTCAGGTGGCAGTCGTTCTACGTAAAAACTGATATCCAGTCAAATCTGGTTAGACCAGAAAACCCGACTCCAAGTGAATAGGGAATAATAAAGGCTAGGGAGAAGAAGAAGAAGAAAAAGAATATATGTATAGTTATTATTCAGTAGCATAATATATTTTTGTAAGTAGCATTAATATAATAACTGTTTCTATCTGATGCAATTACTGTCAGAATATCAGTCGGAAGGGACTGGAGCCCGCAACACAGAGTATCCTAGTGCGGGATTCAGTATCACATCTACTTTTGTGTAACTTGTAGATTTTCTATGAACTAAATAAACTTATAAACTTATTAATCATATTTCGATGCGGCCGCGAGAGCGAGTTCAATTCTATAAATAGTGCGTACGTAACTATTCTACAGGCTGCTGGTTTAATGACTTGCAAAATTGACCAGTCAATATTGCAAGTGATAACAAGATTTTCTGTTTTTAATTCAAAAGATAATGCGGTTAATCTTTCTTCTCAATATGATAAGACTCTTTCTTCAGACCAAAGGTCAGTGCGGTTAATCTTAACGGAGACCGGCCATCCATGGAAGAATCAATATAGTGCACAAATGTGTGCGCAAACATATAAGAGATAATCTGGCACGACCAAAAAATTTGGCGGTAGACTGTATTTTCCTAACTCCGGATTTCTAATAAGAATTTCTCGTCAGAAAAACTTTTTGTTGAGTGTACCTGGAAAGCCAATCTAAGACCACGTCATTGACAGCAGAGGCACTCAGTACCGCTGTAGGAATACGGTAGGAGAGCTGTAAGCAGTTACCTGAACGTGAGGTGCACTTGCTTGTGCGTGAGGCAGAGCGACAGCGGCACCTCGTAGCTGAAGTTGGCGGCCGCGCGCGCGCACACCGCGTCGCCGAACAGCGACGCGTTCAGCGCCGGCTTGCCCGCCGCCTGCAGGCCCACGCGCACCGTCTCGCACTCTGCCAACAACCGTCGTCGCATCAGCACTGTATGAACTGGCCCACCGCTAATACCAGTCGAGGGACTCCGGCCTCGCTCGTGTGACTGTACTGAGCTGCAGCAGACGATGGCACATTTGGTGGCCCTTCTTGCCTGAGCACTTGCACAATATCGGAGATTTGTGCGGCCACTCCTAACGCAATTAGAATGGCCGAATATTATGCAATGAATATATATTTCACACAAGAACCATTGACACGAAGAAGATGAAGAATACTAGTTTATCGTTAGCAACTCGCAGAGTTGCGAGTAGTGAGCCGCTTTATTGCTCCGGTACCTATCTGGAGAATTGTGTCACGAGGCAGCTCGCTATAACGAGACCTCTGCAACTCCGTAGGGATATTGCCTCTTTGGCATGTTACTACAGAATATACCACGGGGAGTGCTCTGAAGAGTTATTCCACCTTATCCCGCCCTCCCCTTTCCTATCCAGAACAACGCGTGCTAGGCTCAGACGCCATCCTTACACGGTGGAGTCGACTAGAGTGCCTACCAACAAATTTGGGTCCTTATACCTCTGCCGAACGATCAAGGCATGGAATTCTCTGTGAAGGCACGTGTTTCCTTCTTCCTTCAATCATGGGTCCTTTAAGCGGGGCGTGAAAAAGCACCTTCTCAGGCCGTCAAAGTAGAGACCTCAACATCGCCTCGGCTACTATGAGGACGATGTGGAGGCCACTGCTCTTAGACCACACGACTGCTTACCATCAGGCGGAGTGTGGTCATTTTGACGAGCAAAATAAAAAAAAAGAAAGAATCGAATCTCTGGAGTAAGGGACATTGGAAATCGAGATTTGGGTACAAGACCTGTATATAACTAGTCCCGTGAGGTGCTCTCGGACTCTATTATAGCCGATCGGTTGGTGTCGAGGGGACGACGCTTTATCATAAACTGGTATTAGTCATAGATTGGGAATATCCCACTGCTGGCGCGGGCCTCTTCTCACTGTAGAAAGGGTTAGCGCATAGTCACTTGACATATCTTCGAGTACATTATGGAAAATTCTCAGACATTTTTTTTAATTCATCTAATGTGGCAAACAAGCATACGGCTCACCTGATGATAAGTGCCGTAGCCTATGAACGCCTGCAACACCAGAGGCATCACTTGCGCGTGGCTGACCCTTTAGGAATGGAAGAAGAGAAAAAGGAAGTGGGATGGAGAAGGAGAAGGAGCGGGAAGGGGGCAAGAGAGTGATTGGGCCTCTGGCACTGTCACTCACCGAACGAAACACATCATTAGGAATACTGCTATTTCACGTCAGTATTCTGAGAGAGGATAGTCCGTCCCCGGTCGAGCCGGCCCATTTATACTGAAATTAGCGAGGCTCTACTACTCAAAAACATGCAGGTTTGCTTATGTTTTCCTTCACCGTTAACAACACCATTACCAACATACACTTACTTCAAAAAGAATTATGGCTGAGTAAACTTTGGGTAGGAAAACGTCTACATCCTATATAAGATCACGAATTCTTTCTTGTCTTTTAAAAACAACTTCCGCACTAAAGATCGAACACAGTGTTCGCAAATTTGAAATTCCTACAACAGCCATATATCTCGATGAACTAAACACATATATGCCTAATCTTGATATTACGAAACTTGGTCACGTAGAAATTATGATATGATATGAGTGGCATGTTGAAATATATCTGTTATTTAAAAACAAGTTTGTGAACTTTGGGCTCTTACCTTTCATATAATTATACACTATTTATTATTTTCAGATACATCCTGTAAACAATCCTAACTACAATTATAATGCGAATGTTAGTTTGTTTGTATACACTAATGATCTGTGCAAGCTTCAACTAAACATGGCAAAATAGTAACATTCGCAAACGACACCACTCTGGTCTTTCATAGGGATACTTGGGATGAGACATAGGCTCTTGCACAAACGGGTTTTGATACAGTATGCTTGTGGCTCACAAAAATGGTCTGACACTTAATGAGCTTAAATCGCGAGATAAGAGCTTAAATCGCGAAATAGAAGTCACTTGTACAATAATCTTACCAGTCAATATAGAACTACCCTTTTTGGAAAAAGTATGTTTGCTATGGCCGCAAAGCTCTACAATAAGATTCCTTATGATATAAAAGAATGTGGCAATACTGATGTCTTCAAAAATAAATTATTCCAATTTCTTATAGAAAATTGTTATTACAATGTAGATGAATTTTTATCGAATATAATTTTGTAAATGTATTATATTATTATTGTTATTATTATGTGCGCTTGACTATAATTGATTGTTGTTTATTATCTTGTGTTTGTCCTGACTAATAGTAATAATATAATTTATGTTTAATCTTCAATGCAATTTATAATATCAATACGTTTCATCATCAATCAGAATTTATATGATTATATTTTTTTGTAATTATTTTAAATAATTCGTATGCCCAAGTGGCTGATCATGGAATGGACATTATTAACTACTTATATAATTATGTAATGAACACCTGTATATAACCCATGTATCACAAATAAACTATTTGATTTGAATGTGACAAAAACAAAATACATGCCTATCGCAATAAAAACAGTTTTATCTAAAATACTAGAAAATTACTCAATCACTCCCCACACCTGTCTAGCCTATGAATCCTGCTCCTGTGATCACCTGGAATGTATGTCTCATATTAAGTATCTCGGTGTTATGCTAGACTGCGCTCTGAACTTCATTTACCACCTAGATATCCTTACATCCAGAACACGGAAATTAATATCCATCTTTAAAAGATTGCGTAACATAGCCGATAAAAAAGTAATTAAAATGGTATATACGTCTCTTTTTTTTTCCAACCCATATTGTCATATTGTATCTCAGGGATGGTGCCTCTAAAACTAAACGGATAAAGGTGGAAAGAGCATAAAGGACGGCCCTTAAGGTAAGCCATTCTTTGCCATACCTATACCCTACTAAGTATCTGTACCAACTATCTCATGTCCTGACGGTGCGTCAATTGTTTATCCTGAATATTATATTAAGATAGCATTCAGTTCTCCCTTATAACCCTCTGCGCCCTAAAAATGGCTGCAACACAAAGTTGGTAGCCAATGGTCAACTACATGTTATGAGCAGTTTGGGCAGATTCCTGTTTAATAAGGTGAATAAGAAATTACGCATCTATTCACTAACTTTTTGGCTAAAATCCCTTAGCTACGAGGAAACGGCAAGTTTAATTCTTGTTTCTACCTAAAAATTATACAATGCTAACAGAGTTACTAGCTTACCAGCTGTTTCTGATCCCAAGACGATTATACTGCATTGTCGTAGGGTTAGTTACACACATTCTCATACACACACACACACACGCACGCACGCACGCACGCACGCACGCACGCACGCACGCACGCACGCACGCACGCACGCACACATATCTATCGCGTAAAGACGCCCTTCGAGAGTTTTAATCAAAGGTGGGATGGAACACCTACAGCGGCACTTGCCGCAGCAGGCGTAGGACTATTGCTACGTATGGATTCTAATATATGGGCTATGGGTATAGGTGACATAGACTATCTGTGCATGGGCTGTGGAGCTTCAACATGCCGGTAACCCGACACACAAAATTGGAGATTTCGAAGGATCTCAAAAGGATTATGAACATGGGATGCAACAAAATGCAACCATTGCACATATTCAAAAATAATTTTAAAATAAAGGTCCCCACGAGGGATGATTGGAGACAAGGTCTACAATCCCCTGACAAGGGTTGTCTCATCTGGTACACTGACGATTCCAAAATGGAAACAGGATCAGGCGCTGGTATTTATGCCAACGACTGCAAGGTGAGCCAAAGTATGGGCAAATATGCAACGGTCTTCTAAGCGGAAACCTATGCTATAATTGCCTGTGCTCAGGAGAATATTAACAATAATGTCACTGACAGGACTGTGTATATATCATTCGTCGTTCGGTACTGATTAGGACGCCACCGTGCAAATTAGCTCCGTAATTATTTTCAAAATAAAGTAGTTTAAAGTTACCAACCAGTGCAAATCTTATCATATTACTTTAGTTACATATGCAAAGAAGACAGTGTCGAAAACCTCATCTCAATAACTCATCGATTGTTGAAGATCTAACAAAATCAATTTTCAAAATTATAATTATCGACGTTAAACAAACAACCGGTGACGCATTCTCCGTTCATCGTTCGCGCCCCGCCTCCCGCGCCCCGCGTGACACCTGCGCTGTCGCAGCTCGCCCATCGCTGTCACCGTGAGCCACTACAGTGTTTGTTTACATTTGTTCGGGCTGATATTGGATTTAAATATGAACGCGAATTGCGATGCTTGCGGTAAGAAAATATCGAATAAATATTTTATGAGTTGCTCGAAATGCAAAGGTGCACATGACTTGGAGTGCGTTAATATAACAAAAATATCCTGGGAAAAATTCACAACTAAGTTCAAGCAATCTTGGATATGCCCTAACTGTGTGTGCTCTCAACCTAAAGTCGATAATACCAAAACTCCAGTCCGGAACCCTGAGTTAAATAGTGACCAGTCTTCATGCGGTAATGTAAATATGACGAGAGGCACGCGGGGATCATCTATGCCCGACTCTGAAATATCCATACTTGAATTGATTAAAGAAATCCGGGAATTAAGACAAGAAATAAAGGATTTGAAGCAAAATAGTACAGACATCTGTTTACTAAGGCAAGAGGTCCAGGACTTGAGATCGGAGCTATTCAACCTCTCCCCGAGTTTCTCACAACATTTTACAAATTTCAGTAAGATACTTGAAGCCAAAGATCAAGAAATAAATAGTCTGAAGCTAACAATATCGCAAGTTCAAAATACCGTCAGCGCCTTAGAACAATCTTCGCTGAGAAATGAGATCGAAGTATGTGGCGTTCCAGAACAAAATGGTGAAAATCTAACACACATTCTACTAACAATGTCTCAAAAATTGAACGTGGACTTGCATGAGACTGATATTGATACTATTTCGAGGGCAGGTCCAAAACCCAAACCTGGCAATGACTCGCCTAAGCTACGTCCTATCGTAGTAAAATTAACTAGGAAGGCTAAGCGAGACGAGTTACTGAAAGCAGCAAAGATCAGGAGAAATCTAACATCGGAGAACATCGTGAATGCAACCCCTTCGAAAATGTATGTGAATGAACGGGTAACCAAAGAAAAAAGGATGTTATTTCGTGAAGCTAGGGCAAGAGCTCATTCGAATGGATTCCGTTTCTGTTGGTTACGCAATGGCAACATTTACATCAGGAAGAATGAGAGCGGGCCAAATGGACAATTTGCTGCGATACGTATACAGTCTAATAACGACCTGGATAAACTTATTGGTTCTACTACCACTGAGGTTAACTCAGGTATTTGTAACTAACTTTTTTGATATCTTTGTTATTTTTATTATGATCTCAAGCTATATAAGTTTTGTTCAAGATTTCCTAAATATTGTAACATCACACACAAACTCAACCTCTCACCTATACACCATTGCTTCACTGCATACATATAATATACATTTCACACTAAAACACATTTATTACATTTACTATATTTTATCAATAATTGTACATTATCATGATATAATAATACAGTTAAAACCTCATATACAATATTCAAGGATAACGTTTTCACTCACACTGGCACGCTATAGAATGACTTATAAAATTCATTGCCTCACTTTTCAATTCATTTTAATTGTTAAAAAACCACCATGACTACACAAGAACTTATACAATGTATAGATAATTCGCTCCCTATAAAATGTCATTCTATAAACTTAGCAGAGGACTGTCATGAAATTATAAAACACCACACATTTAAAGCTTTAACATTGAATATTCGTAGTTTAAATCGCAATTTTGACGCATTCTTAGTAGTTTTACACAGATTTAAAATTGATTTTGATGCAATTATACTTACCGAGTGCTGGCTAAATAATTCGACAACAATTCCACAAATCGAGGGGTATAATTCTTTTCACACAACGAAACTAGGGAACAAAGCCGGTGGTGTAGTAGTTTACGTTAGGAATATTTGGTCACCATTAGTTCATGAACCTATATTTGAGGATGCTGACTGTATAGTATTGAGCATTCCAAACATAGTTACGATAGTGGGAGTTTACAGGTCTCCTTCTTTTAAAAATACCGACAATTTTATTAACTCTTTACACAGACTGATACCCACACTAAAACTAAAAGATTGCACAATATTCACAGGCGATATAAATATTAACATTAATAATGCGGACTCTAATCATGTTTCAACATATCTGTGTACACTCGCTGAACTAGGCCTGAAACCAGCTGTAAACCGGCCAACAAGAGAGGGTTCTTGTATTGACCACGTATTCTTTTCGGGTAAAATAGATGTAGAGACTATAATCTGTTCATCAAACATAACTGACCATAAAATTATCATAACAGGCATAACTGGAACAATAGTAAAACCAGTCCCTACTCCTAGGTATAGACTACGTATTGACTACAATTCTATTGCAGACGAATTTATTAATATTGATTGGTCATCTTTAAACAATATTTCTAATATTACGGAACAAGCTGAAGCTTTTGTAGGGATCATAAAGAAAATATTAGATAACAACTCACAACGTTCCCCTATATCTAGATCAAAAATCATATTGAAACCCTGGATGACCCAAGGTTTACTTAAATGCTCTCGCGTAAAAGATAAGTTACACCTAGATATAAAAAAATACCCTTCATGTTTTATTAAGGCAATAGTTTACGCAAGATATCGGAACTTTTATATTACTCTAATACGGAAAGTCAAGAACCACTACCAATCCAACCTATTAGTTAAACATAAAGACAATCCCCGTGAACTTTGGAATACTATCAATGAAATCACACACAGAAAAGCCACTTCAAAGTCTCAAAACGTTGAACTTTTAACTATAAATAGTTGTCCTGAAGAATCAGTTAACTTATGTAATCATTTTTTTGCTTCGGTAGGTAAATCATATGCTAACGAGATATTATTAAAGCTAGATACCACGCAATATGAATTGGCACAAAAAGTGAATACTGGCAACGCGCCTTCCTCTTCTTTCTTTTTTGAGCCTACTGATACAGATGAAATTAATAATATTATTCTTAGTCTAAAATCTAATACTGCACCGGGTCCTGATAGCATTTCTATCCAGTTCATAAAAGCTATTAAGGATCATATTGTTAAGCCCCTTGCTGTTATCATTAACATTAGTTTAAGCACTGGAACAGTCCCAGATGTCTGGAAATCAGCAGCAGTTACACCGATACATAAAGGTGGTGAAACTAATTGCCCCAATAACTTTAGGCCAATTTCATTACTGCCAGTCTTCTCAAAAATCTTAGAACGAGTTGTTAATAAACGTTTGGTAAAATACATTGAAAGTAATAAATTTCTATCGGTAAATCAATTTGGATTCAGAAAAAAGCGCTCAACTGAGGATGCAGTTAAGCTACTGATTGATAATGTTGTACAAAATTTAGATAAGAGCAGGGTATGCGTGGGAGTTTTTCTCGACCTCGCAAAAGCCTTCGACACTGTGTCGATTCCAATCCTGCTGAAGCGGTTGGAAAGTATCGGTGTCAGAGGTATTGCTCTTGACTGGTTCCAGAGTTATTTAACTGAAAGACAACAGTGTTTAAAAATAGATTCTTGGGTTAGTTCTTCAGTAAAACTATCATTCGGCGTACCACAAGGTAGTGTTCTGGGTCCTACCTTATTTTTAATTTATCTAAATAGTCTTACCACCTTACCATTACAAAATGCTCAAATCATTTGTTACGCTGATGACACTGCAATGATATTTCATGATACTACTTGGAGTCATTGTTTCAAAAATGTTGAACATGGCATGGCAAAAGTCACGAGTTGGCTTTCTGATAATTTATTAACATTAAACATTAACAAATCAAAATACCTATGTTTCCATAAAACTGCAATATCGTCTCCACTAGCCACTTCTGCCATCATGATTCATGAGCGTCATTGCAATGAAGCGGATAATGTAAATTCCTGTAGCTGTAATTCTATACAACGAGTTCGTTGCATCAAATATTTAGGCGTCGATATTGATGACAAACTAACATTTCGCGATCACTGTGCAGCTCTATCATCCAGGACCAGAAAGATAATTTATGCCATGAAACAAGTCAGAGACGTAGCAAATGCAGAACTTGTCAAAAATATTTACATTTCTCTTTGCCAGTCGATTTTGACATATTGTATAAATGCGTGGGGAGGCACATCGGCGTCACATTTAATTTCACTAGAAAGGGCTCAAAGGTCGGTGATAAAGGTTATGCTAAAAAAGCCTATCAGGTACCCCACTGAACAGATATACACAGAAGCCAATTTGTTAAGTATACGCCGCCTTTACGTAAAAGCTGCTGTCAGCTTTACACATAAACAGACATTAAATGTCAACAACTACCAAGGTTTACTGAGTAAAAGAATCTTTAGAGTCCAAGTCCCTACAGTCAATACAACTTTTGCACAGAGATTCTCTCATTACCTTTTTCCTTACTTATACAATAAGATCTGTAAAGTATGTAAATTTAAAAGGGACTCTGTGCGCGAGATGCAAGCAAAAGTGATAAAGTATTTATCTGGCCTGAACTATCACGAGGTAGAACGATTATTAAAACCTGTTCAGTGAGAACCTGATTTTTGGACACACACGCATACATTCGCACACAAACTCACACCACACACACACCCTCACACACACACACACACACACACACACACACACACACACACACACACACACACACACACAAACACTATTATTTTTTATATAATTGCTGGCTATATTGTTAAGATTAGTCCTAAGAAAAACGCTGTATTACTGACAGCCGCGATACAGGCTTTGCCTAGTGCGGTTGTCATTGTATATCTTATTTTGTAAACAATGGACTGTCTAATAAACGTATTATTATTATTATTATTATTATTTATATTTTCAGTGACAGTCAAGCTGTTTTCAAGACTCTGGACTCTTGTAGGGTGGACTCCAAACTGGTCCTAAACTGTGTTAAGGCCCTTCACAAACTTGGAAGAAAAAACACAGTCAGACTAGTGTGGGTTCCGGGGCGTGCAGGGCAATGATGCTGATGATTTGCCAGAAAGGGCTCGGAGCAACTGTTTGTGGGCCCCGAGCCTTTCGTAGGACTCTCTGAGAGCACCGTCAAGGCAGCTTTGAATGCACATGGCAATGGTAAACACAGGCCGGAGTGGATGGCCCTTAGAGGTCTGGAACAATCCAAGAAATTCATTGCATACTGAGCCACGGGCTTCACCTATATATGTGGCGATAACAAGAGCCAAATACGCCTGCTCACAGGAGCGTTCACTGGCCATTTTGGCACCAACGACTTCCTGTGCAAATTGAGATTGGCAAACAATTTGATCTGCAGAGCCTGTGGTGAACAGGACGTGTCCATATCGCACCTACTATGTGAATGTGACGCGTTGGCTGAATTGAGGATGGGTCTGATGGGATTGGCATATCCAAACCCTAAAGACTTCAGGCTTATCTCTCTGAAGTGTACGCTGCGGCTGATGCAGTACATTCATAAGGAGATAGCTAAGGAATAGATCTTGGGGCCGAGACAAAAGATCCCACTGGATCGAAGTGTCACCGGTCTGCACTGACTGGCCCCCACATAAGATAAGATAAGATGGGTATAGGTGTTCGATGGACCGGTATATTGGTAACTATGGATGAAAATTATTATTATTACTTTCACGCCTTAACGACCTGACCGATTATCATCAAATTTCGTATACACCTTGTCTGGGGAATAGAAAAGGACATAGAGTACCTTTCCCCCAGAAAAAAAGTAGTTTACCTATTAACCTAACCTACATACAAGCGAGTGAAGCCGCAGGCAAAATTTAGTATACAATAAATTCTTTTTTTCTTGCTAATGATTCCGCTGTTATACCTGTCTGTATATAACAAGGATCTCACCTTCACTCTCATTTTGTCCCTCCTCCGAACTCCTCTCATCTCTCTTCTTTCTCCTAACATCTCTTTTCATCCTACTCCCATTCTCCGTCACATTAGGTTTGTTATCCAGGAAGTTATTCTCTGGCATGTTGTCATCCATCTTGTAGGAGTCATTCTCGTTCCTAAGCGACTCGGTGTCGGGCTTGAGCGACTCCGTGTGGTTCTTCTCTGGTATGACGGGGATGTTGGGCAGTTTGTCTCCCGTGGGGGTCTCCAGGGGCCCCGTGTACGTGTCGTTCAGTTCCTTTTCGGGTTTCGAACGGTCGTCCTGGTTGTCGTAGGTTTGAGGCGGATCGATGCATGGTGACTGTAAGTACAAAATGATTAAACATGTATTGTTATTTTCTTACGTTTATTTTTATTATTCTTCTTCTTAATGAGCTAAGCTTAATGCTTGCGGCGAGTGATTTCAATTCGTGTATGTAACCAGATCAAATCCACGACCTCTTGATTAAAAAGGTAATACAAGTATTGGATTACTACCGCTTGAAGTTTCTTTGTATAATACTGTCTTATATATACCCGAATGTTCCCACTTTGCTTTCTCTTAATCACGCCAGTACCAAGGGATACCTATGACGTACTGAACTGTTTCAAAGCTTCCCTTTTCTGATACGAGGCATGTGTCCAGCAGTGAGACGTTTTATAAATAGTATGGACATTATAATTATAAGCTTACCAAAACGTGTCTGATCCAGGCAGCGATTCTGGCGATATCCTCCTTTTATAGCAGCGTGTACAAGACAATAATATAATATAGTAGACATGGTAGGACTGCAATTGAATTATTCGAATAAGTGTTACCCGGTGTAAAGGTGTGCGGTGTGCGGTGTGGGGTGTGCGGTGAGCGGTGAGCGGTGAGCGGTGAGCGGTGAGCGGTGTGCGGTGTGCGGTGTGCGGTGTGCGGTGTGCGGTGTGCGGTGTGCGGTGTGCGGTGTGCGGTGTGCGGTGTGCGGTGTGTGGTGTGCGGTGTGCACGGTGTGCGGTGTGTGGTGACACTCGGGGTCGAGCTCGTTGTTGGTTTTGGCGGCGTACGAGGAGCAGGCGCCGGTGTCTGACATGTGTCGTGTGACGTGTGTGTGTCGTGTGACGTGTGGTGTGTGATGTGTGTCGTGTGACGTGTGGCGTGTGGTGTGGCGTACCTGACATTCAGGGTCGAGCTCGTTGTTGGTTTTGGCGGCGTACGAGGAGCAGGCGCCGGTGTCTGACATGTCTCGTGTGACGTGTGTGTATCGTGTGACGTGTGGTGTGTGATGTGTGTCGTGTGTCGTGTGACGTGTGGCGCGTGGTGTGACGTACCTGACACTCAGGGTCCAGTTCGTTGTTGGTTTTGGCGGTGTACGAGAAGCAGGCGCCGGTGTCTGACGTGTGTCGTATGACGTGTGTGTATCGTATGGCGCGTGGTGTGTGATGTGTGTCGTGTGACATGTGGCGCGTGGTGTGACGTACCTGACACTCAGGGTCTAGTTCGTTGCTGGTGTTGGCGGTGTATGAGGAGCAGGCGCCGATGTGTGACGTGTGTGTGTTGTGTGAGGTGTGGCGCGTGATGTAACGTACCTGACACTCAGGGTCCAGTTCGTTGTTGGTGTTGGCGGCGTACGAGGAGCAGGCGCCGCCCACGACGTCGGCCTTGCGCGTGACCGCTCGCTCCGCCTGCACCGCGCTCGCCACCGAGTCTGCGGGGACAACACCTGCTTTTTATACATATCACAGTAATATGTAATAACCGCAGGCAATTTGTGACGAACTCAATGTGCGTGGCGATACTGCGATCCTGAATGCCTGAGGGAGTCGGCTTGGGCCTTGTCTCTCGCTGGTCTATTTATAGTTTTATAGGTTAGTGGTCGGTTAGAATGGAATTCCAAGAGCGCCCGAAGGACTCTCAACTCTGGCTTGCCTGGTTCGGCCGGCCGGTCTTTCTTTTAAAAATCCTGAACGTTTTCTTTACTCTTTTTCTTATTTTCGAAGTAAATGTTTTTAACAGCCATAAGATATTTTTTAATATACGTATAATATATGTTTTTCAAAAGTTGACGTTAGATTTTTAGTTATGCCCTTCCCCCGTTTAAATGAGGTTTGATGAGATTTTACTGGACCCTTCCCCCCTTATTTCGAGTTCACGTAATTAATGGATGTCCCCTTATATACTCGAGGATTTCAATAGGTTGATAAGAGATGGAAAAGATTTTTCTATTGTATTTCTGTAATGTATACTGGAAGGTAGTTAGACTCACTGATAAGTTTGTTGGCGTAGTTGTTGAGATTGTGCGCGTGCGCGTGCGCGGCGGCGGGCGTGTGCGCGGGCGCCGGCTCCGTGGGCGTCGTCACGTACTCCGCCGTCGTCTTGTGACTGCCTTTCTCTGGAACAGACACACACATGTAACATGTACACTTACTCACAGGTGTATGTCCCCGATGGGCTGGGCAGATATGTGTACACATACTTAATATAATGCTAGATAACGTTTACATCTTCGAATCCAGTCATCAGCAAATGTAAACATCTCCGTAGTGACTTAGGTCGCCAGTGTGTAGACGTCGTTAGTGTTGTGTGTCGAAATACCGACAGTGCGAATATAAATAATAGTGACCAAGTGACGGTAGTTGCCGAAACCCACACTTCACGAAGGCGCCACTGAGCTCACATCAGTCAACCCGTGACCACGATCGATGCAAGTCGGTAGAAACTTCGGTCAAACAATAGGTATTTAATACCTTTTAAATACTTTATCGCGAGTAAGACCCGTTATCTAGCATTATATTAAGTATGTGTACAAATCGCGATACATATGTGTACATCCGCATATATACGTTGAGGCACGTATGGACGCCCCGAGGGATAGGTTATTTTTTCAGATTTTTATATTAAACAGATATTATGACAAAGTTATCTTATCATTGAATAATAGCACGAAAATAGCTAATTACAAAATCATTAATTTGTATAATTAAATGATAGGATTAATTACCATGAATCTACATTAGGTGATGAAAAGTTATAGATACCTTTAACTGTTTTTCTAGAAGATGAGTGTTGTGAGAATTTCGGGTTCTGGAACAAGAAAATGTGTAATTTAAATAAGCATGATTTTAAACAGAAGCAACTAAATTCAGCTTAATGGTAGTTTCAAATCGCCTGATGTCTCATTTAAACTGACAATTATTGGAATATCAGACGTAATTGAAAACCTTCTATGTCTGGTCACTGGTGTGCGACTTAAGGTTAATATCAAAATAACGCCAATAGTATGTGTAGGGGTAGTAACCCTTACTACTACTACTATTTGTTGATGATTTGCTAAATGAATAGACAAGTTAACCGGTTCTTCCTCCCAATTTCTGTGTTCGCGAGCCCATTGCAAACGGGACCTACGATTGCAGGGTGCTATAAGTGGAACCCTCAGCGGCCTTCGGGAACGCAGACCCACTTCACGTAAACGATATTGGATGGTCGCTTGTCAGCTAGCCTGAAGAGCTGTGGAGCCTCGTAGCTAACATCATGGCGGTCATGTTACGATTTCGTCGAGCAGTATTTTGGATGTACCGATCCTGTCTGCGAGTGGTGATGCGAGGTCGTCCTCCATGTCGCTAGGCCACGCTGGCCGTGACACGACAGCGTGTCAAGAGACGAAGCTTAACGCTCTGTGTAGTGCCAAGAGCGACAGCCACAGTACGTTGCCTGGAACCAGCTTGACACATTCCGACGGCTCTCATCATCTCTTCTCGTGTTAAATGATGTCTGCGCTCCATATTGATGCAGATTTTTTCAGTTCCGATGCGGAAATTGTAATAGTTTTATAAAAATGCTATTACGCACTTTTATAGAAATCCTGATTGACAGTTGATTTTCTATTTTCTATCGAAATTTAAATTAAATTCTTTTTTCAAATAGCGAAAATCACTAAAAAGAACCAATTACAATAAAAATTGTTAAAATAATAATCCTCAATTTATAGTGAGCCTCTAAACCGTATTTGATCCATAGACTCTTTTGATGTGTTTATATGAGTGAAATATGAGCACGATTATAAAATATGCAAGTGCAAGCTAATTTACTTAACAATAAGAAATGTACGAGTTTGCTCGTACAGTTTGCATTGGTACTTCAATATGAAATAGAATAATGGAAACTACTTTGTCAATCGCTGAAATACCTGGTAAACAATTGTGTCTGATTGGTAGCAGGCCGCTGTAGTGCAAGACGTTAATATTAAATAGTAAAAATTTTTTTAACTGCAATGTAAATATATTGCCTTATTATAATCCTGAAATGCATTTTGAAATCTTTATATCTTTACAGGAGTCAGCCAACAAAAAGTTATTGGGTTTTCTGTTAAGAAATTTCAGTAGCAGCCCGGAGTTAGGAAGTTGGCGGTGTTAGACACCCCGATGCATCGGAAAGCACTTAAAGCTATTGGTCCTGCGCCTGATCTCTCTCCGTTGTGTCGGATTACCGTCCCATCGGATCATGAGGGTTAGGGAACAAAGAGTGCACTTGTGTTTGCGCACACACTTGTGCACTATAATATCTCCTGCACAGATGGCCAGTCTCCGTTAAGATTGGCCGCCATGACTGAAATTCGGTCTGGAGCACATTATATATTTCACTCGATACGAAAACTAAAACTGTATAGTTACTTGTATGTGGTTGAGATCCTTGGCGTCCCGCATGCGGTCGTAGGGCTTGTGGAAGTCGTAGCGCGCGACCTCGTGCTTGCGCGACTCGCGCATCGAGATCAGCTCCTTGTGCTCTTGGAAGTACAGCGCCGACATCACTATCAGGCTACACACACAAACATACATGTTTATAGTTTAACGAGCCGACCCGACAGTCGTTGTCCTCTCAATCTATACAAAAATGTATTTCACGTAATGAAATTCAATATCAAAACGTCAAAACCTTTTCTTCATATATTAAATACCATTTAAATTTTCGACACTTTTCGCGATTTTCCGCAAATTTTCGTTCATACAAACCTTGTTCTAACAACAACAAACACATAAAAAAAACAGCCGAATCGGTCGAGCGGTTTTAAGTGATGCTCCGTTATACATGTGGCAATTGGCGAGTGGAGTGAGATGGCGAGATGACTTGGACGTCTTCGATAGGGATTGACAGGGAATGTATTCAAACAGTATGGTTTGCAAGTCCAAGGGACTGGCTTTTGCCCAGAACAAGGATATAACAAAAGGCTAGTAAAAGAAAAAAATATGTTTGCATCCGTGGCTATAGCCTAGTGTAAGCAGGAAACTGTTGGATTGCCACGCTGAGTTGTCGAGCAAGATCCCAAAGCGCATCTTTGACTTCTCAAAATTATCTGCGTATTAAATAGTTAATTATCGCTCGCTTTAATGGTGAAGAGAACGTCGTGAGGAAATCGCATGTCTGCGTGTTATCCATAATGTTCCCGATTATATGTAAAAACGACCTATAAGCGTTACCGTAACTACTGTAATTCATTGGTTAAAAAATTTAAAACGGTCTTATCAAGAAGCCGATCTGCTCAAAGCCAAGAACAACCCTAGAGCCACATGGTAGGTAATTAAGTCCATCACAAACAGCACGCCTCAAAAACAATCTCCCAATGCCGTACATAAAGTATCCACTGACTCAGCTAAACCTTTAAATGATGTGGATATATATTTTACCTCTATCGGAATGACCATTGCCTCTAAATTTAAGCGCTCCAACCAGCCCCTGAGTTCTGTTTCACACTTGTCCCCCTGCGTTCACTGGGCATTCCTCCGGTTGATACCGATAAAGTACTGACGATAATTGAAGGCCTAGGGAGCGACTGCGCTCCTGGGTGTGACAATGTCACAATAAAACTACTTAAACTATCACGCACTGCTCTAGCCCCCATCATCGCTCATGCTTGTAACTGTGCGATTAGTACTGGAACCTTCCCTGAAGCCTTTAAGCGCACGATTGTCCATCCGATTTACAAAAGCTGAGCCAAAGACGACATCTCTAATTACCGGCCAATTTCAGTACTAAATGGATTATCCAAAATTCTCGAACACATTGAATACAAATTTGATAAAATTTCTAAATAAGAACCATTTGATAGCAAGCAACCAATATGGTTTTCGTTCGAGGGTTTAACCGAGGATGCCGTTTCTGACTTCACAAACACCCTAATCGATAAACTGGATCATCACCTCAAATGTTATGGAGTCTTTTTAGACCTAACCAAGGCCTTTGACACAGTCTCCATCCTCAGGTTGGAGAACAAGATGGAACGTATGGGAATACGCGGCATGGCCTTGGATTTATACAAAGATTACCTCAGTGAATGCAGTCAGTGCATCAAAATCAACTCGACCGTCAGTGATGAGGAGAACTACAACTACGGCATACCACAAGGTAGTGTCCTGGCACCCATCCTATTCCAAATGTATATTAACGATCTCTGTCTATTACCCTTAAAATACTACAATATCTTCCCCTACGCTGACGACAGGGCTCTACTTACATATGGAAAGGACTGGGACAGTGCCAAACTTGCAACCGATCTTTTCTTGCGAAGGGTAATGGATTGGTTATCCACTAATTTATTAACGATCAACATAAAGAATTCTAAAATCATTCAGTTTTCACCCCCAAATTCTGTTAAACCACCGATATACTCAAGAACTATTAAAGCTCACACAGGTTTGTGCCCTTCGACGTGTAATTAAAAGTCAGCTTTTCTCGGATGCTTAAGTTCTCACTGTGAGACAACTTTACATCATCCGTCATTGCACCGTCCTACGCCGACAATTCATGCTACCCTGCTAGGACAAATCTAGCCAAACGACGCACCAGCTTCTATGTATGCGAAATAGCTGTATGCCATTCTACACTTGCGCGTAGACATTTTGTGACCCTAAGCTCTCGAATTTACAACAAATTTAATAAGATTATATCAAGTTATCCATTAATTACCGGACATCCTGTATATATAAATAGTTTTGTTGTATATTACTATAGGAGAAGGCATTGGCTTCTGTAACACAGGTGTTGACAACTAGCACAGGAGTCAGGGACTTAAAATAGTTGTGAAAATATGTTGCATAAATAAACTTATTACTTATGTGTAGTCTGCCAAGCCACACTAAGTCAGCGTGGTGGACTATAGCATACAATTTAATACAGGACTGAATCTTGTTATAATAATATAAAATATATGCACGCCACGTTTCTAAAAATGAGATTATGCCAGAATGATAAGTTATAAGTTCTTATTAACGGTCAATTTCCAATATGAAAAACAGGTATATAGGATATCAGGACCCGAGTGAAATAGATGTTTGCTCGCACAAGCGCAACCTGTAGAGGGCACTCTGTCTACGCGTCATCAGGTTTTGCACAGGTACACAACTTTTCTAGTTTTAATAATTTACTTTTTTTTATCAGAACTTAAATTATTGTTTAACTTTTCGCCAGTGCTACCCATCTAAAAGTACCAACAGGGGTTTTGTTATATATTGAAGAAAATACAAAAAATGCTTACCATACAGCCATAATGAATATTAATATTGTAATAACAATCTGAAGAAATTTATTCGAGATCAACTCGCTGCTCGAGTCTCTGTAGTCTTTCCTGCAGCAGAAGCCCAGCTTGGTGTTGCGATATGAAAAATTATCATCACTTTTCAGCCATAGGCAAGTGTCTTTTTTCTTTGTCAGTGAACTATAACTATCCTCTTGGTATGGCTGCATGTGGGACTCTGTATACGTTGGATTTTCCACATTCTCTGCCTTTTCCAACTTACTAGAGTGGTACCTAACACATGTTTTGTTTTGATTGTAATATTTGCCGTATTTAGAGAAGTTGCTGTGACAATTTTTACACTGTTTCCGGGTGTATTTCGGGGAGTTGTGGCTGAGTTTGTGGCAACACTCGTGCTTGCGGATGTTGCGCGCTATGTCGCGGATTTGGTCTATGGATATGTTGCCGTCGCTGTATAACGATTTGGAAGAATTAGATACAGCTGAGTAGTGAGAATCTGAAACAAATATAGCAGATAGAAAGTGCATTTTATATTAATAATGAAATATCATAGTTAGTTTTTGTATTGGATCTTTAACAATAATGCATGGTTGAAGGCTAGATTATTAGTACCACGGTATAAATCTGCGTGCGATTATGAAATCTCGCGTTTGATTACCGGATCAGATATCAGGCTAAGCTATAGTAGGATTTACTATTAGAAATATGCACGAAAGACGCCTATAAAAACTTCCTAATACGTGAAATATTTTTTGAAATTAATTTATGTAAGTACGTAAGCAATCATTTTATCTTGGAGCTAGCACAATTCCTTGAGGTACTCCTTAAATGAGTTTGGAGCTGAGAAAGCGTTAGATACCGTTGCTGAGCGAAGAGCGCGAGCTATCCCGGCGCTGCAACACGCTGAGCTTGCACAGCTTGCGGTTCACGCGCTCCAGCTGGTCGATCCTGGACTCCAGGTTGCCGGTCACCTTGCACAGCTCCTTCACTGCGCCCAGGTTCTCCATGAAGATACGGTCCTGGACAAGTCACAATTTTTATCAATATATTAGCTCCTGCTACTGTTGAGTATCACACTAGTGATGAAGTGTTCAAAATATTAGAGATATATTACTGTCATCAAAATCTGTGATGTCGATTTTACGTGATACGTGGTAATAGAGACAGACATGAATGTCAATAATTGTTATAGTCCCAGTTGATGCGACTGCTGTAAGTCTAAATGCGATTTGTGGATCGAGCAAAATGGTATTGGGATTTTCCCTCAAGAAATTCTCAGTAACAGTACGAAGTCAGAAACCGAGTCTGGTAAACGGCAATAGACGCGCCAATTCGACAACTGGTTTATGTCCCACGTAAAGAGGATACCAACCCCACATACCAATGTGCGACCTGAAATAGGCCACGAAATGTGGGACTAACACACCTCTGCCTACTTGTTCGGAGATTGAGGCGAGCGACTATGTACATATGTGTAGTGATACCTTATTGACGACGAGGAACTTGGGGATGGTGTTGCCGTTGGGCAGCGTGACGTCACCGGCCTCCTTGACGGCCTCGGGCAGCACGCGCCGCACCTCCTGCGCGATGACGCCGGTGTCCCGCGCCGGCCCCGCGCGCGCCGGGTCGTAGCCCAGCAGCCCCGAGTGCACCGCGAACAGCGGGTCGTAGTTGAACCTGATGAGCGCACACACTTACATATTACTAACGCACACGTGATATGTCTAAGGCTTTTGACTGTGTACTTCATGAAACACTGTTCAGGAAATTACATTACTTTGTCGCAAAGCATACAGCTTTAGGTCTTTTAAACTCATATTTCTGTAATAGGATAGACAGTTATTGTTAACTAACGATTTAACTATCATATCGCAGAACATTAGATGTATATATAGTAACATAAACGATCTGCAAATTACGCTAATTAGTTTAAGTTCCGAGATCGATTTGATAGTTCTTAGTGAATGTAGATTAAACTCAAATAAGCCTATTCCGCAAATTTAAAACTGAATAAATCCAGGCATTATACGGTTTATCAAAAATAGGAACAGCATACAAAATAAATTAAGAACTGAAACTAAAAACGAAATATAAATAATTACATATGGGCGATATCGGAACCATTGTAAGAACCTTATTAAGAAACTAAAACGAAAATACGACAGGGAACAATTAAGTAAAACTTATAAAAACCCTAAAAGGCTATAGAATACGATTAATAATTTAACACATAGGAAAATAAATAAAACATAAAATATAGAATTATTAGACATTGAAAATTCCCCTGAAGAAGTAGTAAATTCTGTAAATAATTATTTTGCCCAAATTGGCAAGAGTTTAGCTGAGGAAATAGTTTTTTATAACTTTTCACAACAAATCCAGATAATTCAACAAAAACTGCATTTATCATTTTTTTCACTGAAACCGTAATGAAGTTCATTCTATAATAACCTATAACTTATAGTTATATAAATATATAACTATAAGTTAAAGAAAATAGCGCCCCAGGTTGGGACAATATCTCCACTAAATTCCTAAAACTTGCTGCTGAAATAGTTGACCATATAAGTTCACATCTGACAAACCTATGTTTGAACAGGGTAAAAGTTTCCTCCATCCCTTAAGCCAGCTATCGTCACACCTGTGCACAAGGCTGGCGGCAGAGATGAACCTTGTAACTATAGGCCTATTTCTGTTTTACTTACAATATGTAAAGTTCTAGAAAAGATAATAAGTAACCGTTTAGTCAATTACCTTGATAAATTCGTCATACTCTCTAAGTCACGATAAGGTTTTAGGCGGCAAAAGTCAACAGACGATGCTATAAACGCACTTACATCACTTCTTGGTCAAATTGATGCTAATAAAAAGTGTCTATCTGTGTTTCTAGATATAAAAAAGGCTTTTGATACTGTCTTTGCCCATATCCTTGTATACAGGCTTGAAAATGCTGGAATTAAGGGTATATTCCTGGAATTACTAACAGACTACCTAAAGAGACGTAAACAACGCACAAAAATTGGTAGTTACATTAGTGATGAGGTTGCTATTACCTACGGCGTGCCACAGGGCAGTGTTCTTGGTCCTACATTATTCTCTTTATATTCTTTATTATAAACAGTCTCTATGACATACAAGACCCCGGAGGGCAAATTTTTTCCAACGCAGATGATACTGCTGTAGTTTTACTGGTGATACTTGGTTGACTGTAAAGAAATCCACAGGAAAAGGTCTATCAAAGATTGCCAGCTGGCTGAGTGCTAATCTACTCACATTGAATATATCAAAGACAAATTACATAACCTTCAGTAAATACATCACGACCCAACCGGAAACAGACTTTCAGATAAAAATACATACATGCAACAACAATAATACTATAACAACTGTGTTTGCAAAACAATTAAGAAAGTTGATAACACAAAGTACCTAGGAGTTATAGTGGATCAGCGTTTAACCTGGTATAGTCACTTCGAAATGATGATGTCTAGAACCAGAAAACTAATATGGACCTTTAAGACCCTAAGACACGTCGCGCCAAGTTGCCTCCTTAACAAAATTGATATCTCGTCAGCGGAATCAGTCTTAAGCTACTGTATATCTATATGGGGTAGGGCTACTAAAATTAAAGCCTTTGGACTGGAACGAGTACAAAGGTCATTAATTAAGGTTATGTTCTACAAACCATATAGATTCCCAACCACGGATCTATATTCGATTAGTGAACTTCTTACTTTTGAGAAACTATACATCTTACATGCTGTCTTGAAGTTACATAAATCGATAAGCTACAAAACTGATGTACTTAACAGAAGGCGGATACATAATGTAGTGCCTGTCATTGCAGTAAAAAGTAATTTTGCCAAAAGGTAGTTTCTAAGACAATCGGCTCACTTGTATAATCTGATAAATAAACAAATTAATATCTATTATATGAATTACCATGAATGTAAAAAGACATTAATAGTATGGTTAAAAACTAAAACTTATGATGAGAGTGAAGCACTCGTGAGTAGTATCACTTAGATGAATTTATGTCGTCACACAGCACACTCACACCCACGCGCGCGCACACACACACACACACACACAAAGACATATGCTACTTTTATACTTTCTCTTTTTGCACTTATTTTATATAATAATTAATTCTGTTACTTATGTTATGGAAGAGGGCGGTATCCTAACACAGGTATCATTTTATACTTAAAAAGATACCTTCATCCCAAGATAAAAGTATGTATGTATGTGATACCGAAATAAAACTTTCTTTTTTGTTAATGGAAAGCGATCGCCGGGATTTATGATCAAAATGGGGATTCCTCAGGGATCAATCTTCGGTCCATTCTTGTTTTTAGATTATATTATGACTTAAACTATCTCGTGACAGAAAATAGTATTGTATGCGGATGACAAGAAACTGTTTCTTGGCATCCGCATTATCGAGTAACGTTGGTTTTCCTCCCTCATCTGGAAAGAGGGAGGAAAACCAACGGTACGGTGGTACGTACTTGACGACGCGTATGCTCTGCACGTTGCGGAGCTGCTGCGCCGTGTCCAGCTCCTGCACGTCGTGCTTGGCGCGCGCGTCCGACGGGTGCAGCACGTGCCCGCTCACCTTCAGGTTACCTGCACGCACGCACGCACGCATACATACTTAGTATTGTACAAGCCTATCAATTAATAATAATAATATTCTATCACATACACACAACACCATCTAGCCCAAACTAAGCAGAACTTGTACTATGGGTACTAGACAACGGTTAAACATACATATAACACAAAATTACAATTATTTGAAAATGTTTTCGAAGTCGTGTGAAGTCTGCGAATGAGTACAGACTAGCGTGGTGAAAAGAGGCCTGTGCCCGGCAGGAAGACTATATAGCAGGGAAAGTATATAGTACAGGGCTGATATTATTGATAAATACGTATATAACTGCTGTGCAAGAGGATTTTGGGTACGATACTCAGATCTGATAAAATGTATTTTGCGTCAAGAGATTCTTAGTAGCACCACAAAGTCTGATGACAGATGACAATAACCTCGTCTCCTATTACATAGCACTTAATACTACATATAGGTGTCTCTGTCTACCCTTTAGGAGGTATGGCGGTGAGTGTATGTGTGTGTTACCATTGACGACGCAGCACTCGTCTGGTCGGTCCGTGTTGATGCCGACGCGCCCGTTGAAGTGCACGCTGTTCTCCGACACACCGCGCTGCCACCAGCTCTCCGAGCAGTCCGACTCGAACTGACCCGGGTTCGATGCCTGTACACATACACAATAATATCGTTAAAAACAACAATAACGTAAATTTTAAAATAAATAGAATATAAAACAAGGAAGATAATATTTTGTATATGTTTTGTGTATGATTGTGAAGTGCTGGTTTTGTCGTTCGTTGATGCCTAGGGTCGGGTTTTGTGTTATTGAGTGTCTCTAGTAGAGGAAAATACTGTACAAGGAGAATAAATTTTCAGTCGTGAAGGACATTACCATCATTTAAAAAAAAGTTTAAATAATTGACAATCAGATGTGGATTACACATTTTATTTTTGTCTCATGTGAGGTTTGAACGCTCAACATTCGGCGTAGCGGTAATGGCGATGTAATTATTTAAATTTTTACCCTATTTATGCAGTTAAAAATTGGTTGTTGTTAGTTTGCAATTTATTACAGCGCACGGCAAACATCTTGAACAATACATTTAATTACGCAGTAGTCGATTTATCAGTCTCTTTACCGGGGCAAAAGGGACGCGGGGGATATCGAGCGCGCGCTCGCTTGCTATTGGTTAATCAGTCGGTCTTTGCGTCCCGCGTCGTGCTTACGTTTCGTTTGCTCCCGAGTACACTTGCGTGCAGTTTTGTTGACCCAATTTCGTTGTTACTTGTTTTCGTTAAGTTTTAATTGTTTGTAGTTTTTTTCTGTTCATGTTATTGTTGAGTCGTATTTGTTTATTATTGTTAAGTTTTATTTGATTATTATTGTTTTGACTTTTTGTGTTGAGTATGCTACGAAAAAGTAACATTGTTCTAAAAAGACAAGCCAGGGAAATGGTATATGATGTATATTGTTTCATGAAACAAGAATCATCTAAAGAAATGGAAGTATTACAAAGAACAGCACAAGCTACAAAAACTTCTGTAAGTACCGTCAGACGGATAATTAAACAACGTAAAAAGTTTGAGTTTCGTACTGTGTTTAGAACTCCAGGAAAAAAGGTCTAGCAAAAAGAAAATACAGGGATCGACAGTTTCGACAAATCGGTGATTAAAAGATGTGTGCACAATTTTCACATCACTGAAAAAGAACTGCCTACTGTGGCTAAGCTCCAAAAGAAATTAAAAGAAGATATACAATTTAATGGATCCGAACGCAGTCTTCGACGAATTTTAAAGGAGTTAGGATTGCGATGGAAAAGTACAGAAAATAATCGAAAATTATTAATTGAGAAATCAAATATTCGATTAATGAGGGTCGAATACCTTTAAAAACTAATAAAATATCGACAAGAAGGAAGACCGATTACTTACACGGACAAATCATGTTATAATAATAATAATAATATTCTACCACATACATAATAATATATGTTGATTCTTCCCACTCAAGTTTAAAATCTTGGACAGATCGGAAAGGCCAACGAGTGGTCATCGTCCATGCGGGATCAGAAGCTGGATTTGTCCTCAATGCACATTTATTATTCCAAGCTGGTGTGAAATCGGGAGACTACCATGACAACATGAAATATGAAAATTATAAAAAATGGTTGTCTAGTCAATTATTACCAAACCTGCCACCGAATTCTGTTGTAGTAGTCGACAACGCATCCTATCATAATAAGCAGTACGATCCCGCCCCAACATCAAACTCTAAAAAAGCGGACATGCAGAAGTGGTTAGCAGATAAAGGTATACAATATGATCAAAATATATATAAACCCCAGCTGTATAAGTTAATAAAAATACACAAGGAGAATCATAAAAAAAATTGTATTGACAAAATATTGTCCGATCATAATCATACTGTACTCTGCCTACCCCCTTATCACCCGGACCTCAATCCAATAGAGATGGCATGGGCCGCGATCAAAGGCTATGTCAGCAGTAAAAACGTAAATTGGAACGTTGACAAAGTTATGGAACTTATGAAAGAAAAGGAGGCATTAATGGGTACAAGCGAATGGCATAAACTATGTCAAAATATCAAGGATATTGAGAAGGAATACATAAAAAGTGATCATATCGTAGATGCGGTCACTGATAAATTTTTTAATTTTCGCTGATGATGAAAGTGATCATACGGATAATGATAGTGACTCAAATAGTAATGATGATGATGATGATGATAGCGACGAAGACGACAATAACGACGCTTATAATGTACCAACCCCGAGCACCAGTTCAGCTTCTACTAGCTTTGGTTTAATGGAAGGAGTATCATTTTTATCAACATAGGTATGAAATAAATGTTACGTGGGTATTTATCAAAAAATATTAACTTGATATGTATTCTCGTAAAATACAAAAGTACTAAAAATTTTATGCATGTCTGTTATATATTTTTAACATTCCCAATTAAAAAAAATACTTAAAATATGTCAATTATTTTGTCTGAAAGTGTACGTGCGTGAACTTTCCCCCACTACGCCGCTTTTTGTTCAAGAAGTTTGCCGGGCGCTGTATCTAGGATGTATTTTTAGTTTAAAGATAATTATTTGTTAATAAGGATAAACAATGGTCTCCCCACTGAGCTATTATTTTATATGAGTTATAAAATATATATTTTGGGAGAGATATTAAGAATAATTGACGATGTACAAAATAAGCATGTTCTTAAATAATTATGGTATGGTATTCGGCGGCACAGTTTAGGAGGTAATGTATTAGTGGCGCGCGGACTGGTCTTGGGCGAGTGCACACGCACTTTACTGTTCAGCTACTACTTATTCTAATATACTACACCGCACCTCAATACCTCACTACCATATCGAGCTTAAACTACAATACCTTGTTATATTTATTATTGCACTCTCAATTCATACCTATAACATCTTTGAGGTAGTCAAATCTACTCTGCATACTAATAACAAATAAAATAAAATACAAAATACCCCTTTTCACTATTGTATAAAAATGTTAATTTATTATTTAATTTCACTTCATTCATGCAGTTATTATTCCATTGATAATTAATATAAATTACTCTATAATAATAGAAAAAACATATATAACATAAGCGCTGGGGAAGGAATCGTGCCTTGTGGAACACTAACATTGACCAGATAGATATTGATTGGCGAGCAGCAGCCGCGGCGAGGCGCCCGGTGCCGCTACGTTACGGAGAGCGCGCGATTAGATTAAGCTGCCGCTTGGGAGCCCTTCATTTGCAGACATTGTGTACGACGATAACTTCGATAAAAGGGCCTGTGTCAGACCTTGTCAAACGCCTTAGCTACATAAAGGCTAAAAGCGAGAAATTCACCTTCGTTTCTCGAAACTTTAGCCCGACGGTGCGTAAGGTACACTATGACATCACCAGCAAAACGACCGTGACAGGAATCATACTGCCAGTCAGCAGGACCAGGCAGCGACAAAATTTCGGCTGAGATGGTGAGGCCTATAATATCTCTTGCACGGAGAGACTTGTTTGTGTCCGCAAAACTCATAAAAGTAATTAATGGATTGATTTGATATTTTTACATAAAGTTAGATATCTATCTATCAGAATATTTTTATATACTTTTAACAATGAAGTAAATACGGAAACAGGAATTACTTCTCTAATAATGAATATCAGATTGAGAGGATCGAGGGAGTACATGTAGATAATGTTCACAAGAGAGAGTCAGACCCGCACGATGATCCTGTCGCTGGCGTGCGCGGCGAGCATGTACTCGTGGCGCGCGACGTGCGCGCGCAGCGCCACCACGAGCTGGAAGTGGCGCTGGTCGGGGTTGGGGCGCCCCTTCTTGCGCATGTTGTTGTTCGTCGTCTCCGCGAAGTGCAGCCGCCCCACCGTCACCTTGGCCCCCTCGCGCCGGAGCTCCACTCTGCAATACAACAGGTATTATCTCACAAATGCAGTGTAAGCTTGGAAGGATTAAAGCGTTGGGTCCCACTATTGCACACCTATGCACTATCAACGTAAACCGACTCCTAATACTAGCATTAGTTTAGCTACCAAGGTTAACAAGAATACAAGTAATGAGTAGCCCGCATTGCTAGTGATCTTGAAAAGTAAATCTGTTACTTATTGACGATATGAATCAACTAAAGCTTCTGACTGTATAGTTTATGAAACATTGATCAATAAATAACATCACTATGGTGTAATAAACAAGCACTGAATCTTCCGTCTTATTTAAATAATAGGATTTCAAAACATTGTTGTTAGAAGCGAACTCCGTAGTCGGTGTTTAAAATAATGAGTGCCACAAGGATTAATCCTCGGCTCGTTTTCATTTTTAATTTATCTTTACGAATTTCATACCTCAGGAGGGATAAACACGAGATAGTACTGTTTGCAGATGATTATGAACCTGATTATTATTTAAATTAAAGCACTAACAAAACGTTATGGTCGAAACATTCCTAACTCAAAATATCCATGTAATCTTAAACTATAATTTTATGTATAATAAATATGTAGTTAGTATGAAGTATACTCACGGCACTGGGTGAAAAGGTTTCTTAGTTCTATCCGATTGGCTTTGTTCAATTCTCACTTCTTGACTCGGGTCTTCTGCCTGTCACAAACAAATTAAAGTGTAAGTTTTCACTTACAGATAAACGTGAAGAGATATATACTGGAATAAAGTCAGCTGGTAACTACGTCTGATTGCTGGGACGTGTTCATTTCTACTGAATGTTTATATCAGAAAAGTATCTGTAGTAGCACCGCAGTATGTTGGGTGGGTTGGCGTAGTAGTTTTATTGGTCACCACGCTACTGCCACTTCGGCGAGAGTTTAAGCTTCGAATTCCAAAGAGGAAAAATTGTGTAATTTACCAATATTAGTTTTAAGTCTGGGTCGTTTTCATAGGAAATACACATGTTTTAATTTTTTTTTTGCTCCTCAAAATGACCACAATCCGCCTGATGGTAAGCAGTCGTGTGGTCTAAGAGCAGTGGCCTCCACATCATTCTCATAGTAGCCGAGGCGATGTTGAGGTCTCTACTTTGACGGCCTCAGAAGGTGCTTTTTACGCTTGCTTGCGTTTTACCTAGTACGAAGATATGAGAGCAGTCTTTAAAATATACCTTGACTCCATAAAAATGTAGGCAGAAGTTGCTGATCTTTTTGAGTCCCTCGCTGGTTTTGACATATTGCGGATCCCCTTGTATCTGGATCTGGCAGGTGACCTGGAAGTGATTCTTCTTCTGGCAGACGAAGGCCTCGTCTATCTGCGAGTAGTTGAACCCTTTGTCGGCACCTACCACGTACGAGGGGGGTTGGCTGTGGGACGAATACACGTTAAAAGCTCTGCTGGATATTATAAGATCCTGGAGAAATGGTAAACTAGCAGTTTAACTGCAAAGTTAAGTAACAAACATTTTGGACAATCAATCATTTGAAAAACATGGCACCTATTTGGTTTGTGAAATAAAAGACAATCTAAATTCAATTCCGTTTTTAAGAAGTGAGCTGCAATCGGATTTGCGCCTAACTAATGAAGTATCTCAATTCAACAATACTTCCTTTTTGCTTCTTACAGGTATCTTAATTTGAAATAAATTTTTGTTGTACAGCAAAACCTGTAAACCTGCATACAGGTTGCCTGGTGGTCAGCGCTTACCATAGGCTATGATTCCTCATAATACCAGTAAGTGCTCGCGTATTGTCTGCCTTAGATTTTTATCAAAAGCCATCCCAATTAAAGTAGCCCTTAGGATTCACATAATAATTATAATAATAATATTCTAATAAAAAAAAGATACATAAAAAATTATTTTTGTCGTAATGGTTTAAATAGTGATTCCACCACTACGCTGTGCTGAATGTAATTTCTAATTGTTATTTGTGTCCGTTGTTTCAATGTGCATAAGTCCTCAAATGATTACTAGAATGGAAGTATTTAAAGGTTGTGTATACTGACAGCGGTTTGAGGTTGCAGTCG
Source organism: Catocala nupta (assembly GCA_963675205.1). Taxonomy (NCBI): domain Eukaryota; kingdom Metazoa; phylum Arthropoda; class Insecta; order Lepidoptera; family Erebidae; genus Catocala; species Catocala nupta. The sequence continues at coordinate 1,027,250 of OY776105.1, forward strand.
TAGAGGCAGTGCCACACGTTCTGCTGGAAGGCGGCGAAGCGGATGCACTGCAGCGGCGCGTCGTCGCCCGCCTCCGACCCATCCACCGAAGGTGGTGCCGCGCGCACCGTCACCCCACTAGCGCCGCTGCTCTCCGGGGACAGCGCCGCTGACGACCACACATGACCATCACAACCACTTGTGGGCTACTTTTTTACTATTACTCTCTTACGGAGCCAATACTGATTAGCCATATCAGAAAAAACAAAGGCGTATTGCCATGCTATTCACTCATAAAAATCAGCTCCTATCCTAATGTCTTCACACACGACCATTACAACTACTTGTGGGCTACACTCTTACAGTTCTTTAACCTCTCAACCAATCTAGTTATCAAAAATACGAAAAAACAAAAAGCTAATGTAAACAAAAGAAGACTACCATAACAAAATTTACGTTTTAAATAGTCTGTTTAAGCTCGGAGCGTCTTAACGTTGGTGGAAAGGTTAAAACAGCTCATCAGTATACGGAAAAACGAAAGCGTACTGTGCATTATGCTGTAAGACATCAGCTCGAAACCTCAAGTCCAATAACAATGGGTTGGCTTCACCCTTACAGAGCTAATACTGTTTAGCTGTATAAGGACAAACCAAGACTCTGTATGCCGTGAAAGAATTTACTGTATTCATTAGGTCTGTGGACATTAGTTTGCTTCGGAAGTAGACATAATAATGTACTATTGCTGCCATGGTTACTGTAAAGAAAACTCCAATTTCCTCTACCAATGTCAAAACAAGATCATTGTAAAATTTTGCAAAATGGCACAGCAGCATTTGGTGTTGATAAATAGTGTAGCACTCTTTTATACGCCAATGGAAGCTGTAACAGCTTGCGAGGATCAGTGATGGCGGTGTGAAAGCATCGGTCGCTTTTGATGTCCGGGTCGAGAAAACTGTTACTGGATTATATAGCTATTAAGATTTTTTCAGTATCAGCAGGTAGTCCGAAATTGTGCCCTGAAAAAGCCTGTAAGAAGCCAATAGGTTCACCTCTTTTAAATGGCACCTAACAACAGTTGGCGAAATATACATAAGTGTATGCATTACTGCTAATGCCTTCAGAGATACATAGGCGTGAATTAAATGAGTGCTGTATCAGGACTCACCAGGCTCACACTTGACCTGCGAGGAGTCCTGGTCATGCTTGCGCTTCTTGGCGTTAGGCTCCTGCAGGCTCGTGTAGACGGGGGCGAGGCCCTCATGTCCCAGCGACACCAGCTGAGGAGTGATCAGGCCTTGCTCCAGCTCCGGCATGTCCACCCTCACCTGGTTGTACCTGGTGCACCAAACATTCAGACATATTAAACCAATAAGCAGTTATTTTCGGTTTCTATAAAACCATTATGGTCTTGTGGTGTCGTGCTGTTCATGACTGCATATGTGTGGTGGCTACAGTTCTTCTTTTTATACAACTAAGTAAGCGCACGGCTCTTATAATGCTAAGTGACCACAGTACTCTATGAAGAAGAATTTTTTTTAAATGTCTTTTATATACGGACTCAGTTTCTTCAGAGTTTAATAATAGCGTGGAGTAAAATGGTGTGATGTCCTCCAATGAATAGGGAAGATCCACCGACTAGCCTGTGTGATAAAGCTTGACGGGCCACGGCCTGATCGTGATGTTGGCAACTTGTATATAAGCAGATCGAAGTGTAAACTTCGATACCGAATCTTATAGTTTGTAATAGGGTAGTTGTCTGTGTTTGACTTTGCACATTATTTAATACACAAGAACATGTAGCAATCAAAACAAATGTGAAAACAGTGTCAATACTGGCAAAATAAGCGGTTAATAATAAAAACCTCTTTTAGTGTGTCATAACATCCATGTGTGAATTCGCTTCAAAAGTATACACTCATAAATCTCTTACCTATTCTGGTACACATCTCCAAGCCCCAAGTCATGCCTAACATTCCTGATGCCCAGCTCCACAATGTTTGAGTCTTGAGGCAGAACCACCACATCAGTGAAGTTGCTCCTCAGCACCTCATGGTCGATACTGTCCGTCTTAAGCTCCTCGTACATGTAGTCTCCATTCTGCTGCAGGATCTCGTGCGTCGGGATGTGGTCGTGGACCAACATGTAGTCGGGGCCCAGAACCGTTTGGGGCACGGCTATGGCATGGCCTTGGGTGTCTGCTGGACTGTAGGGGTTCTCCGAGCCTGAGTCTGGTGGACTTTCTGGAAGCTGGTGGCCCCTGGAATGAAATTAATTATGGTTACTTTTAATTAAAGCTGTTGCAGATAGTAGTGTTGTCCACAACACCGAATTTCGGTCACACGGTAAATTTTAAAGTAAACTAGTTATTTATGCAAGAAATATTATTGTGGTCGAGTGGATGCAAACACATGTACACTTTCCATGGCAAACCCACGCGACCGGTTTTGATTACTAGTAATTTAGGTAATAACTTCCACACATCAAAAAAAGTCTGTGTTCACTTGTAAAAGTTGAGATATTTTTCTCATGTCAAAATATAATTAATGATTGCATTACTTATTGCTTTAACATTTAAAACCACACAATTTTAATATGAAAAAGTCTATATTATTTTAGGATTTCTTTAAAAAAATAGACGTTTTAATCTCTGTGAAATTTGTTATTTAAAGAAATGCGAAGATTTGATTAAAGTTAATAATTTTATTTATTTAATATGCTTTATTTACAAATTTAATACAAAATGGCTCTTCCTCTGGCTTGAACGCATGCGCCAATCCTCCTGGGCATGCTGTAGATCAAGTTGTGCAATAATATTTCTTGTGGTAACCTGTCCCATTCTTAAATGGCGGCTTCCTTGATCTCTGACAGAGTTCTTGGAGGTGGCTGACGACTCCAAACAGCTCGCTTGAGAGCGTCCCATGCGTGTTCGATTGGGTTTAAGTCTGGAGAACCGGCAGGCCAGTCTTACCGCGTAATTTTGTACTCCCGGAGGGCAGCGCTCACTCGTTAAGCTCGATGTGCCGGCGCATTATCGTCGACTAATACAAAATGGTTACCATAGTTTATCCTGAATGAAATCCTGGTCTGGTGATGCCACCAATAACAGCTACAAATAGCTGAAATAGAGCCTTGGTACGGGATCAAAGGCGTTCGAGCCCCAATCATTATTCCACCCTAAAAAGATACCATCTTACGGTTCCAGTGGCAGTTCTTTGCCTTTCGGAATTTCCAGGCCGTCTCCAAACTCGGACACATCGATTATCAGGGTGCGTCTTAATCCATGTTTCGTCAACAAAAAGACAATTACATCAGACATCTTCTTCTTCGTCTACATCGTTTCGACGTTGCCTGGCCCTCAGCAATCTGCGTCGCTGTCGTGCCCGTGTATTCAAAGGTGCTCGCTAGGATCTCTTTGATCGTAATCTAAAGTGATGTAAACAATTACGAATGGTCTGAGTGCTTGTATCCAGTCCAGTAGCAGCTCACAGCTCTAATCTCAGTTTCGTAGCGTTAATTATTGGGTCACGGGCGGCAAGAAGTCTGATGTCGCGCTTCTGAACACTACTAAGGACAGCCACTACGAGGCCACTACGAGGTCGATCAGCCAAGTTGCCCATGCTCCAGTACTTCTGCAGGGTAGTAACGACACAGGTTTAAGAAACGGAGGCACTGGCTGCGATTCGCCTTGTAGAATATCCTTTTTCTCGCAATAACACCGTTTTTGCTCGCAAGACTGCAGACAGTCCAACTGGCATTTTTCAAATGAACAATTTCAGAGAAATTGATTAAACCAACGTGCAAGCAGAAACAAGAATTAGGGTCATTTATCACTCACCTCATTTTTATATAAGAAAACAAAAGAAGATTTTATGTTTTCTACATTTAAATGATGTGTTTTGAAATGTTAAAGCAATAAATAATGCATTCATTAATTATATTTTGACACGAGAAAAATATCTCAACTTTTCCAAGTGAACGCGGACTTCTTTTTAATGTGTGTACTAGTATTCGTTATTCAATTAATTAATTCAAATTTCGATCTGCATTCTCGCCCAATTATAGGAACATTATAAATATATTAATAACAAGCATATTTTAAACAATTTATTTAAACGCATTTTTAATTAATTCTTTTAAAGGGAAGACGTAGGTGGTATGCGATGTATTCCTTGCTATTGTAGCTCGCAATTATGCCTATCGGCTTACGTCAAAGAATTGTTGTCGTCTTTATGTTATGTAATGTCCGACATTATTATATCATACTTATTATTATCAATATGCGAAATAAAATATATCATCAGAGTATGTTTTAGCATTGCTTTGTGTTTAATACTATAAGCAAAGGTCTTAATGCAATGGCCGTTTATTTACTACATCTAATTTCGTGATTTCTGTACAAAATGCTACGGTTATTTTAAAATGTAAATAATGTTATTAATAACCTGTGCTTATTAATATTAATAAATATCAATAACCTTTTATACAATTTGTATTTAAAGTTATATCGCCAGTATTTATTGTTTAAATTCGCTGTAATTACATAATGGTTGTGGCCTAAATACAAGCAAGTATACATTAGCCATTACAAAAATATTAATAAAATACAATGTCCTCCAGACCGAATTTCGATTACGGCGGCCAATCTTAACGCTGACTGGCCATCAGCGCAGGAGACACTATAGTGCATAAGTATGTGCGCTACCACACGTGCACTCTCACGATCCGATAGGACGGTAATCCGACGCGACCGTAGAGCGAGGCGCAGGACCAACGGCTTTATGTGCTTTCCGAGGCGCGGGGTGTCTGACACCGCCAACTTCCTAACTTCGGGCTGCTGTTTAGATTTCTTAACGGAAAATTCCATTAACTGTTTGTTGGTCCGACCTGTCTGACACCTTAAGCACAGCAGTCGCATACACAACCGCTGCGCCACCGAGGCAGTTAGCATGAAAACAATAAGCGGCAACTACATCTATATATTAATACGTGAAGGAAAAACTTTGTAGGTACCCCTTTTTACGAAAATTGCGCGGTCGGTGGAGTATAAAATTTCGCACAGTTAAAGTTTATATAGAGAAGGAATGGCGAGTCCTAATATTATTATAAAACATGCATTAGAAATACATTAAATTCATGAAAAAACAGGACACGCACACAACCATGCATTTGACACACGCAGTCGAATCGCGTTCGTAGTATTTTGGCATTGTTCGTCTGACGTCGTACAATTCTTCGTAACTATGGTTACATATACCTTATTTATATGTAATATGGGTAAAGTTTTAAACAACAAAACCTTAATTACGATCAAACTTAAAATTTAAATCAATTATGATCGAATTTTGACCACTAAGCGACCGCTAGTAATTGTTTAAACCGCTTTTGATTTCTGGAAATATTGCAAGAACGCAGATCATTTATTATTTATAATTATAGAGATGAGAAGAAGATGGAAATGATTAATCTGCGCTACATTGTCCACAAAAGGCTGTGCTAAAAATGATAAGATAGATAGTTACCCAGTCCGGCGCGGGTGATCGATGGTCTGCGGAGGGTAGCAGCCGTCGACGGAGCTCATGTACGCCTCGATGTCCAACTCTTCGATGAAGCCCGGACCTGCAACCAAACGGAAACCTTGCGTTATTTCGGGGACAAGAAAATACGTGTCGTCTAGCTTTTAATACCTTTAGTATATAATCAACATCTTTGGTACAAATATGCGCTTGACAATGGTATGCAATACCGGCATTGAGTTATGATGGTCAAAGCCCAATTTTGGAGTTACGGAACAGATACCGGAATTATATTATTATTTCATGACGGACTTTTCAAGTCTACGTGAATGGCTAGATCTGAAACTATAAGAAATAAGATAATATTCAAAGGATTTTCAAAACCGAAAGATTTAAAAAAAGTTTGATATTTCTTTTTCCAATTCTGTCAGATCACGCTATCGAATGTACATGGTTTAATAATGCAGTTATAAATAAGCATTTATTTCTAGGAAGTAAAGACATTTGGCCATCCACGCAGACTTCTTGTGAATCTTATCAACGCATAATTATAAATAATGATTAAAGTTATTCACGTACACTTATTATATATAGTTATGTGAACAATATCCAATATGATAGGTATTATCGAATTCACGGCCGGAGACATTACGTTATAAAATTAACCTAATTAAAAAAAGGTTACGAGATACCGAAATGCATAATATGCTTAGTACGGAGTAACATTTGAAAGTCTTGTCTATTGGAAACTTAGACACTAGAAAAAGGATTATATTTCACATAGATCTGCATTCCAATTTCCGAGGGGTTTAACGTTATACAGGGTGTCCAAGAACCTGGCGTCCAACTGGATTCCCACGATGCCCCAAGTTCTAACAGTACTCAGAAAAATATTTTAAAAAATCCACCCCATGTACTTACAGAATTATACTGATTTCAAAAAAAAAGGGGAAATGAGCACCCTGTGACATACTTTTGAATGCTGTGACTGCTAATGCTGATAATTTCGATATTTCTTGGAGGTTTTGTAATCTAGGGTATTGCTGTGTCTAAATAGAATGTAAAAATAAAGTACTTATTGTACCATTTTAAAATAAAATATTATTTTAACTAAAGGTGATATGGAAAACTATTGAATTTCGCAACTTTGACCGACTGTAGTGTAAAAAAAATGTACCAAAATAGTATGGCAAGTGACGTCAAATTTTGACGCGTTTATTCCTCTTTTTAAAAAGGTATAATACTTACACATTAATTTGAAAAAAAAAAATTTTGATAATATTTTTACTCAACAACCCAATTTTTACGATGTCTTACAGAATTCTTAGAAAGAAAAATTTACGACGAATTGAATCTAACCTCTAAAGAATTACTGTTGTATGCTCATAAAAATAACAACAGGCCTCTCAAAAAACAGGTTAGACCGTAAGGGACGGTATGTGCATGCATCTCACCATAGTGATTCGTTATTACAACAGGAGGGAGCAAGACAGAAACTATCTTTGCGATTTGCTGGTTCTTCTTTATGGTACCCCATTATTCAGGTAAGAGTGAGGGAGAAAAAGGTTAGAGGTGCGAGTGAGATAGATAGTGACGCTATCTGGGATCGTGCTATTTAGGATAACAGTACGGTCAGTACGCGTCACTGCCTCCTGCCGTTACTACGCACCTCTCTCTTATTGTTACCATTGATCACGTACTACGATTTAAAGCTTTGTTTATTGGACTCGATTACTCTTTGTGCTCTGGACTTTGAAACGAACTCTTTACGACGACCTTTGCCTGTGTTTGGACAGTTTGTGTTTTGTGTGTGCTACCATGGCGACCTACACTCCGCAAGAATACGCAAATATGCACTACATTTATGGAGAATGTAGAGGTAATGGACGAGCTGCAGCGAGACTTTACAGAGAAAGGTATCCGAGGGCTACGCGATATCCCGACCATCGAGTTTTCATTAATGTGCACAGATCACTATGTGACGGGCGGTTCCCCAATCAAGTAGCTGGTGAAGGACGACCCGTAAATGACTTCATACGCGATGAAGTTTTAGAGGCGGTGTCGGCAAATCCAAGCATCTCTGTGCGAGGAATAGAAGCTGATACGGGGATACCGAAGAGCACAGCACACAGTATTCTCCAAAAAGAAGAATATCATCCGTACCACGTACAGCGAGTGCAAAGTCTTTTACCTCGAGACTATCCGAGCCGAGTCGCGTTTTGTGAAACAATCCTGCAAAAACATCGAGAAGACGAAAACTTTATCGACAAAATTTTGTGGTCAGATGAATCTACATTTAAGAAGGATGGCTACATGAACCTACACAACTTGCACGAGTGGCATGTGGAAAATCCGCACTTGATGCGAGAAGATAGATCCCAGTACCGGTTCAAAGTGAACATGTGGACCGGTATTCTCTGTGGGAATATTATTGGTCCATTTGAGATGCCCGAGAATTTGACTGGCGAATCATATTTAAATTTTCTTCAAAATGATTTGCCAAACTTACTAGAAGAGACCCCACCAGATATGTGGTTCCAACACGACGGCTGTCCAGCACATTTTCGCGTATCCGTTAGAGAGTTTTTGGACGAGCAATACCCGAACAGGTGGATTGGGCGATCAGGAACAATCCCGTGGCCAGCCCGCTCACCTGACTTAAATCCGCTGGATTTTTTTTTCTGGGGAACTATGAAGGAGCTCGTTTATGCGAAGCCCATTAATGACATCGCTGACCTTCGTGAGAAGATAACACAAGCAGTGCAGGTGATACGTCAAAAAAGTTACTCGCGAAACATAAAGCGGTCCTTTTTAAGGAGAGTGAGAGCTTGTATTGCCGCGGGTGGTCAACATTTTGAACATTTATTGTAATAAAATATCTTTAAACTAACATTCTTTGCTTTTATTCTACTGGGAACCCATCTACCTGTGTGTATTTCCTTCTTGCTCACTCTTGGAACCGAAGTAAATAATAGTAGTAACATAACAGTTTCTAAGATAAGAAAGGGTCCGACAGTTACCGTTAGTAGGTAGGCACTTCGTAAAAATTGGGTTGTTGAGTAAAAATATTATCAAAATTTTTTTTTTCAAATTAATGTGTAAGTATTATACCTTTTTAAAAAGAGGAATAAACGCGTCAAAATTTGACGTCACTTGCCATACTATTTTGGTACATTTTTTTTACACTACAGTCGGTCAAAGTTGCGAAATTCAATAGTTTTCCATATCACCTTTAGTTAAAATAATATTTTATTTTAAAATGGTACAATAAGTACTTTATTTTTACATTCTATTTAGACACAGCAATACCCTAGATTACAAAACCTCCAAGAAATATCGAAATTATCAGCATTAGCAGTCACAGCATTCAAAAGTATGTCACAGGGTGCTCATTTCCCCTTTTTTTTTTAAATCAGTATAATTCTGTAAGTACATGGGGTGGATTTTTTAAAATATTTTTCTGAGTACTGTTAGAACTTGGGGCATCGTGGGAATCCAGTTGGACGCCAGGTTCTTGGACACCCTGTATAATTGTGACTTGAGCGATTGTACGGTATAGGTGTAGCATAGAGAGCTTATAATATTTTATTAACACCATGTACCATCTATGTGATACAAATAAATATGTTTGATTTTGATGGTTAAAATACAACTAGAACTTAATTTTAATAATTTATACGGGTTTATAGCGGTTTCTTTTAATTACTACCTTTTTAACTGTTATTAAACAATTTATACTTTAGTCTCCTCATGACCATGTTGACGTTAGCTGCTCAAAAACACTTAGAAACTCGATGAAATTGTAAATATTAATAGTTTGCTAAGTGAGAATTATGATTTTTAAAATAAACCGCATTTTTAGCCGCAGATTTACCTGAAGCAAAAACTAATAAACAGACACGAAGAATATGTATAGGTTTCGAATTCAGAAAACCTTATTTTTTGGTAATTTAATGTACTGACACATATGTATTTACAGTTTTATAATAATATAGAAGCAGAACTTACGCGAAATATTTCGTAGACATTTATTCTTCATCTCCGCGCAGAACTGAGACGGAAATATCAAACGCACTCCCTACAAACTCGTCTTATACTTACGATAAAAAATAGTAAGCCAGTCACATCTTTTTAAAGAACGTAAGAATCAAAAGTTATAACTATTGCCACTTATAGAAATTGCTAAGAATCATAAAATTGAAGAAGAATGCTAATTGGTTACTTAATAGGTACAACATGATCTATTCTTTAATACTCAGTTGGAGGAAAATAAAATAACGAGGTTTACCAGATTTTTTTTCACAAGATGGCAACGCATTTGTTTATTTCCGATGATGCGGAGAAATACAACGAGCACACCCAGACTCATTACAATTATTTATGTCTCGTGCTAGGATACGAGCTACCGAGGATAACATCGACGCGCTAGCAATGGCTCATTGACGATTTAAACAAAACGCCGTCAAGCACAGTCATATCATAAAACAAATAAAAAAATGCATAGGTCAAGAGGTCAATTTGCAAGCGAGATGTAGAGAGATGAAGATTACTTTACCGGCAAGAGACGCAGTGAACAACCAGCCTCGGAACAACTTGCGAATAATAAAGTTTTTCGTTCAGGATTCGAAACTAAAACACTCGACTTAACGGCAGTGGCGAGGTAACCATTTAAGCCACTACGCTATTCATTGTTAATAGCAGTTAAAGAGAGCAAAATAAAACTTTGTCTCTAAGTAGCACAGTTTTACGGAAATGATTTACAAACAAACGAAGTTCGGTCCCATTCAGGCGGCGCCCAACGTTTTGTATACTTGCACGATCACTCTTTCTGAGTAAGTTCACTCCTTGAATTAGACTATTTGTTTAAAAATACGTAATGCTCAGCGCATTGCTTGGTATTTGTAGTAGTCATTCCACTGGCATCCTTACAATCAATCAAATTCAATGTGATTTTAAGGAATTTCGGAACTAGTGAAATTGTCACGTATCACTATCCCAAAAATTAGTTTAGTAGTTTTCGAGATAGGTCCAAAAGCACACACTGACACTCGTCAGCCGAACACAAATTAGTTTTTAATATTATATTTTAACGCGGTTTCTTCTAGTTTACAACTTAATCAACACTTATCACGATTCAGTAATTTTAGTAGCCTTTGTAAGGCACTCGGTACCCGCCTGTGATGTTTTTAAACAAACTACCACTATCGGCTAGGTATTTCATACAACCTGTCAACAAATGTCAAAGATCTTGACAGGTGACAGTGATTGCCGGTCCATTAAAAGGTAAGTTCGTACATTTCTCGCTAGTCTTGGTCAAAATGATTGTTTTAATCCAATCATTACCAGACTGACAACCAATTTTAAATCATCAAACCGATCACCCGGTGATCATATTTGACATATTTTATAGGTATTATATACAAAAAAAAACCTGTCAATCATCTAAGTTTATTCCTGAGTTAACGTTTGTCTGATAGTTGAGAATATCTTTTTGATTAAATTTTGGTGCCGGTGCATTAACACGGTCTTTCTCATTTCGATAGACTATTGAGTATTCTATGACTTTGGCTGCCACTAATTAAAATGTCCAAATATAGGTGAAAATTAGTAAACATCGCGACAAAAAGGATAACATTTTTATACCACTAAAGTGGTAGACAATCCTGCAGCCCGCCTAATGGTAAGCCGTCACCATAACCTGGTCCATGAACATGCATAACACCAGGGTATCACTCGCGCGTCGCCGGTACCGAAACCTTATCTATTACACGTAAACGTAAGAGAATCCAATAAGCCGATAGTTTCACAACCCCTATTAGCGACTGAGCAACAGCAATTGCTACGGACGACTGGTCGCCAGTTGTTCCCCTCCGCGTTCTTCAGACGATTACCAAGTGATGCGTGCCGTATATTAATTTTTCGCGAATTTTAGACATAGCTATGGAAATACATCGATATACAAGTAGCTGTTCCCAGTGAATTCATTCATACATACATATATACTTTCTTTTTAAAGTGCCCAATTATGGAAAAACAATTGAAGATGTGAAGAACTGAAAGGAATTGAATAGTTAGGTAGGCATCCGACAATCTTACCGTGTGACACATCTTAAGTAAAAGGAATTAATTATGAGATGATAGGAAAAGAATGGAGCAGATTCTAACCAGCTAAAATACAGTAAGAGTGCCATTATTCGTATGTCAATTTTCTTTTGTAAGAGGGTGATAGTTTCTGAGTTTTCAAGCGAACAGGCTTATCTGTACTGTCACTAAAAGCTTAGCAAAATAGCATTATTTAAAAAAGAAATCCTTTATGGTCAGTCGCAAACATCAAATCGATCAAAAACTTAAGCGTGTAACGAAATTGAAGTAAAGGACTTTTCTCATTTTCATTCTTGCAAAGACAACTCCCGTCTGGGCGTGATTCCTGTGCCGAGGGACTTTACAAACATTTAAACAACGGTCACAAAGAACACTCAAACTCGAAAAAACTCTTTGTGGAATCCACAACACTTAGCGAAAAAGTAATGGCGAGGCTACCGGAGAGGCAAGCAGAGACTGCGTTTTCATTGCTAAGACCCCTACATATCTCCTATTCCATTCACTCTTATCACATTCTTCAAGCACTCTCGTCAGTTTATGTATGTAAACTGATAATTCCATGGAAGTTGTCTCGTCATAATCAATCGAATCACACAGTGGTCCGCGTGAGTACTGTGTGCGACAATAACTTTTACTCTGCGTGACGAGGGGCGGTGGTTAACTGCATCAATTATCTGTCGTATTTACAAATCCGACTGCGCACAATACTAGACTGAGGTTCCGTAGTAACACCAATTTAAAATAAATATACCATTTTGATTTTGTGAAGTTGGATTAGTAATACAGTACTTTTATTTGGATGAAAGATTGTCTTTTTCTGTTCTCTCTTCTTCTCTTCTCTCCTTTTTGACAATGTGTTTGCGAAATTGCATGATGATTGGTCGAGTAGTTAAGGAGTTAAAGCATAATAAACAAAAAAAAACACAATCGCATTAATATAGTTAGAATGCTAAGAGGCTAGGTTTTTCTTTCTTTAAAATGACCACACTCCGCCTGATGGTAAGCAGTCGTGTGGTCTAAGAGCAGTGGCCTCCACATCGTCCTCATAGCAGCCGAGGCGAAGTTGACGTCTCTACTTTGACGACCTGAGAAGGTGCTTTTTCACGCCCCGCTTAAAGGACCTAGGATTGAAGGAATAACGATATTTAAAGATTATACGAGCCCTCACCGCACCTATACTGCACGAAAAAGTGTCTACACTAAGAAGACTGAGCTCACACATTACATTTACATTATAAAGAACTATAGAGTACAATTTTTAATATCAGAATAGTAATTATTAAATTTATAATTCAAATTTCATGTTGTCATTGTGTATCAGATAACAACTTAACGTCCAGAAAGGTGACCATGTTTAAACGTAGTTGAGCGCGTCTATAGTTTAAATATTCGTTAACATTTTATTTGCCACGACTTCTAAACATATTTAAAATCTTGCCTTTCTTAGATGCCTCTTTATGCAACAATTTTACAGAATTATATAAAATATTACTAGACGAAATATACATAGCAGTGCTCGGCATAATAAATGTTATATATCAGCCCGATATAAACAGTCCCACTGCTGGGCACGAGCGCTCCTCTGAGTAAGTTACAGCTATATGTATAATAAACTACCATCGCACATTAAAAATGTACACTCAATTGATGTATACAAAACCCGATTAGCTCAATATGTACGTACATCATTCACATAACTTGTCTTCGGGAACATGAATACAATGCTTAAGTTCCTACCTACAATAGTATAATAAATTGAGTGAAATGACGAACTTGTAACTATACTTTATTGTTCTCAAGTAAGTGACTTTTTTGTTTTTATTGAGAATAAAGATTCTTTAAACCGAAACCGAAGTTATTTTATGTTACGACATAGTCCACGTCGGCCAGTGCGGGTTGGCAGACATCACACACCTTCGACAGCATTATGGAGATCTCTCAGATATGCGGGTTTCCCCAAGATGTTTTCCTTTTACGTTAAAGCGAGCGATAATAAAATATTACATACGCGCATAACTTTAATAAGTCGGAGGTGTGTGCCTTGGGATTGTACTCAAGACTTCTGTCGCAGCCCATATAAGACTATATTTACCAGGTTAATAAGATTAGAACAAGGAAATGGCTAATATATTTGTATAATTATACCTACCTATATAATCATTCACCTAATAATATAAATAATTTTCTGCTGTTATTATTTAAAATAAATTCATTCAGATATTACTAAACAAAAACTATTGTAATTTAAAAAACTAACAACTTTAATCATAAGTCTATAAAATAATATAATAAAATTAAAAACATATTTAGTTAGGTTTAAAAGGAGTGAGTATATTTGCATGCGCGCGTTTACGCAGTATTTGCATGAACATTTTACTATAGGATATTTAAGCAAATAAAATATTAGATTTGAAGCATTGACACAACGGACACAAAGAACACCTTGGCAGGACTAACTGTATATCACATACGTTATTGACCAGTGTGTATGAATCTAACTTATAAGTTATAACACACGGATCATCAAAGCGGCAAGGCGATCACTTAAATCACTACACAACCGTGCAGTAATGGAGTTCGAACCTGTGACCTATCGATCCTTATACTGATGCCATAACATTAGGGATTTGACCAATTGCATACAAATACTTTTACAATTCGAATCAACAAAACACTCAATCGCGAGCTGTGTACTTGACCACGTAAAAAGTATTGCGATGTTCACTAATTGTATGAAAATAAAAAGGTATCTATGGCACAAAATATGTATATGATAGTAAATAAAAAATAGTCGTAAAATTCTTCAGCATCGCTGTCGACTGGTAAAATGCTCGGAAGACTAGCAGAATTAAAACGTTGAATAGCAATGCTGATTCTTTGAGCTAAGAAAAGTGCAACCTTGTTAAGGTCACCCGAAGTGTCGATTAGCCGCTTAGACAGATATTTGAAAAGAACTCGGGCACCCGGACTCTATGGACCTTCACCCGAAACGGCGCAAAATTTCATTACTAATTAAATTACTGTATTTGCGCCGTTTGAGGTGTTCTGCAGCTGCAGTAGCAGCAGCTCACCGTACTCGAAATATGTGATGGCGCAAGGATGTCAACGCATGTGGCGTCCCACACCAAAGGCCTGCCCATTTTCCAAGGTAACAAAGACATACCACCGGATCTCTTCCCATCGTGATAAGAGCACGATGAATAATGTCATTAAGGTGAGCGTGTCGTGAAATACGACCAGCGCTTTTGTTGCAGGACAGCCCATGGTGCCCATGGTGTGTTCATATATTTGAATAATATATTTATTATATTAAATATGTTATCTCAATGTTATTGCTCACATCGCTAATGTTGTTCCTCAGCTATCTTATTATATTCCTTAGCAAATTTTATCATAATCGGTTCAACGTTATAGACATAACAATATTAAAAATAATAAATATACTTTGTCATTTTTAATAGGTTTATATAAGCTCTCTTTTTTCTCTGAGGTAAACATTATTACCATGTGATGACACAACCTTCAAATAATATTCTACCACATACACACAACACTATCTAGCCCAAACTTAAACACTAGCTTGTACTATGGGTACTAGACAATGGATAAACATACATATATACTTTTTTTTTTGTAAATACCTACATATTATACAGAAACACCCAGACCAAGACAAACATCCATGTTCATGCACACAAATATTTGTCTTGTGCGGGAATCGAACCCGCGACCTCAGGCGTGGCAGTCGGTTACACTAACCACTACGCCATCGAGGCCCCCAAATATTAGATGGTTAAAAGATCTCGCTAGCTGTATTGTTTTGGTTTTCATCTTGTATTTGTCTTCGGACAAAGCGTCCTACCTGTTAACCTCTATTTCCTTTGAACACATATACGCGTTGTTTTTCTTTAATACGAATTGATCTTTGTTACACTTGTTTTAAGCTACTCTAATACAAAACTTCATCAATATCTGTTTAATTTAGTCATGATTGAAAAACAAATAGTCGAATTTAATATTGTCTTCTGTTTACGCGAATGTTATTCATTGAAATTAAACTACTATATACGGATTTTATCGCGTTGTTTATTTATCACTGTATTACAAAATTTTGATACTATTACACTACTACTATTGATTTTATTTTACTAATTTATAAGCTAATAAAATTATTTAAACTATTAAATCTATTTATAAATTAGTAAAATAAAATCAATAGTAGTAATAGTAGTGTAATAGTTTCAAAATTTTGTAATACAGTGATAAATAAACAACGCGATAAAATCCGTATATAGTAGTTTAATTTCAATAAATAGTCAAATATCTAACCTACTGAACAACCAAACTTACAGATGATATAACTTAAATTAGTGGCGGTAAGACCCGTTCTTAGAGAGTGGCTGGAGAGGCGTCATGGCGCCCTCACGTTTCGTCTGACGCAGGTGCTGACCGACCACGGTTGTTTCGGTCGGTACCTGTGTCGAATAGGCAAACAGGAGACGCCCGGTTGCTATCACTGCGGTGACTGCCACGTCGCTGTCGAAGACACGGCGTTGCACACATTGGTAGGTTGCCCTGCTTGGGCCACGCAACGCCATGTCATGCACGCGGCAGTCGGTAGAGTCGTCCTCTCGCTCGAGGCTATGGTTCTGTCCATGGTTTCGAGCGAGAGCTCTTGGGATGCCGTCGCTTCCTTCTGTGAGGAGGTGATGTTAGTGAAGGAGGCGGCGGAGAGGGAGAGGGAACGGTCAATCCCTCTCCCTAACCGCAGAACCGGGCGCAGGAGGGCGCGAGACGACCTCCAGCCACCTTGAGTAGAAGCCTGCGGGTGGTGGACCTATTGGGGCTGTCCACCGCCCGATCAGCGCAGGTCCGAGCAGGCGGCGTTCGTGTTCCGCGCACGCCTCTCGATGTCGCAAGGGGGACTAGGTTTTTCTGTGTTTTTGATGGTTGTGTGGGACCCGCCACGTCCATCGGTGGGTCGAACCTTTGGCGGGGTCGCGATTCGAATGCGAGAGCGATCCGCGTGGCCTCGCCATAAAGGTGTGAGGAACACCGCGGTGGTTTTAGTCGGTTCAGCCCAAATCCATCTTAGGGGCTGGATCCCGACATATCCCCATCGCCCGCCCCAAAACCGGCGATGGGGAATGTGACTTGCACATTTCCCCGCGTAAAAAAAAAAAAAAAAAAAAAAGTCTAATTTTATAAACTACATAAAAATCCGGACGGCCTCCTAATAATACCCATATACGTCCAAAGTCAGTGACTGTTTCATTAACGATTGAATGTATAAGTGAATGAGTGAAAGGACCGAGGTGAACGCCTGACTGCCATAGCGCGTTGCACGTCGTGTGTACTGTGTGCTCTGATGATGTCAACACGCGGTAATTACCAACATTATAAATGAACATCACGACCAACTTGCTTAAGAGGTTAGACAAAGCTGTACCTACAATATGCCGTGGGAAGAGAACATAAGCGAAATGTCATACATTATGCCGATCGTGGCAAGTGATAGAGGTTATCTTAAAATTGAATAGTGTTCTACTGTCTCGGTGGCACAGCGGCTGTGAGTGCTATTCAGGAATCGGGTGAAGTGCTTTCAGATTTTCTTAATAGTAGCACAGAAACAAAATCTTTGCGCGGCAGATATATAGCTTCGAGCTTGTGTTACGTGGGATCAAAATTATAGTTGGCGAAATTTAGACGTCATAAACTTCTGCTTACTCTTCCGGGGATGTAAGCGTGAGACTGTGTGTGTATGTATTCGACCATTGAGCGCGCATAAAGGGCGTAATGCAAGTTAATGAAGTAAGAGAACTAAGCCAGGATGTGACTAGTGAAAATCCGTGGTACCTATCTCTCCAAGAAATAGTTATGGCTATATGTACATACTTATGTATATTATGCTTAATACTCGTTTGCTAGTTAAATATCTTAATTTAATACTTAAAGGTAAAAGACAGATAAAGATAGGGCATAACGGAATCACCGTTCGAAGAATAGACCGGCTAAGGAAGTACCTCTACCCGTTTGGTGTCGCCAGAGTTTTGGTACAAGACAGACCATAATGAAATCTATAATATTGTCTTATGTTTTGTGGAAAGTGTAAAATTAAATCTAAATCTTTATATAAATCTTCTGTGCGTGTGTTTGTAATTAAACTCCTCCTAAACGGCTAGACCGATTTTGATGAAAATTTTTGTGTGTGTTCAAGTGGATTCGAAAATGGTTTAGATTTAGATTTTTTTTATTTTTTTGTACATGTGTACAGGACGTCTGTAGGATCCGCTGGTAGTTGTACCTATAATTTAAATAGCTTAAATTGAAGTAAACAGTAACTAGTAAAAATTTTTAACAATAGTAGTTAAAACTTTCAAAATTATGTAATAATAGTGTTTTATAAAAATATAAACAACGCGATAAAATCTGTATAAATTTTATTTAATTTCAAAATAATTAAATTTATTTCTTTCTCTTTATATTCTTCAATTCCCTTTGTATGTCGTAAATGAGCTCACCAAAGCCATGCTAGTGCTAGATTGAATATAATAAACCATTATACATATAATCTAGATCAAGCATTTTATAGACAATCAAGGCAGCTGACAAAAAACCTTGTGTTGTATTCCTAAGATGAGTATGGTTTCCAGCCTTCTAAAATAAATGCTGGTTACGCAACAGGAGTCGTTCTTCAGTTGTGTCGGTCGTGCAACAATTTATTTCTTGCGAAAACAACGCTTGTGGTACCTTAAGCATTACTACCGTGTACATTGTGGTAACAATACCATATCATCCCACGGTAACACCTTACCGTTGCCCGCCTTGTATGCTTGTTTGCATATGAACATAAACTCTTACCCGCAGGTATTTCCGAGATGGAGTTACACTCACATTTCGCCAACTATGCTGGAGTTTTATGCCTTAGCTTTAGGAGGGAGAGCCCTGGTCCTATCCTTTCCCAGTATAGAATGACCCAATTGCTGTATATCATGAATAGAGGGAATGCTACAATGTTACTAAAAATTAAAGAAAACTGAATAACATATGCCCAGGACCTCAGATATAAGCGTCATAAGCGTAATTCGAAACTTAGGACATGGGATCAGTAAGATGTTTGTCAATACCCGGTCTAATAAAAAAATTGGTCAATTTTGTTCATTATTGTGTTGATATACGAAAAATATAAGTTATTACAGTATTTTCAGCATAATGTACATCGCAGAAAAACAAAATCTAGATAGAGATAATAGATAAACTTGTTGTCTTTACCTTTAAGAAAAGTTATTATTCACTTTAATTGATAACTAGCGGTCGCCGAGTGCTCGAAATTCGACCAAAGTTTGCCTGAAAATATTGCTGATATATGTCATTATATATTGATGTATGTAACCATAGTTACGCGTTTCGACTGCGTGTGTCAAATGCATGGTTGTGCGCGTGTAGTGCATTTTCATTAATTTAATGTATTTCTAATGAATATTTTATATAAATATTAGGATTCGACCCTCCTTCACCATATAAACGGTAACTGTGCCAAATTTCATACCCGTCCGCGCAATTTTCGTAAAAAGGGGTACAAAGTTTTTGCTTCACGTATTAATATTTAGATAGATAACATAATGCAATGTAGCCTTTCTCTCATTCTTACTCTGATACTAA
Organism: Catocala nupta; assembly: GCA_963675205.1. Taxonomy (NCBI): domain Eukaryota; kingdom Metazoa; phylum Arthropoda; class Insecta; order Lepidoptera; family Erebidae; genus Catocala; species Catocala nupta. The sequence goes on from OY776105.1 coordinate 1,046,506, forward strand.
TCACCGCCTAAGATAACTTGTACACAATTAGTAAAACATGGATATAACATTTTTTTTGATATTCATGATATTTTAAAAGGGAGCATCTTTTTATTTTCCTTATAAATTTTGAATTATCTTGTTGCTGCATTTCTATACACTAACACAATAATAATTTTTATTTGTATTTCAGAATGTTTTTCATAGGTGTACTATGGTGTGGCGGTGGGCAGGTGAGCAACTTAGGAGAGAAGAAGAAGGCTAAGTAGGTAGCAATGATGTAGATGCATTTTGTATATAAATAAAGAATTTACATATCTTTAAGTTTAAGCTATTTATATGACTCGCAAGGCGCAGGTAGCACTATTGTATTTAAGGTCATTGGACTGACGTTACGCACAATAACATTCGAATTATATTCGAATAATCGACGACAATTACATACATAAAAGTGCATATCCCGCATCCTTGACCATGCAAAATAGGTATAGCAAAATGCACAACTGCATTCAAATTTATGAGCTGACTTCTTGCAGTACAAATATTTAGCTGAGCATTCAGTTAGGTTGGTAACCTCGAAGAAAACATATTTACATAATAAAAGTTTTTCCTCAAACACAAATATTATTAGTAACAATGATAATTTCGCACGAATGCGATAACTCCGAGTGTCGTGGTCGCCTTGACACAAATCTGTGCGGTATCAGCGGCGCCGGCGGTCACTTCGCTGGACCAACTCTTAGATATAATGTCTATTTTAGTACTAAGATATTATTTAGCATACGTTTGTACACAATATGGCATGACTTGCTGCCTGTGCGTTCGTCCGCGTAAATCCCAGGGGAACAAGCAGGATAAAAACTATCCTAATTAAGGACATGGTGTATCTGTGTGCATATTTCATTCAAATCCTATAAATAGTTAATCTTTTAAAATCTTTAAATTAGTATAATCCAAGGAAATCTATAAAATAAATAAAATTGAAGTGACTGTTTGTAATGTCAAAATAACAAGTTTATCATTAAACGCATATGAGAGTATATACGGTACCTACATATATAAAAAATATTTTTTTTGTCTGTCTGTTTGTTACTGCTAATCTCTGAAACGGCTTGACCGATGTTACTTTTTTGTTAAATTCCACGCGTAAGAAGTCGCGGGTAACAGCTATTTTTAAACTATAATTTATCACATTAATTACCCTAGCCTATAATTGTAAGAAGTAGGATTATTAGTATTGAGTCAAGATTTTTTTTAAGTTTGCTCACATCCCGGTATTGTCAATAATACTACGCAATATGGTGTTAAATACAACTCACAACTCCCCGAATTTAACTTTTGTAGTAAGCATATCATAGACTATGGACGCTTGCAATACAGATTTAACTCACGTTATCAACTCTATAAAGAAGACTTGCTCTTCTGTCACAACACGAGATTATCGGTCTTCTGTAGACAACACAGCGCTTCCTCAATAGTGTGTGTGTGCATAGATGGCACTGCAAACAAACGGTCGCCTTGCCACCACCCGTTGCACTAAATGTTGTGTCTTGGAATTCCACACAGACTACTTATTTGTGTGATTCACAAATGATTAGTATTTTTGAGTCTGAGTTTGTATGTTTGTATAGTCGCGTTTTAGTTGTACTCGTAGTTAGGATATTTTTCTAAAGAAATTTTCAGTAGCAACTCGGAGTCTGGAACAGTGCCGGACATGTCAATAGGCTCACTTTTAAGTAGTCATAGTAATCACTTAGTTTATAATGTAATTCGTAAGTTTTTATATACAAATAATAATGTTTTATAAGTATTGTTTTAGAATTTATATCTATATAATACAGTATATGCCCACAATGCCTGTGGCACAGGTTTACCCTAGTACAGGCACCCCTTATATATTACCTTTACGATGTAACCTAAGCTCTGTATCTTTCTGTACCAATTTATGTTCAATAAATGATTATTATTATTATTGTTTATTTTAATAACGTATGAGGAATTAACTTAATTGGCCATATGTGTAATAAAAAAATAAACCCTTGACTCTGCTTCGGAGGAACAGAAAAACCAATAAAACCCTAATAAGCCTCACGCTGGGCCATCGAGGCAGTCAGAACAATATTGTGTGCCGAACAGTCGGTAGGAGTACACGGCGTCCTTCTCTATCAATCATATTGAACTACTCACATAGAATATTAAACAGATATAATAACAACCATTTAGTATTGTGTAGTTAAAGTTTAATTATCTTTTAACAGTTCATACAAAGTCGAGATAGCACACATAGGAGACCGACAGCCACACTGAGTCTTAAATCCAGAGTTTACTTGCACGATGACATGCTTTTGCATATGACATATGTATTAAATGTTTAGAGTACAAATAAAATCAGAATATTTTTATTTAGCTCAATCTATGTCTATGCTTGCGGCATAAGTAATGCATCATAAGAAACGTTATATTTCTGTTATTTTAGTACTAAAATTGGTTTTTGATACTCGTCACACGTTCAAGTAAAAATATGTATTCAGTGGCTATAATCAGATATATGTATTACGATAAGAGTTTACAATTTAAAAACTGCGGTTGGTTGCTTACAGTTCCTACTTACCTAACTCGTGCGCTCTATAGTTAAGTAGTTTCTACTGTAAGGTTTAGGTATGTAGTTAAAATATAATATTACAGACCTATTCAATATTTTAATACAAGATTTTCGCTTGTAGATGCGATTCGACTCGCCGTCATTCGAAATATAGTTGCGCGGTTGATCCGTTCATTGCGTGATCTCAGTGGAGACTCTAGGCTCGCTCTATACTTTGTATTTTGACTCAGCAGCGGTAGTAAACTCTAATGCTGTGCATGATGTCCCATCGGACTAATGTAGTGTAGTAATATACAGCCTTGGCCAAAAGTATGGAGCACCCCATGTATTTTTCACGTGCGTAATATTTGCAGTAGAAAACAATACATTTTATTTAAATATGGATTAGGTGGCATCTAAAAAGATATTTAAAACAATAGTGTACCCAGTTAGGGCTAATAAAACATCCGATACAAAGCATCTTATCCATTTAGTAATTTCCAATCTTTAATTCAGTTTACTATTTTGCGTCGTTGTGTACACATACCGTCATCTAGCACACTTCTTGTATTATTTTGTGTTCAGTTATATTAATTTCGATACACAATACCTAAAACATCCGAACTATCTCTTGAAATACGTGTGAAAATACAACCTTTTCATGAACAAGGGTAATCCCAAGTTGAGATATCCAGAACTGTTAAGTGGTCGCGTCAAGCGGTGCAATTTACCATTGAGCGATTCGCCGCTACCGGTATGCACAGCGATATGCCCAGAACTGGACGAAAAGGTATCGACGACCGTGAAGATCGAAAATTTGTGAGAGAGTCTTTGAAAAACAGGACAAAAATGTCTTCTGAGTTCGCTGCTGAGTTCTCAGTGGCGAGTAACAACACAATTTCTGCCAAAACGACTCGTCGAATACTTCAGAAAGCTGGTCTCAAAGACTGTAAAACCAAGAAAAAGCCATTGATCTCAGACAATAATAAAAAGGCTTGCTATGCATGGGCCTTAAAGTACCAACATTACACTAAAAAAGACTGGTCAAGTATTGTGTGGTCAGACGAATCAAACTTTAAAGTAACTTTAAAGTAAGTTAGATAATATGAATGTCCAAATGGATAAATAAGTATTGTTGAAATTTAAAAAGCTATACTGTTGTCTTTTCATGATTAGTTAATCTCTATTTATTTTGTTTTTGTTTGGTCTTTGGGACACCTGGTGCTACATTCGTGCGTCGCCGTGGGGGAGAAGAATTTATGCCACATTGTGTGGTCCCGATTGTATAACACGGCGCAGGTACCGGAATGACCTGGGTCTGCATGTCTGATACAGGAGTCAGCGAAATGTTTGTGTATGAGGGCCAAAGGGACTCTACAAAATACATGAATGTGTTTGAAATCAGCTTTATTGCCTTCGTTTTTACACTTTTGGTGACATTAATATGGATGGAGTTAAATTCCAGAAGATAACGCACCATGCCATAAATCAGCCCGCACAATGTCATAGTTTCGTGAAAATTCCATTGAGCTCCTGGAATGGCCTGCACAGTCGCCGGACCATAATCCTATAGAACTTTTACAGGGAATCCTAAGGGTCCGTTCACACAGACCGGCTCGGAGAGGAGAGCAAATTTTTATCACGTTCGAAACAGAGTTTTGAATAATTGTAATAAGGTTTATTTTTGCATGTGCACTTCTTTTGTCATTAGGAATGCTTGAACGCGCTTCGTGTGAAATAATAAGAGGAGCCGACCGGCTCCGATTGCGTGCTCTTTCTCGCTTGCGCAGCCGATGGGCTCTCATGGATCTCTTCCAGCCGGTCTATCTGAAATAGTTGGCGGCTCCGCTCCGACTAATTCCAAGCGTATACGATCCGGTCTGTGTGAATAGAAAAAAGCGGGCCGATGCTCTCCGAGCCGGTCTGTGTGAAAGGACCCTAAAGCGTAAGGTCCGGCGGCACACAATAACAACAAAAGAAGAACTAAAAATACGCCTCCACCAAGAATGGAATACCGTAACTGAAGACCAATGTAAAAATCTTGCAGGCTCTATGCCAAGATAAATAGCTACTGTGTTAGCGGCTAAGGGTGGCCGACGAAATATTGATTTTATATCAAAGTAAAGATCATTTAAAATGTACACAAGTTGTTTCATTTCATTCTATACAAAACATTACAAAATGCAGTTTTTATAGGACTGCTCCATACTTTTGGCCAAGGCTGTATAAGTATATGTATAATACGTACATATGCCTATATTGATATAAAAGTAGTCATCACTAATGTATTTACTGGATAATAAATCTGATCAGTGAACTAACAACATCTTCAATTTCTCTCTCGATACCCATCCTTACATTATGAGAGTGAGAAAAAGAGATATAAGTGTATAACAACTGCTAAGATGGCTAGTCACCGGTGTGACCGAAATTCGGTCCGGACGCCCTTTACACTTTTTTAAATCAACAACAACAATTTGAATTTTCCTTAGTGCGTATAGCTATTTTGTATGTATGTACTTACATAGATAAGTATGCGTAGCCATTCTTATTTCCGCATGGATGCAACTTTCCCACTTTTGTATTTCAAATGCGTATAAATGTAGTTCTTACTCGACACGTTTTAATCCTTTAATATGTAAATCAAGTACTACAGTTATACGCATTTACGAAACGTATGAGAGCGGACGCTTCGGCATGCGAATACGTCATCTTAATGTAGCTTTGTGATTGGCCACGTTTAAATACTTTGACCGCACGAATGGCGCAGTGGTAGAAGTGGTCTCGCCAATGCTACTGCACCGGATTAAAAGTGGCCTATGTGTGAATTCAGGTCTCCAGCTTACTACATACCAAGTTTCATCGCAATCAGTCCAGTAGTTTTTGCGTAAAAGAGTAACAAACATCCATACATCCATATGAACTTTCGCGTTTATAATATTAGTTCCTCATATAAAAGGTATCTGCCGATTGAAATTTCGGCCCTAAGTATAATTCATTTACTTGGGTTTTATTTTGACTGCACTAATGGCATAGCAGTTTAATTGGTCGCCTTGCCACTGCTATTGCGCTGAGTGTTGTGGGTTCGAATCCCACACGGGACAAACTTAGTGTGAGCCACAAATAGTTGTTCCGAGTCAGGGTGTCCTTTGTGTCTGGTGTTTGAATGTCTGTAAAGTCCCCTACGATACACAAATTATTCTTAGTGCGGTCATTGACTTTTTATAAATAAGAAATTAAATAAGAGGTAACTGATCAACTGATCAGTCATTCTGTTTGGTTTTATCTATCTACACTTGCAAATATGTAGACAAAACTAATTACGATGGTCGATAATGGTGCCAATTCTGTTGTCACAAAATTCTCTTATCTTAGCTAAAAATCTCTAAAATTTAGTTTAGACCTGTCACTTTTAGCGATTTCAGAATACGAAATGTCGTTTGACAGGATTAAACTAAATTTTGGAGATTTTTAGCTAAGATAAGAGAATTTTGTGACAACAGAATTGGCACCAATATTAGCTAAAACAAGACGATGCGACAGCCTTTGGCTCACGGAGTGTATAAGTGTATTCAAAACCATCTATCTAAAATGGTAATTAATGCTGATAGAAGTAATTTAAGTCTTAGGGCTTGTCCTACCGCCTCCAGATAGCATTTATCTATAAGATAAAAGTCTCGCCATCTCTCTTCTTTAACCTAACATGAGTGAGACAGCATGCAATTTATCTTTCGGTTATCTTTTACTTGTAAGTTTTAGGACTGGCCATTAGTGTCTTCAACACGCATAATGCTTCGTTTACGCATCCACTTCGCTTCGTATATATGCCATTTCGTTGTTTGGATGTATGTAATGTCTACCTCGATGCTGGGATTATTACTTATGAAGAATCGTTTAAAAAATATCTTTTACTACATTTATCCAAAGCTAAGCTATAAAAATTTAAAGATTCCATTGGTGGTTATCAAACATCTCCTTCGCTACGCATCGTCGCGTATCTTTCAAGCAAACCACCTTAATCCTCGTTTCTTTATATAGAATTCACAGAACAAATTAATAGTTGTGACCGATAATACGGTCAGGGATGTGCGATAACGACACACTTAGTGATCTTGTTATTTGATCTTATGTAAGTGTTTATTATTTGTTTATGTTCCACTTTGAGGATCTTACAACCTTTAGACCTCGAGCCAAAATACTTATTATTATATATTATACCTACAGAATATTTTTAGATGGATTACAATAAGACCGCATGGGTTGTGCCTCGGGTAAGATTCCCCAAACGAGCAAACCACACTTCTATTCTAATCACACTTCTAGTCCCTGTGTTACTAGCATAGAGTCTGGAAGTCTGGCCAGTAGGCAATTGGATGATCCCCTTATACATGGGTCCTTACACCATAACTGGCTATGTGGCTGCAATACAATATTGCTTATCTTTTCGAAAATATAGACTTGAAGATTTATATATTTTTTATTTACTAGCGACCCGCCCCGGCTTTGCACGGGTAGTACAAAACCTTAACAAATTATACACCAAAGCTTTCTTCATGAATCACTTTGTCTATTGGTGAAAACCGCATGAAAACCCGTTCAGTAGTTTTTGAGTTTATAGCGAACAGACAGGCAGACGCGGCGGGGGACTTTGTTTTATAATATGTAGGGATTGAAGGACAACCAACGAAGCATATACTAAAACATTTTGATTAAACTTTAATAGAGGGATACATTACATAGTAATGACATGAAAATAAAATATAATTATCTAGTGTTAGTAAATTACGAAAAAGTGAGATTAATTACATTAAACAAACATACAAACAATAACAAAACTAATAATAAGTATAATAATATGAATATAAATAAAAAACGATGTAACTTGCAAAATATTAGTATTTTTAATTGGCTGTTGCTAGTCGTCCACTAAACGGAAGGATATCTATACGTCCACTTAGCGGACGATTAATATATTATTTCATTCATCCGTATAGTGGACGACTAATATATGTTATTTGTCCGTTTAGTGGACGACTAGACACTTTGTTTTTATTTACTATGCAACCATATTATTCCCAAACATGGGTTTCGGGTTTTAAGTACGAGTATAACCAGTTACGGTAAGGAAAACTGACATTCAGCTGAATCAGCAGTTCTGTATATAACTTTACTACAACTCAATTATTGGTCGATTCGTTAAAACTTCGTATATAGTAAAATATTTTAATTTCAGCAATAATTTTATTTTATTTTATTTTATTAAAGGCTATACGTAGTTTCGGTCACGCCAATACTTAATTATACAAATTACGAAAAATAAATCGAATACAACCCTATACCAGATGCATTTTCACGGATCACCAGTTCCAACCCCTGCTAGGGGTTGGTCACAGTTTAGTTCACAAATTAGCGAGGTAGAGTTAGGCGCCCTGTATTACCGCGCGCGGTCAACCGTGTGATTTGTTCAATAAATATTGTTATTTGTGAGGGTAGTTTGTGTGTGGGGGTGGAGACAGGTGCGTACAGGTCTCGTGACTTATTGTTTTATAGATAATTTTCGTATGGTATATTTAAAGGTATTGTAGAGTATTTCTACGCCGTCAGTCTGGCAGCTTTGTGAATGCTGTGCATGAACTCCCAGGTCGGCCTGACAAAAACTTATAAGTTTTACTGTTAAGAAATCTCAATACGAGCCCGGAGTTAGGAAGTTGGCGGTGTTAGACACCCCCGTGCCTCGGAAAGCACGTAAAACAGTTGGTCCTGCGCCTAATCTCTCTCCGGTCGTGTCGGATTATTCGTCCCATCGGATCATGAGAGTTAGGGAACAGAGAGTGCACTTGTGTACGCACACAAGCCACTCTCCGTTAACATTGTCCACCGTGACCAAAATTCGCCCTGACGGACATTATTATTGTGGACTATCGTGTGGCCTAGGATTACTTTAGCGCCTTTCGAAGAAAATATCTGCCTCATAGAAATGCATTAATTACGGAATAATATGCAGCCAATTGTACTTCTCGTTTTTATTATATGCTAGCAATATAAACTGCGATATAAATAATCACAAAAATCCATCCAACCAACATTCACAGTTTTGCCTCAGAATACAAATTAGTATCCTTTTCTTCATAATATTAGAAGAGATATCTTGTTGTTATGATTGCCTGCGTAGCGACTGTGTATGCGACTGCTGCGCATGAAGGTCTCAGGTACGATTCACAAATAGGACAAAGTGTTCGTAATTTTGTCAAAAACTTCACTGTAGCAATGCGGTGTCTGGCAATGTGCCCAATAGATGACAATAAGCCAGTTCAACTGGCAAAATGTGGGTACATTGCACCTCTACAACTATGCACAAACTATAGATGCGAATGTAAGCTTCTCTGTTTGTTTGTTACGCTTTCACGCCTTAACTACTTGACTGTACCTCATCAAATACACGCATACACGTTGCCAGGGGTACAGAAAAGGACATAGGGTATATTTTATCCAGAAAAGAGGACTGTTACTAATCTAACCTAACTTAATCTACATTTACGCGGACGAAGCCGCGGCAAAAATCTAGTTAGTATTATAAAGCTGAAGCGCTTGTTTGTTTGAACGCGGTAATGTCGGGAACTATCGATGCAACTGATAGCTGAATACCATTTAACATAGGCGAAACAGTTAAGTGTTTTATAAACAAATAAAATAAGTTTTATAAACCCAGAAATTAAAAAAGGACTTCTGGTCCGAAATTATGATTTTCCTTTATGTCTGTTACTTTGTGTGTACGAAATTCACGCTATAAATGAATTTTAAAACAGTTTAATACATAAGATCAACGTAAAATCTAAGTCACGCTTCATCTGACTCAATTCAGTAAAACCGACATTTTGGAACATAGGTACATAGTATCATCTCCGTATGACGTGTAACCTAATAAAATCCCAAGCATAAAGGACTGTAAAAACAAATTATAAATTAAGTCTCCATTAATAAAAAACCCATTGATTACTAAACAATACATGGTGTGACGTCACCAACAAAAACTCCGCGACAACTGACAACGTCCGCGTCAATATGAAATTTTTATCTGCGCATACGCGTCTCATGTTACCGAGTGTATTATTTAGATCCATTGTGGGTAGATATCGTATCTCCGACAATAAATGGTTTTATTTCATGGCGAATGATTTATTTGTTTTTGATTTTATCCTAATAATATAATAGATGGTTCAATGTGTTGGTAGTTAATCATGGCCAAACTGTTGTACTATATAAATTAAGTAATTATGTTTGTAAAGTTTGTATAGATGTTTTTTTGTTACTTAATCATGCGTGAACCGCTAAACAGATTTGGATGAAACTAGACATACGGATGTGTACATGTACTATGTACATGTAGTACATAAGATATACGTAAGGGGTTTGCACAATCCATAATATATATAGAAACACAGTACCTAATAAGTAAACAAGCGGTTTGCAAGTTCAATATGTGAAAGCTTGTAATTATAATATTGTCATCTGTTTACGCGAATGTTTGTCTGTGTATTAAACAGAAGAAATTAGGTCACGGGACGACTAAGTCTCCCCGTGACCATGGCTGCTGAAAAGCAACCAAAACGTCGGGGAAAGTGGAAACTTAAATATAAATAGTTTTTATAATTCAATTAGCTTAGCAATTAGTAAAGTTTAATAGTAGTAGTATGTAGTGTAACAGTTTCTAAATTGTCAAATTCTAAAGTGACAAATAAACAACGCGATAAAATCCGTATGAAGTAGCTTGTAATTAGCAATATGTGTACTTAAGTATAAACTATTCGAATGATATTATGCTGCACACTTTCTTAAAATAAATAAATAAATTTTATTCCAGTATGCGTTGCAATTATATTTACGCATACGTGGGACATAGGCGCGACCTTTTAAATTGTCCTACTGTAAAGCTTAACTTTTTATTTTTATTCAACTTCGGTGGCAAACAAGCGCAGGGTCCACCTGATGGTGAGTGGTTACCGTAGCCTATGGACGTCTGCGACACCAGAGGCATCACTTGCGCGTTGCCGATCCTTTAGGAAAGAAAGTTCGAAGGAGAAGGAGCGAGAAGGGGGTGACTGAGCCTCCGGCACTCTCACTCACCGATCGAAACACAACAGTAGGAATACTGCTATTTCAGTTCGATATTCTGTGAAAGGGCAGTCCTTCCTCGGTCGAACCGACCCATTCATGGTGAAATCAGCGAGGCTCTACTACTCTGAAAAACTATGTTACTTATTTATTTATTTACTCTTATTATCAAATGCTTTCTTCAGTCTGTCTCATTAACTATCGTGCGTACGTTGGGGCCCAGATACAATGCTTTTATCATTGGCTTGATATATCAAGCTTCAGCTGCGATAGCTAGTGGAAGACAGAAGACTGCAGACTGACAGACTGCCACGTAGAAGTCAAGTTCAATCCCAAGGCACGCACTTCTGACTTTTCAAAGGTATGCGCGTATTAAATATTTATTTATCACTCGTTTTAACTGTGAAGGAAAGCACCTGCACTTCTGACAGTTCTCCATAATTTTCTCGAAGATATGTAAAATCTACCAAGTTGCACTGGACCAGCGTGGTGGACTATGGCCTAATCCTGCTCACACTGTGAAGTCAGCAGTGGAACAGTTTATATACAGGGCTGATATTATTAAGCCTCGCAACATTTGGCGCACGACATGTTGCTCAACATGTTGCTCAACGTGTTAAGTCAGCGCGGAACTTTTGTTTAGCAACGTTGTCTATCTACACATGATTTCGCTCGCATCAGTCGTCGACAACATGTCGCCAGAGGAACTAGTGTTGATTTCAGCGGCTTTTACACGTCTCCAATTGTCAACATTTGATGCCCAACTGCACTTGCACGGAAACCAACAACAAGCCGCGTGTCATGTTGCGCGTCAGCTAGCAACGTCGCGCGTTGTTGTGCAACGTTGATGATCTTGTTGAGGGTCACGTGTTGTGCGTCAATTGTTGCCTAGTGAATACGAGGCTTTATATATATATAATAAATTAATAACATAATTTAGTTCTAATAAATAAATAAACACACTTAGCATGTGCTAGGACGTTATCGGCGCAGTAACAACAGCGAGGTGCCCATTGACACGGGACAGTGGTCATGTGAACCGTACTGAGTACTCCACAAACCAGTTCCTGCACACGAGTGCTGCAAAGCGCCACGCTCTATTTGACCAACTGAAATATTTCGCCGCATAATTATACCTCATTTTATTAAGAAAGTGCGCCTAATTATTCTTTAATTCAATCTTACTTAAGTGTCAATTTTTATATTCAAAGTTTGTGTGCTCTGTTAGCTTAGCGGTTTGAAGTGTCACCTTACACTTGCCCCGCGCCGGGTTTTATGTTCGATTTGAAGCCCACACGTGACAGAAAACTTCACAAATAGTTGTGCCGATATTATTCTTTTTATCCGTTGTATGTAAGTAAGGCGCAACTCGGGTTTTAAGGAGAGATTTTCAATTTATCGTAATAAATGGCAGACGAGTTTACAATAGTATATGGTGGCTTACAGCACTTTATGAAATATAAAAGATAATATAGAGATATAAGTTGAATTTACTGGACTAATATGGAATACTGTCATAATTTTATCACCGAACATATTTTACTTACATTTCACTATGGTGACAAAAAGCAGTAATCATGTAAATGTCGTTGAACTGTTACACAGAGGATCTCGAGTTCAACCCAACAGCAGGCATTTTTGAATTGCTTTTGTAGGAAAACATCGCGAGGATGTGTAACATCTGAGAACTTGCACTGGGCCAGTGTCGTGGACTATGCCTAGATTGCCTAGCCATGAATCCTTTTTTAAAAAGGTTTATAAACAAGGCTATATATCAAATAAAATACGGCAATTATTTTTTGTTGCTGTGTAAGTCTACGGCAACAAATAACATTAGTTTATTTAAGCAAAATAAATAATAGTAGATAAGTACCACCCTCTTATAGAAAATCGACGTATGGATAGTAACACTGTTATTGCGTTTTGCCCGGAGAAAAAGATGTCTAATGATTCAAATTCTAATCCAAATTATTTATTTTTGCAGAAAACACTGTTATAATGGTGTTGTTAAAATATCATGTTTTAAGTGATTCTACCGTGAGGCATGCAAAATGTAATGTGTATGTTATCATGGTTTGAGTCAAAATGAAGATTGGCATTGAAATATATAAAGTTAGTTAAAAATATTTTAAGAAATTAAGATAATACAATGTCCTTCTAAAACTTATAATAATACAGATTAATTATTTGTTTAATAATAATAAATTTATGTCAATTGATTGAGACATCTACTTCTACTTTGTGATTCCCGTTGTCGCACTTTATATTCTTATTCTCCAGAGATGTCAACATCCGAGTGATAACCAATTCAAACGATTAGACTTTGGTACCTACCTGACCTACCATCAGGTGGACCGTTTGCTTGTCTGGTATCTTCGTTGTATAAAATGTACATTGCCGATGTAACTTATACTATAAGGAACGCCTGTAATTTTTTTATCTGCATTAGGTCAATGAGTTTAAAGATTAATTAAGTAAAGAAATTTATTAATTCCGGCTCTGAGATCTAAGGCACAATAGAATTGCCATATCGTATCTTAGCTGTTATAATCGGCCATAAGATACGGTAGTCGCCTACCAGTAGAGATAAATGTTTGTTTGCTTATAAAAACTACGTGTAACTCTGTAACTTCGTTGGTCTTGCAGCATAAGTTTGCGGCTGTTAAAGAAATCTCGGATGCAATTCTCGAGTAAGGCAAAATAAATATCCGTTAAGAAATTCTGGCGTCAAATGTTCCATATAAACGAGACAATTCAATGTGGTACCCCGAACATAGCTGGAAAATGTGCACACACTTCTGCCTATTACTTCGTAGATATATAAGCATGAGTCTATATATGTCTGTACGAGATAGAAAGTGTTGTGTCGTTGTTAACGTTAGCCGATCGGACCGCGCGCCGTTTATGTTTCATAATGTCGAATGTTTTGACACCGTCTGTAGTCTGTAGTATGGAGTACGATACGCGTAAATGTTTTTAAACTCTACACGCATTTGATAGTATTAGGATGGTGCAGTAGTTGATTGGTCACCAAGCTAAGCTAGTATGTGCGATCATCGATAAAATCTCAAAATATGTTTTTAAGCAAACAATGCTATTTTTTCCTGGATGAAACATTTCTTAATGAAATGTGTATCTTTTGTAATGTATATTATCTAAGGCCATTGTCCACCGCGTACGAAAACATCGTCAGCCAACCACGACCCATCAATCAATCGTGTCATCATCAAATAAAGTTTCGAATAATTGATTTTAATTCGAATTATAACATGTTAGTGGTCCATTGTAAAATTAGTAGTAGCAGTATGTGCCTGTCAGACGGTAATAAGCTCGTCCTATAACGTGGCAGCTTGAACATAGCTAGAAAAATGTTGCTTAAATTCACTTGTGCCTATGAGTAGGTACCTCTTTCAGTATTCCTAAGAAGAGAAGTACATAAAATTAATTTTCCAGCTCTTCTAATATACTTAGTTTGAATAAAAACGTTGCGGATTCCAACACAATTTATTTTCCAGGGATCTAATAGTTTATTTATTGTTTAATTTATTCTGATATTTGTCGAATTTAAAGACAAGATGAATGAAAATAAACCGGTCATGCGCAAACGTAGAGTCCCGTACTGTTGTACAAGATATAACACTATGTTCTTTATTATATTTTGTTTTATAGCAGCAATAGCAATACAAACTCTGTGAAAATTTCAACTCTCTATCTATTCCGATTCATGACATACAGTTCGGACACATGGACAACCGAGGACTAGCGAATAGCTGTCGTTTTTGTAGAGTCCAAGTCAATCTCATCATCCTAATCATTAAAGGAGCATGCTACTCCTTACTTTGTCAAATTTAATGGAGCGATATGAAATAATGGTTTTGCTCCTGTTATGCCGGTTGGCTGAAAGGTGATAGTATAACGGAGCAAGCCGGCTTATTGGTACTATCTCAATGGCAGAATGTCCCATTCGTATTATCATAACATCTAAACTTGTCCAGATTGTCCGTGATCCATAATAAAGACGGTAACGAATTAAAACTGATATATGTAGGAGATGACGGTTAATGGAGACTGGACATATATATCATAAACTTGTAGTACTGACTCAAGTGGTCCCCTCCCTACAGCGCCAGGTATTGGATGGTTTGATTCCCACACGGGATAAACATTTGTATGATCTACAAATCGTTGTACCGAGAATGAATCTGAATGTTCTTTGTGTCCATTGTTTGAATGTTTGTAAAGTTCCCGAAACACAGGGTTTATTCCTAGTGCGAGATTTGTTTTTTTCATTGCGGATTCCAAAATAATTTAACTTTCTTTGGGACCTTCTGAGTGTTAGCCATATAACTACTGCTGAAACTATCTAAACAGGTTTAGAAAGAGAAATCAAGGTAAAGTATTTACCTTGATTTGTCTATCTAATCTTGCCTGAGATGATGCCTGTGCGATTTGACTCCTGCATTTAGTGACATTACTTGACGAAAGTCTCAGTCATTGCTGCTCGAGGGCAATAGGATTCCACATGTTGACGTAGGATCTAAGGCACGGTGCAAGCTATGTTTAATTCACCTACATTGCACTGTTATATACTCTATAGAGAATAACTTAATACTTCTTAGTCTGACGCACAAATCGGACCCATAATACAAACACACGTATAATATAACTCCAACTACTAAATTAACGAAAGGGTAAGATAGAAAGACATTACCTTGAGCTCTGTTCTGCACTCTAGTCACGGTCCTAGAGTTCGATTCCTGGCTGACGTCCTCCATGTGCCAAGTATATTCCATCTTAGTTTAATACCAACACATTGTATTTCTATCTCATGTGGCGTCGAGAACAAACCCGATGTGACACATCGCGGGAAACGTCAAATGTTTGAAAACAGAATGTCCACTTTTTGAATCTCGAACTAAATTCTTTTTCTTTTTAATGTTCTTTTTTTAAATCAGTACTAATGTTCTTTTCTTGAAATTTGTACTTTTTAAACGGGTAATTTTTTTTAGAGATGTGTAGGTAAGTATACTTATTTTATGATGTTTTGCTTGATTTACATCTAACGGTTATTGAGTAAATTTATTCTTTTCCGCATAGAAATTGTAAGTGAACATATCACACGCGTGTGCAGTTTTTATAGAACTCAGTTTTCACTTTTAAATCACATTACACAGTGAAATTAGTACGAGCGACGAACCGTCACTACAGTATATAAACAGAAAACAATAATTAACACTTGTAACACTGATTATATTTTTAATAAAAGAACGTTATTTAAAAAAACTTCTTTGTTTGTCTAGTACCTACGTCCGACATTAGTTTAAACTTAGAAGGCACTGACAGTAAACGTCATCAGCGCGTTTCACCCCTTACGTGCGAGCAAGACAACATATACGTGGAGTAGGGAGTGCGAGAGAGACCGCCGTATTTGCCTTTTCACGGTTTCCATGAAAAACATTGGCGGTTTGGGGGAAAGCGCTGACCAATCACGGACTTGCCCTTTTACGAGTTAAACGGTGGGGGATGAATTTGGATAATTTGACTATTAGGGGAGGACGATTATTTACCACCCGTTTAATAAGTAAAATATTTTTTCAGTTTATTAATAGTTGTAATCACGCAGGTTAAAACGCTGCGGTTCAATATCACTGCGAGCTTTTAAATAAACTCAATTTTATCAAATATACTGCAGCTTAGGCGATGAAGTGGTTTATTAAAATATAAGAGAGGGGTTTTGCTTTCGTAGATGAAATGATACGACAGTTCATAATATAATAATATCAACCGTATTTATAACCTGTTTCAATGCTGGGAACGAACCTTTTTACAGTATGACAAAAATTAAGGTCATAAATGGCCATGTTGTCCCAGTGCGAGTAGATAAATCTCTCGAATCTTCGAGTACATTCTAAAGAACTATCAGGAGGGCAGGGTTCCCTAAAATGATTTTTCACTTTTAAGCGAACGATAGATTAAAACGATTTATGCATGTAAGTTCGAAAAGTCAGAGGTGCCGTGGCATCCAACTGCAAAACCTTCGCGTGACAATGGTCTCCTTACTAGCCTATATTGCTTTGAACAATTTTTCAGATAAAATGGTATTAAAGACACTAAATATTATAAACAAGTAAAAAAATCAAGATAGAAAACAAGACTGAGGTCTCGGGTTTGATTCTCGGATCGCGTATAGTGTTATTGGTTTCCCATTAGAAATCTGGTAATCTGGCTAGACAAAGCAGGCCTTCCTCCTACCTAAAATATTATTGCTAAAGAGTGGTGTTGTACACCTCTGCTATCTGATGTTGAATCTTAGAAGATATAGGTACACATATCATACTTGATTGCCGTTGGGATACACACGGGCGAAGTCAAGAGCAAAAATTAGTAATTAATATGTTCTAATCTAAAACGTTAAGTAAATAATAAACCAGCCATTTCTTTTCTTTATATTTAATTTTACAGTCCCATATTTTGTTACTTTTCATGTTGTTTTATTTATAAGTGGTTAGGGTTGTTAATATTAATTAATTTGTAAATTATGATTGTTGTACCTAATGATTAAAAATTGTTTAATATTTAGATATTATACTTGAATAGTAAAACGATGATTTTCCAAAACTCAATGTCAAAGATCGCTGTACTGATAACGCCGCCAATTATACATTAAATTGTAAAAACAATAATTAATTTTAATTGTGTTTTAACCTATTCTATTGTTTGCTTCTATTATATTCTAGAAAAACTTGACGGTCTCTACCGAGATTATTATTCAAAATTGATATTGACGATAGTAATATGAATAAGCAGACTTTTACAGACAGCGTCCCGGCATAAGGATAATTGCTAAGTAAGACTTTTGGAGGTATAAGTTATAAGTGTTATAACTCATATTTATTTTCTTCTTTTTAATTTTAGTCGACGCGCGCTTGATCCCTCCGGTACAAGAGACCATAGGCTACGCTACCCGCTTACCATCAGGTGGGATCTATGCTTGGTTACCATCATTGTGGTATAAAAAGGAATATGACAACGTATGTTATTAATAACGCTGCGTACCCTAGGATATTGCTGGACAGTCGCGCCGAAGTCTCGAGTTCCCAAGAGATGCACCTCTGATTTTTAGAAGTGATGTGCGTATTAAATGGTTAATTATCGCCTTATTCAACGGTGAAGGAAAACATAGCGAGGAAACCTACATGTCTGGGAGTACATAATGAAAAAAATATGTGATATCTACCAATGCACACTGGATCAGCGTAGTGGATTATGACCTCACCCTTCCCATACTAAGAAAAGGTCCGTGCTTAGCTGTTGGAGAGTTTATTAACACGGCTGACATCAAGAAATTCTTAATATAATAGCCTGAAGTTAGGACATTGGCTGTGGTACACACTCCCGGTTTCACCGCGCGGCGAAATTGCTACTAAACTTTTCCTGTCGCATCGGATTGCCGTCCCATCATCCGTCATCGTGTGAGACTTAAAGAATAGAGAGTGCACTTCTGTTTGATAACACATTTGTGTCCTATAACATATTTTGCAGATGACTAGTCTCGGTTAAGATTAGCCACCGTTATCGTATCTGGTCTTTAGGACAATATCTGATACAGCTTACTACGCATACGGAGATATACGTCCGTTGAATATATATATTTATACAGAATTGTATTATGAACATGTGTATCGAAGCATATCACAGGTGGTGATCTAAAATGCTTAATGCTATCAATTCGGTATTTCACGGTTACTCGATGGAGCGGAGCGTTAAGGGTGTGGGCGGCGTCAGGTGCTGGCGATGGCGTGGAACGACAGCTGTGTGCGCTATGGGTAAGCAGAGAGCTCGTGTGGGAACTTTACTGAGTCTGGAGTACCCGGTAGGTTCATCGTAAGGCAGTAATCCCAGATTTATTCTTTGGTAGCAGAGTCCTCTGACTCTACCCTCAGGTAGGCCACTGCCTTCTGACGGTAAGAGCTCATGTTCCTAACTGTGTTTCCTTCGCTTTACAGAAGCTATGTATGGTCACACAACCAAGTTCGTGCCTATCGTAAAGGAGAAGGAGCACAGGAATGACGGTTCTACCCAATAGATTTTTTAACACAGGTTATTTTGTAACCCAGCTAAGCTGCTGGTTGTTCTTTATAACATTATATGATTATGTATGTATCTCAAGTCTAAGGTTTTATATTGTTGGAGCTAATAAAGAATTATTATTAAGATAAAGATCTGTACAAGATGACGTTGATTGGCTCAATATCAATCATAACAATTATTTTCTTAATTATAACAAATAAATTTTGATTTATAACTGCTAATTTTATGAGCTAAATATCAACTTTAAATCAAAATAAAAGTCTTAAGATTGGCGTCTCCTCATACCTCTGCCGAACGATCAAGGCATGGAATTCTCTGCCAAGGCACGTGTTTCCTTCTTCCTTCAATCCTGGGTCCTTTAAGCGGGGCATGAAAAAGCACCTTCTCAGGCCGTCAAAGTAGAGACCTCAACATCGCCTCGGCTGCTATGAGGACGATGTGGAGGCCACTGCTCTTAGACCACACGACTGCTTACCATCAGGCGGAGTATGGTCATCTTAACGAGAAAAAAAAAATAAAAAAAAGGTAGGTAAGCCAATCTGCTGGGTGCCTTAAATAAGTTGAATGGTGTTATTAACCAGGTCAGAGCCAGAATTAGTGTGGCAGTTTCATGTAATACAATACTTTACCGCTGGGGAAGACACCTAATAGTGTCGCATAGTATAATTTAAGATCTTAATAAACATCAATGACATAACGTGGGCGTAATACATGTATATTTAAAATATACTAGGTATTTAAATATAAAATAATCCGCCCGTCTGTTTGTATGTTTCTTCGCGCATCCAAAAATACTGCACGACATTGAAAGCGGTTTCAGAAATATAGATAAATGCCTATATTTTTGAAACCGCGAATACCTACTTCGAGAATTCACGCGTACGAAGTTGCGGGCAGAAGTTAGTCTTATACATTAATATTTTCTTTTTTTAATATTGTTCGATATTCGTCGATATAGCGTCGCATTTGGCGGGTAGTCACAGATAGATCATAGCACGCGGTGCGCGTGCGCAGTTGTGCAGTCTCACGGAATCTATTATCGCAACAATGGGGGGCTGGACAGATGACCTTTGCGCATAACTACGATATTAATATCTACTACTGATTCTGTTTTAGACCATTATTACAAACAAGTGGCCATTTGACTTAAAAAAATGTATTGAAAAATGTTTATTACAGCGTTTAACAAAATCCAAAACACGTTATAAAATTAAGTGATTTGCCAACTGCTGGCAGACCTAAACAAGAATATGTCTGTCTGTGGTTTTAACACCAGGCGTGTAACGTGAAAACCCAAAACAAAAACATAATACAAAAATGAAAGAGAAATAGACATTTTTATATATTAATACGTGAAGCACAAACTTTGTATCCCTTTTTACGAAAATTGCGCGGACGGAGGAGTATGAAATTTGGCACAGTTAAAGTTTATATGGACAAGGAGTGGCGAATTCTAATATTTTTATAAAATATGCATTAAAATACATTAAATTAATGAAAAACACTACACGCACACAATGCATTTGACATGCATTTGACACACGCAGTCGAATCGCGTTCGTAGTATTTCGACATTATTCGTCTGACGTCGTACAATTCTTTGTAACTATGGTTACCTATACCTATTTATATGTAATAGAGAAAAACAGAAGACAAAGTAGCAAGCTTAGGAATTTTGGTCGAATTTTGACCAATAGACGACCGCTAGTAAAATTAAATGCTATAACTAATGTTATGATATATATACTGCTAGTATTAACAGTGAACACATAATTATAGTTGTTTGGATTTAGACTAATTAGTGTTATACATACATACAAAAACTTATGTACGTCCGTTTCCTTGAGGGGTAGGCAGATATAGTAGTTTGCTTAGGTTTACAGATAAAGGCAAGCCTGACAAATTCAATATAGTCAATGGGACTGCTGTATCTTCTCCCTAGCCTTTATTATTCCCAAGTCACTTGGGGTCAGCTTTTCTAGTCTAACCGGATTTGACCAGTCAAATCCGGTTAGACTAGAAAAGCATCACTATCAGTTTTTACACGGAGCGGCTGCCACCTGACCTCCGCAACCCGAAGGCTTGACCAGTGTCAGGATATTATAGGGCACTGACTTCCTAATAACGACTTCCATAGATTTTTATGGCAGCCGGGACCGACGACTTAACGCGCTCTCCGAGGCACGGAGCAGGTGATAATTGTCAATCAATACGCACATCATTTCGAAAAGTCATACAAATTCCGAAAGTCAGAGGTGCACGGCGTGGGTTCGTACCAGAGACCCTCTGCATTGCAGTCTGTTGCTCTCCCCACTGAGCTATCGCTGCTGTATATGGGTTGTTTAATTTCAAAGGTGTACGTACCTATATGTATACACCTTACAACCTAATAGGTGCCACATCAAACGATTTCAAACGAATTATCTCCCGCGGACGCTCAGGTTTTCCCTGCCGAGGTTTACCCACAAGTCTACAATATGGGGTTCATAAAAAAAGGAGTTAAAAGGTTTTTACAGGGTCGGCAACGCGAAAGTGATGCCTCTGGTGTTGCAGGCGTCTATAGGCTACGGTGACCACTTACCATCAGGTGGGACGTATGCATGTTTGCCACTTAAGTTGAATAAAAAATTACAAATTTAAATCCACTGCAAGAATACTGGATTTACCTTTGATTGAAATTAAACGACACATATGACGTCTCGAGTTCCAGTCCTGGGTCAGGCAAACTATTATCGAAGTTTATGTCAAGGAATTCTCAGTAGTTTGGTGGCGCAGCTGAAGTACATGCGATTGCTGTACATGGCCTCGCAAATGATGCTCGGTTATTGGGTATTCATCATCATCATCATCTCAGCCGGTAGACGGCCACTGCTTGACATAGGCCTCCTCAAGGTTTTCCATACATTCCGGTCTTAGGCTACCAGCATCCAACCTTACCAGGTCGTCGGTCCATCTTGTGGGGACCTACCCCTACTGCGTCCTCCGGTGCGTGGGTATTACTGTCATTAAATTTTTACTAGCACTACGGAGTCAGGAACTGTACCCGAGAGACAGCAACAGGGTCACTGTTAAGTGGGCTCTAAAAAACGTAGCTGACGAATTGAAACAGATGAAAATCAAGAACACTAGAAAATGGTAAAGCTACATTTATGAACCTTTGCAAAACAGGTTTGAACCTACAGAGGTGACATTAGATACTTCTTATATAAGATGCACTATTTATCAACATCCGCATCCACAATTTCGAAACTTCTGCATCGATTTGGACATCCGCATTTGCGGATATGAGGCTTTAAATATGTGTCCACATCCGCATAGCATACATACATAGCCTCACGGTTATATTTCCGATAGGTAGAGATATGATAAACATACATTTAGACAGCTAAGATTTTAAGTCCCTCGTAATATAGAGTAAGCCCATTACTGCTTTTTAATCACAAATCCATAACTCCTTGCTGACACTAAGAACTTCTTGCTAGCAAAACGCTTCAACACTGCATGGACCGGGAATCGAACTCAAGATTTTATACACAGCAGTCGCATACACTGCCGCAGCACCAATAAGTTGTTACTATAAATTGATAAAATAAAACGACCCAGGTATCTTATTCGAGACATAGACAACAGTTGCATAAACTGCCGTTGCTCGATTACTTACAATAAATTGATAAAACAAAACGACCTGAAAATCGAACTCCAGATTATTCGCAGCAGTCACACACCGCTGTACCAATGACTTACTATGAATTGATATAACAAAACGACCTAGAAATTGAACCCGAGACTTCACACACAGCACTGGCAAACACTTTGCTGCGCCAATGAGTTACTACAAATTAATTAAACAAAACCATTAAAAATATTAACGTTAGTTGTCGGTTCCCAGATATAATTAAACAGGGGGTAGTGAGTGACCTCAGTACGGATGCACGCATTACCGCGAGTCGTGCGACCGACCCGCGGACATATCACCCCGTTACAGCAATTAGTGTGAGTGTAACGATACCTGCTTGTTTATTTACTGCTCACTCATGTAGAACACCTTTATTAATGCAACAAAGATGGTAACTATACGACCCGCTTGATGGTAAGCGTTTATTTCTTTGTTTTTTATTTATTTACAATAGGTACACAAACAGATTACAGTCTTAACATAGCAGGTAGTAATAATCAACATAATATACTAACCGGACAGTAATCCTAAGGTAGTTTACACAACATGAATATATTAGAGCAGATTACTCGTGCAAAACAAAAAACATTATTAAAATCTTAAATTCGTTAGCGTAGGATACAAGTGGTTCCTCCTCGCCGGATCGATGCCATGGGACCTGGAAGCGGCGCTCCTGGCGTCGCTCTATCGTTGGCGCCAGGAGGCGCTAGCTCGGGGCGAGGGACCGGGTTTTGCCGCAATCAAGGCGGCAAGGTCCGAGCTCCGCCAGGTCCTAGTGGCTAATTGGAAGGAGCGACTTGTGCACCCCAGTGCCGGGCACGCCACGATCGTGGCGGTAAGTCCCGTTTTTGAGGAGTGGCTGGAGAGGCGGCATGGCGCCCTCACCTTCCGGCTGACACAGGTTCTGACTGGCCACGGTTGTTTTGGCCAGTTCCTGTGTCGTATACGCCGGCAAGAGACGCCCGGTTGTCACCACTGCGGCGACTGCCGCGACGTTGTTGAGGACACGGCGCTGCACACTTTGGCGGTTTGCCCCGCCTGGGCATCGCAGCGCCGTGAGTTGATCGCGGCAGTCGGATCGATTGCCCTCTCGCTCCCGGCCGTAGTTCAGTCTATGGTCCGGAGTGAGAGGTCGTGGAACGCCGTCGCCTCCTTTTGTGAGGAAGTAATTTCCATCAAGGAGGCGGCGGAGCGGGAGAGGGAGCGTTTAAACCCTCTCCCCAACCGCAGAGCCGGGCGCCGGAGGGCGCGCGATGACCTCCAGCCACCCTGAGGTTTGACCTGGGGGTGGCGGGCTTTGTGGGCCTGCCCGCCATCCGTTCAGCACCAGGTCCGAGAGGCGGCGTGCGTGTTCCCACGCGCGCCTCTGTTTCGAGTCCGTCTCCCACCTAGGGGGGGAGACAGTAGGGAATCTTATGAAGTGAGTCCTTTGGGTAGGTCTCTTGTGTAGTGGCCTGCCGTTTCATACGGCGGGCCGTAACCTCGGCGGGGTCGCGACCGCATGCGAAAGCGATTCGCGCGGCCCCGTCGATAGTGGTTTTGTCGAGGAACACCGTGGTAGGTTTAGTCGGTATTCCGGGAGGTACATTATCTTTTAACATCTTTCTTTTACCCCGGCGAGTCCGACATAATCCCTCCGCCCGCCCCCGCGGAGGGGTATGCGTCATAGCATTCCCCCACGTAAAAAAAAAAAAAAAAAAAAAAAAAAAAAAGGATACAAGTGGTTAATTGTAAGTAGGTTTTATCTAAATAATAGTAATTTTACATAATAACCAGAAATTAAACTACTATATACGGATTTTATCGCGTTGTTTATTTAGCACTGTATTACAAAATTTTGAAAATATTACACTACTACTACTATTGATTTTATTTTACTAATTTATAAGCTAATAAAATTATTTAAACTATTAAATCTATTTATTTTTGGTTTACACTTTCCTCGACGTTTTGGTTGCTTTTCAGCAGCCATGGTCTCCCCGTGACCATGGAACTTTTCGGAACTAAGTACACGTGATACAATCTTTTTATATCTATTGATTTTTATGTCAAAAATGTCGACTTCTTTATTTAGACGTGCTTCTTTATGATATGCTCTGCACATTCTTACTACTGGATTATAAAATGAATGATTACCGTAGACTAAGGTCGCAAAAAAAATTTTTACTCTCCTTAGCTAAAACGACTCTTTTCTTTAATATAAAAACCGGGCCTAAGTAGGCTTTTCCATTTTAGTTCGCTTATAGATTCTAAACTTCTTTATTTTATACAACTATGTTGACAATTGATTGCACCAATGGCACCGAGTGCTGTAGGTTCGATCCCCATACGGGACTAAAAGTTATGTGATTTACACATACTTGTGCCGAGTCTAGGTGTTCTTCGTGTCTGTTGTTTGAATGTTTGTGAAGTTCCTCGTGACATAGGAATTATATTAGGGAGGGGCTTTGAAAAACTCTAGAATGGTCTGAATTCTTAAATTTATTTTTAAAAGAAACTCCACTTCCTTTCTTCCTTCTCTATTGGTTTCTGTAGCTTATGAATGCTTGCAATATCAGAGATATCACTAACGAGTCACGCGTTGACGACCCATCAAAAATGTAATCTCTGCACTGGCAGCGAGAGAAACAAGCAACAAACTGGCTTTTTCGTCTGATAGCCCTTTTAGAATGCATGCTCCATCGTCGCTTAACATCTGTTGCGATCGTGGTCAAGTTAAAGTCAAGTCAGAAATCATTAATCATTTGGGTCATAAAGTAACACTTATAAACGTCAAAGAGGTTAGTGAGTTTATTATATTTACTGAATATACATTGATGTAAGTTGGAAGGTTCAGGCTAGAGGTTAAACCTATGAGAAGAGACCTGCAAGAAACTCAAGGCCCCTCTTTAAATCGCAATCAAATTATAATTTTAGTATCTTACAACTCATTTTATGTACCAGGTGTTGCAGTCATTATGCCATATATTACTGTCCATATGAACCAAATTCTAAAATAAAGAAGAAATTAATAATATCGAACGTAAGCCCGTACCAAATAAAAGGCACACCGTCGCCTCAAGGAATTTGGTGTCGTACTCATCGCAGAAATACACTAGGTTGGTTTGACTGTCAATGACGACCTCAATGGCGGAGTGGCTAGTGTAACCGACTGCCACGTCTGAGGTCGCGGGTTCGATTCCCGCACAAGTCAAACATTTGTGTGCATGAACATGGATGCTTGTCTTGGTCTGGGTGTTTCTATGTATAAAATGTATGTATTTACAAAAAAACAGTATATATGTATGTTTATCCATTGTCTAGTACCCAAAGTACAAGCTCTGCTCAGTTTCGGCTAGATAGTGTTGGGTGTATGTGATAGTATATTATTATTATTAATCTTCTATAGATTCTCTTTCTAATTCAGGCTGTCCTAGTTTTAACGAAATTCCAAGCCTGGAACTTAGTGGTTATTCTGCTGTACCATTGAATTTTCATAGGGAGGCTGATGCGGCTACTCACCGTAGGAATACAACGCACGGTTGTGTAGCTGCGGTCTTTTGTATGGTAAAGAAACTTCCTAAGTGGAGCTGCCCTAGTTTGAGTAAAATTCCAAGGTTTAAGCCTGGAACTTTGTGTTTATTCTACTGTGACATTGTAATAACAAGATTTATTGAGTAAACAGCTTTCTTAAATCAGTCCCGCTTAACATACATAACAGAGGCATTTACATAAGTCACCCGTTAGCCATTCTTCAACAGCTATGTATCAATCCAGTAAACTCTTGAAACACGATTAAGTGTTTCGAGACTGAAAAACTATTTCAACAATCTTTAACTTCTATTTACGTTTTACTTGGATAACATGTAAATGCACATTTCTCGAGTTATATTTAGGTCACATGCTATAGGTAGCACACAGAACGTATTATTGCTCGTATCTTTGCTACAAAATCAATATTTCTAAATCACACTTAAGGCATAGAAACTACTAACTGGTAGTGACTATGTGAACACACATAATCGTTTTTTTTTTCAGCTATTTCATAATACATAATTATAATAATAACATAGACAACTTCTTCACTAGAAATAAATCCTATGTCGCGGTAGATTAAAAACAACTACATATTTGTGAATTACACAATGGAGACTGACCGGGTCTGGCCCAAGTGTTGCCCAGAAATAGGAATACTTTTATATTTATCCTTAAAACAAAAGATAATAAAAAAAAAATTTCGCTCCAGGTGTTGCCGAGAAGTTACAAGTCTTATTTTTAAGTTTTAATAAATTATTTTCTGTTTTTTTAAACATTTACATACAAAAACAATTGTCTGCATTCAGATGGGGTATATGTCGCGCACGTGTTGCTCGTCTATACCTACGTAGCGCACGCGCCGCTGTTTTGTTCGTACTTCACGCAGTCTAACATCACTCGTGACGTGAACCGTTGTGTACTGTACGCTTTTCTGTTTCATATCTGGCTAGTCTGTAATTACGCCATGAACCACTTTTTTACAGATCTCAAAATCGCTGCAGCTCTAACAAATGCCTTCCACGTTGATACTATAGATAGCCATTACTCAACACGGGCACTCGCAGTCATTACCGCCCCGGGGCAGTCAATTGTAAAATTCCTCCCTTTGTTATTCGGTTAAAAAGAAATTAACCCATTTATCAGTTCAGCAATTTATAACTCGAACATTAATAAGTAATTTTAGTGTCAGACATAAAACAAGCGGGTTACTAGAAGGTCAAAATCTTCATGTTTGAATTAATGCTAGATAAAGATCCGTCATTTGCGCTGAGTTCTACTACTGAACGACGAGTTATATCGAAAGTATTTTATATCTACTTATATTGTTTGTTTATTACGCTTTTATGCATTAACTACTTTACCCATTATCATGAAATGAAGGATTATATAAAGGAATATAGTGTACCTTTCATCGGGAAAAAGTACTGTACCTAAAGGATAAAAATTTATTGACAAAATCTAGATTGACGTGAGCAAAAGGGACATTTTACGAAAAGGACATTTTACGAAAGGGACATTCTGAGAAAGGGCCATTCTGAGAAAGTGACATTTTACGAAAGGGACATTTTGAGAAAGTGACATTTTACGAAAGGGACATTCTGAGTAAGTGACATTTGACGAAAGGGACATTCTGAGAAAGGGACATTTTACCAAAGGGACATTCTGAGAAAGGGACATTTTACAAAAGAGACATTCTGAGAAAGGGACATTTTGCGCCCTGTAGACATTTTGCGAATGAGCCGGGAAAAGCTATTGGCACAAGAAGACAAACTCCGCAGTGGTGTAGCCAGGGGAGTATTACACATTCCTTTCGCCAGCTATGTTTAAGTCCCATTTAGGTTTATATCATCTACTGTGATGCGTATAATTATACCTATTCGGAAATTATTCGAATACAATTTGTGCACAACGCGATACTTAGGGCTTATGCACCCACTTATATATCTTATCTTAATAATATTATAAATGCGAATGTCAGTTTGTTTGTTTTTTACGCTTTCACGCCTTAACTACTCGACCGATCATCATGCAATTTCGCATATACGTTATCAGAAGAACAGAAAAGGACATAGAAAAAGTACCGTTCCCAAGTGATAGAAATTTATTGACACTAACCTACATATACGCGAGCGAAGCCGCGGGCAATATCTAGTACAAAAATGCAAATCTTTCCAATTTATAACATTCGTAGATATACCTACATAGATTATTTCGTTATAAGTTATGACTTATGACTTTATAACGTATTTAAGAATAAACTGTTAATGTTACTAACCCTACCTAAATTTACGCGAGCGAGATCGCGGGTGAATTCTAGTTGTCAATAAATAAGATCATCGGAGAATTGCCTGATAGAAATGAATTAAACCGGATCGAGATTCGAATTCGAGACCTCATGAGCGCTCACAAACACAAGCGAAAACCTAAATACCACACGTATTTAAAGTAAATACAATTTAATTTAAAATCAAAATCCGCAGCGCCTCGCTATAGCCTTTGTTACTTTCTAAAGTTCTCTAAAGGCCGTTTAAGCTCTTAACTTGTATTTTCTTAAAACCCTGAGTATCCCCCTCGCAGCTAGTAAAATAAGCTGCACTTTATACGATGGTTGACGAGAGCCACGTGACTGAGTCACGAGAACAACCATAGCAACCGAGCGAGCTTGGTCGATCATCGCTTTGTTTTGTTCGTGAAACGGACCGAGTATTTTAGAAGACATGTAGCTATGTTTACGTTTGATTCTTTTAAGTACGCTCAAACAAGCGTGGCACGATGGCGAGGTTAAGCAACGTTGCCACCGTTAAGCTCCTAGATGGGTAGATACCATTTGAAGTCAACATTTATGTTAATTGATATGAGAAGGAAGCAGAGATGGCATCTATGTATAGGTCGCAAAGCCTGTTTTACTAAAATAACTTATTATATGCAAGCTAACACTAGTATAACTTCAGAGGGCATTTGCACACTTTACCACAAAGAATATATAGTGTATAAAAGTTCGCATTCCCTTTATCTATCTATATAAACTAGCGGTCGCCCAGTGGTAAAAATTCGACCAAAATTCCTAAGCTTGCTACTTTGTTTTCTGTTTTTCTCTAATACATTTAAATAAGGTATAGGTAACCATAGTTACAAAGAATTGCACGACGTCAGACAAACAATGTCGAAATACTACGAACGCGTTTCGACTGCTTGTGTCAAATGCATGGTTGTATGCGTGTAGTGTTTTTTCATTAATTTAATGTATTTCTAATGCATATTTTATAAAAATATTAGGATTCGCCCCTCCTCCATAAAAACTTTAACTGTGCCAAATTCCATACTCCTCCGTCCGCGCAATTTTCGTAAAAAGGGGTAACCTACAAAGTTTTTGCTTCACGTATTAATGTATAGATAAAAATCAATTGCCACATGTATAACAGAGCATCACTTAAGAACGGCTCGACCGGTTTGACTGTTTTATTTTGCTGTGTTTTTATTTGTCAGGACAAGGTTTATATGAACGAAAATTTGCGAAATATCCGAAGGAAATAATAATAATATTGAATTTAATTACGTGAAATGTATTTTTGTATAGATTGACAGGCAACGACTGTCGATTGACGGTCAGCTAGTTTAGTAACCATATTTTTATTATTCGTATAAAGTGTGACTTATTCACTATCTAAGCCCACCACTGGAACTCAGCACACTCAATTATTTTGAAATACATACTAAATATCACGCATAAAAACTCAAAAGGGTAGACAGAGGCGTGTTACACCCAAATTTCACCTACTATAATTGTAGGTCCCATGAAATGGGGAGCGAGCCTATTGCCGCCTACTGAACCTAACATCAGATTTCGTCTTGCTACTGAAAATCTCCTAACAGAAATCCGAATATCAATTTAGACATCCCGGGACTCGAATCCTAACAATCGTCCTTAACAGAAACGCAACGTAATTCCACAAGACCGACGATGCAATCTGTATAAAAAAAAACTCTAGGTACTATTTGGGTAACATATCGTCAACCCAAGCTGTATGGTTGTCCCAATAACCTAATTCTCTACCTTGCTCCTATTGCCTTTTTGAACATCGTAAGTGGCTATTGTAATATCATTTATTCTTATTTGGCTGACGACAAAATATAAGAATTGAACAGTAAACCGGTCTAAGAATAGTATTTCGCCCAGTGAATTAGACAGAGTTCCAGAACCTTCTATCTTTAATTCTTCTTTGCCTGTGGCTGGCAACGCCTGAATGATATTACTGCTAATTATATCAGCCCCCATTAGGTAATATGGGCCGAGTCTATACTCATACGCATATATTACAGAAGACCTAAAACCATAGATATGTAGAAGTGGGTCTAATACATCTTTGCCTACCCCTTTTTGGTTAGTGCCGTGACTGTGTATGAAGTTTGAGCCGTAATGTTTGTATTTTCGTCGAGGCACCGCACAATTTCCTATTTAGAATTCCATAACACCCCAAATGTGATGTTTTAACAGACTGCGCGGATAGCGCAATGTGTTATGTTGTCACGTAGCCACTGCCAATACGCTAAGTGTTAGTTTCAATGCTCAAACAGGCAAAAGTAAATAATATTAGCCTTGTATTAAACTAACCCACTGTTGGGCACCGGCCTCTTCTCACTGTGGGAAAGGTTAGTCCATAAGGCTGGCCTAGTGCAGTTTGGCAGACTTCACATAATTATCTTCGAGAACGTTATGGAGAACTCTTAGACGTACAGAGTTCCTCACGATGTTTTCCTTCACCGTTAAAGCAAGGGATAATTAACTATTCTAATAAGCACATCATTTTGAAAAGTCGGTGTTTGCGCCTTGGAATCTTATTCGAAACATCTGCGTTACAGTCAAAAGCATTTTCACAGGGCTATTGCTAATTATTACTGGCATTGCCTCTTTGTTATCTATATATAGTTATCTTATGCTTTGGCGCTAATAATCAGAGCCGTTACCACCTTTGTAAATAAAATAATATACATTTTCTCAATTGTATATCCCCAAAGAATAGGCAGAGCTGTGTTTAAATCACATTTTGCCAGCCATGTTTTAGGTTCTACGCATAAGGGAAACTTATCTATCTATCAATTATTTCCAGAGCACGTGCTGCGTTTGAGAATTGCTTTAAAAACTCAAAAACTTATCAAACCGAGTATCAAAACTGAGATTTAACGATAACAGATTAGTGTAATATGTATTAAAATTCATGGGTCAACAAAGCAAACATCGCAGATTTCATAAAGAAAATATAATCTAAAACGACAACAAAAGGCCAAATGTATTTTTACCTTTGTACTTGATCTTTTGTTCGTCAACCTTCGTGAACATTCGGGGCAAATCGTTACCATTTCAAGGTACTAATACCATAACAACATCGACCAAATATTAGGTAGCAACCTGTAGTTATGGGAGGGCGGAGCTTCTCCCACCCTCTTGTGTAAAGTCCACCAATAGCGCGCAAGGATTTTAAATTGAGAACGCGTGCCGATGCGTCGCTACTTTACAACGTCAAAAATTGACGTATCGTCAAACCAAAACAGTTATATACAGGCTGCTGAAGTTTAGATTATACTAAAATTGGTTAAACCTTCAATCGGTTCGTAAAAGACAAAGAAGTGTGTCACATGTTCTCCAGTATTCATAGAGTACCAATAAATTGTCAAAGATCTGTATATTCGCAAATGGATAGGTAGTAAAATGGCAACATTAGAATTCAAGTGCATTTCCAGCTGCCACGCTGCTAATACTGAATGAAAACTGATATGAATATGGCTTGAAAATGCAAGACGTAGTTTACTCTTTATGGAAAAGCAACCGAACTTGCATTTCTTATAGTCTGAGTATATGTGCATATCTAATTAAAAACTGCATAGCTTAATACAGTAGAATATTTTCTTTTACATAATTATACAATTTAAATTATATAGGTACGTAACATTAAATTATTTTACGATTGTTATAAAATGTCAAGGTAACTTGGAGATGTCTCAGAAACTCGAAAAACAAACACATTCGTTTTTAAATAAAATTGTAATGAGACTATGATGACATTGTTTAAATTAAAACAATATGTATTATATAAATACTTAATTGATTTGATACTGCTAATAATACAAATATGAAATGTTGGCAGTTTGTATCCGCTAAACGAATATAAATGATATTTAGCAAGATTATTTATACTATGTTTTTGTTTCAAGAGGAGAAGAGTCCTAACTAATATTATATATGAGATGAGGTCATTTGTCTATTACGCCGTAACTACTCGTCCGATCGTCATGGAATTTCGCATACACGTTGTCAGGAGTACAGAAAAGATCATAAAGTACCTTCCATCCAGAAAAAGAACTGTTCGCGAGGGATAGAAAATTGACATAACCTACATTTACGCGAGCGAAGCTGCGAGCAAAATATGGTAATCTTTAATAATTATATCAACGTCTATTTTGCTAGTCTTAAAGCTTCTATATGTACTACACTACTAAGCTATGACGTAATGACCTCGTAACATGGTAGTTTCGTAGTAATCGGTAGTTCCACACACTGAGCTATATTTGGCCTGCTATCTGCTGATCTCACTCACTAGCGATCTAAACAAACTTCAAGTGAGCGCCGGAATCCTAATCACAGATCCCGACCTTTCCTACCCGCATCTACCCGTCCTCATTCACATAAGTTATGGTAACTGCTTACCAAGTAGATCGTTTGCTAGTTTGCTGCCTATATAGTTTAAAGCACTACTTTTGTGATGCCAAAAACCACAGTCATATTTATGAGCAGCAGTTACTGGTTACCATATGGTGGACATCTTGAGCATCTGCTACTAATAGAGGAGTAAAGGAAAACATGAGCCAATTTATGGACTTTGAATACGTTTAGACCCAGACCTTCTGCACAACAATCACATACATTATTGCTTCAACACCAAATGTAGTTACAAATAGTCAAATTTACGTTAGTCCCGGCTCAAACCTGCCACCCTTGGCTACAACCTGTATGTACTAATGACATCGCGATATGATAAACATTGGTCGTCATGAGCCGAGGCTAAGCGGCGACATTAGGGGCACGAACAATAATAAATGAATGCACGGATGGCGCACTGGTTTAAATGGTCGTCTGGCAACTGCCACTGCGCCGAGTATTCTGGGTTCGAATCCCAAAGTGTGTGAACCATAAATGATTGTTCCGTGTCCGAGTGTTATTTGTGTCCGTTGTATTAATGTTTGTAAAGCGACAGGAATTATTTTAAGTGCAGGAGTTCTCCTTTTAAAATGTGATGAAATGAGCTCATTCGTTGCCCAACGGTCTTAAGATGCATCGCGCTGAGGCGAAACCCGTGTCGACGCATATTTTGTGCTCGAAGCTGAATACTGTAAGTTGGAGTACGTCCGGATCCCACGTCATGGCTGTCGCTATCCAGAGGAGTTCGGTATTGTCAACCTTTTTCTATTGCAATAGTTGGGGTGGAAAATCCGAGGGTGCGTGGCGGGTTCCTCTCTTTCCAATAATTGTATTGATATGAAATGAATGAACCTGCCACCCTTGGCTACAACCTGTATGTACTAACGACATCGCTATATGATAAACAGTGATCGTCATGTGCCGAGCATCAATAGATTATTAATGCATGCGTACTACAAGCTGGGCAATAGTTTGTGGGCTTAGACTGTGAAGGGCATCGCTGTTTACACACATATGCTGATCATGTTTTGATCATGAAGCGAAGGCCTTATCCTAATGGGATAAGGTTGGATCAGGATAGAATTGTTAACCGAAATATCTGGTATTAAAATTGTCTTTTCATTTTTAATACAGCGATAGTTTTACACCTGTAGTCTTGACCACATGATTGCCACAAAAACGCATACTAAAGTATAAGATATCGTATGTGTCAATTTATGACAGGGTATCTCTGTGCGCCAAGTCATTTCTTAAATCGTTCAGCGGCCAGTGCGTAATAGGGTACAAAGCAAGCAAATATCTTTACAATCTTTCATGTTTGTTATACTAAATAATGCTTTTATTTTTAAATAGCGGCTGGAAGTCTTTCTTACAGCAAGCAGAAAGGCAATACTCAATACTCATTATTTGATTGTTATCTTTAAGTTGTGCATAACAGGGTAGACATGTATGGATATATTACGTTAATTGTTATTAATTTATCATAAGA
Source organism: Catocala nupta (assembly GCA_963675205.1). NCBI lineage: Eukaryota > Metazoa > Arthropoda > Insecta > Lepidoptera > Erebidae > Catocala > Catocala nupta. The sequence goes on from OY776105.1 coordinate 1,080,644, forward strand.
ATACATTAACAAAATTTTGTATAGTGTTCATAATGTTCTGTCGTATTAGGGCCACCTGTAAAGATGGATAAGTGTGTGAATAAATAAATAAAGAAATATTTTTTATGTTTTAAAAATCATTGTAAACAGACTATTCTATATGGTAACGATTTTCAATAGTTTTGACAAAAATCTGCTCTACATACTCGTAGACTCGTATTCTCGATGGAAAAGGAAGAAAGAGATGACTACATCCATATTTCGTCAGCTTTGTTCTTAGGTCCTATGTAATAGGTGCGATGCGAGCTTATTGCCATCTACCGAGAACATTTTAATTCTTTCCTTTTAATATAATAAGACAACTGCTGCTATCAGCCTCGGAAAATAAAATTGTAGACTCCATAATTTTTGAAGTGAAACCTTCTTTAGGCGCGTTGAACACATTTGGGATAAACAAACATCATGGAACTCCTGTCATCGTCACCGAACGCTTGCCATGAGCTATATGTATACTGTGTATATATGTGTACTTTTTGGGTGAACAAAAAGCATGAAACTCGCGTCATCGTCACCGCACGCTAGTTACTTAGTTTCATTTCTATCGGCAGCCCCCAAAGACTGCACCGCATGTTTTTTTTTATCGTGGGCTTCGAACCGAACCCGTAACACACGGCGCAGTAACTGTGGCGATGCAACTTCTTAATCCACTACGCCATCTATGCAGACTCACCGATACTAATGAGAAATTTTTACCGAATAACATTTGCACCGACTCGGAAATCGAACTCTAACTCACGTTCATCCCCAAATAACCACAGAACCATTAAGGCCACCTGTGCAATAACAAGTACTACCCATAGACCCAAATAGCTGGAGTACTTGTGCAATAGTTGAGTACTAGTTCGATACCTGCCGTGCCCTTTTAATGTCACAGGTAAACGTTGCGAGGTAATGCAACCATTTACAATATAAACTTGAGTAAATGTTGTGTTGAATCAAATTATTGCTTATATTTATATTCAACTGTGATTATACTTAACTAGCGATTCACACCAATTTCAATAATATTACAAAACCTTAACAAATTTTACACCTAAACCTTCCTCATGAATCATTCTGTCTACGTCGGCCTCGATGGCGTAGTGGTTAGTGTAACCGACTGCCACGCCTGAGGTCGCGGGTTCAACAGCCTTGTGTTACTACTATGCAATGAGAAGAAAGAAACTTCAAGCAATAAAGCGTTTCTAGTAGGTTTGAAATTACACAGACAATTTTTTTCATTTGTTGTTTGTTTTCATTCACCGGTGTGTACGGTTTGCCGGGGTACAATTTATCCATAGATCCCACAACACAGGTAGATATTTTCTTTTTAACTAGTCGTTAACGATGGTTGGTGTTGCGGGCGACGATAAGCTACAATGAACGCTTACTAAGCTGGAAAGCAGTATTAAATTTTTGCTACTTTAATCGTATAATAAAAATATCATTTTAGAATTTTTAACATTACGTACCGTGAATAACCCCTCCACCAGTGGTAAAGTCCAGTGGGTGCAAGGGTCGGAGCCCCTAATTTTGCCGCTATCATCAATAAAAGATATCATCGATACGTTTTCATCTTTTTTAGACTACTAGCATTTTGTGTTACAAATTATATATTAGTATTCTTGTTAATCCCTCCTGCCTGTTAGGAGTGGTTTCACGTCAATAATGTAATGAGTGGATATCTGGACCAACCCGCAAGTCCCATGCCTTATCCATTGGGCTATTAGCGTTTGAATTATTTTTAAAGCTGTTTATTTTCATGCACGTCCTAACTAATATAATAAAAGGCAATGTGAGTTTTATATTTATTTATTTGTTTCTTTGTTACACTTTCACGCCGTAACTACTCGACGGATCATCATGAAATTTCGCATACACTATCTGCCACCGTGGCGCAGCGGTAGTGAATGTGACTGCTGTGTATGAGGTCTCGGGTTCGAATCCCGGGTCGGGCCAACAAAAAGTTATTGGGTTTTTCTGTTAAGAAATCTCAATACGAGCCCGGAGTTAGGAAGTTGGCGGTGTTAGACACCCCTGTGCTTCGGAAAGCTCGCTAAGCCGTTGGTCCTGCGCCTGATCTCTCTCCGGTCGTGTCGGATTATTCGTCGATGGGACGGGATGGGATGGGATCATGAGAGTTAGGGAACAGAGAGTGCACTTGTGTTTGCGCACACACTTGTGCACTATAATATCTCCTGCGCCGATGGCCAGTCTCCATTAAGATTGGCCGCCTAACCGAACTGACCCGTGACCGAAATTCGGTCAGGAGGACATTATTATTATATCCATAAAAAGTTTATTTTTATACTTCTAATGTGGCAAACAAGAATACATCCCACCTGATAGTAAGTGGTCACCGTAACCTATGGACACCTGCAACACCAGAGACATCACTTGCGCATTGCCGACCCTTTAGGAAAGGAAATGGGAAGGAGAAGGAACGGGAAGGGGAAAAGAGGATGATTGGGCATCCGGTTACTGTTACTAATCTAATTTACATTTACGCAAGCGAATCCGCGGGTAAAATCTAGTAATATATAAAGTAGAATGATATTGCGCCTTGTCTGCAGTCATAGTGGTCGCGTTTCAGTTGAAGGTGAATCAATGTCAGGGTTCACTTGAATTGGACAAAATGTATTCTGCGCTCAATTTGTTAACGAACATTCATTACCGCATGGAATGTGATGAAAAGGAATGAAGCGAGGTATATAATATTGTAATTTGTATTACCGAATTAAACTAAAACAAGTTTTATTTGCTGTTCATCTGTTGTAATTTGCTCACATACTGTACAGGTCCTGCGAGAATGCCAGCGTTGCAGTTTCAACTGCAACAATAGCTGACGCAGGTACCTAATTTGGTCTCCATACTATATACTGCTCTGTATGTATTTATATTTTATTGTATTGTGTAAAGGAGATACAAATAAAATATTATGCTTTCTTCATTCTTTCTTCTTCTATAATAAAAGAGAGAAAATACAGGATAATATCTTACATATTACTTTTAATTTATTTTTCGTATAGACAAATGACTAGTGCGGGAGTTAAATTTTTATTTTTTATTTTTATACTACTAAGGTGGCAAACAAGCATCACCTGATGGCAAGTGGTCACCGTAGCCTATCGACGCCTGCAATACCAGAGGCATCACTTGCGCGTTGCCGACCTTGTAAAAACCTTTTAACGCCCGTTTTGAAGAACCCCATACTGTAGTCTTGTGGGAAAACCTGAGCAGGGAGTTCATTCCACAACCTGAGCGTCCGCGGGAGAAAATTCCTTTGGAACCCTTTGGTGCGGCACCAATTAGGTTGTAAGGTGTGAGAATGACATCCCTGCCGATGGCGAGCGGTGCGATGATAAAAAGTAGCTGAGGGCATCATCTCAAACAACTCGTCAGAACACAATCCATTATATAAGCGGTAGAACACACAAAGGGAGGCATGTATCACGGCAGACTCTACAAAAATTCAAAGAAAGAACACCCAGACTCGAAACAACCATTTGTGGAACACACAATTTTTTGTCCCGTATAGGGATCGAACCCATAACACTCGGCGCCGCGGCAAAATGAAGGTGACCACTTAAACCACTTAATGAAATTTTTTGATTAGCAATATTCGTAATGATAACAGAAAAATAAAACGATGACTCTTACAAGCAGTGTTTAAGTAATCAGTAAAGATCCATTAAGTACAAACTTAAGACTGCGCCGAGCGAGATGTGCCAAAACAGGCGGTTACAGTTAAGTTGATAAAATCAACACTTTTTGTTTAATACAAATATAAAATGTACATTTACCATAACAATGAATGTGTTTACAATTACTCCGTGTAAAAAACTTAAAATAATTAATATTTTCGCCTACAAAATTACGTAAATTTGCACGAAAAATGCAAAAACATAAGCTCGTGCTACGTGATTTTTAGATTACAACAGTGGAAATCTATCCTATTTTACAGCTTAAAGGAAACATAAATAGTTATATTACAATTTGTCCGTCCCAAATATTTAAGTTATTGGTTGACAATAAAAATACATATTTATCAAAAAACCACTTCAAATCCTTCATAAAATTTTACTATGGCGGCCGCGCGCCGATTTGAATATCGAGCTCTATCATTTAATCCAATCGCGTCTTACGCTCGGCACAGTCTTAAATAATGCATAAATTGGTATTCAAGCAGTAATAAGACTTATAAGTAAAATGTGAATTTAACGAAATAACATTGTACACATCTTACGATACAGAACCCTTGCTGCACAAGTGCGACACCCACTTAATCGGTATCTATGTATCTATATATTAATACGTCAAGCAAAAACGTTGTACCCCTTTTTACGAAAATTGCGCGGACGCGGAGTAAGAAATTTGGCACAGTTTATACGAAGAAGGAGGGTCGAATCCTAATATTTTATAAAAATATTAGGATTCGCCCCTCCTTCTTCATATGCATTAAAATGCATTAGAAATACATTAAATTAATGAAAAACAATACACGCACACAACCGTGCATTTGACACACGCAGTCGAATCGCGTTCGTAGTATTTCGGCATTGTTCGGCTGATGTCCTAGATTTGTAACTATAGTTACATATCTTAAGTTCCGTGAAGTGTGATTATAAGGGTATAGTTATAGACAAAATAACCTTAAAAAACGATCAAATTTAAAATTTAAATCAATTATGGCCGAATTTCGACCAATTGGCGACCGCTAGTTTGTTTAAAAAGTTCTAAGATCGCAGTTTAGTTATATCTATCCTCATCTTCCAAATAATAGAAAATTTCGTTTCGACTCCCGAGTCTCGACTTTTAACGATAAGTACCTACATAAAAGCAAACTCATGCCTAGATCAGAGCAATATTATAAGAAATCACTATATTACCTCTCGCTCAAACAAATGCAAGTTTTTTTATTTGTTAAAAACAACAACTTCCGCACTAGGAATAATTCGTGTGTCGCGGGGGACTTTATAAACATTCAAACAATGGACACAAAGAACACTCAGACTCGGAACAACCATTTGTGGATCAAACAAATTTTTGTCCTGTATTGGGATCGAACCCACAACACTCGGCGCAGTTGCAATCGCAAAGCGACCACTTAACCACTCCACCATCCGTTCAGTCTCTCTGTTCCAACTCTGTAATTTTTTGCTGTGATAAAACAATTTTAAATTTTTACTCATTCTTAACTTGACCGGATATAGTTTAAAACAGCTAAGACAGTTTACTTTTATCTAACCTCAGCTTCCAAATACCGTTACGTTTCAACTCCCGAGTCGCGAATATATAAAAAATATTTATTTTATTATTATTTTCGGCCTCGATGGTGTAGTGATTAATGTAACCGACTGCCACGCCTGAGGTCGCGGGTTGGTTTCCCCCACAAGTCGAACATTTGTGTGCATGGACATGGATGTTTGTTTTGGTCTGAGTATTTTATTTATATGCTATATGTATATGCCTCCGTGGCGCAGCGGTAGTGAATGCGACTGCTGTGCACGAGGTCTCGTGTTCGAATCCCGGGTCGCGCCAACAAAAAGTTATTGGGTTTTTCTGTTAAAGAAATCTCAATACGAGCCCGGAGTTAGGAAGTTGGCGGTGTTGTGGAGGAACATGGTGTGATGTACCTACAACACAAAGGGAGGATTCTCCGACCAGGCTGGATGATCGTGCCTGGCGGGCCGCGGCCCGACGGATGATGTCGGAGCTTGTATATACATATATACTTAGTCGCTGTGTAAATGTTACTTGTGCGATTCAGAATTGTATAACGTCATTTAAGCGCTTGTTGTATGTAGCGCCATCTGTTAGATGTAGGCGGCACTTCTTTGGCTGTGCAGTCGCCACATTATTCCCTCCAAGACCGAAGGTCGATCAGTTTTGATGAGACAGCTGTCGATGCTGCTGAAGTGCGTTTCCAGTGCCAGTGAAGGATGTCGCTAGTTCCAGTGAGTCGGAACTGTATGCCGCTAGACCTCAGTGAGTCGGGGCGGTGTTTGTGCGGTGAGCGGTGCGAGTCCCACAGTGAGTCAGGGCTGATGCTGCGTAATTGCTGCGTCGTGGCTGGCTGCTGCGTTGACGACGAGTGAAGTGCGCTGCTTGCGTGGACTTATGTGAGGGAACAGAGAGTGCACTTTTGTTTGCGCACACACTTGTGCACTATCATATCTCCTGCGCTGATGGCCAGTCTCCGTTAAAATTGGCCGCCGTGACCGAAAATTCGGTCAGGAGGACATTGTTATTATTTCTATGTATAATATGTATGATTATCCATTGTCTAGTACCCACAGTACAAGCTCTGCTTAGTTTGGGCTAGATGGTGTTGTGTGTATGTGATAGAATATTATTAGTATTTAAAAGCAGAATTATGCCTAGTCTAGACTAATATGAAAAGAGATCACTATATGCCTCTTGTTCTATCAAACGCAAGTTACATAATTGCTTCTTTATCTGACGTTTTATCCGCGTTCTGTTCGAAATGCCGTTTGACGTCACTAACAGTTGATCTGTTTTTATCATAAAACATTCCTATATGATAATAATATCTAACTGGTATTTCAGTTGTGTATTTAATTTAAATGCTACTAATATTATAAATGTAAACATTTGAAAAGTTGGGATGTTTGTCACTCAATCACAGGTAAACTGCTGAACGGATTTGGGTGCAACTAGCCATACAGATAGGCTATGTACACCTTTGTCTGTACACCTATGCTGGTTCAGTGCGGGTTGGCAGACTTCACATAGCTTTGAGAACATTATGGAGAACTCTCAGACATGCAGGTTTTCTCACGATGTTTTTCCTTCACCGTTAAAGCGAGCGATAATTAACTATTTAATACGCACATAACTTCGAAAAGTCAGAGATGCGTGCCTTGGGGTCGAACTGGAGAACTCTGCGTGGCACTCCAACGGTCTCCCTCTAGGCTATATAAATACATATGTTTTTAAAACAGCAGCTATAACGTAGTGGGAGACCGCACGGATCGCTCGCTTTAACGGTAGGTAAAGGAGAACATCGCGAGGGAATCTGCATGTCTGAGAGTTCAACATAATATTCTTAAAGATATGTGAAGTCTGCCAATCCGAAATGGGCCACCGTGGTGGACTATGGCCTGACCCTTCTCACACTGAGAAGAGACCCGTGCCCAGCAGTGGGACAGTTTAATACATGGCTGATATTATAAGTTAGGTACCTGCGCTACTTCATCTGCGTCACATAAGAGAATTTTTTCCGTTTTCGCAACATTTTCCATTGATGCACCGCTCCTATTGATCGTAGCATGATGTTATAATAGCTTATAGCCTTCCTTGCTAAATGGGCTATCAAAAACTTAAAGAATTTTCCAACTCGAACCAGTAGTTCCTGAGATTAGAGCGTTCAACTAAACAAACAAACTCTTTAGCTTTATAATATTAGTAAATATAGATTTTAGTTTAAGCTATGCTCTTATGCTCATATAAACGTATGTGCTATGTACCACTGGGTGTTCTGTAAGTAATACAAACTGTTATCATGGTATTTAATCAACTGGCACTTATTATACGAGAGAGACAGAGCTATGTTTGTCATTATCTTATTTAATAATATACGAGCGAATAAAGCCACTGTACAGATATATTGCAGAACTACCATTTGAAACTGTCTTGCATCAGGTGACACCTTAAAAATTTGTAGTATTTAGCAGGTATTAGTATTTTTTGTTAGAATAAGAATTAATGTATGTCCCAGTTAATAAATAAATATCGTTTTTTGCGTATAAGCTTTCTGTTAATCATCTTTAAGATCAGCGTCGAGCGTTGCGTGAGGTATTTAGTCCTCTATTGACAAATTTTCAGAGTGATAGTCATAGATACTGATACATGAATGATGAGATGGTTTGGTTTGCTCATTATATAATATACTTCTGACCAACGAAATAGAGGTTTTTAAGTCGACGACGCGATGGTTTCTTATGAAAACGTTTTCGCCTTCGAGTAATAAAGTCAAAAATATTCCTGACCTTTTTTCTCGAAAGTAAAAATTATGAGGTAAATAAAATTCATGAAAAATATGTATTTATAGATTAACAAGAATAATAAAACGATGTAAAATATTTAACTAATTAACTTTCTATACCTACAGTTTATTCTTTAATGCGATAAACTTATAATGAAATAATCTATACTAACATTATAAATAGAAAATATTTGTATTATTGTAATGAATAAACTTAAAACAACAAAAGCGCTTTTAAAAATTGTTCACCATATGCATATAACATCACGCTACGAACCACGGGAGCGCTGCAGTAGGTAATCATAAACGTGAGTAAAACCGCGTGGGGCAGCAAGCAATAAATAAAACGTCATGCACAATACCAACTCGGTCTTGACTGATTTATTAATTATTTTTATAATCACAGAAGAATAAATAATAATGATCATTTAATTATGATGTTTATGTAAACAATTAGAGTGGTTATCGCGTCCACTCATCTCCAGCTAAATATATGTAGATACATACGTACCTATATATTACATACATTAGATATTATTGTGTATATGTACATAAATTACGCATGATCGCGGAATCAGTCATTATTTTCAATGTAAAATTACTCTGTTCGTTCACTTCTCGTTGTCCTCACGTCAATGTAGCTGCGTCTTTCTCTCGTCCTGGATATAATATGCAGATGGCGTAATGGTCGAAGTGGTCACCTCGCCACCTGCCGAGTGTTGTGAGTTTGAATCCAAAGTTTGAAGACAAAAATGATTTATGATCCACAAATGGTTGTTCCGAGACTGGATATTCTTTGAGTCCGTTATTTGAATGTTTGTAAAGCCCCCCGCGACACAGAAATATTTCCCAGTGCGGGAACAATTTTTTAAAAAGACAAGAAGAAAAGAAAATCTCCGGTATAACATAGGCTTCATTATCAAAACGCGAGCTTTAACGCGTTCAGCTCTCTCTTCAATACTTTGTGAGCATGCAAACATTAACGAGATGGGTGTAAAAACCCAGGATTAAACCTCTTCGTCTTCATGTGACCTTTTTCTTAATTTATTTCTTTTCATCAGCTATTTGTAACGTTCCACTGCTGGGCAATAGCCTCTCCCTTGGACTTTCAAATCACTCTGTATATCTCGGGGGTATTTTGACGCACAGGGTCCATATTCAAACTCGACCGAGGGAAGACCCCAATGTGTCTGCATACCAAGTTACAAGTCAATCGGTCTAGTGGTTCCGGAGTTATGCCTGTCACTAACAGACAGACACACAGACCCACATAGTGTTTTCATTAACCGCTTCGAAGAAGACTCAGAGGTTAATAAATTATTATTAATGTTTGCATGTTGACAGAGTATTGAATAGAGAGCTAATTAACAGAAAACAAGCCAGTACTACCATTTAACGTAACCGAGAACTACGGTAATTCGTTTCAATTGTCAAATTATTTACTAAATATATAGCCTACTATTTTTTTTAGGTCCCGCGTATTTGGATGCGGGTCTGGTGCTGTCGAGGTCTTGAGTTTGATTTTCGAATATCGAACCCGAAACCATAAGCATGCCGCATTCATTCCTGCTGTGGTACCACCATACTATATTTTATATTTTTTTTATTTATACTATTATTAAAATGTAGCGAGTTCGTCGGAGATAAAGGTTCTGAACAGATTTCAGAATCATTAAAGAAAGAAAAGAAAGATTATTTATATAACACTAAACTAAATTTTATAACCTAAAACGATTGTCTTTAAAATTTTTGTTCGTTTTTTTGTACCGGCATGACGCAAAGACTATAAAACGTATTTTGAAATGGTTTTCACAGTTTGGTAGGTTAGGAATTAACTTAAAAACTGAACCATGCTTCATCTGTCGCCGTTCAGTAGATCTAGAGATTTAGTGTAATATAACACATGCTGTGATCTTTAAGTGAAGTCGAGAGTAAACTTTAGTTCAGACAGACAAAGACACGGTCAGACTAGCTACTACAATATTATATTATTATCTTCTTTTTATTTATTACGATATGCCGGATGTGTTTATTAAATATACTTAAATCATCATGAAATAATTAATTATTAACATATAGGTTGGTACAAGTCATTTTACATATTAATAGAAGCGACCATATATCCTCAAAGGGGTTGATAGGCAATATGGCCATTATAGTACGGTTAGTAACTTTAATTCTCTGCACAGCACTGTCTATCCTAGCTTTTCTCAGTATCTCATTACAAGCGCGGGAATGAGATCTCGTTCGCGTGCATGTCAGCACATACGGGATCATGATAAGGCCTTTGGTCAGGGAATGTCGTCTAAGGTAAAAACAAAACTAATACAATAACACAATAAAATAAAAATAGTAAAAGAAAAACTATAACTTAATCTTCTCCCTAGCCTTTATTATTCCCAAGTCACTTGGGATCGGCTTTTCTAGTGTAACCGGATTTGACTGGATATCAGTTTTGACACGGAACGGCTGCCACTTGACCTCCGCAACCCGAAGGCTAACGATACCCTAAGGCTAGACCAGTGGCAGGATATTATACGACACTGACATCCCAATAACGACTGCTATAGATGTTAATGGCGTCCGGGACCGACGGCTTAACGTGCTCTAAAAACTATAACACAATAAAAATATAAATAATTAATATGAACACAAATTACAGAGTCTACTAATTTGTGTTCACTTTCACTAATTATATTATAGAGAGAAACAAACAGAAACGGAAACAAAACCCAGAGTCTCACTGCGTCGTTAAAATAGGACCTAATACAGCATTATACTTATGTCAGTAGAATTACAATATTCGAAACAATTGGATGGCCAAGACTTTTGACTGACTATTGCTGATATTTTTTTATCATATTTCATCTTGTCTCCCGAGGATATTTAAAAACATTCAGAAAACGGGCACAAAGGATACCCAGATTTAGAACAACTATTTGTGAACCACACCATTTTGTGTCCCATCTGAGTATCAAACTTACGCTCAGCGCAGTGGCAATAGCAGTGGCATCCGTGCAGTCAAATACATATATAGTATGGATGGGTATATTTCAATATGTTTATGCCTTTTCCTTTCTGCTGTCCGAATCGAAATTTCCTTCTTTTCGTCAATTAGTTACATTATACCTACTACTGATACCGTGTACCTATACAAAATTTCATCATGATCGGTCGAGTATTTAAGGCGTGAAAGCGTAACAAACAATAAACTCATATTCGCAATATTAGTTAGAACACCGAAATAATTTTATTGCACCTTTCTCAAATTTCATACTAACTCGAGTAATAACCAACAAACAATATTGATACTATAAAATACTATTATATTTTACAACTACATAAAATTTTATTACGTATTTTATACCAGTATTTCAGTAGTGAAAATTTTATTTATATTGGTAGATTACAGCAGTTCTTAATTAATAACCTATTTATTTTTAGTTTTTCGAAAGTTTAGCGAAAGTACCGCATGCAAATTAGACATTTGGTCTAATTTGTATCGATACTAAGGAAAACTATAAATAGATTAGGTATTGAGAAGCGCCAATAGTTGATACGTCCCGTGGCGTAACTTTCTGTTAGACTAACAATTGTGAGGTACCGAGTTTGATTCTCAGCTTAGGAAAAGCGTTACAGAGTTGTTTGTTAGGAATTGTTGACGTTTGAAGTTGATATCCAATACCGAAACGGTTGGTTATGATGGTTACATAATGAGAAGCCAGTTTTTAATTCGGGTATATAATATGGAGTATACTGTTTACATAGACACCTATATCCCCGAAGAGGTAAGCAGAGGGTGTATTACACCCACATTTTACCAACTATATTTTTATGTACCACGTAATAGTGGAGCGACCTATTACTCTCCACCAAGCACATAGCTTGACTATGTACTACTGAAAAAAAATTGTCAGGTAATCGTAATTACATTTTACCTGACCTGGAAACCAAATCTAAGACATACACTGCAGTCACTTTCAAAACCTTTTAAATCTTTAAAATTGTAATTTTGTTCAACTTCGCCAACGGCATGTATTTTTGTACTTCGCATGCTGTGGCCTGCTGTACGTGAGGGTGCACACTCAATCTATTGATCTAACACTTCTGTAGCTTGAAGTTGTGTATCTTTGTAGAAATTAAACCGTTATTATCAAATATATGTTAAGCTGGTTTGGGCATGTAGAAAGAATGGACGTCGACTAAGAAAGTTTATGGCTAGTGTAAATAGAACAGTCGCAAGGGGAAGACCTAGGCGAACGTTTCTCGATCAGATCAGACACGTTCTAGACAAAGGCCAGGTTAAGAGCACCTTAATCCGGCGAGCGTGTATGAGGAATGTGATGAAAGTGAATGAAGCCAGAGAAGTGTGTCAGAATCGTAGCAAATGGAAATCCGTAGTCTCTGCCTGCATGTATGTATGTATGTAATATCAAATGGTATACGATGTTAAATCCGAGTTAATCTACTGAATCAACGTGCTTTGTGGCACATTCCCATGCGCAGACAATGCGACAAAACGTACTAAACTTGTCCATTGTGACGACAACTCCCCGCCACGCCGCGCCGCTGTTACACACGACACGATTCTACCTCACGAACACCTGCCCGACCTACGAGACTGCTTATCAGGTTATTAACAAAAAAAAAACATTGTTTGGTAGGTGAAAACTCTCGTTGGTTTAATAGATGAATGTGTGAAGGCTACTGACGACCGTCATTAGACTGAAATTTTTTGTTAAAGTAAAGAGTACTATTTGCAGACAGGATAGGTCTTTGAATAGTATTCTTTACTTTAATAATAAATGTATGTCTGTCGAAATGTAGAAGTAACATACCTGTCTACTCTTTCAGAGTTATAGGCGTAAGAATATATACATATATATACGTGACACCTACGGGATAGAGAACGTGGAACCTGAATAAAAAGTATCAAGTTTAATTAGAACATGGTCTATCTGTGTGCCGGATTCGTTCAAATTCATTGAATGGGTTAGGTACTACAATCTGCACGAGTTTTTCGAAGACAAGGTCGAATACAGTACAGTAATATAAAAAATGCATATGTATATATTTTATTTATGTTATAATCATTACCTCACTTTTGATCAGAAATACTTAATTATTATTTTAAATATTAAAATTGATTGCTGGGTCCTAACCGGGTTTTATGTTGATAATACCATTAATTTTATTACAGCAGCTATGTGCAAATGAATGCATAAAATATTTGAATTTGAATTAGGATTTAAATTTAGTAGTAGGTATTAAGGATAGTAGTCGTGTGATTTTTGGGTTAGCCTGACTAGTTTTTTGTCTAACGGTATTGACGATGGCGACAACCGCATTAATTATTAATTATTCAAATTCATGCTACCTATCCAAACTACGTCATCTACGACCTACCCGTAAAAAAGCAATGCACGTCATTTGGAAACAATTCGAACTGTCCATGCATTTGTCACCACCAATTCTGTTTAGGTACTGTCTTTTCATACAATAGTTACCGGAAAAACATACGACCTACCTAATGATAAGCAGTTACCGTAGCCAATGATAACTTACAATAGAAGAGGTATCACTTGCGTGCTGCTGACCGTAGAGACAGACAATGGAAGGTAGTATGCAAGAAAAGAATTTCACTGCGCTACTTTGCAGGGTTGTTAGTCATCCCTTCTATTATTATATATGCGATAACGTATTTGTTGATTTATTCCTTCTTTCAAGCAGCAACAAAGTAACGTATCTACCTAGGTACATAGTTTTTTATTGCGTAGATATAGTTTATGGGCGAACAAGACATAAGCAACGTATTATGCCAGAAAAAGCCCGGGTCCTGAGTGATAGTTCATGTTCCTTGGAAACATGGAAGCGAAGCTGATGGTACAAATTAATAAATTCGTGCATTTGCATTTGGCGGTGACCGTATTCGTTCGGATGGCCTTCGTGTAAGATACATCTATAACGCCAAAAACGTGTATAACACCATCCCTACTACTATCTTATATGTAGATTAAGGTCCCATGTAATAGCGGGAATAAGCCTACTACCATCTTCAGAAGCATTGACATTGCATGCGTTGTCTCATGCTAGCAAAAAACGGTTTTACAAAATTGTCCAATATTATATTTGAATAAAGCATTGGCAAACGATCGAGAATTTCGTAAATTCGAACCTCATCCATAGCATTATCGACGTGAACCTTACAACCATCATAGCTGAACAAGAATACTAGTAATATGAAACCCAAATTGCAATAAACTTCGTACTGCCTAACCCTTGACCAATAGGCGTGTTTCTATGATCTAAGAGATGCTGGCCTGGCCCAAGGTGCTGTGGTCCCTCACTCTGACACGGTAGACTGGTAATCAATACTGTTGACAGAGCCATCACACATATTTGTGCTCCACTTGACCTTTCGACGGAACATGCTGAACCAGACGTGTGTAGATAAGCCACTGTGTGCCACATGTCATAAGCGACAGTTCACACTTCTTCTACATATAGTACTAAATTTTACCCGCGGCTTCGCTTGTGGAAACGTACGTTATGTTAGTAACAGTACTTTTTCTGGAAGAAAGGTATTCTCTGTCCTTTTCTGTACCCCTGACAAAGTGTATGCGAAATTTCATGATGATCGGTCGAGTAGTTAAGGCATTCGCATTTATACATAGTATTAAAGATAGGATGACAGCATTTATTACGCATTGGTTATAATAGTCACAAAGATATTAAATGGCGAGTGTTGACAGTTCGATCTTTACACAGGAAAAAAGCTTTGTGTGCAGTTTGTAGCACCAGAACCATCTTGGGTATGTTAGCATAAAAATCTTTTTATTAAGTACCCTATTCTGTACTAAAACTTGTAAGTATTCCTAGCGTCTTAATTGCAAAAAAGAAGTAATTACTTGTATGCAAGAAGAAAAGGGACTAGCAAACGATCATCTATTGGTTTTTAACCGTAACCTATGAGGGCTTGCAGTACCAGAGGTATTACTAGAAAACAGAGGAAAATGACTGCACGGATGGTGTAGCAGTCGCCTCTTCACTGCCACTATGCCGAGTATTGTGAGTCCGATATCCAATTTGTGTCATTCACAAATGATTGTCCCAAGTCTGGGTGTTCTTCTTGCCCATTGAATGGATGATTATTAACTCCACCGCGACACAACAATTGTTTCCAGCTGCAGTAAACGCCTATTTTTACCCGACTGCGTCAGGAGGGTAATTTTTTCGAGCGTATGTATGTATGTGTGTATGTATGTCCATTTCTTTGGCACGCCCTACAGCCCAAACGGCTGGACGGTTTTTGACATATGAGGTCGTTGAATTCATTAGAATTATGATAGTGACATACGCTATATATATAGTGCCCGCAAAAAAAACCCGTTGTTAGTTTTAATTTTTCTTACCTTAGCAACATGGGTATCAAATGAATGATCGTGAAAAGACCATTTCAAAAATATATGTATCATATCACGTTTATATTCCCGGGTATATATGTTAACTTCCAATACTGGCTCACCAACCAAAATGCAGTATCAGTATTACTTTACGCCAGAGTGGAATGGCACTTCTACTGGGACCTAATTAGTGTTGTCTAGTCAGAAGCGTATCGCTCGATCTGCGCAGTGACCGCTCGCAGCTTGCGCCACGCGTCCAGACGCAAACAACATAATGACCACCGCCCGGTCCATTGTACCCTCGTTAGGGCGCACTTCTGGTACCTTACCGCCTTGACATCGTTCACATCATCATCCAATTGCGCCGCTCACACTAGCTTACCTATGCTCACGACCACGTATCTCATACGGGGTAGGTAGAGTTATAAGATCGACATTTCACTGGCTTTGTTCTGTCGCAAGCCTATTACTCTCTATTTGGTATATATCCAGATGTTGTGATATGACAACATCCGTACACATTTGAAGTTAAAGTAAAATATATTCATTTAGATCACATATACTGATTGAAATTAAACCATTTTATACGAATTTTATCGCGTTGTTTATTTTTTATAAAACACTATTATTACAAAATTTTGAAATTTTGGACTATTACTTTTAAACACTTTTACTAGTTACTGTTTACTTCTATTTATTTAGGTATATTATAAAAAATATTTAGATTTAATTTTACACCTTTTCCGACGTTTTGGTTGCTTTTCAGCAGCCATGTTCACGGGGAGACTAAGATGGTGGTTGTCTCAAAATCAAAATAAATTTATTCAAGTTAGGTTACAAGGTAACACTTATGAATGTTAAAATTACACTAAATTTTTCCTGTGAATTTACATTTACTGCCACGTTCAGCAAAGCAAGGGTGTAGGGCTCATGAGAAGAACGGGCAAGAAACTCATAGCCACTCTTTTTAATCGCCATCTCAATGTTCTAGGTGTAGTTATATCAAAGTACCGTACTGAATTTACACATTTTATAAGGTTAGTTGCTAGGTTCAGAAAAAGAATTGAGCCTATGACAAGATACATGTAAGAAACTAACGATCACTCGCCATTAAATTATGATTGCAGTATTTTAAACTCATATGTAGAAGTCAGTCTCACGCCTCTATCTTCGAAGTCATAGGTTGATGATCTTAGACTGCGTGCTGCTACTAAGAACATCTTGAAATATTAACCCAAAGTGTGAGAATCGGAGCCGAGACCTCGTGCTCAGCAGTCTTGCTCACCAACACTGTGCTGTCGAGACAGTTCAATAATTTTCAATTAGAATAAATCATTCGCATTCTTTATATTCTCACTAATTACAGTATATTTTATGATAATAGTGTTACACCATCATTATGCATGCTGTCAATGTGAGTTTGTTTGTTACACTTTCACGTCTTAACCACTCGACCGATTATCATAAAATTTCGCATTCACGTTTTTTAGGGGAACAGGAAAGGACAGGGTTCTTTTCATCCAGAAAAAGTATTACTAATCTAACCTAACCTACATTTACACGAGCGAAGCCGCGGGCAACATCTAATAAATAAGCCGTACTTAATAATTTCGAAAAAATTGTGGGTCCGTCCTCCATCTTTTCCAGACGTATGTAGGTACCTACAATTTCTTTCCGGAATTGAGTTTCTTTTTACTTATTTGGAATCAGTAAAAAAAGACGCACTTGCCAGTATATTTATATAAAATATATTTCTTTTTAGCAGATACGTCTTTTTTGTTATGACGACAGAATAAATAAATAGCAGTTTGC
Organism: Catocala nupta; assembly: GCA_963675205.1. NCBI lineage: Eukaryota > Metazoa > Arthropoda > Insecta > Lepidoptera > Erebidae > Catocala > Catocala nupta. The sequence goes on from OY776105.1 coordinate 1,097,885, forward strand.
CTAATAACCTAATTCTGACGTTTTTTATTTCTATCACTCTATTATCCACAAAGGATTAAGCAGACTAGACCGTAAGTCCCGTAACATACCTACATTGTCATTCAGATTTACGACCGGTGATGAGTTCTTGTGTTCAATTCGATTTCCGAGTCGAGTCCAGTGTTATTGTGTTATGTAATTCTCCGTAGTAGTACACAGCTTGGTAAAGTTTAATGTAGCCAGTAAAATGTGGCTGTTAAACACCTCTGCCTACCCTTACGGAGGTTTTGCCTATTTATTTTATTATAAACAATACTTTTTTTCTGAATGAAAGGTACCCTATGTCGGAAACCTATGTCAGGGACTGAAATTTGCCTCTATGTGTTGCATAAAACAATGCTATATGTTACCTATAGTAATAGAACTATGCGATCAACAAGAACATAATATAATTAATGTATCAATCCTGTAATAATATAATTTCCATAGTATTAATTCCACAATACCGCGAGATGAGACTTCAAGACACAATACGTAAATAATTGAGAACAGGTTTGATGTTATTTATATATAAAGGTAACAAGTTTTATATTATAATACGTAGTAGCTGTATTGTAGATCTCATCATGGCTGCGATTCATGATAGAGAATCATACAATTAAATTTATTATCGCCCAGTGGTCGAAATTCCACATTTTAATTAATTTGAGGAAAAACAGAAGAGGAAATAGTTTTGAACTGTTTTGTCTTTGTTTATCTATAGATATAAAAAGACTAAGGGCTGGTCCTACAATCTCCAAATAGCATTTATCTATAAGATAAAAGTCGCGACATCTCTCTTCTTTAACCTAACAAGAGAGAGACAGCATGCGATTTATCTTTCGGATAACTTTTACTTGTTAGTTGTGGGACAGGCCATAACTGTTTCCATTTTTTTAAATGCTATAGCTACAAAAAAAATTAAAAGAAAGGACATCGGTTGACAAACAAAGGAGAAAGTGGAACTGGAAAATGGAGCTCTTTAGTCTTTGCCTAATTAAAATAAAATAATACATTACAAAACTTTTGAGAGTACCACCTACATTTCGACTATAAATTTATTACTTAACTAGATATGGCCGCGGTTTCACTCGCGTTTATGATTACTGCACCGCTCCCGTGGGCATTATAGCATGATGTTATATAGCCTATAACCTTCCTCGATAAATAGGCAAGCCAACTCTAAAATAATTTTTCAATTCGGACCAGTAGTTCCTGAGATTAGCGCGTTCAAGCAAACAAACAAACAAACTCTTCAGCTTTATAATATTAGTATAGATAAGTCCTTTAAGCAATTAAGGTTATTATGCTACTTTTTCATTATTATTCTCTGGAAAGGGTGACTAAAAAGACATCTGGTCAAGTCATTCGTAATCTGTTAGTCTTCAAGTTATTATACTTAATAGAGTACGCACGCGGCAGATTCTTGCTATTGTTTTTATATGGGATGTGGCGGTACCCATTAACTAAACTATGACTTGCTATATCAAACACATAAATTAACATAAGCTGCATACAAATTATGTAAAAGTCCTATCGGTAGTAAGATTATCTGAAGATAGAATGTTTATTAAGCACCGTCGTTTATATAAATTCCAATTAAATAATTACCTTTATTTAAAAATTGTACTCTATTGTATTTTTACGATGAAACGTTATTTAACAGATTTTCCAGAAAATCTCAACGTTTTCTTTAGATGAATAGACGTGTAATGTTAATCCAAGCCATAATCTACGCAACTGCCAAATTTCTTTAAAATTCGTTCAGCAATTCGGCCGTAATTAGCTAACAAACATCCATACCTCTAAATTATCGCCTTTATAGTATTAATGGGAACATGGATTAGGTATTTACTAGGTATGGTAGGCAGAAGACTTTTGTTTCAGGAGAATCAAAAGGACGCGTTTGCCGTGAAGAAAGGATAAACCCATACAATTTGATATTTTAAAATATATTTTAGTACAAGCTTATTAATACATATTTACAATACCAAAGTGTAAGCCCCAACACAAGTATTATCAATTACTTACTGGGGAAGTCTCATTTATAATTAATGTAACTTTTTTGAGACAAATAAAGATTTTTATTTTTTCATATAAATAAGAAAACGGTGAACTCAATTTCTTGTAATATTTTTATTAAAAAACTTACGTTTAAAATGAGGAGATTTTAGCGTGTGTAGCCGTGGTAGTACCTTATAAAGATTGGTGTCTTCGCGCCTGAATGAATTTATGTTTCTAATTTACTTATGTATATGTTTAGGTAGTATGTATGTTTAGAGTGAGCGCAATATTATTTAATTTATTGAACAATAACAAAATAGATAGGTAAGTAGATTCTCAAACTTGATTCGGATATAAAAGGCGAGATGATAAAAATAAAACGCAATAGGTACCTAAACTCCAGCAAATTATACGTAATTACTATTTTATAATTAAAGTCTCTATTATATAATAAATAGGTATAACAAGTTGCTTAATTAATTTAATAATAATAGACGACCTTGTTGGAACACTGGCATAATTTGCGTGCAAACCTCAGACCCGGGTTCGAAACCCTGGTCCGAGATTTTTAGTCTGGATTTTTTTCTGTAGCAGTAAGTACGCGGTCTGACAATGTACTTGTTAGACGCCAATAGTTATGCCCCCGATTACGTAGGCAGAAGTTTATGAAGGTGATACCTATAGCTATGCTTATTCCCTTTTGGCACGCTCTGTTATGTCTGATCTATTAATCATATACCTAATTGTTTAAGAGAGGTGAAACACAGCGAGCTTTCTCCTAAGATCTGGAATTTAGCTCAAAATGGAGGATAACTGGTACTGATTCATCGGGCAGTAGAGAAGATTGCAGCCAAATAGCCTTGTGTTGTGTTCCCGCGGTTAATGGTGTTACCACCCTCCTTGAGGGACCGCAATACTGTCAGCAAAAGACTACCTATGTGATCTTTGACCCTTGCGTTGGTAGTACAGCGATTCCTTTTCTAAAGAGTCGCCAACACGCCAGCGATGGCTCTGGTGTTGCAAACATTTAAGGCCACGGAAACCGCTTACCAACAGTCGGGCGTAAGCTAGCTGGCATCTTAGCACCATAAAAAATTGTTTACTAAACTATAGGTACAGTTATGCATTTAGATGCCGACGTATCATATTTGTAACAAATTTTATTATCTGTGACGAATTAATTTTCTGGCGAAATGATTTAATAAGTAAACATTTCTAACGTCGCATTTATATGATTTTGATATGCAACTGTTTATAAATAAGACAGCCAACTAAAAAGAATAAACACGAACAGGGACAAATGAACATCAACACAAAAATAAAACATCCTAAGGCAGAAAAGAGTCCAAGTTACAAATCGTTCACTTTTATGCTAATTCCACAAATGCCATTGTATGGTCATAGACCCTAATCGCACGCATTGAATACCAATCAAGTGACCCTTTTCTCAATAGAAAGCTATAGCTTAGCAATACTCACAGATAGGAGATAATCCAGTTATCACATCCATTTTTCTAATATGACACAAACTACAAATGTACTTTTCACTTTGAATGGATGTTTCAATCTGTCACCCATTTCTTTAACACAATTTTGCACATAGAACTGATTTAATAAAAGTGTGTTCACACATAATTGTCGTATAATGAACCAGTCAGTGATTGCACATTTTTCCGTATTTGTGATTATATTAGTGGCACTATCAAAGCGGTTTCATTCACCCGACGTTTGCAGGTCGCCAGTGACAATAACTTTACACCTTTCAACAACAACACGATTGACTCCTTTATGAATACACTCACAACGTTGTTTGAAACTATAATTAGTAAATATGAGTGTCGTATCTATGAAATGTACACGGTAATATCACTTGGGCACCTTCCTCGAAACACACGACATAAAAACATCAGAAACGTCACAGAACTAAACAGGTTTTGTTTTTTTTTCCTCTCGAGCGAGCGGTACCACGTGACAGGATCGACTTTTACCACGTAGTTCGCCACTGCGCGCAGAGATGGCGCCACGTGCGGCCGTGCAAAATTAAAGTCAAAAGTAATTAAATCCGACGCCTAACGCATAAAGATTACTTTTTTCACGTGAAACAACCATGGAAATTTTATTGGCATAGTGAATATTTTCGTGTGGAATGAATTTCATTTTTTATGTTGATTAGAAATATTCGTGATAAGGCACGACTTTTGTACTATGATTTAATAAATGTAGGAGCAGTTAAGGTCAAAATCATTAGAGGTACCTAATTGTTTTAAATGCCTAAAACTGAGTATTATTATTCCTTGTCATAATAATTGACCCAATCCCGGCATTTATTCAGGTTTTAAGGTGAATATAGAATCGCCAGGCAGCGTTCAATAGAGCACAGTAAACAATTAGAGATGTTTTTACGTTTTCCTTTTAGTTTTTATGCTAAATACGTCAATACGTAAAACGTAATGGTGGTAAATCCTTTAATTAGATTGTAGTTAGTTAACATTTATAAGATTAGGTACCTTGTTGGTATACCTATTTGTTAATGTATACGGCTGCGGAACACGAAGTCCCACGTTCGAATCTCGAGTCTAACCATAAAAATTATTGAGATTATCTGTCAGGAAATAGTGATTAGAGAATTAACCCACGTCCTTACAACAATGATATAAAAATTAATCGGTTTCTAATTTCTAATATAACCATAAACTTGTGAGCACCAAAATAATACAATTTATACTTTACTTAACTATGTTTTTTAAGAAGATATACCTGTGTTATTTTCAAATCAAAATTTTTTTTAGTTTAATACTTACTAAGTATTATCTAACAAAAAACGAAGAAGTAAAGAAAACCTAACCACTCTATACAAAAATGCGACGAATCAAACCAGCCCAAATTCAATGGGATTGCATTTGTTGTTTCTGTCTATGTTTACTACAAATGTCGTATGGATATATTCCGGCTCCATCATTAGAGTTCTGTCATACAACCTACTTACAAGTAGTACACACAATGAAATAAATATGTAAAAGTCATATTTAGCATATAAGTTAACTATCAACGCGCACTAGAACAGGTGAATTTAAATATAATCAGCTCTGATTATAAATTGTTCCACTGATCAGACCACTGTCACAGAACCAGAGTCCTGTGCGGAGTAGAAGACTTCACACATCTATTAGTGTTTTATGGTGACTCTCAGACATGTCTGTTTCCTCATGATGTTTCACCGTTACAACAAGTTTTAATATAATATAATATTCTATAATAATATTCTATCACATACACACAACACCATCTAGCCCAAACTAAGCAGAGCTTGTACTATGGGTACTAGACAATGGATAAACATACATAGGTATAAATTTATTTTTTATTTTTTGTAAATACCTACTTATTATACATAGAAACACCCAGACCAAGACAAACATCCATGTTCATGCACACAAATGTTTGACTAGTGCGGGAATCGAACCCGCGACCTCAGGCGTGGCAGTCGGTTACACTAACCACTACGCCATCGAGGATTATTGCACTGATAGCGCAGTGGTTAAAGTAGATACCTCGTCATTATTACGCACCAAATCTTTTTGATTCGATATCTATGCTATGACGGTAATACTAATTTCTAATTAGGATATTTTATCAAAGTTTGTCCAAAGTTTGTAAAGTCATTCGAGATATTATGATTTTCTATTCATAGTGTAGATAGAGGTCGTCTTCTAAAGATAAATCACGTAGTTTTATGTTTGTTTCAAACGTTGATATTAGTTCAATGACTTGTAATTTACGCTTTGATGCTCCGTATTTTTTACCCAACTGCGTCAGAAGGAGGGTAATGTTTTTAACAACAAAGCATACAGTTCTGTTGATGGTTAAGCAGGCGTTCTGCCCATTAGTAATTAAAAGTTCACGTACCCGCCTATCCAATGTATTTTCTTTCATCCCATCTTTTGTTACTTTTTCCTAGTGTTTCACTTGCGCCTTGTATGTATGTAATTGCTTACCATCCGGCAGACCCTGTATCTAAGTAATCATTTACTGTCTAACGATATAAAAATAAAGTAATCCAAACGAAAATATAGGCTGAATAAAGCTCCACTTTTCCGTTTTTAAATAAAATTTATTCTGACGTCGCCATGACAGTAATGTTGTCATAGCAACGCGTTGTGTAAACTCAAGATTCATTGCTGTTGTGTTGTGAGTATTTTTATATTTAAATTAAAGTTTACTATTCTAATAACCAGCAAATAATGTTATAATACAGTGTGCACGCATTTTAGTCCTAGTTAAACCTAGTTTACGTATGCTAAGACGACCATGGCCACGTGGTATGAATACGAGACAATAGAAAATAAGGGAAAATAAGATTGAGGAAAACTGTGTTAAATTTTCGTGGGGCCAATTTTACAACCGTTAGGTATTAAAATCCATCAAAACTATTTCTCAAAGGCCCATTGCGTGTTTGCATGATGTGCGGACTCGTCGATGACTGGTGTTACAGACATCTATAAGCTAAGAATGAACCTAAGCGTTTATCACGCTTTTCTGTTTGTAGCTGGTACCTTATCCCGTCGTATCTCGAAGACCACGTTAATCTGTCGGTCTTGGCAGTATCCATTATTAATATCTTTGACTAGTTTACGCCCGGACTTCGCCTACAGGAGCATTGTTCGAGATGTTTTAGTATTTCCACGTGGTATCAAGTTAGGTTACTGCTACTAAATATTATACTTAATTAACTAACCATTATAATAAACTACTTGATAAATCGCTTTAAAATGATTTTTATAATATATATATTTAATATATTTTTATAATCGATATAAACATTTGAACCTCCTCTTAAGCATGGTTTGATAAAAAACAGAAGGTATTGTAAATATTTAGTTACTTTTATATGGTTACCTTTCAGAACTAACAAAACTATTTTAATTAGTACCTATTAGATCTAATTTGGCACTCCCTAATATTCTGAATGAATATTTGATAATCCTTTTTTAGGGAATGCTAAAGTAACTTATTACGAAATATGTGTGCAGATACAGTTAAAGTTGTGCATCAAAACGACAGTTAATTTCTCCTTTTGCCCGCGGCTTCGCTCGCTCAGGAACTGTACCTACATTTTTCTGGATGAAAGGTAGGTACCCTACGTCTTTTTCTGTAAACTTGACATATCATATGACCGGTGGAGTAGTTAAGGCGTAATAGCGTAACAAACAAACATACGCATATTCGCATTTACAATATTAAGTTAGGATAGCTACAGTGTCTGGTTCAGTATTGATAAATATTTGAGTATGTAGGTATATGTACATTAATTTATAAATCTCTTCCGCTCGCTAACAGACTGATAGACATAGAAAGTAAACCAGTGTGTCTGGAAGCATGTTTTGCATTATAGTAGTAGAAGATCAAGGATGGACGTGAATAGTTTGTCAGTCTTTAATATACTAGCTCTTATCCTGACCACAGATAATATAATACTATACTTCCTGACTCTGGCTTTTACTCTGTTAGCATGTTAGGTATTTATGAAACCAATTCTTACTTGTCTTGTAGGCCTTATCTATCTTTTAACTTATTTCGTATTAAATACCATTAAAATCAGCAGACGCTTAGCTGTGAAGCGTAACAAACAAAGATAGTAAGTTTTATAATTTATGACATTCGTTTGGATTAAAAGGTATTCTAATTGATATCATAACATTATCCTAATTCTTCATTTGTCTTTTCACTGTTTCGTTACATAACTATTGCTAAAGCCATCTACTGATTTTAACTGTAACTACTGAAGTTAAAATTTAAACATGGTTTGCCTTTTTCTTTACAAGTTTTAATGTACTTTAATTAATGTAGATACGAAATTTCTGGGTTCCATGTCTAAATAATTTATTTTATAGAATAGCTTATAACAGATAATTATTTTATAAAGAAAAAGAGATTACTTTAATGTTTTTTCTAGCTACTACTAGCGTAATCTATGGGCTACAACTGCAACTAACTAATATTATGGTACTTTGTCCTGTTGTAGTTGTGATGAACAGCATCCACAATGCCGGATCTCGTGGAACAGATGTACTGCTCCCGGCAGATAATCATACCACCCAAATTTCCATATATACTCAAGAAATATTGTAAAGGTGAGGTTTGATAAGTTAATTAATATTTATGCCGAGTGTTGTGTCAGAAAATTGTGTTATCCGCAAATTATGGGTCGTCTGGGTGTTCTTTATGTCCGTTGCTAGAATGTTTGTAAAGTCCCCCGTGACAGAGGGATTACTTAGCTGTAGTGCGGAAACTTTACTAAGCTAAAGTTTGGTCCTTTTCCTTTGAAAAATTATACATAAATAAATGATTATTGCTTTGATTTAATTACCAGATTTAATATCGTGCTTTTTTATTATCTTAATCTCCATAGGCACTTATTAATAAGCGTTCATAATATTCAAAATCATTACTTATGTAAAATAAAGTAAAGAAGTCCGAAAAAATGTTTTAGGAGGTTTGCTAAATAACTACTAGATGGCGCGATACGGTTATGTTTGTTGCCGCCGACTCTGAGTGCGGCGGATGCCGTAGAGGTTCGAGTGGTCACCTCGCCGCCGCACTGTGGGCTGGATTTTGGCTTTCATAGACCTCCGATCAGTAATCTCGAAAGCGGTGACTTTTATGACTGCATATGTTTCGGCAGACTATATACTCCAAAATTGTATCATTAATATTAGACTTATAAACGGCGCACTGAGAATTTTTTGATAAAAAGTTGTATGGAGCTGACAGAATAAAAATATAATCTCCGGTCTCACACAATTGGCTCTAATTATTTTTCAAGGAGTCAATCTTTGAATTTTTTGAATTACGAAAATATGTGTAGTATATCTAATGAAAACTATTTAATAATTGTCACTCAAATAGTTTTCATTTCTATTATCGCTATTTATATATGCCAAGCTGGAATAAAGTTAAACTTTTGATAAAATACAAAGTAAAATTCGAATATTTAAAAAAAAACATGGTAGGTAGGTATCAAGGGACGGAACGAAGTTCCTTTCTATTGGAAAATAAAATATTTCTATGAGAAAATAAATATATGTCGGAGAAGTATTGTTCTCTATGACAACGTCATTAGTGGTTGCGGGTTTAGTGGGTCGTCATCTGGGTAATATGCGAGCACAAAACACAACGATGGCGGTTTTACACTATTTTTATTTAGAATAAACAATATTTTTACTTCACAATAATGTCGAATGAAAAATAATAGTTAAGACCGAGCAGTGGGTTCAGGGCACTTGATCTTACTTTCTTTACACAACTCACAACTCAACGTTCCGACTTGATCAGTCGCTATCACTCAAATATGTCTCAATAACTGTCGTCTTTCCTAAAGTAAAGATGGCGCCTCGACCCCACTTAAGCACACGCTCTGCTCCGATTGGTCGTTATGTGAATTACAATATTCATAACTTTTATTAGATTAATACGGTTTTTGAGCTATAGAATAATTTAACAAATCAAATTAAATAAAATTAAGAATTTTAAAAGTAATTCAAATGTAGACAAATTATATTATGAATTATACGTGCAAACAACAATCAACCCGACTCTTGCTTCCTCCGACACGGCCGTTCTGAGGTATCACACGCCCTTATGTGGTGTTGAAGGCAGCACATCATCGTTATCTGCAGAAAAGAAAGAGATACTCGTGTATAGTTCGGCCACTCCTGACCTACTCCTGATCTACTGAAGGAGATCGAGAGAAAATAACTGGCTTGCTTTCTATGAGAGAGAGAGAGACAGACAGAGAAACACGCGCACGCCGCACGGCTTACAACTATAGCAACTATAGCAAAAAGTGTCGTTAAAACTTTTGGTCTTAATTTTTTCCGTCTAGCTCCCTTCCGCAAAGCGCGATAAGGAACTTCGTTCCAAAAAGGTTTCGCGCCTCTGGTCTTATTATGCAATATATCAAAAAATTCCCACACGGGAAAACAATGTGGTTTGGGTGTTCTTTGTGTCCTTTGTTTAAATGTTATAAAGTCGTCCGCAACACAGGAATAAAAATAATATTCTACCACATACACACAACACCGTCTAGCCCAAACTAAGCAAAGCTTGTACTATGGGTAAACATACATATATACTTCTTTTTTTGTAACCAAGACAAACATCCATGTTCATGCACACAAATGTTTGACTTGTGCAGGAATCGAACCTTAATGCGGTAGTTTAAAAAAAGACAAAGGCAATTCATCAATGATAAAGTTTTAATTAAGATCTTAGTTAATCAGATCTATTTCTTTATGTTACTTAACAAAAAGCTTAGGTACAGCCTGCTGAAGGTAAGCAGTTAGCGTCTGTGGACTACTTAAATATATTCTACACTAATATTCTACACTAATATTATAAAGAGGAGAGATATGAGTTTTTGTTTGTGTGTAAGAATTTAACACAAAAACAACTAAACCGATTCTAAAAACTCTTTCAGCATTTGACAGCTATATTATCACCAAGTAACATAGGCTATATTTTATTATTAATATTTATGCTGCTTAGTGAATTGGCAAGAAGCGTTACCGTATGTGGACTACTTTGACGGGTCTATCTTCATATTTGTAGCGGCGATTAAAACCCAGCCGTACGACCTGCTCCGCTGGTCGTTCGAGTACTTCAGGGCGCTGGCGGAATACCGGCCACCGCCTGTAAAGCTGCGGCTCGAGTACCCTATCTATAGTTCAGAGGGAGGGCTCACCAGGGGTTGCCATAAAGTGCTCGCTAACCAGGTAACAACAGACCTTGACCAGGTCTCGGCGGCCCAACGTTGATTCCGTAACTTAAAGGTGCTGACAGACTTAAGCATTCAGTTGAAATGAACATTCCAGTGCATGAAATATATACAGAAAAATAAACGGGTGCGTTTTAGCGAGCATTCTAGCGAAAGGACAGTAAATTTGCTTCGTGCTTTATGCTGAAATGAGTCATTCTGTCATTGTGCCGTCGCCGTCCCTCAATCTTTGTGGATTTTTTTTTATTTACATACATTTACTTGAGCGTTCGCTAGAATGATCGTGAAAATGTTCGTAGCGATGTTTGTGTCTATGTTTGCCTCTGTTCGTTGTTTAGTTCGAAAATTTAAAATCGGCGAAGGCACGATGTTCTGTTCACAAGTCAATCAGCACCTTAAGATTGCCTTATTAATTTTTTATTTAAAGACCAACCCCTGCAGTTTATCCCACGTTTATAATTACGGCCCTGCTCCCGTGGCTCGAACTTCCTTAAGAATTTAGAATCAAATGTAAAAAGATTATTTCAAATCCTAAAGGTAGTTACAGAGACTAAACCTTTTGGGAGATTAGGTTTTGTCTTTCGGCTATAGGCTTAGTATCCAATTCTGAGAGTCCTGAAATATAACTGGTGAACTGTGCATCTAATACAACTCTGTCTACTCCGTCGGGCTACGTTCATTCCCATACGCAGAAGAGGCCTGTCCAGCAGTGGGACAGTTTATAAATCGGGGAGATATTATAGCAGGCGTGTTAAATTTAATAATAATAACTACTGAATATATTGCCATAAAAGATACTGGAAGACAACACTTATTGACACAGACAAAAATATGTATGTGTTTTAGTTGACAGGCATGATAGATATCCCAATGCCAGTGTTGAAGAGGGCGTGGCAGGGCTTTTGCCTGGATCCCATGGAGTTAAGAAGGATCCTGTGTCTGTGTGAAGTGTACAACAGAGCCGAAAGTGTGCCCTTCCTTCATTTCATAGCGGTGGCAGGAGGACTGCTGACTAAGGTTGGCTCATTAATTTAATTGTAGACTAATTGTCCGCCAAGGTTTCACACATGTTTATGATTACTGCTCCGCCCCTGGGGCTCGTACCGCGATGTATATACCCTACTAGATTGTAAGTATTATCAATGTTCTGTTCTGTCCCTCAGGGTCAGTATTTTTCCAGGATTCAAGGTACTGTATGTCCTTTTCTGTACCTTGTGATTTTGGCGTTAAATCGTAACAAACAAATTCACATTTGCATATTTTATAACATTATACTAAACCTATAAGTATAAGATTGTTTATTAGATTAGCCTGCGGCTTCACTCACTTTAATGTAAATGTAAAGTCCTTTTCTGTACTCCTGACAACGTGTATGCAAAATTTTATGATGATCAGTCTAGTAGTTAAGGCTTTAAAGAGTAATAAACAAATAAAATCACATTCGCATTTGTCCGTGACTTTTTGAATTTTCCGCTTCTTAACTGAAAGTGCAACACTGCTCTTGTCAATAGGCATCTGTCTGTTGGCTACTGTCAAAATTTGAACAAGCTGCGTCATTTAGTTTGTATTTCACAGCTATTGATAACAGACTACCGCGTGATTTAAGGAGAAAATGGAAAAGTGAATTTCGTGTGCTCATTAAGCATTATTTTTTGCGGGAAAAGCCATCACTCAAACCAAGGCTAAGCTTGATAAATACTATGGGAACTCTGCAACATCAATTTCAATGGTAAAATGTGGTTTATTGAATTTCATTCTGGCTGTACAAGCACGGAAGATGGCGAACATTCTGGACGTCCAGTTCAGGTCTCTACACCCGAAACAATTGACGATATGGTGTTAGCCGATCAGAGATTGAAAATGCGAAAGATTGTGGAAGCGATAGGCATCTCACATGATTCAGTGGTTATAATTTTGATTGATCATTTGGTTATGAGATAGCATTCCGCAAGATGGGTGCCACGTTAGCTCACAGTGGACCACGAACGAAATTGTGTGACAACTTCGCAGGACTGATGCTCCGTTTCGTATCCGTGGACGAAACGTGGATCTACCACAACATACCAGAGACTAAAGAGCAATCAAAACAGTGGGTTTCTCGGGGTGAATCGGCGCCAAAGAAGGCCATGTTGGGTTTGTCAGCCGTTTTTTGGGATGCACGTGATATAATCCACATTAACTACCTTCAAAAGGGTAAAACAATCAATGACGAATATTATGCCAACTTATTGAGAAGATTTTTAATGAGGATTTGAAAAAAATACGATCCCACTTGGCCAAGTAAAGTTCCTTTGAACCAGAACAATGCAAGGGTGCACACGTGAGCAGTTTCCATGGCAAATATCCATGAATTAGGCTTCTAATTGCTTCCTCAGCGCCCTATTCTCCGGTTTCAGTCCCGAGTAACTATTTTTTGTTTCCAAACTTGAAGAAATGGCTCAGCGGAAAGAGATTTGACTGCAACGAAAAAATCATCTTACAAACTAATACCTATTTTAGTGATCTCGGCAAAACTTTACTTTTGGAAGGGATAAAATGATTGGAGAAACGTTGGACAAAGTGTATAGAGCTCATGTTAAAAAATAAAATGATTTTCTATCCAAAAATCGGTGCTTAATTCAAAAAGTCACGATCCCGCCCTCGTAAGTTAGGAAATTAGGATGTATTTATATATTAAGACGATGTCACTAACGCATGGACTTGCAGCTCACGAGGCTAACCCGGCCAGGGTTAGACTCCTACGACATAGAGACCTAAAGACAGCTTTCGAAATATGGGTGTAAAAGAGAATTCTTTTACACCCATATTTCGACACCTGTAACTTTAAAAAGGGGTAAGCAGAATTGCTTACCCCTTTTTAAAGTTACAGGTGTGACTCTATGTATATAAAGAATACCCGGAACATATATTCCAGTGCTTGACGCACACAATGATCCTGCTGTGTGAGTCTCTGACGAAGGAGCCGGACGGTGGCTCAGCGGCCATCCCCATAAAGGACTTCCTGAAGATGTATCGCTTCCTCGCGGCCATCGATGCCTCCGCAGATGTTAATTACTATAACGGGTATAGAGAAGGTATTTACCAGTTTTATATGATACTAGTAGTAGTAGAAAAAGCAGTTAAAGCTTAGTGGGAGATCGTTGGACTGCCACGCAGAGGTCTTGGGTTCGATCCTACGGAGCGCATTTCTAAATTTTTGAAGTAATGGGCGTACTAAATAGTTATTAAGAACTACACGGTTGGCGTACTAGTTCAAGTGGTCGCCTCGCCGACACTCGGCGCAGTGGCAGAGCCGAGTGTTGTGGGTTCGAATCCCATGGGACAAAAATTTGTGAGATTCACAAATAGTTGTTCCGAGTCTGGATGCTCTTTGTGTCCTAAGTTTGAATGTTTGTAAAGTTCACCGCGATACAGGAATGATTCCTAGTGCGGAAGCTGTCTTTAAAAAAAAAAGAGACAAATATATATCACTTGCTTTAAAGGCAAAGGAAAACATCTAGAGGAATCCTGCGTGTCTGAGAGTTCTCCATAATGTTCTCGAAGATATATGAAGTATACCTACTGCGGCTTTCAGTGTGAGAAGCGTGGTCGACAATGACCTACGTTGTCCGCCACGCTTCTCACACTGAACAGAGGCCCAGTGCCCAGGAGAGGCACAGTTTTATAGAGGGGCCTGATATTAAATAGTAGTTACTCATGACTTCCTTCACATTTTGCAAAAATAAAGCCTGTCAAGCATGTTATTCCCTTTTGACAGCATTGAGCATGATTGCAATAACATTGGAGTACCTACAATCGTTTGCGAAATATTTCTCTGTTTTGGCGTGAACTTATGTATACAGGCTAAATTCAGACAAAAAGGTGATTGATACCCTTGAAATCAAGCATGAAACACTTACTAGACTGATGTAGACTTGTAGTGCATAGCATATTGCTTCTGCTTGCCATCAGAGAGTTCTGGTAAAATTTGCAAGTTCTTGAAAAAATTATATGTGATATTTTTAATGGTTTCCAGGTAATCTACCTGAGGAATTGGAGGAAGAGCAGATGGAAGCTGAGCCGGCGACTTCAACGGTGGCGACGAAGGACAGAGAGGTGTGTATACTTGTTTTGTGGTACTCTTCTATCAAGCTGTATCGTAAGACGTAACGAGACCCTATAGCCGCCACCATAATAAGATACTGGTATTTTGGTAAGGAGTTGCATGCGTCTATAGGGTATGTTTAACCTTCGGCACTCATACCCACGTAGCGAAACGCAGTAACAGCGTTAGTAAATCTAATATTGTTTTCCTGTGGGTGAGTGGAACTTCAGTAATGGTTATTGCCTTATATGCTGGTTACCTCTAGGTACTATCCAAGACGAGAAGCATCGGTACTGGCAATAATTTAATCATTGGCAGCTGTTGCCAATTATTATTAAATTGTTTATTTACATTGAATCGATATAAAGGTTAGAAAAGCTAGCTGACTTTTCTATCCTTTATCTATATATACGTGAAGCAAAAATGTTGTAGCCCTTTTTACGAAAATTGCGCGGACGGAGGAGTATGAAATTTGGCCCAGTTAAAGTTTATATGGACAAGGAGTGGCGAATCCTAATATTTCTATAAAATATGCATTAGAAATACTTACATTAAATTAATGAAAAATCACTACATGCACACAACTATGCATTTGACACAAGCAGTCGAATTGCGTTCTTAGTATTTCGGCATGGTTCGGCTGATGTCGTATAGTTCTTCATAACTATGGTTACATATCTTAAGTACCTATTGCAATTTCGTGATATATATAATAACGATCAAACTTAAAATTTAAATCAATTATGGTCGAATTTCGGCCGCTTGGCGACCGCTAGTATCGATTCATTGCTGAACAGCACTCCTACTTTTTATCCTTGTAACCTATTCTAAGAAAGTGACTTCTACAACAGACCTGACATATACGGTACAAGCAGTTCGCTTGTAGTACTTGACTTATCTCGCGGTTTCGGCACCAAATAATAAGTCTCTTGCACTCTTCATAATACAGGATTGCCTGGTGATAACACTGCTTCTATAACTTCTAATCCTTACCTTAGCTACAATAACAAAACCCCCCAATTCCCAACAGAAATATGAAAATGTCGAAGAAGAGGAAGACGAATATTGGGATCTTGCGTCCGAGTTGGTCCATCTGTCGATCATAGACGATAAAATCGACCTAAGCGCTAGACTGAGCTTGAAGGCCACTGTGCCTCTCGTCGGAGAGATCAAGAGAAGTCCTTCTATAGAGAGAGCTAATCAGATAGACAGGGACACTTATATGGCAGAGAGGACAGGTTATGACACCTTCTTTGTAAAGTAGAAGTAGATATGTTGATCGTTCTTTTCACGTGACCTTAGAAAATTATTCAAGAAGAGTGGTATAAGCATATGAATCGCGTGGTAAGCAGTTATCGTTGTCTATGATTGCTTGCAATACCAGGTGTATCGATCGCGTGTTGCCAACAAAAAGAAAAACGAATTAAAGCGTGGATCAGCGGCAAGAAATGTCCTTGCTGCTGATCCCCGCTTTAATTCCTTTTTTCCTCTGAACTCTTATCTATCGGGCGAATCGCGTGAACAGTGTAACTATAGTAAGCTCTCTAACTCATAAACATTGACGTTCGTAAATTTTACGTTGTGACCAAAATTTTAATAAATCATTCTTGATTTTGGACTTTTAGTGTTAGGTAAGGTTATTACTCTTACGCTGATTTCCTGTAGTAGTGGACACCTTACTGTGGTAGGAGATTCTTCCATTACCGGTACATACCACGGAGCTGTTTTGTATGTCATCTCCTGCACGGGTGAGTGTGGAGGCTCCTCAGTCAGGCTGACCTGGACTTAAATTTTTGAAGCGAGATATCATTATACCCTATGTCCGTTTGTAGATAGTATTGCTGTGTTTATGTTTTTTATCAACTCCTTATAATTATTTTCAGGCAAAGCCCAGCCTAGCGAAGATGTGGAAGTTAGTTTTTGAATATTTATTAATTATACTTGTAAAAGATGATGACCAAATTTGTATGAGATGCGTCCCCTCTCTCTAACAGATCTTTTGTATGTGTTAGAAGGTTCTTAAGGATCTATAAAAAGACTAACACCCAGTTTTAACTTAAAATCCATGGGAAAGTTATTTTATTTATTACTTCCAATTCGTTACAAACATGGTTTAAAAATTAAAATAACAATATCAAAGGCTTTTATAAAGCGTATATAGGTACATACACTGAACGCCGTGCAACACTCAACATTGTAAATGCAATTGTTATGTTAGCTACATATTTTAAAAATAATAATAATAATAATATTCTACCACATACACACAACACCATCTAGCCCAAACTAAGCAGAGCTTGTACTATGGGTACTAGACAATGGATAAACGTACATATATACTTTTTTTTGTAAATACATACATATTATACATAGAAACACCCAGACCAACACAAACATCCATGTTCATGCACACAAATGTTTGACTTGTGCGGGAATCGAACCTAAAATATGGGCCTCTAAGTTGTTATCATATATTATTATACTATTGAGCAGTTCTGCCGGTGGATTAAAATCAATTAAATAAAACCATGTTACATAACCAATAATGGTCCTTTCAGCAAGACTCAGCACCGGGTCATAAAGCTCGATCCACACAAGCGTGGTTGGAAACGAATGTTTCGGACTTTATCAGAGCTCAAGACTGGCCGTCATCTAGTCCCGATCTTAATTCGCTGGACCATGATTTATCGTGGGGTTTAGAGAGTATGGCATGCTCTAAACGCCATGATAATTTGGGCCCCTAAAACAATCCATAAGATTGGCATTGAAGGATTTTCCCATGGAGAGACTGTTTGTTTCTATCGATAATTCACATCAACGTTTTAAGGACTGTATTAAAGCCAATATAGATCATTTTGAATGAGCTTCATATATTTTGTATAAACTAACACACATTACAGTAATAATTATTTTTAAGCAAGAGAATTTTTTTTTTCTTTTCACAGTATTTATGGCAAGACTAGGTATATAAATAACAAACACAATAGGTAATCATAATAATATTTTGAAACAAACTGTTATTTTGTGCGAAAAATAATATTATAAGAAGATTTTCTTGTTATATACTTTAGAGAGATGTTGCCATAGTAAAAATGATCACCTTACTAAGATTATTTGATTGAGATACATTTCAAATCTGTTGATCGATGTCAGAGTTGGGGGAAACGTTTTCACGCATCGTCCTTTTGTGACATCTAGTAGTGATACCAACATCAATTAATATTAGGATTTTAGAGTATTTAGATACTATAGACTATAGAAAGGGAGACCAACAGACTGCAATGCAGAGGTTCTCGGGTTCAAACCCACGTCGCGCACCTCTGATTTTCGGAAGCTGTATGACTTTTCGAAATTATGTGCGTATTGATTGACAATTATCGCCTGCTCCGTGCCTCGGAGAGCACGTTAAGCCGTCGGCCCCGGCTGCCATGAACATCTATGGTAGTCGTTATTGGGGAAGTCAGTGCCCTATAATATCCTGACACTGGTCTAGCCTTAGAGTATCGTTAGCCTTCGGGTTGCGGAGGTCAGGTTGCAGCCGATCCGTGTAAAAACTGATATCCAGTCAAATCCGGTTAGACCAGAAAAGCCGATCCCAAGTGACTTGGGAATAATAAAGGCTAGGGAGAAGAGAAAGTGAGAAAAAAAGCAATAATTTTCTAGCCTTGGTAAAAGCTTTTGGTAGCTGTAGCGATACTGCTGACGCGTTAGTTTTATACATATATAGTCAGGCGCAAGTACGCAGTAGCGCCGCAACCACTCAGTCAGTTAGGTCACAGTCCGAGCAGCGATAGCTCAGTGGGGAGACCAATAGACTGCAATGCAGAGGGTCTCGGGTTCGAACCCACGTCGCGCACCTCTGACTTTCAGAAGTTATATGACTTTTCGAAATTATGTGCGTATTGATTGACAATTATCGCTTGCTCTATGCCTCGGAGAGCACGTTAAGCCGTCGGTCCCGGCTGCCATGGACATTTATGGCAGTCGTTATTGGGGAAGTCGACACAAAAGATCCCACTGGGTCGAAGTGTCGCCGGTCTGTACTGACTGGCCCCGACACAAGATAAGATAGGTCACAGTCCAATACCTACGTATTTTATTAGTTAAACTGGTATCAGTAAATATATGTATATCCATATAGTATACTATCAAGTTATTTCATTTAACCATCCACAAGAACACTTCTGCTTACCCCTACAGTAGCTCATTCACTACCAATTGTTTTATACCGCTAGCAGAGTTGATAGATCGTATTTGACGACGGTGAAGAAAAATGGTGAACATTATTTTAATGTCCGCAGAAAAGCAGAATAAATATTTTAAAATGGATGGATCTAGAACCATGTTTAATTGAACTGTTGTAGTTATGTATTCTTTGTAGAATTTATACTAAAATATGAACACAGCTTTTTGTTACACTTTGTAACTGAAAGGTGTGGTTATATTATAGAACCGTAATGTATATCTGATAAATAATAATTTATGTATGCGTATTATTCTGGGATCAAAAAAATTTATGCATTTTTTTGTACTTTACAACAAAAGCGTTACATAATTATCAAAATTGCGTTGAGTCATTTTCGGGTCCACGGAAATCACTCGAGTCAGCTGTTAGTGTTGTGTAAATATCGATTAGAATGTATGATATTGATAAATCGATAAAAATAAAAAGCCATATCTTAATGAAAATAATGTATACGGATATATTTGTCACGGTTTTCCATTGTACAGGAGCTACATTATGTGACACTTAAATATGACCACGCATTTCTTTTACACACTGTATAGTTACCAAATTAATATACCTAAATTATGTTTACCTTTTCAGAAACGCCTGAAGCAGCTAAGCGGCTCGCAAGTGGAGGACCAGGACGACAAAGAAAAGGTTAAAGGTGAGATTAAATCAATCGATAATTACTATTCGAGCGAAAGAATTCTTTTATCGATTGTATAGCTATTCGTTATCGATGTATCGATACAAAAACGCTGATGTTTTATGAATCGTATAAGCTAGCTGAAGAGACAAAGAAGCATGCGATCCATCCAATGGGTAATCGGCGATGATCGCTTGTATTACTAGGGTTAAGATTCGTGCGCTGCCGACTGCCATTAAAAAGGAAGAAAAGAAATAGAAGAGTTTCACCAAACCAGACAGCAGTGTAAGTAGTGGCTTCAGTGGTCGTCAAATCATTGTGACTCGGGATCTGGGTATTCTTTGTGTCTGTTGTTTAAATGTTTGTAAAGTCCCCGCGACACAAGATTTAATACCAAGTGTGGCAGAAGACATTAAAGTATATTGGCTGGATAGGGCAAAAGCTGTCTTTTGTAAAGTTTCCTAATTGCTTTAAGAATTGTTATTATTTGTTATTTTCTCTATTTATTAGATGTTAAAGATAAAAAAGAGGAGCCCGAATCAGAAGACAAGCATGAAATATTAATAGTTGTGTATGACGAAGATGGCAATGAGATACCATATGAGATCTACGGTTATGAAGTTTCTTTTATATATTATTTATACTTGTATATATATTTCTATATATAGTCTACCACGTGTACATATAACTCGAAAAGGGGTAGCCGGAGTGATGTGCAATTATGAATTAGAATCGAATGTATTAAAATATTGAAAACTATTCGAATGCGGTTTATGCGGTTTTGATTATGTTTGATTTTAATTATTTTCAATACACAAATATACTGTTGTATTGACTTGAATCAAAGAATCGCAGCTAAAAAATAAACTATTGTCATCGTTGTACGTCAGATACAAGATTTTCATCAGCGCAATCGACCCTGATATCTCAATACAAATTTGACGATGAGAAAGCATCAAGTCTTAGTTAAAATATTTGATTATGATTCGAATAATAAACAATGTCAACTACTAATCTAAATTCTAATGAAAGATTGTTAAACATTAATTGTTCGCTTATCTTATTGCACATTGCTTATGCAGATATTATAAAAGAGAGCAGGAATTTTTATTTAATTTATTGGATCACAAAACAATTTGCAGTCATAGATAAGTAGAGTAGTATCGTATGCAGTATAAAACCTGCTTGTAGTGCAAACTACATACTTATATAACTACGAGCGTTTGTCCAGTGGCTGTATGAATCTCTGGTTTTACTGAACGGAATAAACTTTACGTAAGAGAATTCCAAATTGTGACAATCGTTTTAAAATATGTTCAGAGGTTTTTAAGTGCTGGTGACAGAAATAAAAATTCTAAAATCATTCCAATTAGTTTTCGTAAATATTTCACTTGTTGTACAGATATATATCTTTATTACACTTTTAATTGGTAGACATATGTAGAAAAGAATATAGGATCTGATTTTGATATAAACTATGTAGTTAGCTATTAGACTTTATGTGAAAAGTATTTGTTTCGTTGACTTAGTTAAATAGTTGAAGATTAGTAGATATCTAAGGTATGATATTAGAATAGTGAACTATTATCGCGTGAATAGTGAACAAATAGTAATAAATAATATAAGTATTTTTTTACTGTAAAACACATCAAATATACAAAAATGAGTACTTCTCCCTAATCATTCAGTTATAAAACTTCCCAGTGTTATACTTTTACTCAATAGAGCTTAAGTAATTATTAAATATATTAAAGCTCCACTCATTTATCACCATATTTGACACTCATCTTCGTTAGCCGACTTTTAAAACGTAATATCTCGACTAAATTTAGGCGAAGAGGAGCTAGTAGAGGAAATGTCAACAGCAACACAAGGAACAATGTCGACAACTCAGGGAGCGCCCTCGACAATTCAGGCTGCAATGTCAACTATTAAAGGAGTGCAGTCCACAATCCAGGGAACGAAGTCAACAACACAGGGGGCGGTGTCAACTATTAAAGGAGAGGAGTCCACAGTCCAGGGAACGAAGTCCAAGATTGAAGGAGATACATTGTCGAAGCTCCAGGGTCAAACCATATCGAAGATTCAGCCCTCGCAGATGAAGAGCGTCGTTGTACAGCCTCAGCCCTCAGAAATGGTCGCAGTAGAAGAAGAGTATCTGGACCCGATTGAGAGGATTATTGCTGAAGTAAAGTTTCGTTTTCACACTATTGTCGTTTGCGTACATGTGTAGATTCATGTTGTCTACACCTTTGGATATACATACACGAATGTCTGAATATGTAGGCAGAAGTGTTGAACAACTTTACTTTGTATTGAATTTCGCTTAATAGGCCACGAGAACATTCCTGGACGCTGCGTAGCTCTATTAGGGATAGCCTTAAAAGGGCAGTAAAATACATAGATATGGACATAAATTTATTCCAGGGGTCAAAGCGGCAGTCAAATATTCCTCGTATATTTAGTTTCATAACTTGCTTTTTTTGTAAGTAGAAAGTATGAGTGCGGAATGTAGTTTCTGAACATTTGTGAATACCTAACGGTTTCAGTGAGCGCTAAACGTGTTCTTTTTTAAATTACCGAGGTAGCAAACCTGCGATGATAAGTGGTTACCATAAGCTACGAATCTTTGATTGGTTACAACACCTCTCGTGGAACAATTCACATGTAGCTTACCCTGTCATTTATCTTGACTATATATATTTGCGAGGCCCTAATGCAATGAGATATGAGGGAGTGCGAGCTATCTAAAGACGATCTGGAGGATAGAGCAAAGTGAAAAAGCAAGGGCCAGAGGCTAATCCCACCGTCATGTGAGTAATAGGTAGAGAAATAGGAAAGTGATTAAAAACTAATAGAAATAACCTAAAATTTACCTATATATTAAAGGAGATTTTGAGCTATAATAAACAAGCAGCTTACTGTTTCCCATTTCAGCGTAGATACATACCTATATGTATATCCTATCTTTTATAAATATCCTTTCCCTTTCTTCCCTCCCCAGGCTGCACGCGCGAAACAAGCACGTATATTGGATTTGGAAGAGACGTTCGAGGAGTTAGCCGCGCTTGTGGAAAAATTCAATTCGGCTAACTATGATCTCGGTTAGATACCTATAGACTGTATTGTTATAGCCTTTTTTATACTACCATTATACCAGGGACAGCATAAGGGTCGCCTGGTGGTATGCGAGTATCACAGGTTCTTGCAACAACACAAGTTTAATTCGAGAATTGCCAACCATTCAAGCCTTTTTTGAAAGGTTGCTCTGCTGCCAGCTCAAGTGTTAAATATAACAAGGGTTGAGCTATACAATACAACACAAGGCTTCTGTTTTGTACGGCAGAGGTTTGTCCTTAGCTGGGTTGCTCCGGTTTGAGCGAATATATACGGTCGAATTAGAGTTGACGAGTGACGAACAATACGGGTGGTAGGCGTCAAGTTTAAAAATATCTTTTTTATAAGCTGAAAGATAACTGGGTGAGATAAGTGGGCGAGTAGAATATTACACATAGAATTAGTAGATATACTTGCTTTAGTAACAATGAAAATTGTATTGAATAATTAGTGACATTGTCGAGAATTAAATCTAACTGAACCCCAGCCATGAATGTTGAAGTCCATTCTTAAAAATATTGACATGACAAGCTAAGTGGTGGTCAATATAACGTTGAGCCAAATCCTTGTTCCACCATCAATCAATGGTATAATAGAAAGAACCGAACTTTGGTTCTTAGTGATGAGCAAGGCGAATAGTGTGACTGAATCATTGATTTGTTGTTGTTTGTCATCAGGCATGGTCGCTGGTCGCCAAATGTCCACAACCAGCGGCGAGTTCATCGTACAGACCATTGAGAAAGAGATCCTGGCCTACATAGATGACCAGATAGCTATACTGCCGGATCCTGATCTGAAGAAAAAGAAGGTCAGACTAAGGATTAGATCCTAATATCCTATAATTTTATTAAACCGTTTCCTTATGTTAGAATAAAGAGTAAAAAGTAAAACATTTGTTATGAGTGCAATACTGTTGTAAACATTAATTATTTAGGTAACATTGCAACACTTCAAAGTATATTAATTAGTGACTTTAGTGAAGTTACTGAAGTTACATTTTAGTTGATTGCTAGGTTCTCCCAACGGTCGAGCCTATGAAAAGATACCTGCAAGAAACTCATGTTTTCATTTTTCACATTCATACCATTGAAACTAACTAACAATAATAGTGCTCCGTGAGCGGCGAATGGGACTCATAACTTTGAGGACTCATGACATAAACGTCACTGTAAATGATAAGATTTGCCAAAAACTATGTATATTAATATAACCAATTTGGAGTCCAGAGTACCAAACAAATAGAGCCAACGATGATAATAATTGCTTTTAATAATTAACACTAACCAACAATAACAGTAATAATATGTACCGTCATGCAATAATTGGCAAGCGCGTCTGCCTTTACTTATGAACTATAAAAATATAAAGTTACTTTTATTTGTTTAAACATGAGTATGCATACATAAGTATACAAGAGGAAAATATAAACATAAAAGGATCAAAGAGGAGAGGAGGAGAACAAAGACTGTTATCTCTAAAATATACAGAGAAGGAACAGTGATTACTTATGGTTTGTAAAGTAGGGCTTACAACTGACAGTAATATTTAGTTTGAACATCGTTCTTATGCATCTTTTATGAGCCTTGAATATTAATTCCTTATTAGTAGAATTGCCCCAAAAAATAATGCTGTACCTGAGTATTGAGGATACCAGGCCATTGTATGCTGTAAGTAATGCATCAATATTGAGTACTGAGGACAATTTGTTTATAGCATAAGTTGATTTGCTTGTTGTGCTTTCCAATTTAGTTTACTATCTATAATGATGCCTAGGAATTTAGCGGTTTTAGCTCTACCAATATTGGAATTCTTATACTGTGTTATTAAATTATCATATTTGCCAGATTCTCGCAGGCTGAAATGCATGATATTAGTCTTATCTAGATTTTTTTTCAAATTATTGTTTTCCAACCATTGCATCATCGATCTAAGTGAGTTATTTATATCGGTGCCGTAATTATCTCGACTAGTGCATGGTATCGTGACGGTAGGTACTATCGTCAGCAAACAAGGTTATTGCTTGGTTAATGCTTTCTGGGAGGTCATTAATATATAAGAGGAAGAGGAGAGGACCCAAAACACTACACACACACCATACACACCATATTTTACTAATCGTTCTGATGATCTATGTATTTCCTCACGTTTTGTTTTTGTATTTATCATCGTAATTTCTGTGAATTGTTTCCTTGTACTGATATATGACTGGATAAGACTAGACACGTTACCCCTAGTACCGTATGCTTCTAATTGTTTTATTAAAGTTTTATGACAGACACATGCAAAAGCTTGTGTCATGTCACAGAATATTGTAGTAACGGTGTTATTCTTATCTACTTTTATGGTTACTATATATAAAAAATCATACAATGCCATGTTTATAGTCTTGTTGTTTCGGAATCCCTTCTGTTCGTTTACTAGTATTTAGTTTCTCTCTATGTAGCATACAATTCTTCATATATGTATTTCTCAAAAACTTTCGAGAATATTGGTAATAGTGAGATTGGTCGATAAAATTGTATAAGGTCTTATCTCCTTTATTTTTCAATGACGGTTTTACTACTGATGTTTTGAGTGCTTGAGGGAAAATACCTGTGCTAATGTTTAAATTGATAATGTAGCTTAACTGTACACAAATCTGTTCAGCAACGGATTTAATGACTCTTGTTGATAATCCGTCATAACCCATGTTGCGCGCTGTTCGTGCGTTTTAAATTATTTATTATTCTGAGCACATCAAATGGTATTGAGCTAAGAAAAATGAGTTTAGTTTACTTTGTATCAGTGATGTGACTTTTTCTTTTAACCAACTATTGGTGTTATTTTGTCTATAAAATAATTATTGAATGCATTTGTAATTTCTATAATCTTACTAACAATATTGTTGTTTATCCTGATTTTACCAATGGTCTGTTTTATGATTATAAAATTTCGTATTATTAATTATTGTCCAAATACTTTTGTTGTTTGAGATTTTTATCATATAGTTATTTAGTGCACGCTGTGTCAGTTTGATAATTTTTTAAATAATTTTGCATAATTACTAAAGGCTATATTATTTAATGTACTAGGTTCGTGTCGCGATTGGCCCAATAGGTGTCGTTTTGTTTTGCTGCATGCTTTAATGCCTCATGATATCCACTTGGGTTTCTGTTTTGTGTTCACCAGAAGTAGTCTTTCTGGGAAGCATAACTTGTAATATAATGCAAAAGTGTCGATATAACTATTATATGCCACATTAGGATCGTATTATATATCAGAAAAAGATAAGCACGTTAAATAATTTAAATTTTCAATGTTCTCCTTCCTGTAGTCACGTTTAATTACACGACAATATCTATTAAGGCAGAATGATTAAATTGGGCATTTAAAAATGTGTGCTGTTTGGTCAGATAATACCAATTCCAACACATTAGCTTTGTACCTGATTTTTCTGATATTATGGACGATATTGTGTATGCACGTCAGGCTCTTTAAACGGGTAGGCTGTTGTATTGCTAATTTCTAGTTATAATTGGATAGTAGACATTCAAAGTACCGTGAATGCACGTTTTGTTTAAGTATATCTATCTATAAGTGGGACAGCAAATTATTATATTTATATGTTTCCCGTTCTTTAACGTAATACGCAAATGTAGGATAGTGCTGTAGTAATCATTTGTGAAGTTCTCTTTTCCTATCATTATTAAACAATAATCTATACTAATATTATAAAGCTGAAAAGTTTGTTTGTTTGTTAAAATTATTTTAGTGTTGGATAGCCCATTTATCGAAAAAGGCTATAGGCTATATATAACATCACGCTACGACCAATTAAAGCGAAGCAGCAATGAAAAATGTTGCAAAAACAGACGAAGTTGCGCGGGTTAGCTAGTCATTGATATTATAGTTTAAGAGCTTTTGTTCAATGTTGTCTACTAATTCTTTGGTGCTTGCATAAGGTTTGAGGTAGTGACATATTTCGTACTTTTCATTGAACACTTTGTGCAACTGTTAGAACTGAGTTTTTCTTGTTTGTACTTAGTATAAAAACTGTGTTTTTTTGAAGAGTTTAAAGATGAACATGATTCGCGGTTTCTTACTTTTTGTGAGTTATTTTTACTGTCTGTGCCTATTTCTTGTTTTTCGATAATGGTATTGTTTTACAGTCATGAGTATGCTTTTGTTGATTTGTATGAAATTGTTTCAAGCTTGTATTCTTATTTGACTTTTTAATAGGCGTTTTAGTTTTATGCTTTATCGAACTATTAGCAATCTTCTTGTATAAATAGATTTTTTCAACAATTCGTCATTTGTTTCCCAAAGCTTATTATTTTCTAAGGATAATAATTCTCAATTTCTCATTATGAGCACTGCGCAATTGTGATTCCAAGTTCTGTAAATCTAAATATATAAAAAGCTTATTCATTTATTCGTAGCACTCTGTAAGCGTAATTCAGGAAAATGCTTTTTATGCTGCTAAGGCTTTACCCTGATCCTGCCGGGCCTGGTACACCTGGTATTTTCTTCGCTTGCCAATCTCTCCCATATTTATGCATGTAATCTAACCTCACACTATGTCTTGATGTGCAGGCTAAACCGGAGGAGGTGGAAATGGTGCGCGGCATCCTGGAGGCGTTCATCGACGAGAACATGGCCATAATCGTGCCGGAGGTCGAGGAAGTAGAGGAGGAGGAACAGCCCATACCGGAGGTACGTACTTGTGGAGAAACGAGGTGTGATGTCCCTCCAACACGAAAGGAGGATCCTCCCACAAGACTGGGTGATCGTGCCTAGCGGGTCACCTCACTGGTGTGAGTGAGTGGGGAACCTTTTGGAGAAACTCGAACTTCGTTTGTTCACCGCGGCCTTTTACTATATTTAATTGCGGTAACCTCGGCACTTGGAATATGTTGGACACCCCCGTGCCTCGGAAAGCACCTAAAGCCGTTGCTTCTGCGCCTGATCTCTCACCGGTCGTGTAACAGAACACACACGTGTGCAAAATAATATCTCCCACGTTGATGGCCAGTGTCCGTTAAGATTGGCCGATGTGACTGAAATTCGGTCTGAAAGACATTGTCATTAACGAACAACTTTACCAATCTCTTTGATGCCTTATTTCAATTAGAAGTCTTTTTCTTTTACATACATACTCAGACCTATATATCGGGCTCATAACTAACAAACGATAATCTGATAAGATCACCGAAGAGTGATCGATTCGTGGTCTGCATACTTCTACTTCTTTGAACTTTTAGCCATATTTAATCATAATAAAAGTGAAAGCATTGCGTTTAAACGCCGTCATGCGTTGTACACCCATGACCGAAATAAACTGTATTTGTTTCTAAACCTTTCTAGATCTTAGTAGTGTACGCAGTCCCTGGTATCGGGCCGGTAGTGGAGACAGAGATCGTCATCGAGTTTGAGGACTACGCGAAAGAGGCCTGCCGAGTCCAGAACGAAGTGATCATGCCTAGGAACTTGAGGCATTATCTCTGCCCACCGCTGGAGAAGTAAGACTGTTACAATAGTTTATTTTTTATATTTGAAAATGATTTAGTCAATAGGGTTGAGGTAAATGTACATTTTAAATCGCCAGGCAAATTATAGTTTCATATATTATATTACGCGTGAGCTGGCCGTTTACCGAATATATTTATAGACAACGAGCGGCAACTGACAATTTCCTAAATAAAACCTTTTATGGCTTCGCTGGGCCCGGTAATCAAACCTGGGATCGCACGATCACACGCATACGTATATAGCCCCATACTTATGACATGCGTCTAACGACGTAATGTTTTTCTGTTAGGCAATATACTATAGCAGTACCGACTTGGGCTGCTTACTGGGGAGACTGCCTGCCACGCAAAGGTATCGGATTAGTGATGCGCCGTTCCCGGGATCGTTTCCTACGTTCCCTAATTCCCAGGAACGCTCCCGGGCACGTTGGGAACGACTGGGAACATTGACTTAAATAGTTGTATATATTTTTGTAAATAACTTTTGCACTATGTGCAAAAGCAAGTACACCTTTATACATAGGCATAATTCAATTAAGTCGTTGCTTTGAGAACTTTCCCGATAATCTCTGGGAATATTCCCATATTCCCTGGGAATTTCCCTATATTCCCTGGGAATATTCCTTTGCTCCCGGGATCGATGGGCACGTTCCAAGGTTCCAAGGTAAGAAATTATTTGAATTAAAACAAAGTATTTATTCATTATTTTAATTAAAAAAAACTTTGATTTATATAATTTTACACTTTTTTTAAACGGCACATCATTTTCTTCTTTCAGATATGATAACAAAACTTAAAAAAGAATCACCACACAGTTTAATGTGGTAGCAAAATTCCACATTTTTTTTAATAATAATAATAATCATGGCTTATGATTAAATGTACCTATATAAAGTATTTACGAGTATATAAATAGCCTGTCATATAGATTAACAATTTTAATTAGTTTAAATAAAATACAAATCAGTCTTTTGGATTGGCGTATTAATTACAGAAAGTAAAGTTTTTGATTACACAATACAATTAAGAAATGATTAAAAACATACAGATTTTTATTGTAGTGTTTTACAGATACCTAAAAATATATCAATTCCACAGTTATCAGTATCCATACAATATAATAATAATAATAATCCATACAGTATAGTATAGTAGAAATCAGTTTGTTTGACGGAGACTACGCAAAATTAGTCATCAGAGTCTGAATCGGAACTAAATATATTTCTTATTATTCTTTTTTTTGCTGCACTTGTGAGGGGCCTGGCTTATTTAGATCAAATACTTCTGTTGAATAATTCGTAATATTGGAATCATCGGAATCCAAATCTAATCTAGCCCTGGAAGTGCCAGGGTTATTAAAAATAAGCTCTGAGTTTTCCGTTTCATCTATTGCTACTTCGGAAAATTCGTCTTCCGAGGCAGAATTTGATACTGAAGATAAATTATGATCTGACAGTGGTCTTTGATATTGTTGGGTGGGTTTGTTAATTAGCTTCCAATTGTGTGATATGAATGTTAGCTTCCCTGCTGTGTTTGCCTTTAAACGATTTCGTTTCTTCGTATGCATATTTGAAAATGTTGAAAAGGATCTTTTTACAGCTGCAGAAGTAGCGGGAACTGATAAAATTTTATGGCAATCTTACCCAAAAGCGTTTGCGGAAATAAAGTTTCCCACCATGATTATGGTGAAATATTTTCGGCCGTAGTCCAAATAAAACCTTTTTCCCACAAGTGTGTTCGGCTTTTGTATTGCGATAATTCCGTAAATATATTAACTGCAGCTTCTGCATCTTTTTCAATATTTATAATTAATTCTCAGCCTTCAACATTCTCTTGACTAGATAATAGTACTCCTTGATTTTGTGGATCCAGAAGGGCAGCTGCCAAATGAATTGGCTTAAGAGCATTTAGTTTTCTACTATCAAATTTTTGTTCTAGAGTATGTACCATATCTCCAAAAAGCATTCTTGAATGTACGTGTTTTAACACTTTTTGTATTTCTTTAAAGGCTCGGTGCACTAAGTGTACTCCGTAATAATCTCCTTCTAGTGTTATTATCCATTGGACGATCGGTTTAAAAAATATTCCAGTCTGTGTATTTCGTCCCAAGTATCTTCTTCAAATATTAGGTTTCTATATTTTGTTAGTAGTGAATTATCGTTAATTATCATATTCTGCAATATAACTTTACATTTTACAAAACTTTGTAGACATAATAAATAACTTCCCCATCTTGTTTTAACAGGCAAATGAAGACTACTGTTAATAGATCTATCATTAGCTATTCTACGAAACTCAGCTGAAAAGTTATGTGATCTAGTAATAGTTTTGATAATTTCCACAATATTAAAAAACAAGCTACGAATTTTCGGAACCTTCACTACATCTCCTATAAATAAGTGAAGCGTATGTGCTAAGCATCCAGTCCAAATAGTATGGTCATATTTTTCATATAACAGCTTTCCAAGTTTAACCATATTACTAGCGTTATCTGTTACTATTGCGAAACATTTTGATGCATCAAATTCATCTATGATTTTAGAAACTTCCTCACATAAATATTCAGCAGTATGATGATTGTCAGTAGTTTCTATAAATTTACAAAAATAAGGCTTGGGGGCATATAAAATTACATTTAAAATTGATTCATTACGAATATTGGACCAGCCATCGATGCCTAAGTGAATTACATTAGCATGTCTTATTTTATTTATGACGTCATTGTGTACTGTTTCATATTCTTGATCTAATAATGTTGTTGCTAACAGCTTTCTAGATGGCATGGTAAACTGGGGGTTCAACATTTCAAATGTTTCGGTCCATAAAGGATGTTGCAGAGTAGAAAATGGTATACCGGTCACATAAACTGCTCTTGCAATTGCTTGATGTATATTTGTCTGCAACAAAACAACAAAAATCGTTCATGCATAACAATAACAACATGATCATGCAAAATCGTTAGATATAACTACTTAAATTAGATAAAGAAGTAGAGAGAACCCAGTCAAAATATAGAAGGATCAATCTAAATTGAAAATATTCAGTACCTAGTAGTAGTAGTAGAAAGAAATTTTAGCGTCTTGATCAGCCAACTTTTTCTTTTTGAATATACAGGGTTATTTGTAATATACTAATAACCTTTCACCGGTAACATCCGAACATAATACTGAACAACTTTTGTTCTAACACTTTTAAAAAAACTTAATACTTCTATGGAAAAAAAATATTTTATGTTTTTGATTATGTCGTTGTCTTTATACTCGTCAGACCCGCAGGTCTGACGAGTATAAAGACAACGACAACGACGAATATATATATGTCATTCACCTTTGCTAGTCGATACGATGGCTCGCAACGTAGGTATTGGACGAACATGTTTTTTATTATTATGCTTATACACTGAATCTACAATTATTTCAGGTAATGTAAGAGGTTATTAGTATTTTTAAATTAACCCTGTATATAGGTATTCCCATTATGGTTATGAACCAAGAAATTCTTCCATTGAAGATACATATAAAAGGTATTAAAAGAAATAAAAAAAAATATTAGGATGAAAAATCCAATAACAAATGGTAGGTACTTACTTGGCTATGTCTAATAGCAGTTTCGTCCTGTGGCAATGAAGGATTTTCTGGTGGTCCTGTTGTGTTTATGGACGTAGATATTAAACTTGAGTTAACCTTTGCACTGGGAGCATATTTTTGAAATTTTATTTTTATGTCTATTGGGCTATTTTTGCATTTAGATATGTGACGGGCAAATTTAGTCACATTTTTAAACGTATACACAAAATGGCAGTAAATACACTCGTAAATAGTTTTTTCATCCACGGACTTAATCACAAAATGATCGAAAATTGCACTTTTCTTGCTCATGGTTTTTACAAAATAGGCGCTCGAAACGGTTAAAGTGTAAAATGCAACTAAAATTGGAGATAAAATACATTATTTTTGCAAAAGCAAATGTGTGAGAAAGAAAAAACAAAACAAATAAAAAATCTGGGGAAGGGATACAAAGTGAAGCCGACGCACGTGCACTTCTAAAGACAATACAATTATTACAATAGGTTGTAAATATTGTTCGCAATAATGTCATATCTTATCTTACCGTTTTAAAATAAATACGTTATTTAAGGCTTGGGGACAGCCTAGCGATAAGTAACGAATTTATTATTTACCTGTATATTATATTCTTGTATTATTAGTAGTTAAATATTAATTCAAATATAAAATATTTCTTTTTTATGAAAATATAACAACGAAAAATATTGTATTACAAATATTTAGAATATCCTTTTGTTGGCATTTGTACTGTCCGCTATTTTGATATGTTAATATAATTTCCTAAAAAAAATTGGCTAAACGAACGTTCGCTGGAGCAGCTACTAATATAATAAAATAGAAGGAACAATTTAAATGTCCATTTCCCACTATGTGGGAACGTTCCCGGGAATGCCGGAATATTCCCTGGAACTTTTCCACTGGAAATAATTCCGGGAAAGGGAATTTGGGAACGGCGCATCACTATATCGGATTCGATCCCAAGAAACACACCTCTGACTTATTGATTTGTCTTTTTTGTCTCTGACCATGGCTGCTGAAAAGCAACCGAAACGTCGGGGAAAGTGTAAACCTAAATATAAATATATTTAATAGTTTAAATAATTTTATTAGCTTATAAATTAGTAAAATAAAATCAATAGTAGTAGTAGTGTAATAGTTTCAAAATTTTGTAGGTAATACAGTGATAAATAAACAACGCGATAAAATCCGTATATAGTAGTTTAATTTCAATGGTAAAAGTCATGAGAAACCCAACACGTCTGAGAGTACATAAAGTTGTCGAAGATGTGTGAAGTCTGCCAACTCGCACTGGGCCAGCGTGGTGGGCTTAATAGGTGACTTAGTGTGAGAAGGATTAGACCATTCCTTCTCACACTAAGATCAGTCCTGTGGCCAGCAGTAGCACAGTTTATAACAGAGCTGATATTATTATTATATATTGTTTTATTATTATCTATTTGTAACTTTATCCGCAGGCTCGTAGAGTACAACTATGCGACGAAGAAAAAAGAAGAGGCGACCGTAGGCGGCGGTATTGCTGATTAACATAAATTTCACACAACGTTGACTTAGTATTTTATAATTATGGTATTACGCTTACGCAAAGCTTTTAATCAAATAAAGAAAAGATAAGACCTTACACGATGAAACAGGACTAAAAAGTAGATTGAGGAAAACACAGTTATACCATAGATATGTATTTTTATCTCTCACGATTTGTTATAATATTAGACGACGGGTCTCATTTCTTGTTTCTTTTTTTGCGTGTGTGGTAGTTGTTGGCGTCAGATGGCCTTTACAACTTTACGCAGACTTTGGGTAAACGCAGAAGGCTCCCAACCCGTACCAACAGGCCTTTGTCCGTTGGTAAGTATTTATAGGTAATAAATACCTATTGATTACCTCACGTTTCGACCGACTTGCATCAATCGTGGTCACGGGTTGACCGGTGCGGTGTGAGCTCAGTTTAGCCGGTGCTTCCCCCTTGCTGCGCAACCCGACCACGATAGTTGCGCTTTGATAATTATCAGATCATATATTAATTGGTTTTATCTAGACTTTGCTATATCATGACTGTCAACGCTTATTCTATTGTAATATGCTGCTGTAAGTAGTTTTTGAAAAATCTTATCGTTATATAATGACGCCCGATTGTCAGCGAATAAATCGAAAAATTCGACAATCGTACAATGCCGCGTTCAAATGTCGATTAATCTCTCTCGTACTCCGGCACGCAGATCTATGTGGGACACAGTAATTTTTTTTGTGACTGATTTGATGGCAAAATATTAGTCACACCATATTTAAATAACTAATTATATGCAGCTTGATGCCAAGTTGAGTCACAAGTTCGATATTCACTGAACCAATCACACGTGTAGTTACCGAATCAGTAACATCTGATCATTGACATTTGAGAATTAATGGAAGATGGAAGAGGCACATTCTTCTTCTTCTTTTCGTGTGATAGGTGGCCAACCTGTTGTCAAGAGTTGTTCAAGCCGCGCGTAGGCCTCTGACACGGCTTGACGACTGCTGTCAATTTGGCAACAACCGGGACAGACATTTTACGTGCCCTATGAAGTACGGAGACGCTCAGATGTAATACCACTAAGCGGTCACCCATCCATAGACCGCACCCAACGTTGCTTAACCTCGCTTATCGTTTACCGATCAGTGAGTGCAACTGGCTATGAGCGAGAGATTAGCACATTTACGGACATTGTAGTGAATCAGTCAAACCATCTGTATCCAACAAATTTGTGCTTTCATTGTCAAAGAGGCGGTGTGCGTAATCGATCAAAGCAAATTAAATCTATTGATTATCGGAGTCATTCGATATATTCGAATAATATTTGTGCGTCGGTTATGTAGAAGTTTTACTGTAATTGTTGTTGTACTAGTATTTC
This sequence comes from Catocala nupta, assembly GCA_963675205.1. NCBI lineage: Eukaryota > Metazoa > Arthropoda > Insecta > Lepidoptera > Erebidae > Catocala > Catocala nupta. The sequence continues at coordinate 1,132,737 of OY776105.1, forward strand.
TTATATCTATCTTATTTATTAAATTAAATACAAAATAAGCTGTATTTTTATTCTCCACTCGTCATCCTAATCACATGATTAGAATCGTCGTTTACGGGTCGCGTTAAGAGTTGTCGTTTATGACGACGGATTCTTAACGCGCGTCGGAACGGGCCGGTACACATCAGAACGGATACGCAAAGATTCGTCATCAGTCGGTGGCGTCTGATGCGATTTAAGCAAAACCCGTTCTTTACCCGAGACACCACCAGTGTCGTGCAATCGTCTAACAGATGCTGAACTAAGCCCTACTTCGATCACATACTGGGATTTTTCTATTTTCTTCATTTTTTTTTTCATTTGTTTTTTCATTGTGTTGTGGTTACAGTAGTTTGTGTTTAATTTTATTGTATATATATAATATTGGCGTTGTCTCTACAGGTGATCAATTATTTTTTTCTATTTACACCGACCGACGCATGTCGGGGTATATTATAATGAAAGTTAATATTAGAAACGAGCTTATTCACCTTAGCACCCTGCTACAGCTGTCGTTAAAAGCGCTTGCGATGCAAGCAACATTATAGGCAGCTCTAAAGGTATTTTCAACTATACAAGCGATGTTTCCTCGATACAGGCTTGCAAAGTGAGGAAACCAAACAAACTTAGGTGCTGATATTATCAAGCTCTCTGCAAAATGTATGTATATATATATTATAGTATTATGATTTCCTTTATGTTCCACCTCTGTATCTTTAAGTAAGTAAAGAAAAGTTTTTTACTTACTTAAGCTGTCCTCACCCAGTTTTGTTAAGTATAGTAGAGCCTTTCTTCCAGACTCCGACCTGCTGATGTAAATCAGTAATAATTTGAATAATCCTGACAATGATATATCCTGAATAATCCAGATAATGCAAATAAAAGTTGTTGGAATGCCAGCCGTAACTGAAAACCTATTGTATCTGGCCGTTGGTGTGTCGCTGCCACTCAATAAGTTAAATAAAATCCATGTTATACCTACGTTAAGTTCACAAACGCCGTTGAGGAGCTCACTTACGCGCACTGATGGCAAAGCATTTTCTTGTCATCATTATCATCATTCTGGTCATAAATTTTCGAGAGAAAGCTTATATGCAGATATCGCTACTGGTTTGACCTGGGTATTGGAACAAGATTTCAATAGCGACGGTTTAGAGTACGCGTAAACTTACATCACTGGCCTACATGACCGTGTTAAATGTTCTTCTGGGAGTCAAGGATGCTGTGCAGGATACGGAGCAGGAATATTCAGGCTCAGGCGTTTCCAATGAAACATTATAAACTTTACATTCGTTTTATTACATTATGGAATAATAAATAAACCCCCCCATGTATATACCGACCTATCACCGAGACACGTTTCGCTGCCTGCGGACTATCGCCGTCTTCGTCTAGCTGGGCTGAAGCGTATAGCTGCTTCTCACTCTCACGGAAAGATGCAGATTGATTTTAAAATGGAAGATGGCGATTTCAACAAAATATATTGTTAAACATAATTTAATAAAATGTAGTATGATTTTTAATAATTTCGTTGTCTTGATGACTGTAATAATTATCTACATTAGTTAATTTTTTTGTCTGTCTATACTTACTATAAAGATTCAGGCTACCTATAACATTGTTAATTTAAAAAGTAAATAGATATTTTTGTGATATATATTCCCATGATATAAGTGTTCCATGTTACAAATTCGCCATAACACAGGCATGTTCTCCAGCACTGCCCAGCCAGATGAGATGGAGACTATCAAACATTGAGCATATTTTAACCGGCGCTATATATAAACATCCCATCAAGGTTTTACGGATTTACCATAGCCATTAACCGCTGGCGTCTAAGCAAAACAAATTTAAAGCATTATAATGCGGTTTTCGAACGACGCGCCGCCATTTTGAAGTTTCAAAATCTAGCGGGTAATTAACGGACATTATGTTAGTATTAATTTCTCAGTTCATTTATTTTCAACAAATCAGATATGTTTTAGCCAATATTTTGTTGCATTATTATATTAATTTGCGACAACAACGTATATTATCCAAAAAATAATATTTTATTTGCAAAAATCTTTACTGCTCATATCGACATACAACGCGATATTCTAACAAGAGAAAACGCTTAAACTACGAAGGAAAGAGATAGATTAATGCGTTGTAGCGCTATCTCTTACTACGTCAAATGCCATTTCAAAAACCCGTCCTGTCTAAATATAGTTTTGTAGATAAAAACGTTGTTGTCGTAAAGAAACGATAATAATAATTAAGTTTCGGCAGCCAAGCTGCTTTTTATGTTAATTAAAAATAGAACTAATATTACTTTCGCTCGTAATTATACAATTTTTGATTCAAGCCAATTATAATGCCGCCTTATTGAAAGTTCGTTCGATAACCGCCAAAACCTTACACCACTCCAAAACATGTCTACGTTATTTTAGAACAGCGAAAAAATGAAAAATTATTCCCGCATGTATATATTTGGATTTAACTTTGGGATAACTAAATTCTATATACACAATAATAACTCAGTACTAACATTTCACCGGAAAGTTTGCCGAACAATATCTTCTTACCTTAATTAAATATAAAAAATTACTAAACAGAAAAGTATACAAGCTTTTGAAAACAATAAAAGTGGTTGAATTATTTTTCTTTTTCAAAATGTACATATAATATACTTACTGGCAAAAACAAACATTACGTACGCACTAACTCCATCTATCGGGAACACTGAACGGTTGCGAGTCTCGCTCGACTCGACCGGTCAGTGCTCCCGACACATAATTAACTCCAATTCACTTCCCTTTTAGGAATCGACAAGTTTCAAATGTACACTAAGACAACTTAAATTATTACGACACTGGAAGAAAATTGGAATATCTGACGCAAAGTTGAGAACTGTTAATATATCGTCTTTATATGTCTCGCAACGTCGGCGGTTGCGTTACACGCTTATACTAAAAGGAGTAGGCTGCAAATATATGTAGATTAAATATTAACAACGGAACTATGAAACCGTCAGAGTAACACTAAATATTACAAACGAGAAGGCAGTGAAACACAGTAGAGCTATACCTAGATAGAAATAGGAGTAAACGACTGGAAGAACAACAAAAGCTATCATCTAGAACACGTTCTGAGTACCGAGTCTCAACTTTGCGTGAACGATTCCTCTTACTTACAATCTCTGTGATATAGGAGAAAATAGTGAGAGCCAAAGTGTCCTGCGTTAGACTTATACAATAAAAATGCTAACACTTAAATAACATGTCGTATAAACTTAGGCATTACTTAACAAGTACAGCTTACACCGATTATTGTGGGACCGAGAAGACAGATTGCGTTATACCAAGTTATAAGTACGCGTCGGAGAGGGCACGTGGCCTCGAGGGTATCCTAGCATAGATACGTCAACTGAAAAACAATTTATTATATAAAAAAATCAATAAATACCTACGTTAATTATCACTAAGGAAGCGTCATTTTGGAACGAATTTTTTAAATTTTATTTTTAAAAAATGTTGCTTGCTTTTAAACTAAGCTTAGAAGGACCCATGTCATAATTATGTTTCATCAATTTCGACTAGCAGACTGCCCTAGTGCTACCCGTCAACAAGACCATATCAGTAATTATCGATTCCACAACTAAAATACAAAATTTATAATATTCTTCACACGCGTGAAGTAATTTTATTCGATGTTTTAATTTACATCGGTATGTGGACTTCATTGATGTTGTTGCATTAACTACTAAATCGCATTGTGTATTCTTATCGATAAATTCAACGCGTTATATATTTAAAGTTATTAATTTCCGTACTCCCTCGGTAACAAACAAATAATGTTCAGTTGTTATACACGACGCAGTGAGCATGTCGTCAAGATAAGCAATATAAGTAATACATGCGTATTACAATCCATTTCCAATCGTACTATAAAGATTAAGCACAATAATCGTAACATTTTACGTATTATTATGCTTTACAATTTTTAGAATTAGAAAAATGATTGGTAAGGTAGAGTCAAGGGATTTGACGGAAACACAATATTAGATCCATAGATTTAAATTATTGACAAAACATTGATATATTTTTCTACTTCTTAATGTTGTATAGGCCTTGGCGTGATCAATGATAATAATTATCTATTTATATAATTAATATTAAACGTGAGGTTTAAAAATTTCTCCTACGGAAGTTCAATGACATGGGAACTTCGTTAAAAATGTTAATTTGTTACGTATAAATAGACACTGTTGTCGATACACACAGCTTTATGTAAAAGCCATTCAAAATAGCATGTGAAGGAAGAATATCAAATTGAGCTTCATTACAGCCAAATAAAGGAATAGGAGCCAAATCAAGTCAACCGCTAAGCTTACGACCAATCACTTTTCAATCGGCCTCAATGCATACCGGGCTCCTGCATCAGAATCACAAATGTATTTCTCTATTAAAAAAAGTCACGGATTATATTGTTTAATAATCGTTGAAACGGGCAATCGAAAACTGCCTTCTTAGCGTTGGTAAAGCGGTAAACCATTCTACAATCACAGGAAGGTGAATATACCGCATCGCATTGCTTCTACATTTCTTTACATTACCACGAATCAATCTCTATGCTCCTAGCCGCTATCAAACCACGCGATCCTTTATAATCATTATCATTACTTGTGACATCTGCTAATCAATCATTACGGCAATCACTTTACAGAAGTTAGAACTACAAATATTACGTAACAGCGACCACGAATTTCGATGGAAAAATTGGTTTTAACAACTAGTGTTAATATTAAACAACAATGTCAAACAAATGTGTTTTATCATCTGATACCAGCTCTGCAGATTTTGATTTAAAATTAATGGGAAAGTAATTAACTAGTTAACTGTCACAATTTTAAATCGTGCTGAGAGATTTATGCAGATCATAATCACAAACTTTCATATTTGACAATGTTATTGTAACACCTCTAAGTACAGACCCAAATTCAACAGCACACAGCTTCTCGTCTGTCAGGATAATAAAGATATTGGATTATTTTCTAATATATTCTATAGCACCAAAAGTCGTATGCTGAGGAATTGGTACATTTTCCATAAATCCGATGTATCGCCAACATATCTGGGTACTATATTAATTCTAAACATGATTAAAGAGGGAACTACATCTGTATCTCGAAATTATCAATTAGTAGATGCCACAAATCCTTTCATTTATTATTTTCGCTAATTATCGTTTGTTTAACAATTTTATTTTGGGATCTTTATTTTACATGGGTGCCTATATATATTCTGCGTTCAAGAACAACTCTATGTATTCAGCAAGTGTTCAAAGTGTTAGATATAATATATATGTAAATGCTGGCCTTAGTGAAAACAGCTTCAAACATTGCAATTCAACTCACATACCAGTTGTTCTTTTAAACGAATGCTTTTGACTAGTTCATAAACGTCTATTTATTATTGAGCTTTCAGAAATTCTAATTGCGTTGTTGGGAAAATATACACAGTCATGCCGAACGGAATGGTTGATTTAGTGAATACATCTTCTGCTATAACCTAATGGCGTTCAGCGAGATAATGCTTTTGAACTTATTCAAATGATTTTATGGCGAAAATGCCTCGAATTTCTTAAAAACTTCTAATCAATCCGTCAGTTATTCGTGCTCTACAAATCTTTGGTCTTCGAATTTGTGTAAACCTCCCAGGTCATGATGGACGATGTGTATGAGAGATAATGAGTTTGTAAGAATGATCCAAGATTTATCAATATCAACCGAATCGAAAGCGGGACGAGTTCCTAGCATTATATCAACGCCATCGAAATAATGAAGACTCCAGACATATTGGCACTATAACTGACATACTTTAGCATCATTTTGCACAAATAATCCCGTGAGTCTCACGTTATATTAATATATAATGTTGCTATTGTAATTAAAACTATGCGATAACAGATTTTGAACTCTTTAGATATTGAGCTGTTAAAGGTACAAAATTATTGGAATCACTATTACTTATAACGATCCGTAACTAACAGCCTAGCGCCTGGGAAGTATTGAATCCTATACTGTGTTATGGAAAACTCGCCACCCCACTATAATATGGTCAACAACTTTGAATATACAAGACACGCAACAAAATTATTCGTCTTAATATCAACTACTTAAATTTCATTAAAATAACATTCAAGCCGGTTTTCATATCTAATACTAGCCATTATAAGGAATCGTAATACAATAATTATATTTCCAATAACACAGTATAGATCCGGAAGCAAATATAACAGCCCCGTAAAAGCTTATTCAAAGAGAAAAATATATTACCTAAATTATTTGCCTGTGTACTTAACGATCTATTGGTGTCAATGTTGTATTGGCGGGAGCCGCCATCTTGTAAATATCATACGTCAGACGGGGTGTCAGACGCGTGTGGTACAGGGTGGTCAGGGTCGAGTCGTATTATCGCGGCGTGTGTGTAAGCTGGGGCGCGGGGCGCGGGGCGCGGGCGCGGCGGGGCGGGGGCATCAGGCGACGGCCAGCAGGCGCGCCGCCCGCGTCAGCAGTTCCACCACGCGCCGCCAGAGGGAGCGCAGCGCGGTCGAGCGGGAAAATAGAAATCTCCATAGGAAGAACACAGTCGCCACCTGCGTCACCACGTGGACTATATGTAATCTGGAACATAAATTAAACATACATAAGTTTTACAAGTATTTAGATTTTAAGCCTGTACAGGACACAGTTTTAGTCTAGTTTTCATGAGTTGAAGATCCTGACTTTGAGTTTGAAGAATGAGTCGGCTCTCCCACGGAAATAGGTACCAGGCTACTCAGAAAATAATGCGAAAAAAGTTTTTAGGTATGAGAGACTGGCCAGTTATAATCTATTTTGAAAATATGATTATTTATAAGTAAAAATAGACACGTTCCAATTTCAAAATTTCCCCACATATTTTTTGCGAGCTAAAGTTAAATTACCGTGTCTCATTGAAAAATGGATCTGCATCGGGAACATTTTCACGCTATGATTTTTTACGATTTCAAGTGTCGTCTGAAACAGGACGATTCGTATAGTATAGAATTCAAATGGCGTACATGGATGAAGGCCCTTTCAGGTCAACTGTGTTTCGTTGGTGTAACGAATCCAAGCGCTGTCGACTAACTTTGGGGGATGAAGATATAAGTAGTTGTCCTTTGACCGCTGTCACGGAAGAAAACGTGCTAGCAGTGAAAAATTTAATACAAGACAATAGGCGAGTTACGTGTCCGGAAATTCGACACATACTGCAGATTATTCAATTTGCAGTATGTGTCGAATCGGGAAGCCTTCACGAGATTCTACACGTGCATCTTCGCGTGAGCAGGATAGTTTCACGCTGGGTGCCGCACAACCTTACCGATGCTCAGAAGCAGGCCCGGGTGGAATGGTGCCGTGATATTATAAACAAATTTGAAGCAGGCACGTCTCGGCGTGTTTACGACATCATTAGAGGTGATGCCTCCTGGATATATCAATACGATCCAGAAACGAAGCGTCAGTCGACGGCACGGGCATTTCAAAATGAATCAACGCCTACTAAAGTGAAGCGATCTAGAAGCGGAGGGGAAAAAATAAGAGCTTTTTCAATTTGACTGGCTACTTGGTATCAATTCCTTTACTTAACCAAATAAGCATCAACGCCGAATGGAATACTACCAAATGCTTGGCAGAAGTTTTCTTAGTTGTGAGCAACAAGCGACCAAACATAGGGTTCCGCGGGCTACTGCTCCACCACGACAACGAGCCTGCGCAAACCGCGTTCAAAACGAGGGACTTCCTGGACAGCCTGCCGGTCAAACTTCTGGGTCACTCTCCTTACAGCCCTGACCTAGCACCGCGTGACTTCTTTTTTTCCCCAAAATATAAAATCAGCTCAAAGGGATAAAATGTTCGTCGTCGGCAGATGTGCTGTCAGCGTTCGAGCAGGCTGTAAACGAGGTGTCTGCGGCGGACTAGAACAAGTGTTTCGAAAACTGTTTTAGACGTATGAAACTTTGTTTCGTTTGAAAATCTATTCAAAGTACTTTGAAAAGATTTTTAACAAAAAATGTTTACCTACAGAACAACCTTTTTTTATTTAAGCAAAACTTTCTGAGTTTCCCACGTATCTTACCATACGTATCCAGGCAGCAGACGTGAGAATAATAACATTGTTTTTGCATTTCGCCATGTGTGTTTTAGAGAGTTACATTTTATAATTTCCATTCCTTTCTTTTCATCACATCTTGAATTCGTGTTCCCCATTATTTTACAAGCGATTATAGGTAACAGTAACAGTTTATCGTCAAGTGGGCTATAAGCTGTTTTGCCACCTTGGTGCTCCGCTATCACCTTACAGAAGATCGTTAATAAGCTTGAGCTGTGTTCAGATGGCATGACAACCTATTTTAAAAGACGCTTTTGCTTTTATCAGAATAAATAGCTGGTGCACATAGCAGTGCAATATGTCGTTTCTCTAGAATTGGTTACTATAGGACTAGTGGACTAGTGAGCAGCGATAGCTCAGTGGGGAGACTAACAGACTGCAATGCAGAGGGTTTCGGGTTCGAACCCACGTCGCGCACCTTTGACTTTCGGAAGTTATATGACTTTTCGAAATTATGTGCGTATTGATTGACAATTATACCTAGCCTGCTCCGTGCCTCGGATAACACGTTAAGCCGTCGGTCTCGGCTGCCATGAACATCTATGGCAGTCGTTATTGGGGAAGTCAACACAAAAGATCCCACTGGGTCGAAGTGTCGCCGGTCTGTACTGACTGGCCCCCACAAAAGATAAGATAAGACTAGTGGAATTGGTTTATAATACCCTTTGCTATTGCAAGCGTCATATGCCACCTTAAAAGTAAGGAGTGCTACCACCGTAAATCAATAACTGAAGTAAAAATATCGCGAGTAAAAAACGTTGCTTATTATAAAGAAGGTACAGAAAATATACACATTATGTATCTCTTGTAATATTTTAAGTTCAGATTTCAATTTTCAAGGTGCAATTTTTCAATTTGCTATATGCAATTATTGCATTGCATTTATCTTTGAGGCCGATTATGAGTTTCTGAGTTCAATCCCGGGTCGGGTAAAGTATCATTGGGTTGTTTGTTAGATAAATGTCAATAGCTAATCGTAAGGCTAAAGTATATCTGGCGAAATGTGGATATATCTGCCTAAGCCATTGAGCATATAAGCGTGCACTCAAACGGTAAAATATGTATGGTGAATTAATATTGCTTTGTAGAAATACATTATATTATGTAACAATAAAATGTATTTTATATGTGAGCTTGTAATTGGTATACGAGTTGCGTTAAGATTATTTTACAAACACTACGTAGATTCACACTTATCCCTGAAGGGGAAAGCAGAGCTGTATGACAAACACATTGCCAATTCTGTAAAATCACACTATTAATCTTACATTTGAGTCGAATAACAGGCAAACGGGATAAGATTGACAATTTGAGTTTTCTACAGTAACCATGGCAATAACAGTTGCTTACTATAGCTACGGGGCGAGGCGACAATCGAGTTTGAAGTAAGTTTATTATCAGAATAGTACGGATGGTGTCATGTACTATAGATTACACCTGGTGCCATCTACCAGACACTTTACCAGACTCCGTAGCTCCTGAAAACTTCCTAAGCCAAATAATATACTTCCCGGCCCGGGGCCTTACGTTCGCATGCAAACTTATGCCATGGGGCCAATGCCAATAAGGCAATACCATTAGTACGGTTAAACGAGAAAATAATAAATAGCCAGTCGCTTACTCCCCGGCTGTAGGGCAATTGATTTAGGCCTACATATATTCTCACTCACTGTACGCACGCACCTTTGTATGTATGCTTGTTTTAACGCTTTATATTAAGTCGAACATCTGTATCTTACTAATCTATGACATGAAGGACAGAATATTTTTCTAGCTCGGTATCGTATGGTATCCGTTTGCGTATATTGATCGCTAAACTGAATTAGCATTTCCTAACGATAAACACGCGCAAATGCTGCTCCAATACTTCTCAGAGGGTGATGTACTGCAGTAGGATTTCTAAGTTAATACGCATTTAGATGTACTACAAACTCTCAACCTATTCGTCAAACTCGCGTCACGTATTGGCGTAGAATTTCTAGTACTTGAATCACAAAATGGTCTTAGGAAAAGCTAACGCGATACGTCTCTCTATTCAGATATTGCTATCATACGCACACAATATATTATTGCCTATTTTCTATCTCGCTCTGCGCGCGTCGATCACTGCATGCGTAACACGTGCGGTTTGTTTATATGTCCTTAATTAGCGAGTGCAAAAAGATAACCTCCATTGTTGTAATGACAGGGGAATATCAGGAAGAAGAATGAGGTAATTTTGTATGTTTGTTTGTGTAAATAAATTTGTTTCTAGCACTCGCCGGCCGCTGCCGCAGCACCCTCGCTTCGCTCGCTCGGTTCGTGCGTTGTATGGTCGCAGTTCTAACCTAACCTAACCCATTAACCCATTTCTTTTCTGATACCTTTTTCGTACTGTATTTGTTTTATTTGTCATGCTACATACCTACTTTATCTTTTGGCCAGAAACTTATAGTTAATTCTTAGTCTTCATTTAGAATCAATTTCACGTTGATGAACAGAATGAGGATAACCCCTTTCTTTGCGGCGCGTTATAAAGCTTGAAATCCTACTGCAGTACATCACCCTCTGAGACGTATTGAAGCAGCATTTGCGCGTGTTTATCGTTACAAAATGCTAATTCAGTTCAGCGGAGACGTACTGAAGGAGCTTTTCTATATACGCTACCCGTTTACCTTCTTTTTTATTTAATTTTGTTTTTAGTAAAGCAACTCCCACATTAGTAATAATTCCTGTGTTGCTTTAACAATGGACACAAATACCACCCAGGCCTGAAACAACCATTTGTGGATCACACAAATTTTTGTCCCGAGTGTGGATGGAACAGAAAAAACTCGGTGTGATGGCAGTGGCGACCACTTAAACCACAACGCCGTCCGTTTACCGTTAGTAGGTATCTACCGTTAGGACGACTGTACGTCACTCAATATTTTGCTTGCACAAGAATATTTGAAGTCTCTGACATCTAAGCTAGGTATGAGTTACCTGTGTTACAGAAGTCACGTGTCCTTTTTTTATTTTGCTCGTCAAAATGACCAAACACCGCCTGATGGTAAGCAGCCGTGTGGTCTAAGAGCAGTGGCCTCCACATCGTCCTCATAGCAGCCGAGGCGATGATGAGGTCTCTACTTTGACGGCCTGAGAAGATGCTTTTTCACGCCCCGCTTAAAAGACCCAGGATTGAAGGAAGAAGGAAACACGTGCCTTGGCAGAGAACTCCATGCCTTGATCGTTCGGCAGAGGTTTGAGGACCCAAACTTGTTGGTACGCACTCTAGTCGACTCCACCGTGTAAAGATGGCATCTGAGCCTAGCATGCGTCGTTTAGGATAGGAAAGGGGAGGGCGGGATAAGGTGGAATAACTCTTCAGATCACTCCCCGTGGTATATTCTGTAGAAACATGCCAATGAGGCAATGTCACTACGGAGTTGCAGAGGTTCCAGTGAACTCGTGACCTCTGGATCGCCGACGATACGGACAGCCCGCCGCTGTAACCTCTTAAGAGCGTCTAGCAAGTACTGCGCGGAGCCATCCCAAAGATGAGAACAGTACTCCACGCAAGGGCGCACTTGTGCCTTATACAATAGGCACAGCTGCCCAGGCGCGAAGAACCGCCTCACCCTGTTCAGAACTCCGAGTTCTCGCGAAGCTTGCTTAATGACGCTCTCGATGTAGGTTTTGGGATTATGGGAGCGGCAAAGATCTATACCTAAGATGGAGAGGCTGTCACGTATCACAATTTATGCTGAAGTAAATATTTTATGCTAGTGGTACATCATATAATTTTCTATTATGAATTTACTTTAATAAATAATACAATATAATATCTATCTTAGTGGTAATGAGAGAGACGTGTGTGTATACCTGTTGAGCACGGCCCGGGAGCGGGGCAGCGTGTCGGGGCTCTCCTTGAACAAGAACCTCCGGATGCCGAGCACGTACGACTCGATGTACGCGTCCCAGTCGATGTTCCGCACGTTGAAGTCGAAGATCCTGGGAACAACAACCAGGAGATCAGATACAAACAAAATATACAATCGTGAAGGTAGATTTGAAGGGGTGGTTCAGGACAATCTGTCCGATTTTTCTGGTGACTTAGTTGAGAGAGCGATGAAGGTAAATAAGCTTTCTCAGAACATGGTTTTTTATTTGCTATCTATGATAGTGGATAGCTAAGCCGTCCGCGGCGACGTCGAATAGTTTTTTTACAAATAAACATTCAAATAGTTCAGTTTATTTAAATATTCGAATACTATTGTGATCATTATTCGGATAGCATTATTGTTACGGCTTGTTATGTATAGTTCTTGCTAACTTCATAAAATTTATTTATACTTTAATAATTTTTTGGCATAAACTAAACAAAACGACTTCATTTACATAAAATGTAAAAATTACGACACCTAAAGTAGAGAAAATAGGTAAGAGAGATTTCTTGCGTTTGCATCTAAATCTAATCCTATGCTACAATAAATTTGCCTTGAAAGCTATATCACACATACATAATAGTGGATTAGATAATAATATTCTACCACATACACACAACACTATCTAGCCCAAACTAAACAGACTTGTACTATGGGTACTAGACAATAGATAAACATATATATACTGTTTTTTTTTGTAAATACATACGTATTATACATAGAAACACCCAGACCAAGACAAACAGCCATTTTCATGCACACAAATGTTTGACTTGTGCGGGAATCGAACCCACCTGAAACCTGCTGAAAGGTACAATACTGCAATGCTTAACTTTCGAACCTCAAGGTCTCATTGTATATAAAAATAACAATATCAGTCCTGTATATAAACTGTACCACTGCTGGGCACGGGCCTCTTGTCAGTGTGAGAAGGGTTCATTGTGTGTGTAGATATAGTTATGTTGAGTCATTGGAGGTGTGGTCACAAACCTGCGGTCGTCAGGCGAGAGCGAGGCACAGAGCGCCTGCACGTTGTCGTCGGCGAAGGCCCACTGGCGCGTCGTGAAGTACTCCAGGCACGCCGCCGCCTTCTCCAGCTTGTTCTGCACGCGAACCATCCTGAGGGAACACCAATCAATCATTAGCTTCATGTGTTACACCAGTTCTAGGTTACAGAAACAGCGGCAAAGTCAGAACAAAGGACTACCAGTACATGCACAGACCCACGTCTGTTTCCCAAAGGGGTAGGCAGAGACGACCTACTCATTTGCTATATTGCTGATATATTTCCTTGGCTTCTTTCTTTGTTAATACATTCTTTATGCACGCTCGCCTGTTAAGGGTACTCTTAACATAATCGTTCAGTAGAATATGATCAATGAAGGGATGTTCTATGGTGAATCCAAATAACGTGGTAAACAAGCATACGGTCAGCCTGATGCACTAGGGACTCTGGTGCCTTTTCCAAGATATGAACACCACTTCTAATAGATCTGAGTCACTAATTACCGAAGTTACTTAAAACTAGGCTAGTAATCTAGTATCTTTGTGAAATTCCCCTGTCTAGCAGCACTAAGTATGCGCGATACTAAAATGATTTCCTAAATATTAAAAGATTTAATCCTAAATATTAAAGTATTTTGTAACTAAAGTAAGACTTTTCGTTACAAAAGGATACATCTCTCAATATTAAGGCAACGATTTTAGTTATAATACACATTTTGAAGAAGTTATTATCTTTTTTATGTTATTTGCATTATTAAGTACGTAAAAAATGATGTTGTTGTTTGTTTGTAACCTAAGCTTTTTATAAACCATTCATTCGCAATGAATCTATAACCATTTACCATTATACATATTAAGATGTTCTAACACAGATAAGTTTAAAACGCTATTGAAGCAATTTCTTGTTAAGGCATACTACACACTAAAAGAATATATCGAAGACAAATATGAAATCTAATAATATAACTAGCTTTTAATAACTCATAACTGAATTTACTTGACTTATATAATATTATCTAAATTGACTTGTATAATAAAAACAATGACATGGATAACATTTAATTAATTAATATTTATATTGTTTTTGTGTCTTTATTATTATAATATTTTATGTGAACTTCAATTTTCAACTAGAGCATGTTTAAATAATTTAATATAAAAGTATATAAATGAGTAATACAATCTGATCAATATTGTATACCGATTGACGGAATATAGCTGCACTAAATGTTTGTTCAATACTGATAAAACTATGTAAACACCACTGTATCAATTCCTGCATTCGCAATAAACTATTTACATTTGAATTTGAATCTTTAATCAAAAAAATTATACGTTTAGGTTTTACGAGAATAAAACACGTTCCATCAAAGTTAGTTTCCCGTCTCAAGAAACAGCTCAAAACATATTAAAAAGAAGGTCAAATGTCAAAGATAATACTATTAGAATCTAATCAGATCGAACACCAAATCAGCAGAAGCACAGAAAATGGCGTAAAGGATTTAACTATAAAATATTTAAAAGGAGTGCCCAAAATAATTAATCAACAATTAATAAACTTGATGCAAGAGAAATTACAATAAATAGTGCAAAAGAAACAATTTTATAACCTATGAAGTCTGTACAAAATATGCTAAAATAACAGTTGCTAAAAATTCTTGTACGCAAATGTGCGATGTTTAGTTAAACCAGGCGAATTGGACGAAATAAGCCGTGTCATAGAATCAATTCAAATTACCGTACATGTGATAGTGTTAACAGAGATATGGATCAAAGACGAAAATCAAGCTCACAGGTTAAAATTACCGAACTGTGTACACTACTTCAACTACAGAAAAAGTCACGTGGTGGTGGAGTTTCCATATTCACAAACATTTAAACTTTAAAGTATGATGTATTAGATGAAGAATGTGAAGACGGAGACCACTTTTTGTGGGTACACTTGGACACTCTTTCTCTGGACATCGGAGCCATATATATACAACCACCAGAAAATTTCTGGAGTATATAGCTATAATTAGTAACTTGCGAAAAGAAAACGAGCTATCATCTTTGGTGACCTTAACATGAATCTACTTAGTACTGAAGACTCTATAAAGGAGTACAAAGCAATGCTGCGAGAGAACAATCACAAAATGTTGAACAAAATCTGATTGGTATATTGCACGCGCGAAACAGCAACAACAAAAACTATCTTACTTCATGTGGTTACAAATTTACAGGACAATACATTCCAAATGTCTTTAACTGATTCTTCTCTATCTGACCACAAATAAATATATATTGAGATAAATAGACCCAAACCCACTCGTAAGCAGCGAATACAGTATTAATCAATAAACTATATGAATCTATATACGACAATTAAGGATGCTATTGGCACAAGAAAGATCTCTGTCTTTTCGGACCTGGAAGCCTTACTGCTAAACTCAATATCTAAAAACAAAATACAAAAAATTAAGATTCTAAACCCATCTTGCAAGGAATGAATAAATAGGAAACTTAACACTTTAATTGACGAAAGAAACCAGCTATGACAAAACTTAAAGAAAAGGCCCGATGATGATCAGCTAAAGAAAGAGTTTACACAAAAAAGAAACATTATGTATGCATCAATTAAAATTCGATATTATAATGACGCTTTTAAAAATTGTAAGAAAACTCCTTTACAACTGTGGCATCTTATTAATAGACTTTCTAGTAATAAAGCTGAAACTAGTAGTAGTACTGACAGTTGTTACAGGCTCAGGTCGAGTTACAGACATCAAAGCAATTTGCGAATGTTTTAATTTGTTTTCTCCACTATAGGTATTGAACTAGCTAAAAAATACCCCAATACTATCATACTTATCGTCTATCATACGCATCTAATAAACATAACTCAAACCAATTGTCAAAATTAAAACCAACCGCTCCATGTGAAATAATTCAAATATTAAACAACCTCAAAATAAACACTGGCTCAGGTATAGATGAAATTAGCACAAATGTTGTGAAATGTACTGGAGATCTAATAGCAGAAATTCTTTCAAATTATAATAATAAATGCATAAGCGAAGGTTATTTTCCTGATTCTCTTAAAGTTGCGAATATTAGTCCCATATTTAAATCAGGTAATAGAATGAATCCTAATAACTACAGACCCATATCTGTACTACCAGTGATATCAAAAGTTTTTGGAAGAATATTACACAACCGTGTAAATCAGTTTTAACATCCAATAATTTATTATATAAAAAGCAATATGGTTTTAGACCGAAATCCAATACTTTGTCCGCGACTGTAGACCTAGTAACAAATATATTATTAATAAGACTGAATATTGACCCCGGCAAAGTAACTTTAGGACTATTTATAGGATTAAAAAAGGCGTCTGATACCGTGAGCCATGAAATACTTTTATCAAAACTGAGAAACTTAGGTAGGTATTACGGATGCATGTTATGACATTATCAAATCATATTTATCGAATAGATCTCAAGTTGTGAAAATTAATAAACATCAAAGTGAACCTAGATCCATTACTTGTGGCGTGCCTCAAGGCTCAATTCTCGGTCCATTACTATTTCTAGTCTACATTAACAGTATACATAGGATTGGTTTAAAGAGAGATCTCACTCTCTACGCCGACGATACTAGTTTATTCTATTCCGGTAATTCGGCAGACATAGCTAATCAAGCTCAACATGATCTGAATATATTACATGCCTGAATACACTCAAATTTTTGACTATTAATGCCTCAAAATCTCGCAACATTGTATAAATATAAATATAGCTAAAAGTAATTTAAAACAACTACAGACCTCACAAAATAAACTGATATTTTTTATTCCGATATGATTATTTAACACCTACGTTGAAAATATACAAAGAAACTGTACTAATGAACCTTGCTCAAACCTATAAATATAATACTAGTATTTTGATTACAAAAATTTTGACAAAAGATATCCATTCCCAACTGCCATTTACATAAAGATTTTTCATTCACAAATATCTGACTAGGCAGACCAATATTGCCTAGGACAGTTTATGGAACAAAGAGCATTTTATTCGAAAGTGCCTAAATCTATAATAAGTTGCCTAAAGATTAAAGAAGCTAAAACATTATTAACATTTAAGAACTTAGTAAAAAACATGTTTTAAAGGATTTTTCATTATTAAATAGGTCTTGAAAATATTGCATGTGCTAAAACTAACCACCACTACATCTATATTATATGACTAAGAAATATACTAAACACACACATAAAATAACATACAATCCTAAAAATAAAAACAAGACACTGTCCTTTTTATAAGCATAAATAAATAACATATTTCATACATTTTTACTGTAGGCCTTAAGAAACATGCATTGGTTTCTGTTCGAGCGCTTTTTAAGTTACAACATTACTACCTGATACATTTTAAACTTTAATTACACCTACATACCTTACTAACTACGCTAACTCGTTATCATATTTTTGTTTAGTATTGTATTTTTCTCTGTTAAGTGATTATTGTAATCTTTAGAGAAAAATAAAAGTCTTTAACCGTAATCGTAATCAATTGTAGAAAGATACAAAAATATATAAAGATGTATTGCACTTATGTATTAAATATTTTAGACTAGACCTTTAGAACATATTCAGTCTTAATTGTTGTATATCATAGGTAGAAGAAAAGATATACTATAATAAAGAAAGCGACGACATAGGCTGGCCTAGTATAGTTTTATTTTAAGAACAACCGTTACAAATTTACACTTACAATAAGAACAGTAACTTTATAATTATTGGACCATGTTTTACGTAAGAAAATAAGCGTGCCACAGGGCGGCCTAGTTTACACGTATGGAACCGTGTAAGGCTTTCGACACGCTGTGTATCGATATTTGTACTACAAATAACATGTAGAACATAACATAATTAAGCGAAACATTAACATGCGCCAATTCAATTGAACTAGTTTTAAGTTACATAGACTCACGCCCATTTACTGAAAGGGTAGGCAGGGCAACAGATTTTTAATTATAAAGAGTCTGACACGTCTCTTTTGTTCTATACATAGTTTTCGCATTTTTAAGTCTATAATAACCGAGTCCTTTTTCAGAACCTTGTTGTTCTGATTGTAGAAAGTTCTTATAAAGGTTCGTCGATATCTCTTAAGAGGTAAAAGTGTTTTACAACCAAATACTAGCTCTTGTTTTAGTTCACACCTAATTAGAGGCGAGTGAGAAGCGCCTATCGGCGTTTACCGGACACAGTTCCAGAACCATAACACATTGCCCTATCCGGGAGTCCAGCCCGGGACCTCATCTCGTTTACATACGCTTTATATACTTTCATGATCAATATTTTTTGCTGGAATGAAAAATGTTAAACATTAATTATAACATAATATTTGAAATTTTAAATTGGGAAATTCGATGGGGCCTTATGTACCTTACATCCGTAAAGTTCACATTAAACCGAAAAGCATTCTTTATTTTGTGTGTTGTCTAAATCGTAGAAAGGAAATGAAAGTGGCAGAACGATAACCCTTTTCAAACAAAGAGCTTTGCTCAAAGCAAATCTGACTAGTAAACTACCTCTACAAACAACCTTGTTTGGTGTCTGAGCTTTAGGATTATTAGAACTTTAATCCTAGCGCTGACGATAAAGCGATCCCTATATCCCTTATATTGCAAGGGGTTGTATGTATGTTTATGTTGCGTACTCACATGGGCTTCTTGCCGGTGGCGGTGGCGACGAGGTCCATGAGCGCGGCGGGCGCGCGGTGCTGCAGCAGCGACAGTGCGCCGTGCTTCAGCCTGTTGCTGGTGATGTCGCCGCCAGGGTACCACACCACCTCGCCTGGGACCAGACGAAACAACACATTAAATCGACGACGACGCAATATAGAAGTGAGATATAGGTGTGCCAAAGCGGTAGCTAGGCCCTGTACTAATTGGTATAGTACCTTTAAAATAGTGACTTCGACAGGGTTGGTATATACAGGGTGTCCGGTAATTAATGGATAACCTTGAAATGTCTTATAATAGAACTGAAGGCCGTACAGAAAAAAGAAAAAAAAAAATATATATATATTAAAAAGTGCAAGCTATATTAGCATAGCATACTTTTGACTGTCTATCTATTAGCATAATTAGTGTTTAATAATAAAACAACAAAAAACCCAAGGGTTTTTATTCATTTATGGTCGTAGTATACAAGAAAGTTATACATGGTAATTAAAAAAAAACACATATCTCAGGTAGTAGTTAGGATAGATTTTATTTCATATTTTTTTCTGAACTGCCATAAGTTCCACTATAAGACATTTCCAAGTTATCCATTAATTACCGGACACCCTGTATACTTGTTCAGCATAACGATGCGCAGAATTATATTCGAATACGATTGTGTATAATGGAGCTTCTACTTTTGGTCAAAAACACAATCAGCGCTTCTTTGTAAAGTACTTAGCATTCAAATATCGCAGCATTTTTAGTTGTCAAACGAATTGTCGTTGCGTCCAAAACTTTTTATCGTGTTTTCTTGTTTACTTTTCTAATTCGTGACTTTCTAATAGTATCTAACCTGCTCGATTAATATATAGGCGACCGATACGATCCCATTTTCTCGGTCTATCGATAACACATACCACGTCACATCCGCAGCAGTAGCGCTGTAGTTCTATTATGCCAATGGTATTGCATGTGTTGTTAAGCTATCAGATTAAAGACTACCATCAGGTCGGCTTTATTGTTAGCCATTTTGTATGGTCATACTAAAAAAATCGCTCTTCTAAAATCTTAGTATGTTTATAAAAGATGCTTGGAAATGCTCTTGTAAGGAGCACTGGCATACGATGCTATTGTGCTGATATCATGATAGTATAATGTATACTGACTGAAGGGATGTTTCCGCATGTACTTGAAGCTGGTCTTAACGAAGCGCTGCCACGTGATGGGGTTCTGCTGACCGGTGCAGCAGTTGTACACCACCACACCCTCGCCTCTGGAAAACAAGCGAAATATACAATAATATACAGGAAAACGAAAACGGCCCCGATGGCGTAGTAGTTAGTATAACCGACTGCCACGCCTGAGGTCGCGAGTTCAATTCCCGAACAAGTCAAACATTTGTGTGCAAGAACATGGATGTTTGACTTGGTCTGGTTGTTTCTACGTATAATATGTAGGTATTTACAAAAAAAAAGTATATATGTACGTTTATCCATTGTCTAGTACTCATAGTACAAGCTCTGCTTAGTTTGGGCTAGATGGTGTTGTGTGTATGTGATAGAATATTATTATTATATTATCTATAATAAGCTTTGTTGTTATATGTATGTAAAAGGAGTACACTATACATAACTATTGTTTGGTTGTTGAACGTATAACGTTTTTGACTAGGGATGAACCTCCTTCTTGCAGAAAATCAAAGCCTGTTATAAAAATTTCTTATAGAAGGAACACTATATATTATAAAGTTGTTTGGCTGCAAGATTTTATACGATAAAGATACTCCTATAACCTACGATACCTTGATAAACTACGGACGATGATTTGATAAACTAACCCTTTTTTTTTTTTTTTTTTGTTACCCAGGAAAATTGCTTGATGCACTACCCGCCGGCTAGGGGACGGCACCGGCGGGGCGTGTGGGACTCACCAGCCGAGCGCTGGTATACCCACTAAAAAACCTGGGGTGTTCCCTCTCTCACCCAATGGGGGGGACCACCTACACTACCTTTTGTTGTTTCCCAGGAAAAAATGCTTGATGCACTACCCGCCGGCTAGGGGACGGCACCGGCGGGGCGTGTGGGACTCACCAGCCTACTGCTGGTATAACCTAACCTAAACTTACGCTTATGCGTAGATCCAATGGCGTATTGGGAAGGTTATGTAAGGTGCTTTCGGTCACTGGCCGAGGGCCGCTGTACTATATAGCTGGTCTCTCCCACACAGTTATTCAGCTGCTTGAGAAGAGGATGTTATGTCATAAATTTTCATTATTATGTAATGTAAAATATTTTTTTAGGTTCACATGTCCGATTCTGTATTTCATTACTTATTCGTGAAGACGAAGACGTGTAATTGGTTTTGTGTTTTATTGTGTTTGTTTCGAAAGTTGTATGTGCCATTGGTCTTCCAAAGGCTAAATACTGGGATTGTTCTTGGAACAGGTTACGTGCCTTACAACTCTTGAACATCCTGCCTCTCATCTTCCAACTCGCTGAAAAAAGAAGTAAGTGTTGTACTAACCGTCTCAAATGCGTCCGCCACGCGCACACGATCATGAGGTTGATGACTGTGTCCACGGGCACCAGGTCCGCGACCTTGGTGCCGGTGCCCAGCATCGTGCGAAAGATGCCCTTGCCCACCGCCGCGATGATGCCGTTCGGACCGTTCCAGTTGTCCACCCAACCTTTCACTGGCTCTCGGAGGGATGAGAGCACTGGAATACGAAAATAATTCTGATTTAGTGGCAGATAATATTAGATAACAGTGAATGAAGGCAGAGAATATGATAATACTAGATTTGGCCGCAGCTTTGCTCGCGTAAATGTAGGTTAGGTAAGGTTGGTAACTACTTTTTACTGGATGAAAGGTAACCTATGATGTTCCCCTGAACACATGGACGCAAAATTTCATAATGATCAGGCCAGTAGTAAGGCGTGAAAGCGTAACAAACAAACAAACTCACATTCACATGTATATTATTAGCTAGGATAGTGTGGGTGTTTGTTATCCTAATTCCATCTTTATCAGTTGAAATACCTGGATATAGATGTGACTCCAGCTTTTAGATCTATCCATGCCACAGCCCTAAGCTATATTTGCTGTGTATTAGACCTTTACCCTCCTATCATTTGGTATTGCAGCCATTTTCTATAATTCTGTCAATGAGCAAGTCGGTACCATTACCTTTCTGCCTATAACATACATCAGATAGATTTGCGTTCAAATTAACGGAAAGAGTTTAGCTGTTCCTGTTCTTTTTTTTATACGTTATGTAGCAATTTGGCTGTATAACATTATACTTTAATATTGTTTCAGCAATGTGGTTACCCTTGCAAATAAATAGATAGGCTGCTGACTTGTCAATAATTATACAAGTGCAAAGCTATATACTGCCCTACCGAAACAGGCTTAGGAATTAGGGCATAATGAGATAATCTGTTTCTTTGTTCATTATTTTTGTGGCAGTGGGTTCAGTTTGGCTCTTACGAATTACATACATATGACCGGGCAGTCTAATAGGATTTTTTTGTTACTTTCTTACTAAAGTCACGAAAGAGAATTGTGCACTTTGTATGGGGGTTTTGGGTTGGAATGGACAGTCACTGAGAATAATAATTATATATTAATTTAGAAGCATTAACCAGTAGGAATTAGAAAAATAACAAAGTTTTGTGTCCAGGTGTTCCTAATTCGTTTGTTGTGGTGGTTTATATAAAAGTATTTGAAATGAAAAATCATTGTTTGTATGTTATTTTAATTTTTATTATTCTGATTCATATGTTACTAAAATGTTATCTAGGAACTGGGCTGATGGATTTAAATTGTTTTGATATCTTGCCCAACTCAAAAACCAAATAATTGTCATTATATAGGCGCAGCAACCTACTGTCTGTCGACCGTAGGATATATATATTTAGTAAATTTAAATACATTTATGTTAAAAAAGCCGTAACTTTGAGCTTGCCTAAGCTTTTTCAATCCCTAAAGAATAATTGCTTTATTAGAATCGTCTAGGTTGACGTCTAGGCTGTACTAATGAAGAAGTCTTTGTGGTTACACTTCATTTAATCTAAGGAAAGTATGCAGATAGTTTCATAACTTTAACATAAGGAATGATGTCCGTACTGATATTATTATATCAGTACGGACATCATACCATGTTATAAAAGCAGTTACTTGTTAGATAATATCTAATATTGCTTTGATAAAATACTTGTGGTCATAGTTTTTATATTGCACTGTCTTGGCTATTTGTAACTTGAACAAACTTTGCACTTAGGATTACCGAACCTGTGGATAATCTGGTCGCAGATTTATGAAAGTTTTTCCAACCTGTAGAATGTATATGTTACTATTCTGTAAACCTGGAGACAGGAGAGAAAAACCGAATATTATGCCACGCATGTTCTGATATGTGTACCTTAAAGAAAATTAAGCTCCAAAAGATTGAAGCGTAAATCTGAATTTGTTCTCCGTATTTGGCACGAGGCCAACGTGGTGGGTTACGTCTGAACCCTTTTCATACCAAGAGGGCTGTGCCCAGCAGTGGCATAGTTTATAGATATGGTTAATATTAATAATCAAACTTTAAAACACGAAGTATTTTTGAAATCTCATTATAAATAAATAAGATACAAGCGCTTCAAATGTGAAGTAGAAGTCAATGTTAAATGACAGAAAAAGGATTCACGATACAAACTATGACGTAACCGTTATTTAATCGTTGCTGTCTGAGGGAGATAGCGAGATATCCCAAATACAGCCCTACAAGATACTATACTTCCTTCTTTTGCAACCAATTTTGATAATCATCATCCTTATGCAATCCATCTATCTTTTCTTGGGTCTTCCTCTACTAGAGAATCCTTGCACCTCCATACTCAGAGCTCTCCAAACAACATTTCTGTCAACTCTTCTCATGACGTGTCCATACCAATTTTGATACTGTTTGCACAAAAAGATTTCTTTTGACTGCGATTTGCTCTTGTGTGAAAATAATGTACAAAATCATACATAGGCAACTACCCTATTATATCAATAGAGTCATGCTCTCTGTTACATGATATCTAAAAATTTCCGGTGCATTGCGGGTAATATATTTATTTGTCCAGTTCTATACAAATATACAGGTGTGGCGCGTCTATAAATGTATAACGTAGATAATAAATGCAATTATTGATAAAAAGATACCTTACCGATAACGTTTTTATGGTGAAGGAAAACATTGTAAGGAAACGTACATATCTGATGGGTTTTACGTAATGTTCTCCAAGATAAAGTCTGTCCACTAACACTGGGCTTTTGACTGCATCGATGCCGTAGTGGTTTCGGTCGGCCTCGCCACTGCCGCCGCGCCGAGTGTTGTGGGTTCGATCCCTACTACTAGACAATAGTGTGATCTAGAAATAATTGTTCCAAGTCTAGGTGTGCTTTGTGTCTGTTATTTAAATATTTATGAAGGGCCCGCGACACAGGAATTATAATTTTTATAGTAAGAAAGGACTCTGGCCAACTTTAGGATGGTTTTTAAACAAATCTAATATTGTTAAGCAAAGTAAATTCTGCGCTGCCAAAATCACATGTAGCGTATCAATTATTGATTTTGTCACTTTACTACATTACGTACAAATGTTGTATCGAGTATGATGTAATCATTCGCGGGTAACAAGCGCGGAGCTCACGTTTAAACCATTCATCAATGATAACACCTTTATTTATACGAAATTCTTTGATAACATCGTGACACAGTTTTCTACTTATTAATAATATTATGCGGATTATGAGGAAGTTGCGAGTCATATGACTCTGTCCCGTGGTGTATATTTATGATTATGATTATGTGGTGCCTGAAGACCCGGGTCAACAACAACACTATAGTGTTGTTGGGCTTTTCGGTAACGATATTATATGCTGTAGCTTGCAGCCTGGCAATGTGACTATTAGTTAGTAGTAATCGAGGCACACCTGTGCGACTACGGACGAATAAGCAGAGATGAATGACTCTTACATTTCATACAGAATTTTTTATTTTTTTATTTTGCTTCTCATAATGACCACGCTCCGCCTGATGGTAAGCAGTTGTGTGGTCTAAGAGCAGTGGCCTCCACATCGTCATCATAGCAACCGAGGCGATGTTGAGGTCTCTACTTTGATGGCCTGAGAAGGTGCTTTTTCACGCCCCGCTTAAATGACTCAGGATTGAAGGAAGAAGTAAACACGTGCCTTGGTGGAGAATTCCATGCCTTCCTCGTTCGGCAGAGGTATGAGGACTCAAACTTGTTGGTACGCTGGCGCTTGTGATACAATGTACATCATACATTACTACAGGTGCTAACATTTCAATTTTTTTTGTTCTTATGTAGGTATATTTTCTTTAATCTATATTATGATGTGAAAATTTTGTAAGCCCATTGTGTGCAAATAAAGTTTATTATTATTATTAGGGCGCTGGGCTATTACCACCAACTGGGCATTTTTAGATGCCAAGCTACTATCAAACATTCTTTATGGCAACATAAGCGCAAATAAATGTCACGGGACTACGAGCCAGTAGCCGGTATTTATTTTCGACGTTTCTCATTCTTATTTGGCCGAAATTATATTTGGATAAAATATGTATTGAAATTAAACTAAGTACTATATACGGATTTTATCGCGTTGTTTATTTAGCACTGTATTACAAAATTTTGAAAATATTACACTACTACTACTACTACTATTGATTTTATTTTACTAATTTATAAGCTAATAAAATTATTTAAACTATTAAATCTATTTATTTTTGGTTTACACTTTCCCCGACGTTTCGGTTGCTTTTCAGCAGCCATGGTCATGGGGAGACTAAGATGGTAGTTGTCTCAATGTTCCAGTGTAGTTATTTCAAAGTACCCGAACATAATTTAATCATGGGTGTTTCTATTTAATAATTATTTAAATTTTTGTCGTTATGCCTTTTGATCGCCAGACAGTATTGTCATTTAATAATATTATCTACAAGGACATATGTAGATATTGGTCTTAACGAAAGCGATGACTTATGTAAAGGCGGCACTTCACATGGTTATTTGTATTTGGTATTGGGTGTTTGCTGTACTTGGGCGAATATTTGACAAATGGGCAAACATACAGATATTGGCAACTTTCACCGTCTACACATGGAGCCAAATAAGGCGTCAAATAACAAATATTTTGAATGAGCAGAGGCAATTATTTACCAACAGCATGGACGTCTTCAAACTTGTAGCAGGATTTTATTATTTAAACGCATGCTATTATTATATGCTTTGTATTAAAAAATACAAGGTTGTAAAAAGACCATGGAGAGCAAGGCGCTGGTGGATGTCGAGTATGCACAAAAATAATATTCAAGACAACGGCCCGGGATGTCAAGTTGACAGCCCGCGCATTTGAAATTGACATGAGTTGCCGCCAACGCTGGCCATTGTGTGGATGGTTTAGTTGCGTATTTGCCTATTTGCCGTCTTTGATAATCTTTTTGATGTGCGTCGAAAAACCTGCAAGCACGCGGTAACGCGTGTTTAGTATTTGCCGTAGTTGTCAAATAGGCAAAAAAGGTAAATACTTTGCCACACAAACCATCTACACATTGTTATTATTTGTCAAATTTATCAAATACGCAAATAGAATAACCATGTGAAGTGCCGCCATAATAAACAGTTTGCAACAAGTTTGTAAGACGTTACTTTAAAGACCCACATTTATTACGGAATCTGTCATCGGACACTTGATTACAATCTCTCACAGTCAATGTGTTTGGCGATGAAGCACGCTAACCTAAAAGATACTTATTCACACATGACTCAACACAAATAGATTGTACTCATCAAAACCAGAAATAGGCAAAGGGCTTAACTCCTTGGAGGTACGCATTATAAAATTGGAAGCAGCGCTTCTTACATACAGGTCGATTATCCATCTTAATATACTAGTGGTATTGGCCTGTCTCAGACATGAAAAGCTTTGGTATTTGGTATTTGTTATCTATGATAACTAATCGGCATTAACGTAAATAATGTTATACTCCCCCTTTTGCAATATTTTAGCTTATTATCTTTTTATTTAGTATGAGCTCTCATAAAAAGCGGAGTACATAATTCTTAATTATGCTTTCGAATATTAACTTAAAATAAAAGTTAGCTAACGGGGCAGTTTTATTTTGATAATAATCATTATTATTTTAAAATACATATTATTATTTGCGTGAAATAAGTTAAAAAACTGACAAACAATAATGGCAAGCTTAAATGGCGCTGTGATCGACTTTCGCCACTGTAAAACGCCATCTACCGGCAAAGGCAGAACAACGTCCATCAGACCAGCCAGTACAGTTATATTTTCAAGGCCTTATACATTTATCATCAAATTTTAGACATTTCTTTGAACTATCAACATATATATTTACCGATTCAATGAATATCTTATCCGAATGATATCACAAGAAACCCGAGAATTACTCTTAATCAGGCGATATTTATCTCTGATAAACATTACATTGTGCACTAGTGTGCATACATTACTCATATTTGTCAAAGTAATTTCTGATGTTCATTGCAGGTATTTAATAGATTACACAGTCTAAATTTTTACTAATATTAAAAAGCTAAAGAATTTGTTTGAATGCACTAAGGTCTGAATCTACTACTAGTCACATCTGAAAATTAGCTTCTATAGCTTACATAATTTTGTCTGCGGCTTCGTTCGTGTATGTGTTTGTAGATTAATTTCTATCCCTCTATATATATATACTTTTCTGTACCCCTGACAACGAGCATGCGAAGTTTCATGATGATCGGTCGATTAGTTAAGGCATGCAATGTTAGTTGCGATTATTTTATTGGGCTATCTAACTTTATGCTACATCCGGGCCTACCATATCATTTTTGCTACTCTTGTTGTATATAAAAGGTCTCATAAACGCGAGTGCTTGGCATTATGTTCATAGACTTATGTACCATTAGGTATAAGCATGCATGCCACCTCAGGATATCTTTAGAGCAAGCAAAATATGGTTACTTATCACCTCATGACAAAACTGGATATGAATAAAAAATCTCCTCTTCCTTTCTCACTTTCTGTTTGTCCTGTATCTCCTTTTTATAAGCGACTAAACCTATGTGACTCACCGATGGAAGGTCGTACAATAGCCACGGGAAGATTGCCGCTCTCCTTTATAAGCATGTCCTCTGCTAACGCCTTCGTAAACGTGTACGTGTTGGGCCGGTCCCCTGGAAACATTTAAACAACAAATCATTAATATACTGCACTAGATAATCACAAAAATATGAACCAGTGGATCTTTAGTTAAGAGTTAAATAGTAGCAAAAAGCACAGCATAGAAAAATCTTTTTTTAGACCTGGGATTTCCCGTGGACTCGGACTGGTTGACTGGGGACTCCTCGCCTACAGAAGATTGACAGACAAATAGCCTTGTGTTGTATTCCTAAGGTAATTATTTAGTTTTATTACCAAATGGTTCGAGTTGCAATCTATAGGGTCTCTGCTGTATGTTTTGCGCTGCAGTGTTGCTATACATAGGAAGATACATAGGTTTATCTACGGGTTGGGAAGAGATGTATTATAACTACATTTTGCCAGTTACGATTTTAGGTTCCATGTTATATGCTAATGCCGTCCAGGCGTTACGCTGCTACTGCGAATCTCTTAACAGGAAAACATAACAACACCTTACTCGAGAATCGAACCCGACACCTCATTCACTACTACTACAAACCACACTGAATGCATGCTTTACAATGCTAGGTGCTAGTTAAAATATCACATATTCTAGATTGAGTCAAGCATTGGGCTTGTAGCAACTTCACACAGATAAGGAAGTTTTAACGAACGTCAGCAGATGGCGTTGTAAACAATTTGCACTACGCCATACATACCTGAATCTCGCAAGCGAAGTTTACGCAGCGAGTACATCACTGGCGGGCCGGTTTATATTGAGGTAATGTTACTCAGTAGTGGCTACGATATTGCGTGATATATTTATATTGAGTATGGCAAGCCTTTGGTCTTATATAAGGGTACTACCAGTGGGTAGACTATGGATTGCCACTGATAGTACCATGGTGCGGGCATGTCTGTTAGTGTGAAGGTGTGTAAGCTAGTGCTGGGGTCTCACCGACGAGGTCAGGCGTGATCCTGTCGACGAGCTCATCTGGCAGGGTCTGCACGAGCGTGACGACGTGCTCGGGGTGCGCGGGCGGCGCGTACACCGTCTCCTCAACGCGCTCGCGCTCGCAGTTGCAGTACGCCGTCGACACGTGCACTAGCGCCTGACACACACACACACAAACCATCAGTCAATACCAGCAACGATCATATTATTATATAATAATTAGCTTCTGCCTGCGGCTTCGCTGGCATAAAATTAGGTTAGGATAGGTAAGGTACTGTTACTAACAGCACGTTTTATTTCAATAAAATATAGCTTATGATACTCGGTCATAATATAGCTTTCTAATGGCGAGATAATTTAATTAATCTGATGAGTAGTTACAATTTAAAACCTTACAAACAAACAAAAAATCAAATCTTTCCTCTTTATAATATTCGTATAGATGTACTTCAGACCGAATTTCGATCATGGTGGACAGTCTTAACGGAGATTTGAGGACACAAGATATTTATAGTGCACAAGTCTGTGCTACAACAGAAGTGAACTCTCATAGTCCGATGGGATGGTAATTGGACGTAATCGAGAGAAATCAAACACAGAAACAACGGCTTAACTTGCCTGGGCATGGGAGTGTGTAACACCTCTAACTTTCTTACTCTTTCCGCTATTGAGATCTTGACGGAAACTATAACTTTTTGAAGGACGCAGAATTCGAAGCCGGGACCTAATGCACAGCAGTCGCATTTACTTCCGCTGCGCCACCGAGGCAGTTATAATTCGTGATATTCGCGTAAACTTAAGACAATATTAATTAAAAATAGCTCAATATTTTTTCTTGCGATATCTTGAGCTGAGGCTCACTCTAAAGTATCATGAATATCCCTAAGTATGTTTTAAATATCGCACAAAGTATAAACGAAATATTTGGCGTAAGATAGAGTAAAAATTATACCATACTTTTACGGAAAAATAACATCAAGGCCATCTTATCGGTAAATGTCCGATAAACGACGTCAAAACCTATCGACTAAGAGTTTTTAAGTGTTTATAGTTGGTAAAGTCCAATGAACTACAAGCTAAGGTTTTTTACAATTTGAAAGGCCAGTTATAACCACTTATGTAATCTTGTCGGTGAAATTCTGATTAACGATACCCTATTCTTACTGATTAGAACGACTTCATTGGTCTTAGCGGTAAAGCCACAATAGTATTTTAATTAATAAAACTGCCCACGTAATCTTGTCGGTAAAAGACTTAAAAACAACGTCATCTAGTCGACTAAGGCGATGGTTATTTTTGCCAGTAATACTACTAATATACTTTACTTAATAAAAACAAAAATGTAATATAATCGGTAAAACTTTTACCGAATAAAATACTTAAAAGGATGTTATTCGGTAAAAGTCCGTTGAGCTTACCTCAAGACTAAGCATGCGATGACAGAGTTGGACCAGCTGTTGCGTGCCAAGCATGTTGATGGTGACAGATAGCTTCAGTTTCTCGTCGAACTTCACCGTCGCCGCCGAGTGGAATACCACTGATACCTGGTGAACAAACAGAGAAGGTGGTTAGAATACCACGATGTACACAGCGCGTCGGGTAATAGCATAGTTGGTAAAACTTTTGGTCAAACATGGCAAGGTTTTGAGTTCAATCTTACGGTGTACACAGCGTTGACAAGTCGATTCTATATGTGTGACAAGGGTGACACTAGGTTAAGCAT
Source organism: Catocala nupta (assembly GCA_963675205.1). NCBI lineage: Eukaryota > Metazoa > Arthropoda > Insecta > Lepidoptera > Erebidae > Catocala > Catocala nupta. The sequence continues at coordinate 1,163,427 of OY776105.1, forward strand.
GATACGGCTCTTTGACCTTTTCCCTGTACCGTGTTAAACATTATAGAAAATCTATTGTTATGTTCATATGTGACGCATCGGACAGGGGACCTGTTATAAAGATGGTAGACCTTAAACCACACCTGGTGAAATAAGGGAGAAGTATAGCTTCACGATAGACCAAAATCCACAGTTGGTGAAATAATGGCCACTGCTTAATAATAATTATATATGCAATGATTATATTGAATTTAGTTAAATTCAATATAATCATTGCATAGAAACATAGGAGTGACGAAACGTTACGTTGTAGCATTTTTTGTAAATTCCATTACTGTGTTTTGAAACATCTAAACAACTGATACAATCAACAGTTGCGAGCCCGTTCGCCCCTCAAGTTTCGCCCCCTAGTAGGTATTTGTTAGGTTTCTTCTTAAATCCACCCAAAAATAGGAGCCCTGTGAAGCGGAGCTCCGTTTTTCTATGAAAGGGGCGAAAGTCAAGGGGCGTGCGGGCTCGTAGTCAATCAACCAGACTGGAGATATCTATTTGGGGCACACAATTTTGTGTCCCTAGTAGGAATGGAACCCACAATACTCAAAATATCGCAAGGGCGAGGCAACCACTTAAAATCACTACGCCATGCATAAACTTTGTTTTACAAGTAAAGACTTAATATATTAATACGATATTAATATTTAATACATACAAAATTAGGTGACACTGTCGAGCCGTTCTAAAATAAAACTTATTCCCTTTATAATTAGGTTGCTATTCGTTTAGTATTCTGTAGTTCAAAGACTTACCTTCTGACAAAGCATGGCCTGGTCTGCGGCGCTGATGCCCAACTCCGGTTCAGTGATGTCGCCCACTATTGGGACTATCTTGTTCAACGCTTGAGGACTCTCTCTCCGAAGGGTCGCGAATAACTGCACAAAAGAGAAATAACAAATTAGAAATTATAATTAAACAAGTTGTGACCGTGTCTTCGCTCGCGTAAATGTACATAGGTTAGTTTAGATAGTAACAGTACTTTTTCTGAACAAAAGGTACCCCATGTCCTTTTCTGTTCCCCTGACAACGTGTATGCGAAATTTCATGATGATCGGTCGAGTAGTTAAGGCGTGAAAGCGTAGAAAACAAACAAACTGACATTCACATTTCTTTTTTCTTTTCGTGTGGTTAGTGGCCAACCTGTTGTCAAGAGTTGTTCAAGCCGCCCGTAGGCCTCTGACATGGCTTAATGACTGCTGTCAATTTGACAACAACCGGAACCGACTTTTTACGTGCCCTCCGAAGCACGGAGACGCTCAGATAAAATACCACTAAGTGGTCACCCATCTATAGACTGACTGCACCCAACGTTGCTTAACCTCGCTAATTGTTTACGGATCAGTAAGTGCAACTGGCTATGATGATTTATAATATTAGTTGACGCAACACACAACTCTAAAAACATTATAAAGAATGTGTGTAAATTAAACCTGAGACTTCCTACACAACAGTCGCATTCATTACCGCTGGGCCACCGAGGCAGTCCATTTTAAATTAAATGACTCGCAAATTATATCACAAATCACTAGTTCCTGTTAACCTTTTGAGGTAAACTAAATGCTTGTTGCTTGCAGCGATAGCCTAGTGGGAGATCGTTAGACTGCCAAGCAGAGGTCTCGAGTTCGATTCCAAGGCGCGCATCTCTCACTTTTCGAAGTTATATGCGTATTAAATAGTTAATTATCGCTTGCATTAACGGTGAAGGAGAATATTTTGAGAAAAGCTGCATGTCTGAGAGTTCTACATGTTCTCGAAGATATGTGAAGTCTGTCAACCAGCACTAGGCCAGCGTGGTGGACTACGGCCTAACCCTTCTCACACTGAGAAGAAGCCCGTGCCCAGCAGTAGGACAGTTTGGTACAGGGCTGATATTATTATTATATAAATACTTATGCTATGAGTACATTTTTGTCGGGTGTACAATGGATGGGAATCTAACTTATGACCACTCAATCGCAAGCCTTTGCCTTTCTATATTAGTGTTGTCAGTCTCAGATTTATATATTTTATCTTTCTTTGCAATTATATCTTAATACCCCGGTGAGATAAGTTTGTGCTACACACCCACATTCCGTCAGCTAGTTTTAGGTAAGTCACGTAATAGGGCCAAGCATATCATTGTCAACCGAACATAGTTCCAAAATGTAAATTTCTAGACGTAATAACTAACACTGCAAAACTTGAGAATCGAATCCGAGCCCACATGCCCAGCGAACACATTCTCTACTACTGCGTCATAGAGGACACAAGTCATTTACGATAGAGCTATTCTAATAGAGATTCACACACCCGAAAAACGCTTTGACGGCACAAGGAACCGAACTTGTGACCTCACGCTCTATAGCGCTTACTTATACAAAAGAAACAGCAAGACAGAATCAGATAACCGCGTATATAATTACTAGATGTGCCCGCGGTTTCACCCGCGTTTATCGTTACTATGCCGCCCTCGTGGGTCGCAGCGCGATGTTATATAGCCTATAGTCTTCCTTGATAAATAGGCTGTCCAACACTAAAAGAACTTTTCAATTCAAACTAGTAGTTCCTGAGATTAGCGCGTTCAACCAAACAAACAAACTATTATCGTTTACGCGAACGAAATATTAAACTTCTATGAATATACAGCTTTTATCCTAGTTTAATAAAAAATATTAGGTACTAGATTTTGCCTGCGGGTCTGCTCGCGTAAATGTAGGTAAAGGTAACGTCCATTTTCTTTCACTCGGGAAAAGTCATTTTTCTGGATGAAAGGTACCCTATGTCCTTTTCTGTACCCCTGACAACGTGTATGCGAAATTTTATGATGATCGGTCAAGTAGTTAAGCCGTGAAAGCGTAACTAACAAACTCACATTCACATTTATAATAGGTATTAAGTTATGATTCGAAAGTAACTCTGTTTGTCTGTTATCTCTTCACGGCTAAACCATTTAACTGATTTTGATGCAATTTGGTAGGTACAGAGATAGTTTAAAACCTGGGCAAGGACATATGCTACTTAATAAAAATAATAATAATAGTGTAGGTACACTCGGCCAAGAATATGGTCTATTACCCCACGATTGAGGTTTATTTGAACATCATGAAACAACAAGGTCGATTTCCCCTTGCTATAATGTTATGACAGTGAACATTGCTCTCTTTACACATGGTCTGACACAAATATAAATCATGATGTATATATTTGCGTCAAGCCATGTTTCAAGTTAGAAACTTCAACCTTAGCGATTATAAGATTTCACAGAAACTTTTGTCAAAACTGGTAGGACCCTTTCTTGCCCGACGGTACCACACGGGCGGAACCGCATGCAAAAGGTAGTTATTTATCTATCTCTGATGTTTAGTTTGCTTTTCAGCAGCCATGGTCACGGGGAGACTAAAGACTGCCAACCGCCTGTTATTTAAAACTATTGATTTATGATGATACTGCATTTAAAACTTAAACTTATAGCTTATAAATTGTATTTATACTTAATATCCGACATGTCAATTAATGATAAATAGTAGGTAATGACTAAATCTAGACATGAATTATAATTATTACACAATTATAATTAATGTACATATTAGTGACCTTTTAAACAGTCAAGGTGGTACCACTGACTTTTTGACTGCACTGACGGCGCAATGAATTAAGTGGTCACCTCGCTTTTTTTTAAGTCAACTCACGTAAATCCTCCTAGAGATTCTCCTCTCGTAAAGACACCTTCCCCACTAGGAATAATACATGTATTGCTGGGTTCTTTACAAACATTCAAACAACAGACGCAAAGAAAACCCAGACTAGGAACAACCGGTTCATGTGGATCACACGAATTTTTGTCGCGTGTGGGATTCGAACCCACAACACTTGGGGTGCTGGCAATGGCGAGGCAACCACTTAAACGACTGCGCCATCAATGTTGCACGTGCAGTCTAGTCTCGTAGTAAATAATAATAATAATAATAATAATATTTATTGCCATTAAAATTACAAATAATACAAAACAGGTTTTAAAATTCAAGAATTGTTTACATTGTTAAAATTTTCTGAATCAATTAAATTCCCCGCACTAGGCTAAGCCTGTCCTGCGGGAAATTGCTGGATTCATCCAAATGCAACTTTTACATAGAGCGGTTTTGAACCGAGTACAAAATTATAGTGTAGATACAATTAAATGGTAATAGAACAATTATATAAAAATAAAAAAAAAAACGTATTGTGATAGACATAAAAAAAAAAACAAAGTACAATTATAATTCAACGGTAAGATTAATTAATAACATCATAAAAGACTAATATGGAAAATAAGGTAAATAGGGCAATCATTCTTAACTATATAATACTTTTAAAGAGATCTTCTGTTTGGAGGTAAGTCAACGTTAATAACGTCTTGGTTAGTTTTAACTTGGCCTCACGATGAGACAGTAAATAAATTTTACAAATATTATTAATTTTGTTATATAAATAAGGCTTAAGATATGCACTAAACTTTTTTGCAAACGTTGTTTTGATTGGTGGAATTGGGAGGCTAAATACGCGTTTCTTGATCATGTCTTTATAGTTTTCTGCATTTAATACCTCTTTATGGCATAGGAGAATAATTTTGCTTAGAAACAGTCGTCTGACACTAAGGACCTGAGCGTCATTGAAGAGTTCAACGGTTGGGTATCGGAAGGTCTTTCTCAACATCGTTTTAAGCACTGCACGTTGGGCCCTTTCTAGAGTAATTATGTAGGAGGTGGTAATACCACCCCAAGCCAAGATGCAGTACTGTAAAATCGATTGGCCTAGTGTAAAGTAAACAGTCTTCAACAAGCTTGTTGGAGCCACGTCGCGTAATTGTTTCATAACGTAAATGAGCTTTCTAATTCTAGCAGACGTGGCCACAACATGCTCCTTAAAGGAGAGTTTTTCATCTATTATAACCCCTAAGTACTTAACGCTTGTAACTCGCTTTAGTGAATTACAGCAGCATCTTAAAGTATTGCACGTATGAACGACCAGTTTTAGATATGGTGGAGGAGCAGTAGTAGCGGTCTTATGAAAGCATATGAAAGTGGATTTTGTTAAATTTAACGTTAGAAGGTTGGCTTCTAACCATTTCCATATCTGAAAAAGTCCTTGTTGAGCAGTCTGTAACACCTTATCCCAAGACTTGTCGTGGAACAGAATCACAGTGTCGTCTGCATAGTTAATTATTTCTGCATTTTGTTGGCATTTCAGGGATATGTCATTAATATAAGTAAGAAAGAGCGTGGGGCCCAAAATACTACCCTGAGGAACGCCATAAACTACTTCACGTTCTGTACTGATGATAGAAACCACTTTAAGACATTGTCTCCTGCCGGTAAGATAACTACGAAACCAATCTAGACAGATTCCTCTGATCCCAATACCCTCAAGCTTTCGTAAGAGAATCGGTATTGAGACGGTATCAAAAGCTTTCGCCAAGTCAAGGAAGACACCCAAACACGCTGATCCCTCGTCTAGGTGTTTAGAGATAATATTAGTTAGTAATGAAACAGCGTGTTCGGTGGATTTTCCTTGACGAAAACCGAATTGTTGATTTGATAATAATTTGTTGGATTCTAGGAAATCAACTAGTTGTTTATTAATGATCTTCTCTAACAATTTTGAAAAACTGCTTAGCAAAGAAATGGGCCTGTAGTTATTGGGATCATTGGTAGCTCCACTTTTGTGGATAGGCGTCACCGCAGCGACTTTCCACTTATCCGGAAAGGTTCCGCTAGTCATACTTTGATTAAAAATGTGGGTGAGGGGTAGTTTTATATAACTGTTTGCAAATTTTATGAAGCGATTGGTAATTCCGTCAAGACCAGGGGCACTATTGTCCTTTAGCTGTAAAATTAGTTTCTCTATTTCGTCTGTATTAGTTGGCTTCATGAAGAAAGAGTTTAATGGTGAAGTAGTTACTTGGACATGGGATATTAAAGTTTCCTCCGACAGTTTTGAGCGAGTTAGTATTTTACTAGCAAGTTGCTGTCCCTTAGACGCTAGTAGTTTATTGCAGTAATCCAGAGATGATTCTACATTTTCCTGAATGTTACATAGGTCGCTAGAGTTCCTTTTTATTGATACAGAGCTAGTAATACTTTTAATAGTTCTCCATAATTTACTTGGATTACCACGGCTTTTTTCTATTTCCTCCTTACTATACTGATTTTTTAACTTTCTTAAAAGATCTTGGTAATAGTTCCTATAGCGAGTATAAATTAGCTTTTTAAGGTTATTTTCTGGATGTTTACGTGCGTCTATGTGTAGTTTGTCTCTGTGGATCGAACATCTGACAAGCCCTGGTGTCATCCATGGCTTGATTATATTTTTACGTCGGCTAACATGAGTAACTATTGTATGGCGATCTCTTATTGAGGATATAATATCAATAAATGTATTAGCTGCTTCGTTAGGACACGATTTGGCAGTTACAATTGACCAATCAACAGTCTTTAGTTCAGAGTCTATAGCATCCCAGTTAAGATTAATAAGAGTTTTCCTATCCCGCTTGGGTTTTGGTGTCTCGCTGCTGATACCTACCATCACTAGGTCATGGTCAGTAACTGCTGAAGTACAAACTACAGATTCAAAACTATTAGATACCTTTACGAACACATGATCAAGGCACGCTTCTTTACGGGTAGGTTTATTTATAGCCGCCCGAAAGCCCAAGTGAGCCATGAGGCAGATATAGTCAGAGCATGATTCGGCATGATTTGTATTAATATTTATATCTCCCGCAATGACATAACATGGGCTATTAGTCATATTTTTAGTAACTAATTCGAGGGAGCTTAAAAATTGGTTAGTAGTCTGGAATGATGGCCTAAAACAGTTATTACATTTGGTATGTGGACTTGTAGACAGTTGGCATCTAGCAGGTTAGGTTCGCTTATTACTGGTGTCCAACATTCCCGGACGTAGACCACTACACCACCTGCGCGGTTTATGAATTTTGAGGTCGTCAAGGATATATACTCATCTATTTGGTTAATAACCGACCCACTATTTATCCAGCATTCGGTTAGAACAATTATGTCAAACTTGAAATTAAATCTTTTCAATACTATAATGAAACTGTTGAAGTTATGTTGTAGGCTCCTAATGTTGAAAGTCAGAATTTTTAAATTATATTTACAAATTAACGGAGCACACTGCTCAGCGAGATCGACTTTGTGGCAAATTACATTAAAGGAATTGTCAATTTCATCTAGATACTGCACAGTGGTCATTTTTAATGTAAAGTTTATTCAACTTTAGAGATTTTATTTCAGATATGGATTTTGCCACTTGACAGAAGAAATTATGGGATTTAATATAATTTAAAAACATAGTACTTAATTCTAAATATATCACGATGTTCATTATCATCAACATAACTTCATGCTTCACAAGTACAACAACAAAATTGAAAAGAATATAACATAAATAAAAAAATAATATAAAATCAAGAAAACTAAATATAACAATTAATAGCCAAACAACACTACAATTAGTCTGCCTATAACAATTAATTAGTAATAGATCGAAATAAATCATTTTGGCTGTCAGAATGAGACAAGGAAGTACCTTTAACAGAGCCAATAAGCTGCTCGATGTCATCAGATGAACGTATAAGGGCTGCATGGTGTTTCCGCTCCTTGGTACTTTCTGCTTTCCTGACGTAAATAGCTCCATTTCGTACCCAGCAGAAACGAAAATTGTGCTCCTTTGCCCGTTTCCTTGCTTCCCCGAATAGTTTTCTGTTTGGTTTTGTAAGTCGTTCGTTGAAGTATAGCGTAGATGTTGGACCGCTGACGATATCCTTAGATGTGATGTTACGTCTCACTCTAGCAGCAGATAGTAGTTCATCTCTTTTAGTTTTGCGTAACAGTTTTACCACAATCAATCTCGGTTTGTCGGGGTTCTTAGAAAGCTCGTTACGTTTATTTCCTACTCTTTGGACTTGGTCTATGTCAGATTCGGTTAATTCAACACCCAGCTTTTTTGCAGTGATTAACACCAGATGATTTAAGCTCTCGCTATTTTGTTCCGGAAGACCAGCTATCTCTAACTCATTTCTCAGTTGGTACTGTTCCCGAGTGTTCACATTGGTTTGTAAATCAGAAAGAGACGTTTTCAATGCTAAGATTTCTAGGTCTTTGGTTTCAAGGCGCTTTTCGTATTCTTCCGTTTTCTGTTTGAGTGTAGCAGATACCATATCAAGTTGCGTTTTAACTTCCTGCATGTCTTGCCTTAACAGTTTTATCTGAGTTAGAATCTCAGCTTGGCCTGGTTCATCTATTATGTTATAGGAGTCTGACTTACCCCGACTACCGCGAGTTAGGGTAACATTATCAGTCGGTTGTGGGTGAACTGTTGGGGTGCTTGTGTCCCCTGTTTTTGGGTTGATGATAGAGCATTTTTGACACGCCCATTCCTTTTTTTGTTTGTCTGTTGTTTTGTTAAAGCTTTCAACAGACATGTGCAAGCATTTCAAGTCGTAACGTTCTCTGCACTTGGAGCATTCCATATAAAGCAATGTTGATATTTTCTTACGACACGCGTAGCAACAGTTGACCATTTTTGATAATAAAATTATTACGATGTATTTGATATCGTTTCCTGGAATTTGCGCGGAGGAGCGGGCGGGTGGCGGGCGGCAGAGTGCAGTGCAGGTGTGCGCTCGGTGGCACGGGCGATGTTTGACGTCACAGCGAGCGATCCACGGGTTGGGGTAGGTCAGGGACCGGCGAATATTATAAAAACTTTTTATCTTAAAACTGTGATAACTTTTTAGTTTGGTTGAATTATCAAATTTGGTTTTCACTAATAGTTAGATAACACAATAAACTTTAAGTAAATGATAAAACAAATGTTAATATGTTATATTTAACACTTAAAACTGATATATTTTGCGGAGCAAAATAAAACGTGACTACTCGGTTCAAAAGCGTTGAATATTCATCTGTTTATAAGTTTTTCTGTTAGGACATTTTCCATAGCAACACGGAGTTTAAAATCGCCTTGCCGTGGGACCTTGAACATAGCTATGAAATTATTGGATGCTATACACCTCTGCCTACCCTTTTTAGCTATACAGACGTGAGCCGATTTACATTGCGAATGGAAGCTTATCTATTTTATACTACAAAGAAAAACTTGTCTGTTTGTAGAGGGTAATTTCTGAAACTATTGGATTGATCCTGAAAACATTTATGGCCAGTCCCACAACTAACAAGTAAAAATTATCCGAAAGGTAAATAGCATGCTGTCTCTCTCATGTTAGGTTAAAGAAGAGAGATGGCGAGACTTTTATCTTATAGATAAATGCTATTTGGAGGTGGTGGGCACAAGCCCTTAGACTTATAAAAAGCTATATCATCATAGGCTCTGTTTTAATGACATGCCACGCGAAGCCACGTACAGAAGCTAGTATACACTAAACAATATCTCAAGTTATTATAGAAAACAAACAAAATACAATGTCTCATACGTAGAACGCAAAGTAATTTACATTCAATTACGGCGAATGAATAAAACATGTGCACTGAATGATTGAACGAATGAACGAATGAAATTACGATGTACGTACATACATACATATGAATATAAATACCACTTTCACTTAAGATACTGCAAACACGCACTAGCCATTCATTCCAGATGTTGCTTGCTATTTAATTCAATATTTTCTTACTAGTTTATGCCCGCGGCTTTACTCGAGAAAACGACTTTATACTAGATGAAATATACTCTTTATCCTATTCTGTACCCCTGTCATCGTAAATGCGAAATGCATGATTATCGGTCAAGTAGTTGAGGCAAGCAAGCATTGCAGGCAAACAAACGCACATTCGCATTTATTATATCTGTTAGGATAAGTTTAATATCAATTTAGTGATTGCGACATTTTAAATTATATGTTGGGCACATGGGAATGTCTATTTAAGACGAAAGGGCAAAAGAATATACACAAATGATTTAAGTGATTAAGAAATTTCATGCACGTTTCCCGCCTAAAAATATTTGAAATGAATATATCTTGTAACCCATAATATACGTTGAAGTTATGTCTGTAGGTCCCAAAATACTTTCGGCGGGTTCGCGATTGTATTTGAAAATGATTTGCCGACTCATGTAATGTTGAGGACCACCGTGGTAAATTTAGTCGGTATTACCGGGACGTCGCCATCTTTTCCCGGGTGAGTCCGACATAATCCCACCCCTGCGGAGGGGTATGCGTCAATGCATTATACCCCATGTAAAATAAAGTACAAAATTTTTGCACTCAGATCTTTTTAAAAATGTATCAAATACCTACCAAGATCTTAGGCACATTTTTTATCGGTGTGTCACATTCGTTTAGAACCTAATATAGCATAGTTATTTTTTATGATGGTTCATTTATTTCGAAAAGTAATAATAATACCAGCCCTGTGTGGTCCCACTGCTGGGCACGTGCCTCTTCTCAGCGTGAGAAGGGTTAGGTAATACTCCACCACGCTGTGCGGGCCCAGTGCGGGTTAGTAAACTTCACATAATTATCTTCAAGAACATTATGGAGAACCCTCGGATATGCAGGTTTCCTTACGATGTTTTTCCTTCACAGTTAAAGCGAGTGATAATTAACAATTCAATTCGGAAAAGTTTTGGAAAAGTAAGAGATGCGCGCTTTAGGATCGAACTCGAGACCGCTTCGTGGCAGTCCAACGGTGTTCCAATAGGCTATTGCTGCTAAAGTATATAATCGAAAAATTTATAAAATTTCGAAGGTTTAGTAAAATTTTACAGGTTGTATTGGTAGCTAGAGACAATACCTAGAGACCCATCTCTATGTATTGTCTTTGTTGTTTTATTAGAGAACGACCTATTCTGAAAGCAGTAACTGAATTATTTTTATTTTGTAGCTTACTAAATAAGACAATTAAGTAAATTTTTCTTTATGTTTCCTTTTTTTAGACAACTCTTGCACTAGGCATAACATTTATGTATATGTCTTACTAGGCTTCGTTATTTTTATTACTAGAAGACTACAGATACTACTAGGAATGAATCCTGTCTCACGAGGGGCTTTACAAACATTCAAACAACGGACACAAAGAACACTCAGACTCGGAACAACCATTTGTAGATCACACAAAGTTTTGTTCCGTGTGGTATTCGAACCCAGTGGTAGTGGCGAGGTGACCACATTAATCTACAAATACTATCTGTACCTACTAAAGTGTAACTGTTGCCAGACATATTTGACATGAACCATCATTTGATGTCACTTGCCTTACCAATCGCCTAAACAATACCTAAACGCCTGATTACTAAAACCAAAGGAAAATACCGTGTCGCACTCGCAAAGAACTTTACAGACATGACTACAACGGACACAAAAAACATACAGATGGCGTAGTGGTTTAAGTGGTTGCCTCGCCACTACCCCTGCGCCGAGTGTTGTGGGTTCGAATCCCACACGGGACAGAAATTTGTGTGATCCATAAATGGTTGTTTCGAGTCTGGGTGTTCTTTGTGTCCGTTGTTTGAATGTTTGTGAAGTCTTCCGCGACACTGGATTTAATCCTAGTGCGGGAGTTGTAAAAGAACTATGTGTAAACTTAGATAAATTTTAAGCCCTTTACCATCAAACCGTCGGATTAGTCCCATTCGCCACCTCCAGCATTGCCCCCTCCGGTGGCGAATGGAATATTTTCCAAAAAAAATATCCCATTCGCCATCGGGGTTGGCAACTGGGATGAGTTTAATCCCAGTCGCCATCCCTAGCATTCCTTCCTCTGGTGGCGAAAGGGATATTTTCGATACAAAGCATCCCATTCGCCACCCCGGGTGACAAATGGGATGTTGCTTACGAAAAATCTCAGTTACCACCCTTAAACATAAGGCAAATACTTGTATTTGGAATGACATTTATAGTTTTTGAAGTAGGTATGGCTAAGAATTTTAGTATGAACTCTAAATAGAATAGGATGACTATTCAGGTGGTTTAAGTAATGCTTATAATTACTGGATAAAATGAAAAGACCATCACATTTTCTAGTTTTAGTAAATGCATCCGGTGGCAACAGTGACATTTTCCAAAATAAAAATCCCATTCGCCACCGGAGGAGGCAAAGCTGCGTCACTCCTTTTGGCGAATGGGATATTTTTTTTGGAAAATGTCACTGTTGCCACCGGATGCGACAAGGCTGGGGGTGGCGAATGGGACTAACCCAAACCGTCATGGCGGCCTACGAGCACAGCTACATGTTCGCTTAACCTTGACTTAATCATTTTTGTAGTCACTGACATCAGCATAAGATAAAATCAGAATCAAAAATAATATGCAGAGTTTTTAAATGATGTAAAAATTAACTAAAAGAGATTTCATACATTGTTATAAAGACAATCTTGCTGTTCCGTGTATTAATTTGCATAATTATGTTTGCGACCGATAGCAGGATAATTGTTGGATATTTTCAACGTTAAACGTTAATGGTGGTAAATAAACTCAATGCCCTTCTGATGAAAAGCGGTAACCCTAAGATCGTTTGACCTACTACGTGTGTCGCCGGAAGGCAATCTAATTAAGATAGGGATTTTTAACTCTTTGTATGAGAAATTAAGTATGACGTAGTTGTCTCACCACCGCCACTGCGCCGAGTGTCGTTGATTCGAATGCCACACGGGACAAGATTTTGTGAGATCCACAAATGATTGTTCCAAGTCTGGGTGTTCTTTGTGTCCGTTGTTTGAATGTTTGTAAAAGTTCCCCGCGTCACAGATATTATTCCCAGTGTGGAATATTTTATTAAAAAAATATAAAAATAAAAGAATAAATGAAATGAACAGTACTTTAGAAAATTAAACAGTATTTTATGTTATTGTCATTTTAAAAACATATTTTTGGAGCTTCTTGTCTTCTCTTTAGGTTTCATTATAGTTCCAAATACCAGCTGTCGTAAAAACAGTGTTTTATTGACATACACATTGAGGTTTTTTTGACAAAACAGTAAAAGTATTAACGAGTGAATAAAGAATAATACTGTTTTTACTAGTATGATGGGCAATCTAAATTAAGACCAGGCATTCTAAAATAATGCCACCACTAGCCCACGCCCAGCCAGCTACACCCCGCCAATAATATTTATATGAGCTAAACACTAAGAGTCGCTGTAATAAAGTTATGTATCGCGTGCACTCTTTGGTTTTATTCTAGAAGATAAATATATGGCGTACCTAAGTCTCAAATCGCATTATGTTTATATTATTTAGTAAATAGTAATGTGGTATGTCTTGAAACTGGATAGTGAACTACATATTCTAATTGTTCGTTTTTATTTTGGACATAATAGTGAAGCAATTAGGTTTACCTTTGTATAATTATTAAAAAGCTACGTTTTCTAATAAATTTAAGAAGCAAAAATGTTCCACTCATGTAATTGTCTCGATTCCGTAAAGATAAACATCTAAAATCGTGTGCTAAAGTTTCAATTTGATTATAAGAGTATGTGAGCATTGAAAAGCATATCAATTAACATAAACTTTAGGCAACCTCTTCTTAAATATAGGCGAAAAGGAATGTAAATGATGCCGAACCTATAGCGCCATTGCTTACTGAGAATTTTGCTCTTGCTTACTGAGAACTATTAACGAGTGAATCTCAATAAAACTGCACAACATGGATTTCAAACGCAGGACGTCACAATCGCATATACACGCCATAGCACAAGGCAGTTCTAATCAAATATTTGGTTTCACAAAGGCTAGTCAAACGACGTGTCAACATCAAACTCATGTCAAGTCATGTGATTGGTTGTTGCTAATTCAATCAGCCAATCAAAGTGGTTGACATGGGTTTGAACATCTGTTAACAAATTTTTAGGCCAGTCTGCCATTCAGAAAGTGGTCTTTATACTCTTAAAAGATTATTTTCTGCAATTAGCTGTAATAAGTTCCACTAAAAAGCAGCGATAGCCTAATAGAAAACTGTTGGACGCAGAGGTCTCGAGTTCGATTCCCAGGCGCGCATCTCTGACTTTTCGAAGTTATAGTTATTTATCGCTTGATTTAACGGTGAAGGAAAACATCGTGAGGAAACATGCATGTCTAAGTGATAAATGTAATGAGTTCTCCATAATGTGCTTGTAGATATGTGAAGTCTGCCAACGCGCACTGGGCCAGCGCGGTGGACTATAACCTAACCCTTCTCTCATTGAAAAGAGGCCCATGCCCAGCAGTGGGACAGTTTAATACAGCTCTGATATTATATGTTCCACTTTCTGAACTAATGTGCGAGGCGTGGCCAAAACTGAAACATCTATTTTGGACAACAACACTATGTTACATTCATACACACACGTTGACATTTAGGTCAAACTGAGAGCGTGTTAAAACTATTTAGCACTTTGTCGATGAATTATAATAAACTAGAAGCTAACCGCAAATTAAGACGACTTTGAAAACTATAATTCTTTATTTTATAAGACGGGATAATTCCTGCGTCGCGGGTAACTTTACAAATATACAAACAGCCGACACATAGAGCGCCCAGACTCTGAACAACTATATGTGGAATATTAATAATAATAATATCCTTTTTTTTATGTTGCTCGTCAAAATGATCACACTCCGCCTGATGGTAAGCAGTCGTGTGGTCTAAGTGCAGTGGCCTCCACATCGTCCATATAGCAGCCGAGGCGATGTTGAGGTCTATTCTACCACATACACACAACACCATCTAGCCCAAACTAAGCAGAGCTTGTACTATGGGTACTAGACAATGGATAAACATACATATATTATATACTTTCTTTTTTGTAAATCCATACATATTATACATAGAAACACCCAGACCAAGACAAACATCCATGTGCATGCACACAAATGTTTGACTTGTGCGGAAATCGAACCCGCGACCTCAGGCGTGGCAGTCGGTTACACTAACCACTACGCCATCGAGGTTACGCTAATGTTGTCCCGTGTGGGGATCGAAACCGCAATACTCAGGCAGTACCCACTCAAACCACTACGCCATCTGTTCAGTCAAGTACTCTATGTAAAGAACATAAACTAGATTTTTTTATTATAACGCTACCAGCGGTTTATATTACAAATTACTAGTGTCTTTGTTAACCAGCTTGTGGTGGGGTCCCGTCAGTAATGCAATTGGCGGTCATTCGAAGCCACAACCTGTCGATCGTAACTCCTAGTTCATTGAGCTACCGTCCCTTTACATATCACTGACAGAGCCCAAAGTTACAAATACGAGTGCAAGTTCATTAAGCAATATAAAAACAAGCGGTTACCCGCGACGTCCGCGAGGAATTTTTCTTTTTCGCGGATGTTTCAACATCAGCTATTTTTCAGTGAAAGTTCTGTCAAAATCGGTCCAGCAGTTACAGAGATTAGCTGGGACAAACAGACAGAGAGACAGACAAAATTTTTAAAAATTGTCTTGTATTATACCTATGTATAGGTAGGTATGTACTTTCTAATGCGTTTAGTAAAAAGCTGTTATTTTGATACTACAAACAGACACTCTAATTTTATTTATTTGTATAGATAATGTTATGTATTTTATATGCTATATCAACTCAAAAGTCGAAGCATATATTTCGTTCGAAGCTGAATACTGCCAGTTGGGGTACGTCCGGACCCCACGTCGTGGCTGTCCCAACCAGAGGAGTTCGGTATTGTCAACTCTTTTCTACTGCAATAGTTATCAGTGGGCAATCCGAGGAGGAAGCGGGGGGAGGGGTACTACAGCTGGATCGTGTCTGTTCGTATTTGTCGCGCAGTATTAGCCTGTGACGTCATCAAACACGTGTTGGCGCATGCGCGTAATTGTTTCAAATTAGCTTTGTATACATTTGTGTAGCGTGGAATGCGTTTAGGTAGGACATTAGTAGCTAGAATGTTAGTAAAAATTTGTGTGAAATAAATAAGTAACTAGTTTCAACCAGCGACTTTGTTTGCGTAAATCTCACTAGCACGCATATTGCGATAAAAGTACCTACCCTTATATTCTAGGACATAACCTATTTATATCAAATATCCAAACTTGTTTAGAAACAAATAGAACATGTCCTGGATATCAGACATGTATAGACCATTTTCTTACTTATATTAATTGGCAAACAAACACACTTATTATAAAACCATTCAATTACTGTTTTAGATTATGTTTGTTCTCTTATAAATAGCAATGACAAAAATAAGAAACAATACATAGATCTCTATGTAATATGTTTAGTTATCAGTACGCCATATTTGTATGCTATATAAAAAAATTACGGTACGGTCACTCTAGTTATATCTATGATTTAAAATTTAGTTTACTTTTATCCTGGAATGCATTCCTATAGGCGACATCGCGGCAAAAAGCCCGATGGCCATATTTATTTGGCTTACAAACATTTTACATCCATAAAATTTAGCTCAAATAGAGGGTCAGTAGAGTGTAGTGTACTCACCGGTGACTGTGTGAGCTCGGTGAGGCGCGAGGCGACGTCTTGCCCACGTTTGGGCCGCATCAACAAATAGATCTTCTTAATTTTTGGACAACTTCTCAGTAGTTTTTCGACCAGTACCTGTTTGGATACAAAAAAATCATTAGTATGACTATACTAACCACTAAAAACTACAAACCACTGCGCGAATAGACACATGTCTATGACTATAGATATGTGTCTATTGGCGCAGTGGTTTAAGAAGTCACCTGATTGTTCGTCGATTTACTGAGTGTTGTGGGTTTGTTCACTTATCGCACGTTTAAGTAATAGGCATTAACTATAGCACTAGCTCCGTTTTGCTTGTTATAGTGTTCAATTATACGCAATATAGAGCACTGTTCCAGAATACAGAATGATACTGAGATTTCTAGACCGTCAAACGAAGTAATACTGTTCCCGACATGTCAATCAAACAGAGGGAAAGAGACCTTATGCTTATGTATATCTATTCCATTCACTAGCGCTGTGCTACCGAGGCACAGGACAGATGCTATTATTATTCGTTGTTTTAATGTCTTCTGCGATATACATAAGTTCGGTTCGGCATTAAGACTGCGCCGAGCGAAATGTGCCAAAACAGGCGGTCACACTTAAGTTGATATAATCAACACGTTTTGTTTAATACAAATATAAAATATACATTTACCATAACAATGAATGTGATTACAATTACCCTGTGTAAAAAACTTAAAGTAAATTTGCACGAAAAATGCAAAAGCGTAAGCTCGTGTTACGTGATTTTTAGATTATAGCAGTAGAAATCTATCTTATTTTACAGCTTAAACGAAACATAAATAGTTATATTACAATTCGTCCGTCCCAAATATTTAAGCTTATTCTCTCTTACGCTCGGCGCAGTCTTAAGACTCAATGCGAAATTTTACTCTCTGTCTATTTCTATTTTAACATCTCAAACACCCACAATAAACAGTTTTATTCGTATGAATAAATTCGCCTTCCATTACTTGATACCTAAAGCTCATCAATATAGGTGACATAACCTCTGCTCTACCCCGCCGCTATATAATGACTCAAAGCTATGCTATTGTATTTTGTAGCGGAAGTTTCGTATCGAGTGGCATTAAGCATTCAATGTTCTGTTAAGAACGTATTTCTTAGAATCAGAAAGGTATCCTTGAGGATACTTGAGAATATGCAAACAACAGTATCGAAGGTTGCAGGCTTTAAATATATTTCAGAGGGGAAGTAACTAAATATTTGGTCTAAACACAAGGTTTATTTTTCAAAAGCTAGCTGCTGTATCTTTGTGTCCATGTGTCGAGGAGTACTTTATAAACATACAATTAACGGACACAAAGTATATCCAAACACAGGGTAGTCATAATTATGTGGATCACAGACATAATTGTCTCGAATGGGATTCGAACCTACACCACACAGCGCTGCGGGAGCTTCAAAAGATTGCAGTTAAATAAACTGGTATTTTAATTCATCGGTGATTAGTTGCTAGGTTATTAGTGTCATACATAGTCTTCCACCTATAAACCCAAGGGGTAGGCAGAGGTGTATTATATCCACTACTTAGGTCCCACAACTTAGGTCCCACATCGGTAATATTGCCGTCGTGGGTTATAGAATTTCTTCATAATAAAGCCCCGGCTTGAACCCAAGATCATACACAGGAGTTGACACGCATGCCAATTATTGCCCATTATCGAGCGTAATTCCTGACCCCATGTCACCTTTCCTCCTTCACAGAAAAACCTGGACATCGAACCTGAGACTTAACATACAGCAATCGCATTCGTAACATTCTTCTTCATAGAAAAACCTGGACATCTACCTGAGATTTCACGCATAGCAGTCGCAATCACGACCAAAACATCGTCAAAATAACTTATAAAAATATCCTCACCTTTCCCATAAAACCAGTGCCGCCGGTAACAAAAACAGACTTGTCCGCGTAAAACTCAGCCACGGGCACGTACTCCTGACTCCCCGTCACGTAGTGTCCACCAGACAGACAAGACGCCATCTTTCCTTTTGTATTTCCTCTAAAATCTCACGCTCGCACACTTGCTAAATACATGAAGCCTCAACGCGCGGGGGGTGGCCAGTCGCTTGTCAACAATCAGGCTGTCGTTTCAACATGGTTGCTTGTTTATACCTGTGGGCAAAAAAGAGAAAATTAGGTCAAGGTTTCATGGGGATACTTTTGGCGTAGTAGCCTAAGAGGTCAGCAGGAGAAAGAGTGTTGTGGGTTCGTTCTCAATCTCTATCCAAAAATTTAAAAAAATACAATTTAATAATATATGCTGGGCACGGACCTCTTCTCAGTGTGAGAAGGGTTAGGCATAGTCCATCACGTTGGCCCAGGGCGGGTTGACGGACATATCTTCTAGAACATTATGGGAACTCTTAAGCAGGTTTTCTAACGATGTTTTCCTTCGCCGTTAAAGCAAGCAGTAATTTATTTATTTATCTATGTACACCAGTGATTACACAACAATACCTATTTATATTACATGCATACTTTATAATCTTTGTTGATTGTATAGTCTTTTAAGGTAGCCACTGCATGCACGAATTGGGTAGCTTATATTTTAATTAAATTAGATTTATATAATATATAATCTCGTCATTTAAAAAATGATGCATCTTATTTGATACGTAAATAACTTCGAAAAGTAAGAGATGCGCGGCTTGGGGTCGAACGCGGGACCTCTGCGAGGAAGCCAAACGAAAAAATTCACTCAGACTAAGAACAATCATTTGTGGATAACAATGATTGTCACATGTGGGATTAGAACCTACAACACTCAGCGTAATAACGGCAAAGCATCTGTGCAATCAACTACTGTGTTGATCTATCGATGCATATTTAAATGACAATTTTTAAAAATGACACCTTTGAAATTTTATGTGCGTCAAATCAATTATTTTTTTAACATAATTTTGAATATTTGTATACCCTAAGGGTAAAACATGATGAGCCCCTAATACACTATAACATCATGCATTTTATGTAAATGTACTCATGTTTTATACAAATAAACTAATCTTTATCTTTATCTTTATCTTTAAGTTGAAGGCTAGCCCGCTGCAATAACACACGAGACCAAAAACGTGATTTATACACACAGTTGTTCTGTATCACGATGGTCTTTTTTAAAGTCTATGATGTCTCTCAGTACACTGGGATTACTACCTTGGGTAATAAACACTTATTGTATGGAAATCATTAGTGTTTCTTTACTATTTAATCCAAGCCTCCCCAGTATGTTTATGAAGTCTACGCCCCTGGAAATGTGTGCCTATTGCTTACAGATTTAGCAAGCCATGATTATAGTATGGTTTGAACCATCTACTTGCGTACGCGTACTACGTGCAGTATGTTGAATTTTATACAAAAATTATCAAAAACCTATTTATTTAACCTAACTACGCGTTTAGCGAGGCAGATATCATCTTCATCTCAGCCGAAAATTGTCCACTGCTGGACATAGGCCTCCCCCATGGTCTGCCACACATATCGGTCTAGGGCCACCCACGTCCAACCGCTGATATAATATAATACAATAAAATTGAAGCGTCTGAATACGTCTGATAACTTTTAATTAAAAGACAGCATTCGCTCAAGAAATAATGTCTGTATCGCAGGAAACTTACAAACATTTAAAATAACACAACGTACAACCATTTGTAGATCACATTAATGTACGTCGCGTGCGGAGATCGAATCCACAACACTGACACGGCATAATGTCTACTTCAACCATTATACCATACATGTATTTTGCAACACTGGTTTCCATACATTATAACCCATATTGTATCACAGCTCCCAAGAGATAAATCATTCATCTTACCACATTTTAATCACAATTTAACAAAATTACAACACGACAAACATAGCCCGCCCAAATCTAACGGAGTTATGACGAATATAATAATATACATGCGTTTTTATCTACATCGAATATAAGCACCCTTATTGATGTTCCTCCAATGTTAATCTCTAAGACATCGGAAGTGGATTGTAACCTCGATATACGAATTAGCGAGTAGCCATGAGTATAAATGAGCCCATTTATATTGAGGAAAAGGTCGACCGGTTCGCTAATATACTAGTTCTAACACTAGGTCAAAAGATTTAAGAATATAATGACATAATATCATAAGATATGATAGGGGAATGCATAACTAATTTGGTTAATATTGCCGCTGTTTTATAATGTAATCGCTACTTTGCGCGCGTTTCGATCAGTCATAAACCATTTAGGTCACTAAGTAACATTTATGAGCATCAAAATTGATTGGTTAGTGAGTTTTATAAGTTATTGAAGCTACATTTAGGTAAATTGCTAGATTTAGGTAAAGGTGAGCCTATGAGAAAATACCTGCAAGAAACTGTCCGACTCCTCTTCCGATATTTTATTTTTGGTGCAAGTGACGTGAATAACATAGTTGCATCAAAATTAATTCATTAGCTTAGATGTGAAAACTTAACAAATAGGCAGGGCGTTCGTATTGATTATTTTTATTATTGATACAGGTAGATTCTTTATCTCGTCAGTATCTGTCTTAAAATCAATTGAGTCTGGCCGTGTGCCGATCATAAATAATACGGCATAATATATTGTAATTAAACACTTTATACGGATTTTGTCGCGTTGTTTATTTTTAAAACACTTTTACTTTTACTTTGTACCTAATGTACATAATTTTGAAAACTCTAACACTACTATTATTGAACTTTACTACTATTTAAGTTATTTAATTTAATTAAAACTATTTATATTTATAGTAGTGTTAGAGTTTTCAAAATTATGTAATAAAAGTGTTTTAAAGTAAAATAAGCAACGCGACAAAATCCGTATAAAGTAATTAATTTCAATGTATAACATTCCCGTAAACATAAGACAATATTACGGCATAATATATCAATATTTATCAATAATCTACTTATCTGAAATTGAATTACTGTGTCTGCCTTGCCTAATCCAGTTTTATCTCATGCATATTTAGAATTATTGTATCGGCAGTCAATTTGATATCCTTCCCTCTATATACAAAACATCATACTTTTCAATGTTTGTTTACACAAATATCGAAAAGGAGTCGATGGATTAACTTGAATTTTTGCAACGTTGCATTTCTAAGCTTTTATTCCGAATTTCTCACGGGAATGGGAATTACTGCTCAGATTATTACTATCGGACTGAGCCACAGCGAAACGTGGCAGGGTTTAACTAGTTGATATACATATATAATAAGAGAATTCCTAACTCACTGACTGACTCATCAATGTCTAGCCCAAACACTGGAATCTAAAAGCTAGAATTCGGTATACACATTGCTTTCTAACGTACCTGTACAAGAATTAATACTGGGCTGGTTGATGATTAATGACAATTAATACAAATTCGATTAATAACGTTTTATATAGTTCGAAAACATATTGAGATCACGAAAACTATCCTTTACCTACGCAAGAAAGTTTAAAGACAAATATTACAGCTGGATTCCTGATAATTGTACAATGCCTCCTTAATATTCCTACACTGTAGGAATACAACACAGCTCTCCAGCTGTGACCATGGAATTTTTTGAACTGCTAAACTAGCCCACGATCCGCCTAATGGTAAGCAGTAGCCTATGATCGCTTCGGTATACCGAGGAGCTGCCTTCATGGCTCGACGTGCATGAGGTCTTGGCTTCGAATTCCGGGTCGGGCAAACAAAATGTTATTAGTTTTTCTGAGTAAAAACGGTCGTGTCGGATTGCGATCCCATCGGATCATGAGACTTATGGAACAGAGAGTACACTTGTGTTTGCGCACACACTTATGCACTATAATATCTCCTGCGCATATAGCCAGTATCCGTTAAGATTGGCCGCCATGACCGAAATTCGGTCTGGAGAACATTATTATACCGAGGATCACTAGAAGATCTCGGAGTATGCGTATAGAATTAAAAGCTAGGATGACAGGAATATGATTCTAGAATTCTTAATCACAGGGTGAAACCCAGTAACAGTGTCCCTACTCTAACGCCGTATATCTGTAAGGGGGTGGTATTATAAAGATGAGCTGGTAATTTCTTATTGTCACCAAATATGACTGCAAGTATTTTTTAAGTAGTCGCCTCGCCGCTGCGCCGAGTGTTGTGGGTTCGAATCCCACACGGGACAAAAATTTGTGTGATCCACAAATGGTTGTTCCGAGTCTGGGTGTTCTTTGTGTCCATTGTTGGAATGCTTGTAAATTTTTCCGTGACACAGGTTTTATTCTAAATGCGACAGTTGTCTTTTTTAAATGAAATTAAATGAAATACTTGGCATCGAAGTCCGCTTCCACTTGCTTCAACGTGCCACCCAAATAATTTGTAATATCCGGCAAGTCTGATAGGAATATCATGTATCAGTTAACTGATAACATCTATCATCTTATCTACACATATTTTAAACAAATATTGATAGCTATCTAACAATTCTTAGTATATTTCTGTTCAAATACATATTTTGAGTCTCAGACATCCTAACTAATATTATAAATGCGAATGTAGGTTTGATTGGTACGCTTTGAAGCCTAAACTACTTGACCGATCATAATGACATTTTGCATATACGATATCAGAGAAACAGAAAAAGAATAGGGTGCACCTTTGATCCAGAAAAAGTACTGTTAATCTAACCTAACCTACATTTACGCGAGCGAAGCCGCGGGTAAGATCTAGCTTAAGTATTATTATATACACACATATATATATATGTATATATATATATATATATATATATATATATATATATATATATATATATATATATATATATATATATATATATATATATATATATATATATCATACATATACTCAAGACTCTATAACACGAAAGGGTATTATCATTTTACCATCACTATTTAGACTTTACAAACATTCAAACAACAAACACAAAGAACAACCATTTGTAGATCACATACATTTTTGTCCCGTGTGGGATTCGAACCCACTACACACGGCACAATGGCAGTGGCGAGGCGATCACTTAAACCACTGCGGCATCCGTGCAGACAAAAGTAAAAGAGTGTAGGTCTTATTATTACTACTGAAAAGGTCTTAGCAACAATTACAATAATGCTTGACACAAGAATCGAACTTGAGAGATATTGAGACTTCAATATTATCCGCAAATATTACCACAAGACCATCAGTACAAAAAGCATTTAAAATCCGTAGAACATGCAACTTTAGCCATTCTCAAGGTACCAAACTTGAACTACAGATTATAAGCGCCATCAAAGTTGATGCCCAAGTTCACCTTCACCTATAGAAATAATTGTTTTCCGGAATGCAACACGATGTTCTTCAAGAGATGCATAAAAATGCATCGACAGGACCAACATGCCTTGAGTGATGCCTCTTGTATAGCATACCTACATGTTCTGACAACAGTAATTGAGACCGTACGTTTTCTTGTCAAACTAATCTCCAAAGAATCCTTCAAATAGTCCTACGCACATCATAGTTCTATTCTGTTCCTAAATAATAACAACATCAGCCCTGTATTTAAATCGTCCCACTGCCGGGCCCCTTCTGAGTTTGAGAAGAGTTAGGCCACAGTCAACCACGCTGACCTAGTACGGGTTGGCAGACATCACAGATCTTTGAGAACATTAAGCAGTACTCTTAGACGTGCAGGTTTCCTTACGATGTCTGTCCTTACGATATCTGTCCTTCACTGGTAGAGCGAGTGATAATTAGCTATTTAATACACACATAACTTCGAATAGTCAGAAAGCCTAGGGATCAAAATTTAAGCCTCTGCGTGGCAACTCATCGGTCTTCCACTAAACTACCTTAAATTCAGGTTATTCCGTCCTGAATTCTGGTGCACTTGTCAGTGTTATGCATAAATAGATGCAACCTTCGTTAGGTCATACATACTATTCATGGTTACCACAAAAACTGGCGTGCGCACCCTTGACATAGGCATATTATTAATACAATGAATTTGATTCATAAATATATTGGATATTGATGTGAAATGCCAAGGCTTGCTCAAGTTTAAGGCTGGCAATTTTAAATTCTGAGGTGTTTCGACTGCGCATTTAAAAGTTGGTTATGCAATTTGATTTATTCACTTCCGAATAGTAGAAGTTTTGGATTCGATTACAAGGTGATTGGTTATATAGTCTGAGAGATCACTGGTCAATAAAGAAAGAGTTTGAAGATTTAAATTTACAACTACTTGAATGAAAACTTTACTTGATTTGATTGTGAATGGATTGACGATGATTTTGTTAACATGTTTGAAGTTTTATGAGACAATGTGTGATCTATTTTTGTCTTGTATCTCATTATTGATGTAAAAAAATTAAATCTTCATGTTAAGTTAGTATTATTAGCCTGTAGCATGTTTATTAAACTAATATAAAGATTAATATTTGTTTACTTAAACAAACAATTACAGATATATATATTGCAAACCCAAACAAGGCAGTGCCTATGTTTTTAAATGCAAGGTTCATCAGGACTTCGCCTAACGTTCTCTGACAAAATCATAGACTTTCCTACGAAAACCCTTCTCTGACTAAATCAGAGACATTCGCAAGGCCAGGTAAAGAATAGCATAGAACGTGTATGAAAGAATTAACACAGGAAATTATTATTGTAGTATGACTTTAAGAATAGACCTTTTCATATATGAAACAAGCATGAATATATGTTTTTGACACATATAATAGTTTGTTTAATATACGTTGAATATTTAGCTAGGTAAAGATATTACAGACAGCGTGTTCAAACAAGGCCTACGCGATCATTGTGAAAACCAATCCAGTCAATAGTTTCATGCCTACTGCAGTATTTTATGAAAATATAAATGACATGCATCATATGTTGTATTGCAATACGAAGGGGTCTAAAATATGAATAAGATTATAGGTGAAATAAAATGTTCTTACCGAAAAATCATATAAAAATGCCACAGTTTTCTTGAAACAACAAAATGTCAATTCACAAATTCAAAGTACGAAACGACACATAAAACATTGGAGCCCCATTTTCAATATGTATAGTTTTCGTCACATATATCGATAGACGCGTAGAATAGACATTTATATAAAAGTTATATCGTTATTACACTTCTATTTTATCGCTAAAATACAGACACGATCTATACCATCATCATGACGTTTATCTTCACTCATTTTTTATGTTTTTTTTTGTTATCTATGTTCAAGCCAGTCCCTAAAAAGAGTTTTCATTCTTTTTAACCGATATCAAAAAAGGAAGAGGTTATATATCGACCAAGTATGTTGTTATTTTTGTAATAAATTATGACATAAGATGGCAAATTATATCTTGGAAGGGGTAGGCAGAGATTAAACATATTTCAAAAGGTCTGATTTTAGGACACCTTATGAGGACCAGACCTGTCGCTAGCCATCGGGCATGTTTCTGAATTTAAGCCACCACTGAGACTTTCTTAACAGCTTAACAAAATAACACTTTGTCTAACGCGGGAATTGAACGTTACACACAACAGTCGCTGTTGTTTGTCACTTTAGCATACATACATACTCTCACATTTATATCCCTGAAGGGACTGTCTGAGTTGTACTTCACCCATTTTTGGATTTAGGTTTGACATAATAGTCGTTGTGCCTCTTGCAGTCCATCTGGCAAACCTAATAACGCTTTACTCGACCCAAGCATCGAATCCAAAACCTCAGACTCAACAGTCTACTTACTACCGCTGCGCTGAGGCAGTCATGTTAGTTAGAATAAATAAAAAATAACTCTTCGTACGTCAAGGAGCTATCATTTTGATTGATAACTGAAAATCGGGGCCAGATTGTAACGAGCCGTATCACGAACAAATATTGTTCCTAAAGCGTGCGATACTGTTATCAGTGATAAGAAAACTAAGTGTTTGCGAACAGTTACTTATACAATTACCTTCAATTTGAATAAATTTCGTAATCCATAAAATCCAAAATAAAATTTTAATAGCCTAGATGGTCCCGCTGCGACCGATCGTAAAGTCTCGGGTTCGATTCCCGGGTTGGGTATTGTTATTTATATATAACTAGTGCCCGCAGCTTAACCCGCATAAAACATTAAGGACACAATTTATTTCCTTGCCAAATTTCATATAAATCGGTTTAGCATTATAGTCGTGAAAGCGTAACAGACAGTTAGAATTATGTTTAAATTTATAGGAAACTAGATTTTGCATGTGGCTTCGCTCATGTAAATGTAAGCTAGGTTAGAAGCTGCACGTTTTTCCTGGATAAAAGGTATACCCTATGTCTTTTTCTGTTCCCTTGACAAAGTGTAAACAAAATTTTGTAATAATCGGTCAAGTAGTTTAGTCATGAAAGTGCAACTAACAAACTCACATTCGCATTTATGATAGTAGTTAGAAATACCACTTAATCCATAACCAAGACTTCTGCTTATCCCTCCAGCGATATACAGCGGCATTATACATATATTCAAGGTAATTAAGTCATAAGTTAAACCATTATTAATCAAAATTAATTGGCACTCAGCTATCGAAGCATCACGTGTGTTCACATACAATTATTAAACTATAAATATAATAAAATGCAAATTTATTTAAAATGGCGAATTCGCTGACCATGGCCTGGTAAAACTATTCCGGATAATACCAATAATATATTGTCGTGTTTTGATAAAGCTTAAAGATCGTACGAACAGCCTTGTAATATGTTCCTGTGGCAATTAAGCAATATAGCCATAATAATATCAGCCCTGCATGTAAACTGTCCCACTGCTGGGCGCAAGCCTCTTTTCAGTGTTAGAAAGATTGGGCCATAGTCCGCCACGCTGGCCCAGTGCATATATCTTCGGGAATATTATAGAGAACTTATTTCTTATTTTTAAAAGACACCTCTCCCACTAGGAATAATTCCTGCGTCGTGAGGGACTTTACAAACAGTTAAACAACGGACACAAAGAATATCCAGAGTTCCAACCGTTTGTGGATCACACAAAGTTTTGCCCCGTGTGGAATTCGAACCCGCAACACTCGACGCAATGGCAGTCTATCACTTAAACATCTACGCCACTCTTATTTCTGTGGTGGGCTTTCAAGTGCCCTAATTAGGCAATATAATAATATCAGCCCTGTATATAACTGTCCCAGTGGTGGGCACGGGCCTCTTTTCATTGAATGTCAGAAGGGTTAGGCCATAGTCCACCACGCTGGTCCACTGCGAGTTGCCAGACTTCACATATTTTCGAGAATATTATGGAGAATTCTATCTACTCTATGTCTTTAAATCCCTTGTAAATAGGGGGAGAGCTTATTGCCGGTATACCAGACATAAATCTAGAAATTTTTTGCTATTGAGATTTTTTTTAACAAAGACCTTATGCACAACAGTCGCATACACTATCTCTGGGCTACCGAGATAGTCTGATTTATATATCTATATATTATATATAAAATTCTCGTGTCACAATGTTCGTTCCCGTACTCCTCCGAAACAGCTTGACCGATTCTCATGAAATTTTGTGAGCATATTGAGTAGGTCTGAGAATCGGCCAACATCAATTTTTTTCATTTTTATTTTTTTATTTTTTTTAATCAAAACATTTTTTAATGGCAAAACAACGTTTGCCGGGTCAGCTAGTTTTAATATAGATAAATCAATTATAATTTATTTATATATTCACTGGTATGTAATTATTATAATCACAAGCTGAGGTAAATTGCCTAATTTTTAGAGTTTAGATATCAAAACATTATGCACGTGTATAGCACGTATGGCGTAATGGTTTAAGTGAGCTACTGTCACTGATAGAAATGTTATGGGTTCGAGCCCCATACGGTACGAATCTGGACGTATGTATATTGTATGGATGGCGCAATAGCTTAAGTCGTCATATTTCTCCTCTGTCAAGCTAAGTATTGCATTCGTTTCCCACGTGACCAAATTTGTGTGATCCACATATATTTGTGTCGAATCTCGGTGTTCTTTTCCATTCCTCATCCATTGCCTGTGCTTGCAAAGTCTATCGCGACACAGGTTGTTGGTTCTTTGTGAGCTCGATCCCATAAGGGAATAAAGTTTGTGTGAACCTCAAAAACTTGTTCTCAATCTAGGTGTTTTTATATCCGTTGTTTGAATGTTTATAAGTCTCCGCTGACACAGAAATTATTTCACAGTTGTCTCTTACAAAAGAATATTTTAGTATGAGTGACTTCTTGCATTTATATTACGAGTAAAGTTTAAATGTGTGACATATTACTTGTAGGAAAAAAACAGTGTAGATTGAACCTGTGCTATGTAGGTCTTGAATAGGAGACATCCGCCACTAGGCGCGTAGGCGATACTAGGTTAAATGACTATCAACAGATCGTATCACTTTCTTTGAGCTGTTTACAGTTCAAAACTAAACGTATAAAAAAGACTAGCTGAACCGCGCTATAAGAGAATTTTCTCCGTTTTTGCAACATTTTTCATTAATGCTTCGCTCCTGTTGATCGTAGCGTGATGTTATATAGCCTATGATCCTTGCTCGATAAATAAGCTATCCAACACTAAAATAACTTTTCAATTCGTACTAGTAGTTTATGAGATTAGCGCGTTCTTTTTTTATACAACTATGGTGGCAAACAAGCATACGGTCCACCTGATGGTAAATGGTTACCGTAGCCTATGGACGCCTGCAACACCAGAGACATCACTTGCGCGTTGCGGACTCTTTAGGAAAAGAAGAAGAGAAAATGAAAGTGGGAAGGAGAAGGAGCGAGCAGAGACAAAGAGGGTGATTGGGCCTCTGGCACTCTCATTCACCGAACGAAACACTACAGTAGGAATACTGCTATTTCACGTCGATTCGCTTCCCCGGTCGAGCCGCATTTATGCTAAAATCAGCGAGGCTCAACTACCTAACATAACCAACCAAACAAACAAACTCTTCAATTTATAATATTAGTTTAGATAGGGAATTGGTAGATAGCAATAAACTGTCTCTTTTCCGTGAGATCTTAAGCGAAAGACTGCACGCATGGCGAAGCGGTTGGCTCGCCACTGATACATAATAGGCTAAGTGTTGTGGGTTCGCGAGAGAAAAACTTGTGTGATCCATTAATTGTTGTTCTGTGTCTGGGTGTTCTTTGTGCCCGTTGTTTGAATATTTGTAAAGTTCCCCGCGACACAGGAATTAAATATAGACCAGGAGATAGCATTAACAAAAAAAAAAGTGTTTTAGTAGTAATGAATGTGGTTGCTGTGGTCTCGGGTTAGATACAACGGTTGGGTAAAGTGTAATTCCGATTTTTCTGCACAAGAAATTCTTAGAAGCAGCATGGAGTCTGGATCTGTGCTCGGTAGACGGCACTACGCTAGTTCTTACATGGTTCTTGAAAATATAGCTGGCTAAATCTAATTGTGACACATCTCTGCTTATCCCCTTGAAGATATAGATATCTATACTAATATTATAAAGCTGAAGAGTTTGTTTGTTTGTTTGCTTGAACGCGGTAATCTCAGGAACTACTGGTCCGAATTGAAAAATTATTTTAGTGTTGGATAGCTCATTTATCGAGGAAGGCTATAGGCTATATAACACCACGCTACGACCAATAGGAGCGGAGCAGCGATGAAAAATGTTGCAAAAACGGGGAAAATTGTCTTATGTGAAGCAGACGAAGTTGCGCGGCTCAGCTAGTATTATATACCTATATATTGCAAAAATAAATTATAAGAATAAAAATATTACTTCACTTGCTGTGCAATGTCGTCTTTTCATGTATCTTATTTTCTATGATG
Organism: Catocala nupta; assembly: GCA_963675205.1. Taxonomy (NCBI): domain Eukaryota; kingdom Metazoa; phylum Arthropoda; class Insecta; order Lepidoptera; family Erebidae; genus Catocala; species Catocala nupta. The sequence goes on from OY776105.1 coordinate 1,193,712, forward strand.
ATGTTTTATTGCCGTTTACATAATACATTTTAAGACGTTACTGAGATCATTACTGAGAATTTTCGTAGAGAAAAACGGACGTGAACCCATTTCTTATACAAGCTGGAGGGGTAAGAAGAGTACTTATATGTCTTTGAAAAACAGAAAAGTCAAGTCAATGTTAAAAGTTATTTAATTATTCAGGTCACAAAGTAACACTTATAAACGTCAAAGTGGCTAGTGAGTTTACACTTTCGCACGTATTAATAGCACTTATAAATGCTTTCTTTCATCCATTTATTTTTACTCAAAAATCGAACCTGAGCTCTCCCTATCAACCTCAAACAAACGCAATCATATACCACAGAACGATACAGTCAGTTGAACTTTTACTTCAACAATATGATTTTTTGACAGGCCCAATATTTTGTCCTTTTCTACCGCATCAGTGGCGTCCTAAGCTGGCGGAGACATATAATTTTAGTTCTAAAAGGTCTGTCGCTAGAGGGCGTGTCGGGGGCGACGCCCGACCTTGGCCCTATTGATTGTCGGGTAACGGAGCTGCATCATGACATTCATGACTCTTACGGTTGTAGGACAGGCAGAGATTGTACAGGAATTGTTGTGGGATTACATAACGTGTTTCATATTATTGACAAATTATGAGTTACTAGCTTTTGCCCGCGGCTTCGCTCGTTTTATATTAGTACTTTTTAAATAAAATATGGTTTATGTTACTCGGTGATAATAAAGCTTTATAATGGTGAAATAATTTTTAAATCGTTTGATTAGTTTTTACCCGACTGTGTCAGAAGGAGGGTAATGTTTTTGAGTTAAATCCTTAGAAAGGAAAAATCTGTTCACACCTTTTTATAATATTAGAACAATATATATTTATATATATTCTAGTATTATTACGCATACTTATATTGCAAATTGTACACTATCGGTCTCTAACATATACATGTAATGTGTGCGCTCACTTTTCTTAGTTTGGACACTTTTTCGTGCGATCTAAGTAACGTATGTATTCGGTGACGGCACATCTATGATGTAAACATTTGTTTCCTTTTGACTCCGTTAATGTGGACTACTTCTTCATCCAACATGATTTACTGTAACAGCGGTTGTATATGCGACTGTGCATGAGGGTTCGAGTTCAATGTCTGGGTCGGTAATAGCGTATTTTCGAATAATGTCAAAAAATTCTTAGTGTAAATACGTAATCTGGGACTTTGCCTAAACGACAAAAGTTTCTCCCTATTACGTGGAACCTGAAACCATATCCCGGCCAAATGTGTGCTGAACACCTCTGTCCTTTTAGCGATATAGGCTTGAGACCGTTTATTTATTTAACATCACATAGAACGACTTACGTCAATTACATTATGTAATCACAATAATGTAACATAAATTAAAAATTTAGTATTCTCGCGTTCTCCTCGTAATACTTCATATACTCTAACTAGCTATGCTCGCGGTTTTACCCGCGTTTATGGTTATTGCGCCGCCCTCGTAGATTGTAGTGTGACGTTATATAGCCTATAGCCTTCCTCGATAAATAGGCTATCCAATACTGAAATAATTATTCAATTCGAACTAGTAGTTCCTGGGATTATCGCGTTCAACCAAACAAAAATACTCTTCAGCTTAATAATATTAGTATAGATAATAATATCTTCCATTCATCCGCAAAGAGCTCAACTTCTGGGTTAAACCATGTATATATGTTAATACGAATGATTCTCATGGGACTGCAAGCGTCTTAGGACTAAATAAAAGCTTACTACCAGGTGAACAGATACCTTGCTTACATAACAAACCAGTATAAGATCTGAGCCTATTTCTTACCTAAAATATGAATATATATATAAAAACATTTGTGCGTACATATGAGTTACGTAAACATGTGACTGTCTGCCAACGTCTACAAAACTTGGCATCGAATCTGGAACACAAAAATGCAATGTTTTCCATCCATAATGTTATGACGTCCAAGTCATTCATCTAGTAGCGAGCGGAGAAGATTAGCAATATGAATCCTTTCTACCTATAATAATAACATCAGCCCTGTATTAAACTGTCTCACAATTAACAAATTAGGATAATGAAAAAGTAACTATACATATCTTTATATACAGAAAGAAAGAAAGAAAGAAAGAAATATATATATAAAGATTTATATAAAGATGTAACTAACAAAAATAATTACAATAAGTATATACAATATCGTATCGTAATAATCGTCGGCCTCGATGGAGTAGTGGTTAGTGTAACCGACTGCCACGCCCTGAGGTCGCGGGCTCGATTCTCGCACATTTCAAACATTTGTGTGCATGAACATGGATGTTTGTCTTGGTCTGGGTGTTTCTACGTATAATATGTATGTATTTACAAAAAAAAGTATTTATGTATGTTCATCCATTGTCTAGTATCCGTAGTACAAGCTCTGCTTAGTTTGGGCTAGATGGTGTTGTGTGTATGTGATAGAATATATATTATAATATCAGCCCTAAATATGAACTGACCCAATGCTGGGCACGGGCCTCTTCTCAGTGTGAGGTTTAGACCAAAGTCCACCACGCTGGCCCAGTGCGTGTTGGCAGACTTCACATATCTTCGAGAACATTATGGAGAACTCTCACTCTCAGACATGCAGGTTTACAGTGGAACAGTTTGTATACAAGCTCGATATTTTATTTCATTTATTTATTTAGGCATTTTTACATGACATATAAGTGACAATTACCAAAGTGCAAGTGCTTCCCCAATTACAAATATATACAGCACTGGCAGATAGACAACATACAAACACTGAAACTTAACTGAGATGAAGTGTTTCTTCAAAAGGCCGCTTACAGTCTTAAGCTACGTTCTGCTTACGTACCACAAATGTTGTCTGGACTAGAAAAGTGACAGTGATAGTGATGGATATGTGTATATTATAATTGTTCCATTATTTATATAATATTAAGAAGAAATACAGGTAGCGTTTCCTTGATGTAAATGTATTTCTTTGCTTTAGAGACAAAATACATATAATTTATATCTACCATTGCTATATTTTTGCTTTTTTTCATAATTTAATTGTTATAATGACCAAGCACCCTTCAAAACCCTTCAAATTTGTTTAAAATCACTGCTGTTGTTTTCACACATTCAATAAACAAGTTTCAAAAAACAAAAGGAAATCATACAGACATCGGCATTTGTATGTCTATACTATTATTATAAAAAGGAAAGATTTTTTTGTTTGTTTGTTTATAAGGATTTCACTCAAAAAATAATCAACCGATTCTAAAAATTATTTCCTCATGAGAAAGCTATATTATCACCAAAATCAAAATCAAATCAAAATAAATGTATTCAAGTTAGGTTACAACGTAACACTTATGAATGTCAAAGTTACACAATTTTTTTTCTGTGAACTTACCTTTACTGCCACGTTCAGCAAAGCAAGGGTGGGTGGCCTCATGAGAAGAACGGGCAAGAAACTCATGGCCACTCTTTTTATTCGCCAAGTTTACAATAATATTTCGTTTACAAATCATAACTGTAAGGTGCTACACCGACTAACATAGGCTATATATATATATGTTTTTTTTTTAAAGTTCTTTTAATATTTACCTAGCCTACTTTTAAGTGAGCAAAGCCGCAAGTAAAAACTAGCAGCACTATATGGATAATAGACCGCATTTATAATATAATTGATTTTATGACAGTAATCATGTCAATATTTTATAAATCTAAATATTAATACGTGAAGCAAAATCTTTGTACCCCTTTTTATGAAAATTGCGCGGATAGAAGAGTATGAAATTTGGCACTGTTAAAGTTTATATGGAGAAGGAGGGGCGAATCCTAATGTTTATATAAAATACGCATTAGAAATACATTAAATTAATGAAAAACACTACACGCACACAACCATGCATTTAACACACGCAGTCGAAGCGCGTAACTTTGGTTACATACATCAATATATAATGACATATTATATCAGCAATATGTTACAGGCATACTTTGAGCGGATTGGAATGATTTAAACTATTTATATTATAATATATTTACGTATTTATATGTAATAAAGAAAATAAAGTAGCAAGCTTAAAATATCGTCAATTAAAGTGTATAGTTAAGTAAACAATAATTTGTTTGAAAAAGATAGGTAAATTAACCTGTATAGATCGAAATCTAAATTAAATGTGATAAGAAGGGTATAGTTCTAGACAATAAAACCTTAATAACTATCAACCTTAAAATTTAAATCAATTATGGTCGGATTTCGACCACTAGGCGACTGCTAGTAGAAGTAAAGACGCCAGTTTAAAAATAATAATTGATATTATGGATGATAGCCTAATGGGAAACCGTTGGACGGCTACGCAAAGGTCTCGGGTTCGGTCCTAAGGCGCACATCTCTGACTTTTCGAAGTTATGTACCTATTAATTAGTTGATTATCTCTTGCTTTAACGTTGAAGGAAGACATCGTAAGGAAACCTGCATGTCTGAGAGTTCTCAATATTGTTCTCAAAGATATGTGAAGTCTGCTAACCCGCACTGGGCCAGCATGGTGGACTATGGGCTAACCCTGAAAAGAGGCCCGTGTCCAGCAGTGGGACAGTTTGATACAGGGCTGATATTATTATTGATATTATTACTATGGATGACATTAACTCCAGCTATCATTCCAGTAACCTATACGATGTAGAGTCTGCAAGAATACCAGCGTTGTGGTTTTACTGCAACATTGCTAACGCAGGACCTTATTTGTTCTATTTATATTAGTTGTGTTTTCTGTTTGTAATTAACTCATAAGAATGTGGAACAAATAAAAATATTATTTTTCTTTCCTTCGTTTATTAAATGCAATCCCATACGTCTAAAATCTTGTCGTATTCAATATTTGGTGGCGGCATGAAGAAATTAACTCACTTAAGAAAGCCAACCTCTTACAAGGCATAACAGATGTAATTGCGTTACACCCAAAGAGTAGGAGTTCTGGAGGTCCCCATACCCTCGCTCATTCTTTTCTCTCGCGTCTTTAATTATTTTGCCTTTAGGTTTGTGTTATTGATACCTGTGGTATAACTATAATAAGCGATATCATAGGTTACGGGAGTCGCCTATCCTAGAAAACTAAACATTTCCTAACAGAAAAACGCAAACATTAGGTAAAACAGGCAAACATTTAGGGTAGTCTTTAGGAACTGCCGGTAGACGTGAAAACTAAGTCACTAGCGTGCGGTGACGATGACGTGAGTGTCACGCTGTTCACCCAAAAAGTACACATATATACACAGTATACATATATCTCATGGAAAGCGTTCGGTGACGATGACGCTAGTTACATGATTTTTGTTCACCCAAAAAGTGCTCAACGCGCCTAAAGAAGTTTTCACTTCGAAAGTAAAGTAAGTAAGTAATCTCATCTTTAATTCCTTTTTATTTCGGCAACTTGTTAATGATACCTCTAATATGACAAGCGGCCATAGATTACGGTAACCGTACCAAATGACCGACCGTCATCCCAAAATAGAGTACTAAAAATGTTCTAACAGGAAAACTTAATAACCCTCCTACTAGGAATTACACCTGGAACCTCATAATCAGCGGCAAATACACAGTAACTTGTCACAGGACCGATAAGACAATCAAAAGAAGTACAAAAGGATGACCATCGATGTCCACACGTGATATTACCGGCCCGTGAGGGGCTAGTCTTACGTGAGCGTGTGTGTTATGTAAGTGTATCACGTGACCGAGTCCACGAGACTCGGAGATGAGTCGGTTTACTTTGGAGGGTAAGTTAACTTTTGAGTTAATCAAATATCTTTAATAAAGTAAGGCCAACCGCTGTTGACCGCCCGGAAAATCGGAATCGTCGCAAATCCTTTTGATTGCGCCGGTGGTGAAGTGGTTTAATTGATCGATCGTTACAGCGCTGTGTTGTGGGTTTGGGGTTCAATCCGGTGGTGGTTTAATTGGTCGTTTTGGCATTGCCACTAGGCTGAATGTTGTGGGTTTGGTGTTCCCCGGCACGGGACAAAAATTTGTCCGATAGGTACCCAAATATTTGTTTCAAATCTGACTCAGTTATTATCCCTGTTGCGGGGTTGACTTTTTTAATACAATGGAAGTATTAATTATGTTACGAGCTACGATGGTGGAGCAGTAAAGTAAATGAAACCGCAGGAAACAGTTAGTGTTAAGTGATTTAGATCGATTCCACTAGATATCCGCACTGCTTGTTGATTATATCAATAAGTAAAACATCAATTGGGTGAATAAATATTTAAGAGAAATAAATATGTTTCTCGTTAAAACATTGATGATATAGAGGTTTTATTGTTTAATAACAATATTATATTATATTTTTACTCGTTTTTTAGGTAAATATAAGAGGTTTTCCCAAAAAATTATATGGTTATTTTGCTGGTAGCTTCACCTTCACACATTTAATCACATGTAAATAATATTCGACCTCTTTATTTTGTGTTATTGACTTTAATACTCTTAATTACACTAATATTAACACAGTTTACTTATGTGCAACAATTATATGAATTACGTGAACTCTAGTGCTGCCAACAGGTCAAGAGACCACTCCACATTGGACCAGCTGGGTCAAACCCCTATAACAATAGGAATTGGACCTTGATGTAGGTGCTGCAGATATGCAGAGGTGGAGGAAAATGAGCCCATTGCCCTGCAGACGAATAAAAATATCGCTAATAATAATAAATCCTCACTTATCAAGCACTCGGCACAGACTCTATATGTTGTATCAATAGTCCTACATCTAACGCGATCATATCATGATGATCAGATCACATAGTCCTCACTTAAACCTAGAATTCTCATACAGCAAGGAACGTAAGGAACTCCACAGAGAAATAACCTTGTTTCATATGTCTGAGATAAACAGGGCTTCCAGGCTTTTTAAGAAGACATTTCATTGTCAATAGCGGCTCAGTAGATTACTGGAATTCAATTCAAAATTAAAATTTGTTAATCCCTCCTTAACAACGTACAAACAAAATGACATGATTTTTGCCTAGATATAATTTATGGGACAAATACTACTATACACTATGAAAAATGCAAGGTTCAAATACAAATTGTCTTTATTATAAATTATATGTACAGAAGATGTTCTTACAAATATGATGATGTTCCGACTTCAGCTATCTTTCGCCGGTAAGGCATACAGTATTGGAAAATAAAATGCATATTTACTTATTTTTAAGGACCTCGCAGGATAATAAACTAATTTTCTAATGTGGGTGTCATAAAGCAAACGAACAAAGTAAATATTACCCGAATAAACAATAAAAGTCAGAGTAGCTAGAAGGTTTAGCATTATCTTGCTCGAGATTTACGCGAATGTTATACATTGAGATTAAAATACTTTATACGGATTTTATCGCGTCGTTTATTTTAAAAGCCCTATTATTATATAATTTTGCAACTATTTTTAAACTTTACTACTATTTAAGCTGTTATTACTATTAATTTATTATAATTTCAATTTTTTGGTTTATACTTTCTCCGACGTTTCGGTTGTTTCTCAGTAGCCATGTTACAAGACAAAAAACCTACTAGGAAATAAAATGTTTTCTTAAGAATAACAAAGCGAAGTCTCGCATGAAACTAATCCTAACTAACATCCTAAATGTGAAAGTGTTTGTTTGTTTCGCCTTAACTACTCGACCGATCATCATGAAATTTTGTATACACATTGTCATAAGCGCAGAGAAAGACATAGGCATTCATTTAGAAAAACCACTGTTACTAACCTAACCTAGATTTACGCGAGCGAAGACGCGGGCAATAACTAGTTAAAAATAAATCAACGTTTGCTAACTATTCTGCTAACACCACAACGCCTAAAGTGGTATATAGTACATTCATTATAACGAACAATCAGATCGGTAAGAGCATTATTTGTTTCAGTACATCGATCAGTACGTTCGTCACAAACACAGCGGTGCGTGACTGTACTGTCTATTCCATCGCTTTGCCGTTGACCTTGCGGTGAAAGTACTCACGCGCAGGTACTGGCGCGCGCTAACGTGTTATCTACCAATCATATTTTTATATTAATAAGTATAAATCTTATATTTATAGTTTCAGATGGCGGTAATGACCGTGTAAAAAACAACCTTACCACACAGGCGCTATAGTATGTATGATTATTTTAAGTGAGAAAAAGAAAAGATCAATTTGTATATATATGAAACGATTAGGCAGAGTTTTACACAAATGTTTCGCCAATTATGTTGTAGGTCGTTCATATATGGTAGGCAGTGTTATATGTCCTAATAGTTTATTATTTTCTACCAAAAAGAATATTACATTCAATGCTACATCAGTGAGTTACTACCCAACCAAATATTAACTGAATCGAGAAGAGAGCATTCAATAATGCTACCATCGCCATACCGTTCCCAATAATAATGAATGAAAACCAAAATACTAAGATATCTATTAAAATATACTTAAAAATAATTTAATAAAAATAGAGATTACTGTTGCTCCAGTTTCTTGTCCTAGGTACAAACAATGAACAATGATGTGATAGATAAATTAAAATACTAATAAATAGATTGACATCAAAAAAATATTTACTTACATATATATAAATATTAAAATGTGGGCGACCAAACTCAGCTTTAGAATCTCTTTCTATATTTATCTCTCCCTTTCAGCTTATCTTAGAAAGTATTTTTTACTAATTTACGCTAACCCTTCAGTTTTTATCTTGATTTAAGACTTGCATTATTTTAATTCAATCATTATAATTATGACCGAATAAAAAAAACTGATCTTAGAAAAATTTAAGTATTCGCAAACTAAATATTACGCTGAGTCCCAACAATTTGCATTGTATACTGAGAACAAACTTAGCTTCTGTAGTTTCAGTATCCATTGTGGTATAATAAACTCTCGAATAAGTTTTAAAACTGCCTTTTAGGAGGACGTATGACATAGTCTTTTGAGCAAGAGTTCCGTGCTTAAGTTAAAACATTTTAAATTGTGATGGGACTCATAATACGACGACTTGAGTGTTTAAAGTTGGCTGGGGAAAGGTGAATGCATGCACATCCACGAGATATATCCATAATTAATAAAGGAGGAGGAGGCTTCTACACATAATTGCCTCACATAAAACGCTTTTACCGAGCTTGAAGCTCATAACTTAAGGATGCAATCACGTTGTATGTCTAGTTACAATTATTGTATTTTATCTAGTTCGTAATTCTAAATATAATTTGATTTGTCCTTTATTTTATCTGCTATCTTCATCTTAATTGTATACAGTAAAGATGTGGAGATTCTAAACAAATAAATAAAATTTATTACAGCAACCAAAAACCAAATTATTTTAACAGGCTTTCGAAGTCAATGAAACTAGAAAATTTCCTAATCAATACAAAAATGTAACAAGAGTATTATTAGGTATTGACTTCTTAGTTGCTTGTGTTTTCACCTTACCTGTAGGGAAACCAAAATTGTACTGTAAAGTATTTAATTTTAAATTTTGTATTTCTTATCGATAACAACCCATGTTAGTCCAATTGTTCGTCACGTAATAATATTTTAGAATGTTTAACATGTACCGTTTATAATATACATTTATAATATATTATTAAAACACAAAAATATAATCGATTTGACATGCCTTCATATTTATAAGACGAAGATTTTCTGGCAATCACCGCAGTTTTAGTTTACTCATTGCAATAAACCGGTAAAATGAGGGTTTACATAATGCAATTGGGTATATTACTTTCTGTAATTGTCTACGTTACAGGCAGACATTGTGATCTCCCAAAAGAGCCAGCCATCACTAGGACCAGACCTGATGATGATAATGACAGAAACAACTATGCCAGAAGCAGACCAGACGATGATGATAACAACAGAAACAATATCGCCAGACGTAGACCCGATGATGATGACGACAACAACAGAAACTACTTTGCCAGACGTCGACCAGACGATGACGACTACAACAGGAATAATTATGCCAGACGCAGGCCAGACGATGATGATAACAACAGGAACTATTTTGCCAGACGCCGACCAGATGACGATGATAACAACAGAAACTATTATGCCAGACGCAGGCCAGACGATGATGACTACAACAGGAATAATTTTGCCAGACGAAGGCCAGACGATGACGACAACAATAGGAACTATTTTGCCAGACGCCGACCTGATGACGATGATAACAACAGGAACTACTTTGCCAGACGCAGGCCAGATGATGATGATAACAACAGGAATTACTTCGCCAGACGCAGGCCAGATGACGATGATAATAACAGGAACTACTTTGCCAGACGCAGGCCCGATGATGATTACAACAGGAACAATTTAGGCAGAAGTAGACCCGATGACGATGATAACAGAAATAATATTGCCAGGCGCAGACCAGATGATGATGATAATAACAGAAACTATTATGCCAGGCGACGACCAGATGATGATGATAATAACAGGAATTACTTTGCCAGACGCAGGCCAGATGACGATGATAATAACAGGAACTACTTTGCCAGACGCAGGCCCGATGATGATTACAACAGGAACAATTTAGGCAGAAGTAGACCCGATGACGATGACAACAACAGAAATAATATTGCCAGACGCAGACCAGATGATGATGATAATAACAGAAATTATTATGCCAGGCGACGACCAGATGATGATGATAATAACAGGAATTACTTTGCCAGACGCAGGCCAGATGATGATGATAATAACAGAAACTATTATGCCAGACGCCGACCAGATGATGATGATAATAACAGAAACTATTATGCCAGACGCAGGCCAGACGACGATGATAACAACAGGAACTTCTACGCCAGACGCAGGCCAGACGACGATGATGACAACAGGAACTTCTATGCCAGACGTAGACCAGATGATGACGATAATAACAGAAACTTTTATGCCAGACGACGACCAGATGATGACGATAATAACCGAAACTTTTTTGCCAGACGACGACCAGATGACGATGACGATAATAACAGAAACTTTTTTGCCAGACGCCGACCAGACGATGATGATAACAACAGGAATTATTTTGCCAGACGAAGGCCGGATGACGATGATAACAACAGGAACTTTTATGCCAGACGCAGACCAGATGACGATGATAACAACAGGAACTATTTTGCCAGACGCAGGCCAGATGATGACGATAATAACAGAAACTACTTTGCCAGACGTAGACCAGACGATGACGACAACAACAGAAACTTCTAGTCTGAATGAAGCCTAAAACTGGCAACACAGCACTGTTGCTATTATTGATTTAATACACATAACGCTCTTCATTGGATATCATTGCTTTATACTTCTTCAACTACAATAGTCCAGACGCTTTGCAAAAAGGTTTTTATTTTACATATTTGTTTATTTATATATTATTTGATTTCTCACTAACTTAATATTGTATGTATTATTGTTGTTTTTTTTACTAAATTTATGTCATATTTTATTTTATTTTAGAATATTTATGCTTTTGAAGAAAATAATGTATGTATATATTGTTTCAATATCTATAAATAAATGACTATCAAAAAAAATTATTAGTTATTTAAGACGACGCAGGGCGAAACTGCATTTTCTCTCAAAAGAAAATGTCAAGTTTAAATTATTTTTTACATGCAGACACGCTTCTGGATGCAACAGTTTAGGTATTAAATTCATTTATATTCCATAAAGTAGCTTTGTCCAACCCGAGATCCAAGCGATATCTTTAAAAATAAAAAGAAAATGAATATAAACTATATTTGAAGCTTTAGAAAACTTGTAAGATGCGTTAGGTCTCTTTTGCGACTCATCCAAAGCTTTTGATTGGCTGGCGAATGATACTGCCATTAGGAATAACAACATAACCTAATAAGTAATAATACTTTCAAACCGGTGTTTTTTATTTAGACAGTAGAAATAAAACAGACAGTAAACAGATAGATGTAAACGACAAGACATCTTCAGGATTTGTTCTCATAATGGGTGTCCCACAAGGGTTAACACTGGAGCAATTTTTTTCCCTTTCTATGTAAGATTTTTGATTTTAAATTTAAATCAAAGTTATGTCATTATGATAAAGTATAGATTGCACTCTCTTATATTAGTAATTAGTTTAATAGCAATAATCTTGATAACAAATTTTACTTTTATATTTTGTCCTATCCCACGATCAAACACATTACACTCGGCGCTGTGTCAGTGGCGAACACTTAAATCATTACACGATCCGTGTAGTCTAGAATCTAGAATATTATCTCTTGACCTTTTTGTTACATAATAATGTGTGATGTTTATACAAATGTTATACATTGAACTTCACCTATACGGATTTATTCTAAACCTTATTCATATTTACATTTTTCCCAACGATACGCCTGCTTTCCAGCTGCCATGGTTATAGGGCGAACTTCTGTTATATACTGATACTAACTAATATTTTAAATGCGCATGTGAGTTTGTTTGTTACGTTTTCACGTCTTAACTACTTGACCAATCATCATGCATTTTTGGATACACGTTGTCAGGAGCACAGAAAAGGACATTACCTACCTTTCATCTACAAAAAGTACTGTTATTCTAGGATATTAATTTATTGACAAAGTCTACATCCAAATGGAATGTTATTTTGGTTGTTCGGATATTAAAGCACTTTCTCTGCTCACCACTTGTGTGAGCGACAGTACCCGTCCCACTTAAGTCGTGACTCGTAACCGACTGAGCTATTTAAATCCGAACACGATGGTACCATAGACTATGCTCTATGGTCGATTTAAAGTACAGTTATTATTGACAATAGACTACTCCATTTTTTCTGTGTTACTGTAGAACTGAATATTTAAATTAGGTGTGTTTTGTTGGCTGGTCTATGTGTAAGTCGGTTGCCGCTCGTATCGTGTTTTGTCTCCTGGCTTTTATTAAAAAATTTATTTACAGCGCTATCATAACTAATTATAAGCGCGAATGTGAGTTTGTTTGTTACTCCTTTACGGCTTAACGAGATTATCATTAAACTTTGCATACACGATGTCAGGGGTACAGGACAATATATTACCTCTAGAAAATTTATTGATCACAAAGGATAGCTAGAATTTTATACAGGATGTCCGGTTTCATATTTTTTCCTGAACGGCCATCAGTTTCACTATAAGACATTTCCAGGTTATCCATTAATTACCGGACACCCTGTATAAAAAACGGGTATTAACGCAATGATGCACAGCTTAGTGGTTTAAGTTGTCACCTCGCCACTGTTACTGCCTCGAGTGTTGTGGGTTCAATCACCACACGGGACAAACACTTGTGTCATCCACCAATAGGTGTGTAAAGTTGAAATGTTTGTGAAATCCTTCGCGACACGGGAACTATTCCTCGAGCGGGTGTCGTGTATTTAAAGTGAGAATATTTACTTATCTACCTTTTTGATACGTTGTTTATTTTTATCTTTCCCAATACCCGTTGTGTGTCGCGACAGGGTACAAATATTAAAACAATGAGCACACAGAACATTCAGACTTGTAATAAATATTTGTGCTCGTAAACATCGTATTTTCCGCATAGAGACAGCTAAACACATGACACAGCTGATAGTAATAATAATAATGTCTTCCAGGCCGAATTTCCGTCACGGCGGCCAATCTTAACGGAGACTAGACATTTACGCAGGAGATATTATAGTGCACAAGAAGTGTGTGCAGAAACACAAATGCGTTCTCTGTTCCTTCACTCTCGTAATCCGATGGGAAGACAATCCGTCACGACTAGAGAGGGATCAGGCACAAGACGAACGTCTTTACGTGCTTTCCGGGGGTGTGTACCACCGCCAACTTCCTAACTCCAAACAGCTATGGAGACATTTCTTGGACCAAAAACCAATATATTTTTGGACGGATTTAATTGGAGGTCAAGATAGGTCAGCAGTCGCATTTACTTCCGCTGCCATATTCGGTACTGCTATTTGCGGCGCATACGGCGTCGTGAAGAACGAAGTCACGGTGTATTACCGAGTATGAAGATATCACTTTCTCTGTGCGGAAAATCAGCTGTACATAAAACTTGTTTGGCTCTTTCTTGTCTGTCTGTTCAATAGACTTTATCATTTCCTTACGGTCTCATATTGCCACATACAGAAATATGCATTGCATGAATGGCGCAAAAGGCTAGTGGTCGTAATCCCGCTGCCACCGTAATGAGTTTTGTGGGTTCAAATAACAATGTGTGATTCAATATCGATTGTCATGATTCTGGGTGAACTTTGAGTCCCTTAATTGTACGTATGTGATCATCTCCACGATACAGCTTGATCCCTAGTTCCTTATTCTTATAAAGTATCCTTTTAACAGAACTTAATATACATATATGACTGCTTAGCAAAAACTTTAGTTAACTTCTATTGCCGTAGGCCCAGTTTCAGCACTCGTATTGTTACAATGAATCTCTCACAGAAATCCGAATAATAATACGTTAGGTATTTTTTAGAATTAAACACAGGCCAATAAGATTTATTATCAACTTATGCCACTGGACTTATAAAACAGATTCTCTTCTATTTATCGACCATAATATTTTGCATACCGAAGTACAACAGGAACTTGATAATCAGTCACTCTTAAATTTTAACATTTGATTGTTTATTATATATAGTAAACTTACGCTAAAAGACCAAAGACAAAAAAAACTTCTTGTCAATAACTACAAATACTTCGCATGCCGAATTATACTTATACATAGGTCACCGAATAATTCCATTATTCGTTCAAAAAATCGAATCTGATTTGCCACGATCGTCATTGGACCAACTAGAAAATCTCTGTCCTAGTCGTTGACTAAAACATCTGGTATGCCCATTATTAGCTGACTCATATCCACTTTCACAGTCAAATTCATTAGTTATAAAACATTATGAAAGTCTTGTCTTATGTTTACGCGAATGTTATACATTGAAATTAAACACTTTATACGGATTTTATCGCGTTGTTTATTTTACTTTAAACACTGTTATTACATAATTTTGAAAACTCTAACACTACTATTATTGAATTTTACTACTATTTAAGCTATATATTTTTTTCCTAATTAAAACTATTTGTATTTAAGTTTACACTTTGCCCCGACGTTTCGGTTGCTTTACAGCAGCCATGTTCACGGGGAGACTACAGAGACTACTAGTTTTAATTAGGAAAAAAATATATAGCTTAAATAGTAGTAAAATTCAATAATAGTAGTGTTAGAGTTTTCAAAATTATGTAATAACAGTGTTTAAAGTAAAATAAACAACGCGATAAAATCCGTATAAAGTGTTTAATTTCAATTATGAAAGTCGTATTCGTAACTTTAATAAGAGCTTAGTCATGGGAGATATTCTTACGATAATGTTTAAAACACAGTTAACATAAGTCACAGATTTCAGTCTTCTGCGTATGCGCAGTGAGCCTTATCTTGATCTTTTCGAAGGATTACAGTGTTGGGTTTCGGGTATATTATTAGGTGAGCCATTTTTATGGTTGTTAGCAATTTTAAATTCGTTTAGCATTCATTGTTTTTCCAATTCTTTCTTTTTAAAATAGACAGCTCTCGGACTTGAAGTTAATGCTGCACGTCGTTGGATACTTTACCAAAATACAACAATGGACACAAAAACACTCAGGATCAAACCAACTATTATGGAACGTATAACGACTATTTCTCGTGTGGGATTCGAGCCCACAAAATAACCATGGTATTTTTTACAGAAACCACAAAATTAAATGTGGAACATAAAAGGCAATTGCATAACTAAAGACCTATTGCTAATCAAACTATATAATGGTAGATGGTAATTCATAAGAAGCAACCATATCTTTCTATACCTACTAATATTATAAAGTTTGGTTGAACGCGCTAATCTCAGGAACTGCTAGTTCGAATTGAAAAAATCTTTTAGTGTTGGATAGCCTATTTATCGAGGAAGGTTATAGGCTATATAACACTACGCTACGTCCCACGGGAGCGGCGCAGTAATCATAAACGCGTCTGAAACCGTGGGTACAGCTAATATATTATAAATGCGTTTGTTTGTCACGCCTCAACTACTCGACCGATCATCATGATATTTCGCATATAAATTATCAGGGGAACAGACAAGGACATAAGGAACCTTTCATTCAGAAAAAGGACTATTGCTAGCATAACCTAGCCTACATTTAAATGAGCAAAGCCGTGGGCAAAATAAAATAATTAAATAAATAAGTCTGACGTAGTAGCATAGATTGATCATTTTACGTGCCGAACCATAAAAACGATCACACCGATCACATGTCATATAAGTAACAAAAAACATCGTCACGACGCTCACTGCAATTATACCGAAGTGAGTCACGATGTACCGCACACCGATACTTTCTACTGTCCATACATATTCATTGTCGTATTGTTATAGAAGACAATGTACTATCGTCTTCGAACTGACTGTAGATTCAAGAATTTAGGTACAGTGGATTCTTTGATCAAAACTGGCGCATGCCGTGGTCTTATGTCGCGTAAGAGATCATAAGCTTCAAGCAAAATGGTAGGACCATGACATCTAAATATCACTATGAATATGTACATACATTAAAATATGTTATTACGTGTAAGTTGTTTATTTAATAGACAATAAATATTGAATAGTTTGTACATAACAATTTCAGATGAAAATATTGTCTTGTTTATTACTTTTTAGAGTTTGCTTTTTTATGTTTTAGTTTATGAACTTTCTTAATTATTTTATTAATAACATTAAAGAGCTGGCAAACAGGTATAAGGCCCGCCTGATGGTAGACGCTTACGGTAGTCTTCGACCTCTTGTAATTTTGGAAGTTTCTAACCAACTAAGCCCTTTTGAACAGAACACTCACCATCAATGACCATCCCTGCAATCGATTTCTATACCTCGCAACCGGGTTTAAGTGCAAGCACGATAGGGACCAACTAGGTTTTACATGCCGTTTAAGTCCATAAGTCTAGAAAAACACGTATAATGAGGCACCGCCTAACCTTTTATACCCTGCGCAAGCGCAAAATTCAATGTTGCGGATATTATATGGTATAGGGAAACCAGCAAGTCTGTCAGTCTCTATCTCTTTTTGAAAAAGACAACTAACTTACACAGTACACTCAGAACAATCATTTACATAATGATATATTATCAACCTTGTATATGAATTATCCCACTTTTGGGCACGGGCCCATCCTCAGTGTAATAAGGGTCAGTCCGTAGTCCACCAGGCTTATCCAGTGCGGATTGGTAGACTTCACATATCTTGAAAAATATTACTTATTGAAACAGACTGCAATGCAGAGGGTATCGGGTTCGAAACCAGGTCGCGCACCTCTGACTTTCGGAAGATATATGATTTTTCGAAATTATGTGCGTATTAATTGACAATTATCGCCTGCTCCGTGCCTCGGAGAACACGTTAAGCCGTCGGTCCCGGCTGCCATAAACATCTATGGCAGTCGTTACTGGAAGTCAGTGCCTTGTAATATCCTGAAACTGGTCTAACCTTAGGGTATCGTTAGCCTTCGGGTCGCGGAGGTCAGGTGGCAGCCGCTCCGTGTCTAAACTGATATCCAATCAAATCCGGTTAGACCAAAAAGCCGACCCCAAGTGACCTGGGAATAATAAAAGCTAGGGAGAAGAATTTTCCTTCACCATTAAATTTAGCGCAAAATAACTATTTAATAAGCACATAATTACAAAAAGTCAGAGGTAGGATTTAACTCGAGATCACCAAATAATTTCACCTAAAAGTTATCGGTGTTAAAACTAATATGGCCACCGATATTACCGGCAGCATTGTTTACTTATTTTAAATGTAAAACAGCTATTCCGCTGGATGTAAACCACTCGTCGAGTATTAATAACATGTTGTTTACATTTGTAGCTACATTCATCTATTCAATATCAAACAGTGATTTCATTCTCGATCTATTTAATTTAAAAAATCATCAGTTGTTGTTTTATTTAAACAATAGAGTTATGTCATGTAATGACAAATGTACAAAACTAGGTATTTAGAAGATAGTTTTTGCTTGCGGCTTCGCCTATGTGAATCATACGGTAAGGCGAATATTAAGAAATAACAAATCGGGGGAAATGTGTCCTTTTTATTAAGAAATCCTTACACTAGGACACGTCCCGTGTTGTGGTTTTACAAATATTCAAACAACAGACACTATAAACACCTAATCTCGACACAGCTACATATATACATATATAGGCATTTGTGTCACCCATGACACAAATCTTTGTCTCATTTGGGAATCGAATTTACAACACTCAGCTAAGCAACCACTTAAACGAGTCACCTGCGAAACCCAAGTCAATAAAAGTCAAAGATCACAAATTAATTATTGATCAATTTATTATTTTAATCGTGATTCAATTTGTTAATTGATTTGCAATGTTGTCTTTATTATATTGATTGTCTTTATTATTATTGTATATTTTACACACAATGTAAATTGTTTTTGAATAAATAAATGGAATGAAATAAATGCGCTACCAACATATCGATGACGTAGATTATATTATTTGATCGAAAAAATCTTGTAAAGACCTGAACAGATTTACAGCAAATATACATAAAAAGCCCGATCATAAAAACAATATTTTAAAGAAATTATACTAAAATCGAACTATTTGTTTTAAAGCTAATGACCAACAGACAAACATACAATGCACTGTTAATTTTAGATTGGTTTTTAATAAAAATGAAACTTATTTTAAATAACATTAAATATCATATTTTATGGCTCATTGATCTCGTGAGTGGTTAACATACGATTGAAAGGTTCCAAGATCGATACCTAAGTCTGTCTTATGTGCGACTATGCTCGCTTTCTTGTATTAATTAAGCTATATCCTATCTCATATTAGTAACTAATATAACTTATAATATTCCAAGTACATTAATACTAAACTAAGCTTAATTTGGTTACGATTCGTCGCGGCTGATGTCTGATATTTATTATAACGCAAGTAATTGTCATTTCCGTTGGAATTTCGGGACAAAAATAAACATTAACACTCCACACACAACACACTTGAGGACACAACATATTATACATAATAATATAATATTATATTAGCCCTGTATTAAACTGTCCCACTGCTGGGCATTACCACTTTTCAGGGTGAGGCCACAGTCCACCACGCTGGCCCAGTGCGGGTTGGCAAACTTCACATATCTTCTAGAACAATATGTAGAACTCTCAGACACGCAGATTTCCTCACGATGTTTTTATTCACGTTAAAGCGAGCGATATTAACTATTTAATACGCACATAACTTCGAAAAGTCAGAGATGCGCGCCTTGGGATCGAACTCGAGACCTTTGCGTGGCAATCCAGCGGTCGCCAACTCACACTATTATTATCTACAAAAATTTAATATAAATCAATTCAGCAATTTGACCGTGAAAATGTACCAAGCAACGACTGATTTCGTTTCTTATTTATAATATTAATTCAGTCTATATATTACATACTAATAATGTTACATATTAAGCTCGTGTCCAATGACATATGTATACTAAAACGTCGTGCATTTTAAATAAGGTTATATCAATGTACAAAAACATAGTAAGGTCTCACTTCGGCTCCTATTTGATGCATAAATTAGTATCCAAGGTGGTAATCTACGTATTAGATATAGTGTTATTGACTAAAACCGATAAAGTATCGGCGGATAGGCAGAAAAACTTATGTTTCCTTACAATAGAAAAAGTATCACGCATGCGTTGCCGACTCTAGAGAAAAGTATTTAAATAATAGCCATACACATATATAAACTGTAATTTATCTGGATAAAAGTTACCCTTTGTCCTTTTCTGTACCCCTGACAACTTGTATGCGAAATTTCATGATGATCGGTCGAGTAGTTAAGGCGTGAAATCGTAACAAACAAACTCACATTTGCATTTATATTATTAGTTAGGACGTGATAATAGGAATGAGATAAGCGTCTCCAAAACATAACTCTTAATATCTGGCGAAACTCAGTAACTGCGTTACAACTCTTTCTAGTATAAGTTTCTTACACACACAGTCTCACGTCTCTGTTCCCGAAGGGATACGCAGAGGAGTATTACAATAACATTTCGCCAACTATGTCTTAGATCCCACTTAATAAAAGCCTAGCCTTTTATACTCAATTTTGCGGCAAATCACAAAAGTTCAAATAATACTGCTTTATCCGGGCATCGAACCGAAAACCTCATACACAGCAGACGCATGTGAATGCGCCACGGAGGCGTTTTTAAAATTGCAATTCGTCTTCCTACAATGTTGGGAATACGAGTCTTATCGTGAAGGTCGTAAATACGAGGTCAGTTTGACTCCATACAGTTTTAACCAGTAGTCATCCTGAAAACGGCGGTTATCATTGTAGTTAATTCAAATTAACTGTACCGGCATCCTAACTGGGCCAGACGCATCACAATACAACATCCTAACTAATATTACAAATCCGAATGTGAGTTTGTTTGTTTGTTACGCTTTCACGCCTTAACTACTCAACCGATCGTCATGAAATTTCGCATATACATTGTCAGGGAAAAGGAAAAGGACATAGTACCTTTCATACAGAAGAAAGTACTGTGACTTATTAATCAACATTTACGCGAACAAAGCCGGGCAAAAATGTAGTCATAAAATACATTTATGGTTTTAGTACATACTAAAAGTTTTATTAACTGCTTATCTTTAGATTATAGAAAACTAGCTGTCCCGACAGACAGAAAAAAATACATCAAAATCGGTCCAACCGTTTAGGAGGAGTTTAATTACAAACACACGCACAGAAGATTTGTATAAAGATGATTGTGTATACAGTTTGTTTATTTTATCATAAACAATTTACATTATGATTGATTTTACTTTAAAATTATTAGACAGTATTTTTTTCTGGATGAAAGGTACCCTTAGCCTCTTCTGTTCCCCTGACAAAGTGTCTGCAAAATTTCATGATGATTGGTCTTTAGGCGTGCAAGCGTTACAAACAAACAAACTCATGTCCACATTTATAATATTAGTTAGGTTATTAAAAGTTTACTTTATAAAAATTAATCCAACGTTCGATAATAATACTTAAAAAACATACAACGAATTACTAATCATGATTAATTACTTAGTAATGTATGATTAATTATTTATACTTAGAATAAAACTTATAATACTCATTTATTTTAACACTTAAATATAAACAGCTTAAAGTCAACCGCGAGTATAACTTCTAGGACATGAAAACTGCCGTCATAAGTGAAAAAGACGACACTCCTAAAAAATGGAATAGTACTTTTAAAAAGATACTGGCAGAAGCGCCCGCATAGAAAGCAAAAAAAATTTAAAAAAATTTGTTCGTCTTTTTGACAACAGAATAGGTTTCTATCGGAAGTATAGGTATATGCTTCGATAGCGCAGCGGCACCGAATGCGACTGGTATGCGGTATCCGTTTCTAATCATGGGTCACGCAAAGTGTTTATGGGGATTTTCTGACAAGAATGTCTTAATAGTAGTACAGAATCTGGAACTCTGTCCATTAGACAGCTCAGGCTCACTTTTTATTAAGTGGAACTTAAGCTCATATTTGGTAAAATATAAATATTATTCATTACACCTACATTTTATAATAATAATAATATTCTATCACATACACACAACACCATCTAGCCCAAACTAAGCAGATCTTGTACTATAGGTACTAGACAATGGATAAACATACATATATACTTTCTTTTTTGTAAATACATATATATTATACAAAGAAACACCCAGACCAAGACAAACATCTATGTTCATGCACTCAAATGTTTGACTTGTGCGAGAATCAAACCAGTGACCTCAGGCGTGGCAGTCGGTTACAATAACCACTACGCCATCGAGGCCGACACCTACCTTGAAGGGCAAGACAAAAATGTATATTTGTATAAAACGCCTTTTGAGGAATTAACTGTATTTACTAACAAACGCTTGCTTCATACCTTTAACAGATCCATTATGCGCAGAACACTATTGCATTGTAAGACTAACGCCCACTTTGACAAGCTAATCAACGACGTGTCATAATCAAGCTAGTGTCAAGTGATTTAATTGGGTGTTTCGAATTCAGCCAATTAAATCGCCGATGTTGGACTATGGTAAAAGGTGGTGGCTTATAAGTCTGACGACAAAGCATCACACTCACATCCCTTATGATTATGCTCATGTACTTGTCTAAGTAGATTTTGCTCGCTATTCTGTTCCCCTGACAACTTGTATACAATATTCCATAATGATCGGTCGAGTAGTTGAGGCGTGCAACCGTAATAAACAATCTAACTCACATTCGCATTTATTATATTAGTTAGGATGTACAGCAGCGATTGCCTATTGGGAGACCGTCGAACTGTCACGCAGAGGTCTCGAGTTCGATCCCAAGGCACGCACCTCTGACATATCGAAGTTACATGCGTATTAAATAGTTAATTATCGTCCACTTTAACATCCAACATTGTGAGGAAATTTGCTTGACGAATACTTCCTTATAATATTCACGAAGATATGTGAAATTCAGTCCAGCGTGGTGGACTATGGCCTTACCCTTTTCACAAAGAGAAGAGGCCCGTGCCCAGCAGTGGGACAGTTTATATATAGGACTGATATTATATATTATATTACATAATATGTACAATGAGTCTCTAAACAGCTATCTTTCGATCGCACAACTTTCTGCCATATATCAGCTGACATGAAACAACTCTACATAACATATCTTAAAGATTGATAGAAATCTTAAGTAAGATGAATCACACACAATCTATGTAAACGATAACGAGATATCAACAGTCAATACAAAGATAGTGAATTCTTATTCACTCATATATATAATATATAATACACTATACGATAAATCAAAAACAGTTCGGGGAAAGTATTTTCCTGGTAGGAAATTCTCAGTGCCAGCACCGAGTCTAGAATTGACCAGAAGACAGGCAGTAGGCTACAGTCTGGAATTGACCGGACACAGGCAGTAGGCTAGATTACTTAGCTTAGTCTAACATACTGCTTAAGCTAGACTGCTTAATTTAGCCTACTGTTTAAGCTAGACTGCTTAATCTAGCCTACTGTTTAAGCTAGACTGCTTATTCTAACCTACTGTTTAAGCTGGACTGTTTAATTTAGCCTACTGTTTAAGCTAGACTGCTTAACCTAGCCTACTGTTTAAGCTAGACTGCTTATTCTAACCTACTGTTTAAGCTGAACTGTTTAATCTAACCTACTGTTTAAGCTAGACTGCTTAATCTAGCCTACTGTTTAAGCTAGACTGCTTATTCTAACCTACTGTTTAAGCTAGACTGCTTAATCTAGCCTACTTTTTAAGCTAGACTGCTTAATCAAGCCTACTGTCGCCTACCGTCTTACATTAAATATAAAAACTCAGCTGATGAAATGTAAAACACCTCTGCCTACCCTTTTTGCGATATAGGCGTGAGCCTATGTTTATATGGAAGCTTTATTGATAGTACGTTTGTCTGTAACAGCTGTTCTATTATCAACGGCATTACTAACGGCTAATTTTGATATAATTTATGCCCAAGTTCATTACAAATGAAAAACATAATTAGGCAAAAATTAGTTCAATAACTAAAACCCGACCACTCAAAAGTATGAAACAAGAAAATATTTTCATCTGAAATTGTTATGTATGTACAAACTATTCAATATTTATCGTCTATTAAATAACCAACTGACACATAATTATTACGTATACAAATATAACTCTTATATTATATTTTATCGTATCTAATACATATACATAGTGATATTCAGAGGATAGCCGTGGTAGTTGTAGTAATTTACAAGTTTTAAAAGCACATATGAACTCACAGACATACCGGTCAAACACATAACCCTCTGCCGTAGTCGGGTAAAAAAGAAATCGCTTATAGTGTAGGCGATGCACTACTACTAGTAATAGTCCTTCTATAGGTTGCAGTAATTATTTACCATGAAACAGTCTAGTTTAACACGTTATAGTTGTAAAATAACGCACAACAACGCAGCCATATTGAAATCAAAAGTATTATTGCGAGTGAAGATGCTTCGCCTGAGGCCAGTAATATTTCAAATGAGAAAGTTGAATCACTTCGACAATGTACGCCTCTCGGTGCGTTTTCTACTCGTTATGATGCTTCAACATATTTTCCACACAGTTATTTATTTATCAGAAAAATAAACAATAATTATAAAAATATAATTTGCGTTATCACGCGTTATAAAATAAATAAATGTTTCTAAAATATTTTAGGTATTTATATAAGTAATGATAGGGTTTGTTTTATTTATTCCTTATATTTAATTTATGTTTCTTGTTATATGTATATTATATTTTTCTTATATAATATAATTATAATTTATACCATGCTCTAGCTATATCGATATTATGTAATTCTTAATCTATATACATAAATGATTGAAGCACCCATTCATAAGCTTAATTACTAAGCTTTTTTACTACCAAATTTGCTTCAAATCCAATCACAGACATTTTCAATTAGAATGAATAATCACAAATTCTAAAAAAATACATAAATATAAACATAAAGTCGTATAAAAAATAATCAGAATACACACCGCAGTAATTTTCAAATCGGGAACTCACTTTCGAACCAAACTTTCAAAAATCGAACAATTATTTTCTTATAAAAAATAACACAAAATTATCAAAAATTTATGAGACGGATTATTTTTAATAAAATGATTATATTTGTTAAATGATATCACTGCACAACACGATCACTGTATCACTACCGGTGCGTGTGTGTTTGTTTGTGTGTTGTGTCAGTCGTCTGTGGCGACTTGGCAGAGACTAAGAGCGCGCGGTAAGTGCATCTACTTTTATCCGCTCATGTTCGAGTTATAAGCGAAAGCGATTATGATAATTATTATGACGCATAGGTGCAAATTCCTTCAGCAAAAAATTTTATTCATTCTTTACTATCATATCCTTATTCTTCACTTATTATCTATAGTTACTGGTTTGTTAGCTTGTCATTTCATGTTGTTCATGTCATTTAGCATTCACGCAGTAATGAAGTAACAGATAGACATATATTTTTCAAAACCTAAATATAATATAAGAATAATATACCTTTATTTACCAAATAAGAGAAGCCACATTTTACATTTCTTTATAATTATAAGGAAATGTAAAATGTGGCCACTTAAACTTATTATCGAATACAGGTTACTAGTATAAAAGTGAAATAAATTTTACCAATGAACTAGATCTGACATTGGTTTTTATTTATCTTGAGAAAAGAACGAGAATATGTTGGGATAAGCTTGTTTTTAAAGGCGAAAATGTTTTTGTAATGTATGTTTATTCTGCGTAAAAATTTAACAAATCAAATCAAATTGTTTATTGCTAGAATGTGGTTTCCTACGTTTACTAGCTGACCCCCACAACTTCATCTGCTTCACATAAGATAATTTTCCGCGTATTTGCAACATTTTTCATTGATGCGCCGCTCCTATTGGCCGTAGCGTGATGTTATATAGCCTATAGCCATCTTCAATAAATAGGCTATCCAACACTAAAATAATTTTTAAATTTGAACCAGTAGATTCTGAGATTAGCGCGTTCGACCAAACAAACAAACTCTTCAGCTTTATAAGATTAGTATAGATAGAGCTAGTTTATGTATCGGAGAGTGATATAAGCTACTTTTTGTCTCGGCAAATAGGAAGAGAAGTAGCGGGTATAAAGTAGTATTATAAATACGAAAGTATTTGTGTTGCTTTATTCTTCTGTCAATTAGAAATGGACGGACAGATTGTCATAAATTTTTGTATAAAGATAGTTTTCGTACCAAAAAGCGACATAGGCTGCTTTTTGTCTCGCAAAAGTGGAGAAAAGACGTGGGTATAAGGTAGATATTATTGTAAATATGAAAGTGTTTTTTTGGTTTGTTCGTCTGGCAATTAGTAACGAAGCGATCGACACGATTTTTTGACGTAGAGATAGTTAATGATTCGTAGAGTAATAAAGGCTACTTTTATTTCGAGAATAGTACGGTTTTCGTAGTGTAACTACATTATTTTATACCCACGGCTGCGAAGCTGCAGTTAAGAACTGATGTAATACGCTACTTATATTATAAATATAAAAATGTGTAAAGATGTTTGTATATTTACTACTCAATTACGCGTAAACCATCGAACCAATTTAGATGAAACAACGATGATATGACGTATACAACGATGATCTAAAATCACTATATACTATGATTTAACTATATAATGTTTATACATATTGCCTTAACGCGGCCATCCGTATATTAGTATTTATTTATTTACATCAAATAGAACGACTTGCGCCAATTACACTATTTAATCATTATTTATTTGATCTATACTATAATTTTATAAAGCTGAAGAGTTTGTTTGTTTGCTTGAACGCGCTAATCTCAGGAACTACTGGACCAAATTGAAAAATTATTTTAGTGTTGGATAGCTCATTTATCGAGGAAGGCTATAGGCTATATAACATCACGCTACGACCAACGGCGGCGGCGCAGTAATCATAAACGCGGGTGAAACCGCAGGCACATCTAGTAATATAATATAAATTTAAAATTTAGCATTCACGCATTCTGCTCACAGTACTACATTCTAATAATAATACTTTGCATTCATCCGCAAAAATATCAACTTCTGGGTTGAAGTCCAAGAGAGCGTTGAGCTGCTTTAGTGACCGAGGTATGGGTGAGTTACAGCGTGTACGCTGGAACCGCCAGCAATCGGTGCTTGCTACCACGACATAATATATATATATATATACCTATATATTTTTTTATACTTCTAATTTGGCAAACAAGCATACGGCCCACCTGATGGTAAGTGGTCACCGTAGCCTATGAGAAGGAGTGGGAAGAGGGGAAGGGGGTGGTTGGGCCTCCGGCACTCTCACTCACCGAACGAAACACAACAGTAGGAATACTGCTATTTCACGTCGATATTCTGTGAGAGGGTAGTCCTTCCCCGGTCGAGCCGGCACATTTATGCTGAAAACAGCTCTATCTCTCTCTAGGAATAATTCCTGTCTCGCAGAGGACTTTACAAACATCCAAACAACGTATAAAAAAAAAAAGAACACCCAAATTCGTAATAACTATTTGTGTGCGTGTGGGGATCGAACCCACAACACTCGGCGCGGCGGACGTGGCGGGGCGACCGCTTAAATCACTACGTCATCCGTGCAGTCGGTACATAATGTACAATGATTAATCATAATCACAGTATACTAACATTTAACTATATATTTATGCTTAATGCCTTAACACGGCCATCCGTATATAAGTAATTTGTGTCCATTATCGATTGACTTTGGACCACACTCCAACAATATTATTTAATGTGTGGCCTCTACGGAGCGAACGTCACAGACTTGTTGTCTCGTTCAAGAGATTGAGACATCTGTTTACGTCTGTGTCCCCGAAGGGGTGGGCAGAGTTGTATTACATACAAATAACAATAATAATTAATTGTTTATTGCCATAAAGTAATTTTACAATGTCGGATTTACTTACTAACACTTTTTTATAGGTTGCTTATCATATTATATTTGTAGTTAAAACATAAAGATAGTTATGTTTTAGATTCTACGTAGGTATTGGTTATGATAACTCGTATGGCGAAGTAGTTTAGGTGATAGCCTTCTAAATGTCAGTGAGCTAAGTGTTGTGGGTGTGATACCGGGGATAAAAATTTGTGTAGTCGTACCGAGTCTGTCATTTAACAGGGATTATTTTGTGTGATTGTCTTTACAAAACAATAAACATGGCGAATTAATTGAATCCTGCCATGCATATTTTCAGATTATATTATTATACCTACTAATGAGAATTAATTAATAAGTGTTAATCTAATATTTTGCCCAAGCTGGAAACGAACATGGGATCTTACGATCGGCTGTAAGCGTAGCCACAAACTCATAGAATAGTATAAACAAAAATTTGACCTATGTGAAATAGCAAGTTCGATGAGCTAGAATTTTTTTACCAATAGACTATACATGTTTGATATTCATCAATGATGGATGCGTTTTCTGGTGCACTGATTGTCCAGGTCTAGGCTGAAAGTCCAGGGTTTGATACAAAATCGACCAAATTTAAAATAAAAGGGGCTATAGACATATTAAAATTTATATGTTATCTTTTATGAGAATTCCGACCCATTATCGTTGATCTGATTGTTTGAGCAAGAGACTATTTAATAACTGCATCGACAAGCGGCTTCGAATCCGACACTGAATAATTTATTAGGGTGGTCTAGAAATGATTGTTCTAAGTCTGGGTGTACTTTGAGACTGTCAATTGTAAGTTTGTAAAAAGGCGGGTGAAGCCGTTTAAAAATAAGTTTTCATAGGTTTGTCTATGTTTATGCGATTGTTATAAGAAAGTTACTACTACTTAGTACTCAACATGTAAAATATTATAAAACAGAAATATAATAATAATAATATCAGCCCTGTATTAAACTGTCCCACTGTTGGGCCCGGGCCTCTTCTCACTGTGAGAAGGGTTAGGCCATAGTCCACCACGCTGGCCTAGTGCGGGTTGGCAGACTTCATATATCTTCGAGAACATTATGGAGAACTCTCAGACATGCAGGTTTCCTCACGATGATTTTCCTTCACCGTTAAAGCAAGCGATAATTAAGTATTATATAAAAAGTAAGAGATGCGCGCCTTGGGTTCGAACTCGAGACCTCTGCATGGCAGTCCAACGATTTCCCACTAAAAACCCTTTAATTATAGGCGTCATAGAATTCTTCCGCATCACAGTCGACTGGTGCTCCTACAAATACATTGGAACAAAAACACTACTCCAGTGTTTAGGTTGCTGAAAAGGGGACCAAAAACTGTGCTAATTTTAAAATAAACAAGTCTACAACAATCTATTAAATAGTTCCGATTTATTTTTAAAGACACCGAACTACTTGACAAACAATTTAACAACAAACATCCAAACTATCAACTACTTTGTCGGTCTCGCAATTCTTACTCCACGTGGCAATCGAACTCAGAACTTCGCATTGGTAAGGTCTTAAACAGTTTCAACGCCCTTTTAACAGAAACAGTACTTTTTCTGGATAAGAGGTACCTTATGTCCTTTTCTATACTCCTGACAACGTGTTTGCGAAATTGCATGATGATCAATTGAGTAATTAAGGGGTAAACGTGTAACATACAAGCAAACACACATTCGCATTTATAATATTTGTTAGAATTATAAGGTATTTACCAACATGTCACTATGTAGGTACATGACCTCAATTCGAAGGTCCCATTCTAATATACATGGCTCATGTACCATGGTTAAACTTTCCATTGCAACGCCATAAGTTTAAATTCTATAGTGATAAATGTAGTACGCGGGTTCGAATACCGGATGCGACACGTATTCAATATGACTCATAGTACACAAGTTGAAGAACATTTCTTTTTAAATGTATGACAAGTAATTATCTATATGAAAAGCAAATATACATGTTTGTTTGTTCCGTATGAGTTGTGCACACGTCGGTGAAGGTTTCTGATAAATATATAAAAGACGGCGAAATTTGAAAAAAATATTACAATCATACTGGGGTCTCGTTAATATAAAGTGTTTAATTATGAATTTGCCATTTATGTCCTACATGTAATTTTTATATATTACTAGCTGGCCTGACAGACGTAGTCCTGTACAGATAAAAATAAAAAAAAACTGAGCTATGCCCAAAATCCACTTGAACACACACAAAAAAATTAATTCAAATCGGTCCAGCCGTTTAGGAGGAGTTCACTGTCAACACACGTACAGAAGAATTATAATATATTCATAAAATGTATTATTAATAATAAATATCAATAACCTTTCATACAATTTGTAATTATAGTTATATCTTGGTGTCTTTTCGTGTTCGTTGGTTCAATGTGCCATAGTTAGGTACATTATAGTTAATGTTTTTTTTACTTTAAGACAAACCATACCTAGTGGCCTAAACACATTGTCTTTTCAAGAAATACATACATACATAGATTTACGCCGGTGTCCCAGAGGGGTAGGCAGAGACTACGCATTACAGAGATATTCAAGTATACAGGTTGTCCGGTAATTAATGGATAATATGATAACCATTAATTACCATAATTCCAGATAACCTGGAAATGTCTTATAGTGGAACTGATGGCCGTTCAGAAAAAAATACGAATAAAAATCTATCTTAACTACTACCTGAGATATGTGTTTTTTTTAATTACCATGTATAACTTTCTTGTATACTACGACCATAAATGAATGAAATACATCGGTTTTTTGTTGTTTTATTATTAAACACTAATTATGCTAATATATAGACAGTCAAAAGTATGCTATGCTAATATAGCTTGCATTTTTAATATATATTATTTTTAATTTTATTATTTTTATGTTTCATTTTTTCTGAACGGCCTTCAATTCTACTATAAAACATTTTAAGGTTATCCATTAATTACCGGACACCTGTATAGATAAAATAGTTAAGTATGAAAACCATAACGATAACGGTATCGTTGTTGGATATTTGAACACTATTAAATAATTATAAATGTATGTTATAAATAAACTTCAAATACTCCTTTCATTAAGCATTACATGATTAAAAATATAAAATCAGAACAATATTTTAATAATTGTCACTGGAATTTTAAATAATTTAAAAATATCGACTGTCCAAATCACAAATTTATTCATGTATACAAATTATCATTATTCATCACAATAAACAATGAAATGTATGTTTATTTATACCGAAAATGAAAATAATACGTGAAATATAATTAAATACCGAAAGGATTTATTTTTAAATTATAATAACTCGATAAATCAAAGTTCAAAATGTTGTGTGCCCCAAAAGTCACTTAACTTACTTTTAAAAACAAAATAAAATCATTTATTAATTTAGGTCATAAAGTAACACTTATTTATGAACATCAAGGCATAGTGGATAATAAGTTTACTGATGTTACAATTATGTTAGGTGCCAGATTCAGCTAAAGTATTGAAACTATGATACAAGAAACTCATAGCCACTCTTTCAATCGACAATAAACATATTTTAATATATATTATACTAGCTTTT
This sequence comes from Catocala nupta, assembly GCA_963675205.1. Classification (NCBI taxonomy): domain Eukaryota; kingdom Metazoa; phylum Arthropoda; class Insecta; order Lepidoptera; family Erebidae; genus Catocala; species Catocala nupta. The sequence goes on from OY776105.1 coordinate 1,224,914, forward strand.
GCGCGTGGCTCAGCCCGCGTGGTACCTACATCAATAAATACTAGCTTATGTTCTTCCTCAGGTTTTAAACTATATCTGTACCAAATTTCATCTAAATCGGTTGAGTGGTTTAAAGGTAACAGACAGACAGTCGGAGTACTTTCGAATTTTGTAATGATAAGATTTATTTAATGAGATCTAATATTTTTATATGTTCGTGTCAATTATGTTCATTAATACTTTTAACATCAAAAATGATGCACGACGGTAATTATATCTAAAATATATTATTTACTGTTTTACCGTTATGGCATTGTTGGCAAAAGTAACCTCATTTACTTCTATTGAAAACAATATACACTGTATTGAAAACTAAACGACGCTTTTATATGTTCATGTCCTCATAATTAGTCAACCTGTCATTTTAATTAAGGTATATTTTAATGAGAATAGTAGAGAACTCTCGATATCCCCTCAAGCTATGCTAAACATTTGTATAGGAGTGGGTTATAGAAGTAGACTAGTATGTTGAAATTAAACTACTTTATACGTCTTTTATCGATGTTTATTTCAAAACACAACTTTCAGATAATTATGAAACTATAAAATTTTAAACTATTGCATTTAGCCCGCGGCTTCGCTCGCATAACTGTAGGTTAAGTTAGTAACAGTATTTTTTTCGGGATAAAAGGTATTCTATGTCCTTTTCTGTACTCCTGACAACGTATATGCGAAATTTCATGATGATCGGTCGAGCAGTTAAGACGTGAAAGCGTGACAAACTCACATTTTCATTTATAATATTATTTAAAGATTAGGATTTAGATTTACACTTTCCCAGACGTATCCGTTACTTTTCAGCAGACACCATGTCTGCTGAAAAGTAACGGATACGTCCCCGTGGCTATGACTGTCGATGTAATTTTAATAATTAACATTTACGTAAACGTAACTCATTACTCTAGAGCAGTGTATATAGAAAAGGACTAATCGGTGGTAGCTCTAACCGAACCGATAACTTAAAATCTAAGTGGTTACCTCGCCACTATCCCTGTGCTATGGGTTCGATCCCCGGGACAAAACATTTTGTGATTCACAAATGTTTGTTCAGAGTCTGAGTGTTGCCAGAGCAACGGACCTTGGCAACACTGAATGAAATTTAAAATATTGTAAAGGCCACCTTAAATTAGGCATTATTCCTAACGCCAGAGTAATGTAAAATAATAAAAAATAATATTTGTCTGCACGGATCGCGTTGTAGATACAGTGATCCCCTCGTCATTGCAACTGGGCCGAGCGATGTGGGTTCGATCCCCACACGGGGCAAAAAATTTTGTGATCCGCAAAAAGTTGTTCCACATCTGAAAATTCTTTGTGTCCGTTGTTTAAATGATTGTAAAGTCCCCCGTGACTAAGGTATTATTCTTAGCGAAGTTTATTATTTCTTAATAATTATTCATTTTGGCTCTTCAACAAAGAGTACACTATTACAAAGCAAAGTCTCAGAGCCTACCTAGAGAAGAGCACAGCATACACTACATCATGCGCAGATAATACAACTAGAACATACAGAAAATAACAACTAATAATTATTATATGATTATGACATCAGCCCTGTATTAAACTGTCCCACTGCTGGGCATGATTCTCTTCTCAGTGTGAGAAGGGTTAGGCCGTAGTCCACCACGCTGGCCCAGTGCGGATTGGCAGATTTCACGTATATATCTTCGAGAACATTAAGAAGAACTCTCAGACATGCAGGTTTCCTCACGATGTTTTCCTTCACCGTTAATGCAAGCGATAATTAACTATTAAAATGAACTCGAGACCGCTGCGTGGCAGTCCAATGGTATACCACTACGCTATCGCTGCTTTTCTTGACTATAATCTAAATAAATTATAATAAATAAAAAAATATTGTCGAGGCTCGACTGTCGTATTTATAAGGTCAGTTAATTACCTTACTTATCGCAACTACACACCAATATGACACTTAAAAACATAACTAATAGACTATGAGCTACATCTCTGCCTACCTTCATGAATAAACAAGAACGTTAATTTAAAAAAATCCGGAAATGACATACATGCTTCCACTAGGTCAATCGGAACAACGGCATATTTTAAAATAAGAATATATTTCAAGGTTCTATGCTAAACTCTATAACACGTCCTACATTATGGCCTACGATTAAAAAGTTTTATTTATTTATGGTTAACTAGATCTTGCACGCGGCTTCGCTCGCATAAATATATGTTAGTTTAGTAACACTACTTTTTCCGGATGAAAGGTACCCTACGTTCTTTTCTACACTGACAAACGTGTCCGTGAAAATTCATGACGATCGGTCGAGTAGTTAATGCGTAAAAGCGTATCAAACAAACGAACATACGCATTTATACGAAGGTAACCAACTCTTGTTTCTACCGGCGATCTTATTAAATTTTAGAACACAAAAGCTGGTATTGTGACTTAACTATGGTAGTTAGATATACTTCCTTGCGGATGTTTTTGTAGGTAATAATGACTACTTTTATCATTTAGTACAATTTTTTTATTTATCATTAATAGTTTTCTCAGCGCACGTCAAATAATAACATTTATAGGAAAAATTTTGCTACTTTGGGTTACATTATTGCAATTAAGGATCTCCTACTGTTTTGAAAATAAATTAGGTATAGCCTATGTTGCTTCCTGTTAATTAAGCTTTCTATTGGTACAAAAAAGGTTGAGATCGGTGCAGTAGTTTCGGAGTCGATTCTATACAAACAAACAAAAAAACTTGCCTCTTTATAATATTAGTATAGATTTTCTTAAAGTTCTCTAATTGTTCTGAAAATAAATTATAGCCTATGTTATTTCCTGATAATTTAGATTTCTATTGGTAAGACATGGTTAAGATCGGTCCAGTAGTTCCGGAGCCTATTCGGTACAAACAAACAAACAAAAAAATCTTTCCTCTCTATAATATTAGTATGGATTTATGTTTATTAAAACGCCATTAATTAATTAGTATTCGTGGTTTTGCCGGAGTTACTTCATCTCACCGAAGGTTCACCGCCTACTAAGGTTAAATAACATCGTGAATAAATTTCTTTGAACTAAAATCAATGTCAAATGTTATGTATCAATTATAATGATAAATAAATATTTCACTGCCATGATGGCGCAATAGTTTAAGGCGCGGTACCTATATCACGGAACATGCCGTTTTAGCTACGGACAGTTACATTTTGAAACTATCTTTTAAAAAGAATCTTTCTAGTATTCTTGTTAACCCCTCCAGCTAAGCTAGAATGTTTGTGTTAGTGGGTTCACGTCGGTAGTGCAATGAGTGGGATTCGAACCCGCGACTTCTCAACCGCAAGTCCAATGTCTTATCCATTGGGCTACCGCAGCTTAAGCACTGTGAAAAATATTGAAATTAAACTACTTTATACGGTTTTTTCGCGATGTTATTAACACTTTTATTATATAATTTTAAAAATATAACTTCATTAATTAACATATAATACTATTTTAGCTATTGAAATTATTTCTATTTTTATTAAATTTACACTTTCCCTGACGTTTCGGTTGCTTTACAGCAGCCATGTTCACGGGGAGACTAAGATGGTTGTCTCAATGTTCTGTTGTGTATTTATTTCAAAGCACCTGAACATAATTTAATCATTGCTGTTTCTATTTACATATAATGACCTGAAAGTATCATGAAGTAAGTAGGAATAAATAACACGATAAAATCCGTATAAAGCATTTTAAATTTAATGTATAATATTCGCGTAAACGTAGACAATACTATGAAAAATATCTCAAATTTAAACTATCTATAGTTATAAAGACTTGTTCCTTGATATAAGAATTGGGTCTAAGTTGTCATCTCGGCTCTGTCAGTGCATCAATTGTTATAAGTTCGAAATCCACACGGAATAATCTGTGTGATACTCAAATAGTTGTTCCGCGTCTGCGTGTTCTTTGTGTCCGTTGTTTGAATGTTTGTAGACACGAGAAAACACATAGCGCCGGCGAAGTATTTAAAAAATGATTTACATCCGACCATGTCTTAAAGAGCATGTAAAGTCGTTGTGAACATATATGACACCCCGTTTTTATCTTATCTAGAATGTTTACTTACGATATAGATTACCCTTCCTACCAAAAGTTATTAATATTATGTTTTTGTTTAAAGACTTCTTCCACACTAGTAGTAATTCCTGAGTCGTGGGGGACATTACAAACATTGATACAACGTATACACCCAGAACATCCAGACTCGAAACAACTACATATTTTACACACAAGTTTTTGTCCCGTGTGAGGATCGAACCCACAACTCTTAGCGAAAAGACAGTAGCGAGGTGACACTTAAACTATTACGCCATCCGTGCTGACAAATATAAAAGAGAGAATAGTCTATTTGACTAGTTATTGGCAACCATCTTACATTATTTAGTGGTATTTATGGACCGTACATATAATTTCATTACGAAATAAACAGATTATTTAAACTGTGTAACGCTTGCTCCGGCAATATGGCGTCGAGTAATCAATTGACGTAACACTTTAGTAAATAAACATTGGACAGTAAACAATGACACAAGACGTTTACAAACGTATGACATCAAAATAAATGTAGCTAACCAAAACAGTTTACAGCCACGTGCTTTCAAATTAAAATAAATAAAGTTTTATTTTGGATCTTTTGGTAGAAATAATTAATATTATTGCAAATAGTTACATATTCTTATATCCGTAATCTACGCAGTTGGCAAATTATAAGTCATTATTTTTTAGTAATGTCGAATAGCCTATAGTGCCCAAAGATACCTTCATGGACTTAATATAATCAGGTCGAAATTATAATAGTAATCTAGTCCAATCTCTTGACATTTGATCTTTAGGTTACGGAGATTAGTATTTAACCAAATATACATATATGTAGGTTACAAAACCGACTGTAATATCGACAATTGGATACATTAAGCCTAGGATAAAAATAAACCGCTGAACGTGACATTACCGTACCCATGCCTGGTCTAAAACTCAAGCCAAGGACTCTTAGAATTGATTTTACAAATGTCAGAAAGACTGCCTGAATAATAAATTTGACAGAATTTAAAACAACTGTCAAAACGCTAAATCACTCGGCTAAGGTTCATAACGAATATAAAATCTGCCTTTAAGTTCTCAATCACCATATAGGTAAAACGTACGGAACAAATTTACCATTTTGACAGCTTTATACAACAAAATCTGTAAAAATTATTCTGTAAACTTTAACGACCTAAATACTCGTAGCTAAATTTAGGTCTAAAATAATTAGGGACGAGAATATTTTCATCTTTTAGGCTAAAATAAGGTGGGTGATTATTCTGTCATCATCCAACACACATGCCAACATTTGTTTTTTGTGTCATCTAAATACGGTGAGCAGCGATAGTCTAGTGGGAGACCGTTGCACTGCCACGCAGAGGTCTCGAGTTCGATCCCAAGGCACGCATATCTGACTTTTCGAATCAAATATTTAATTATTACTCGCTTTAACGGAGATCTCCATAATGTCCACGAAGATATGTGAAGTCTGCCAACCTGTTCTGGGCCGACGTGGGGGACTATAGCCTAACCCTTCTCACAACGAGAAGTGGCTTGTGCCCAGCAGTGGGACTGTTTAAAATAGGGCTGATATTATTTTATAAGAACGGTGAAGACACATCATTTAAATATTTTGATGTTATTTACACTGCCTACCCCTCTAGGGATATGGCGGCGTGAGTATATGTATATTGAAACTGCGCAGAGGATTGAGGTCAACAATCACTTACACTAAGGTCACATGTAGTGCTTAGTTACATTTATTCAAACCCATTTAACATCATATGTGAGGTCACATCGGTACTGTGTTCATACAAAACATAAATAAAGTCTTTACCTAATAAATTAATGTTTTACATACATAGTCGTACGCCTTTATCCTTAAAAGGGTGGGCAGAGGTGTATAACACAGTCACGTCTTGGCTTAAGGTTCGACTTAATAGAAGGCATTTACAGATTCCGCGCGTTAATTTCTTGACAGATGTATTGAAAATTTGTGTCTTTTTTATATATTAAAAGGCTTGCTTTTGACCGCGATTTTAGCTGTTGTAAAGTGACGATGCAGTCGACGATGGAACACGTTTGCCTAGAAGATACCTATTCACTAGCAACTTGAAGAAACCCAGATTGTACTCATCAGCAAACACAGACTTAGGTAGCGAGTTCCACTCCTTTGCGGTGCGCATTATAAATGTGGAAGCAAAGCGCTTCGTGCGTAAATGTGGTATATTCGCCATGTATCTGTGGTGCTGGTCTGTTTGTCTGGTTTTCCGATGGTAGAATGGGGCAAGAGGAATTAAATTATGCACTTCCTCTACCCACTCTCCGAAATCTTAAGTATTAACAGAACTATTGTTGTCGCGCTGGGCTCGTGTGAAATATAAAGGTGTGAAAGAGATAACTGAAATAATCATTTGGAATTCCCCTGTTGTCTTGTCCAAATCTAAACCAATTTAAATATAATTTTTATAAACAACTAGCGACTCACGGCTTCGCACGTGTAGTAAAATACCTTAACAAATTATACACTGAAATCTTCCTCGTGAATCACTCTGTTAGTAAAAACCGCAAGAAAATCCATTCACTAGTTTTGAGATTATCGCGAACAGAGAGACAGACGCGGCGAAGGACTTTATTTTATATGAAGTGATATAAAATAATGTCATTCGCAGAATGTAAACTAATATTAAAAATGCGAATGTGCGGTTGTTTGTTGCAATACATAAAAAAATAAAAACCATTGAACAGGCATCACGATAATAGATGTAGGATGCTAATTTCATGGGTAAGACCCTATAATGTAAACATTCTAACAAAGAAGTTAGTCTAAGCGTCAATGATGACCCTCGAACTGAAGTGTTTTGTGCATGACTGAGATAATCTACATAACAAAATAAGGAATAAATAATGTGACGCCAGAATTTGATTATAAAATACAGCTCCTGCACTGGAAATAATTCTTGTATCACGGGATACTTTACAAATAATCAAATACAGGCACAATACAATTAAAAATATTTTTTTTTGTCTTTTAAACTATAACTCTTGTAGTAGTTATCAAGATCTGTATTATGGATACAATTCTTCAGCACCCTACCGTGCGTCGGAAAGTGCGTAACGTCGTAAGTCTCAACTGTATTGAACATCTTTTTATAGGGAGCATTTTCTTTTAAAGGTAATTAGGTCAAACATTTTTTTGACCCCCAAAAGACTGTTCGTAGCCTGGGTGTCCTGTTGTTTTAATGTTGGTTATGTATCCCACGATACAGCAACTTTTAATGCGGGCAAAGTCTTAATGGTTTTCGCAACTTATATCACTTTTATGATGAGCATGTTACATGCAGCGGCGTGCACAAAGATTTCTGGTAGGGTATGCACGCCCTACCCGAAACCTCTGTGAGGGCACTACATTTCATTTATAAATGTTTTTGTGTGTATATATATCTGTATATTATATTGTAGTATTTAATAAATAGATTTCGATTATATAGATTTACATAAGCCAGCGGACTAGGGTATGCAGTGCTTATTTGCTTGTATGAAGCGCACGCGCCTGGTTACATGCATGTATATACCCCTATACATTTTGCCAATTATGATTTAGGGTTTACATAAGAGGGCAAATCTATTTCCAACTACATTACCAAACCTCATACTGCTACTGAATAGTTCTGGACAGGAAAATCCAATAAAACTGCCTCACCTGGGAATGGAACTCGACATCTCATGCATAGTAGTAACCCAAGGAAGAAGGAATTAATGATAGGATGAAAGCCAAGAATGAGCTAAGGTCTGAGAATGAGGTTAGGTTTCAGAAATGTTAAACTGGGCGTAATGCTGTAATAACGTTATTAGACTCGACTCCTACCACGTGGAACCTAAAACAGCCTGACGAAGTGTGGGTACAAAACACTCCTGCTCCTTTCGGAAGATATGGATACGGGCACTCCCTTCCCTCTTGCTCTACCTCAAGTCAGTATATACACTTGAGTTATCAGAACATTACCATTTGACCACACTTTTTAGTTATATGTTGTTTAACCAGGATATGGAGTAATGGTCTTGAATCTGAAGTGTCTTTGCATGGGTGCGAGTATCTATATAAAATAATATTAGCATAGTGTATCTGTACATACGTGTATGTCACCCTCATTAGATATATGACCATAATTTAATATATAATAATATAATATTCTATCACATACACACAACACCATCTAGCCCAAACTAAGCAGAGCTTGTACTATGGGTACTAGACAATGGATAAACATACAAATATACTGTTTTTTTTGTTAATACATATATATTATACATACTTACAATTTATTATACTGTCAGGGTGGTAAACATGTAAACAGCCTGCCTATGGTAATAATAATAAGGTCCTCCAGACCGAATTTCGGTTACGGTGACAAATCTTAACGGAGACTGACCATCTGCGCACGCGATATTAAAGTTAACAAGTGTGTGCGTAAACACAAATGCACTCTCTGTTCTCTCATTATCACAGTCTGATCGGACAATCCGACAGGGCCGCGAAGAAAGAAAAACAAAGAAAGATCAAGCGCAGCATCAGCGGCTTTACGTGCTCGCTGAGGCACGGGGTTGTGTATCACCGCTAACTTCCTAACTCAGGGCTGCTATTGAGATTTCTTGGCTGAAAAATCCAATGAAATACTGATTATCAGTAACTGAAACTGAGAATATTCCTTCTGTAAACACTGAGATCTAAGTGACAAATTTTACCTTAACTCAACTGTCGGTGTATTACATAAATAGGTATATATAGACAGCTCCCATTTTAGCTTTTATTCCTGTGTCACGGGAAACTTTATAAACATCCAAACAACGGACACAAAAAACACCCACACTCGGAACAACCATTTGTGGATCACAAACAACTTTGTGAGTTTCGAACCACAACACTGAGCGTAGTGCCGTAATGCCGTAGAGCGTAGTAATGAACAGACGACCTGTGACAACCCTTATATATATTTTTTTAAACACATTTATAATATAATATTGTCTTCTGTTTACGCGAATGTTATTCATTGAAATTAAACTACTATATACGGATTTAGTCTCCCCGTGACCATGGCTGCTGAAAAGCAACCGAAACATCGGGGAAAGTGTAAACCAAACATAAATAGATTTAATAGTTTAAATAATTTTATTAGGTTATAAATTAGTAAAATAAAATCAATAGTAGTAGTAGTGTAATATTTTCAAAATTTTGTAATACAGTGATAAATAAACAACGCGATAAAATCCGTATATAGTAGTTTAATTTCAACATTTATAATATCTTCACAAAATATCCTAAAATTATATGTATTTTTTATATTATTCCAATTTATTCCACACTCTACTTTCTTATCCGGAATAACACGTGCCGGGCAGTTTATTCTACCTAAATGCAGTAAACAACGTGATAGACGAAAAATATGTTTACAAAACGTGCAAAATTATAGCAATGTTTATATAAATTGAGGAAAATTTGGACATGATATGACAATAATTTTTTGTATATTAAAGTTAATTTGTTTATACTTATTGTACCTAAATTAAAGTTGAAAATTCACGTAAGTGGTTTATTTCTATTTGGCATAGATTTAAAGATAGACCAGTTATAGACTAAACGTGGTCCGGTAGGTACTAAACAAATGAATTAAATAATACAAATTAGTCCGTTTGCGCAGGAAAAAGTGGCGTTACTGTGTTCCGTCCGGCGATTAAGAATGCCGGAGGCTCACATATCCTAACTAATATAATAAATGCGAATGTGAGTTTGTTTGTTGTTTGTTAAGCTTTCACGCCTTAATTACTCGATTATTACGAAATTTTTGCAAACATGTTGTCAGGAGTACAGAGAAGGACATAGGGTACTTTTCATCCAGAAAAAGTATTGTTCCCGAGGGACAGAAATTTTTATCTTAATTTACATTATCGCGAGCAAAGCCACGGTATATAAAGACACTCTTATATAAAAAAGCAAAGTTATGTTAAAATTTATTTAGCAAATGGAAATCTGCAGTCTCTGCCTACCCCTCTGGGAAACAGGCGTGAATCTATGTATGTATGTTAAAATTTCAAATGAATCCATCAACTATATTTCCAGATTTGCGCACACAAACACAGAAGCAGACAGATGTTATCCTGTTCAAACAAACAATTTTCAAACGGTCCAATTGTGAGTGTTAACCATTAAGGGAAACACTCAAACACACACAAAAATATTATCGTTTTTACGATGAAATTTTTGTTAGGTTTGTTAGTAGGGTTAGAAGGAGTTCAGTGATATACACACGTACAGAACAATTATATAGTAGATGTATTGATTTAAGTATCCGGCCTTCCTATAATAGTACATTGTTGTCACGCTTTTAGCATTTTACCATAAACTTTATCTTTTCTTGAAACTGTCTATTATACATATGAATTTTTTTCACAGCAAATTTTCAATTTTGCTACACTTTTTCTTACTACGAAGAACATAAAAATATATCGAAATCAGTCCAGCCGTTCTTAATTGATAAGTACGCTTACTAACAAACAGCGTACAATATTAATTCATTAGATACTTTGTGGTCTCTCACTTGCTTCAAGATTTGGTTCCTTCTGTGTCTTCTAACTATCACCTAGGTCATCTGTATATGTATATTCCATGGCTTATATACATATATGTGTAGGATACCCAATATGTAGTGTGTGATAATACGCAAAAGTTGACCAATTTAGTATTTTCTATAGTTAATAACTAAATTATGTATATTATAATGATTGAATATAATTTGGCAGACGAGTATGTAACTAGCATGATATTCAGTTATTGTAAATACAGAACTCCTCGTTGGTAAAGTTGTTGTTGGCATCACTGATTTGATGTATGAGTTTGATTTTAAGTCGAGCCAAATGTTATTCGGTCCAGTGGTGATGCAGTGATAGGCAATGAGGTCTTGGGTTCGATCTAAGGGACGTGAGACGGGCTAGCTTTTTCTGTCCAGAAATTCTTAATAACAGGCTAGAGCACGCAAAGCTGTAGGTCCTGTACCTGATCACACCCCGATCCTGAAGGATTACCGCCCCATCGGATCATGAGAGTGAAAGAATGCAGAGTGCATTTGTATTTCCGTAAACAATTATGAACTATTATATCTCCTCACCAAATGGCCAATGTCTGTCAATCAAAATTGGCCGCCATGACCGAAATTCAGACTGCAGGATCTTATACGTCGATTTTATTGCACAGTGTGCGATTTTTTTAAAGGCTTCTCTGGCGTTAGGGCGTCCCGGTAGACCATAACGTACAATTTACCAACATTCAGACATAGAACAAACATTTTGTAATGTGAGTGTATCACAACTTTGCTAACCACTTCGGGCAAAGCGTAAAAGTTTGTATGTACCATCAGGCAAACCTTGGCCATAAAAATATTCTCTGCCTACCTCTTGGGGGATAAATAGTCGTAATAGTAGCTCGTGACCGATGGCTGCGCTTGCGCAAATAGATTAATCTACATGAAGTGCAGTCCTCGATTGCTCTTTGGACCCTTGTTTACGCGTAGAGGTCCCCTCCTATAGGTCTGAGCTATAAAAAGCAATGGTCAATCGCCTATCTCCTTTAGGCGTTTTGTAGTTACAGTTTAATAATATGTAGTTAAACAATATTTAAATAACTAGATTATTCTCGCGAATTCATTTCGTATGCGTTTTTTGGTTCTTCTGATCACTATAACTTATTTTCTTATTATTTTAGATTTTTATTGTTGGTAATTGGTATATTGTATAATGACTGCTGGCAACAACGGCTTGTTGATATGAGTTGTATGTATATGTATTTAATTTGCGATTTAAAAGAGTGGCCGTGAGTTTCTTGCAGGTTTCTTGTCATAGTCTCAAACTCTCAACCCTTTGCCTGAACCTAGCAACTAACCTAAATGTAGCTTCAGTAACTTAGTAAACTCACTAACCTATATATTTTGATGTTCATAAGTGTTACTTTGTGACCTAAATGAATAATTGAATTTTGACTAGATATTTAAATATTTGAAAAACAAAGAGAATAGTTAAGCTGTGCAATTTCAAAAGGTAGTACACACACATCCTGTAAGTGGTACTAGGTCGAATAAAAACGGGATTTTGTATTTTGCCGCTTACAGGACTGTAATACATCGATTTGCATTGCACAACATCAAAAAACACTATACAAAAGTTTAAAAAAATAAAAATCATAGAAAAAAAGCCTGTAAACTGTTTGAAAATACTTATTTATTTTAAAATTTACCTCGTGTTTCTTACTAGGTTTTCTAATTGCACAGCCGAGTTACAATAATATTTTTCAAAATGTTGGTATTACACAATCCAGTATCACTTTTAACTAAAACATAAATGAAATGAACTAAAACACAAACATAAATGAAATGAAAATAAAGTTAAGAAAATATAAAAGGAACTTAAAATTAAGATCTACCACTTTGAGCCTCAAGCTATCAAACTCTGAAAACGAAATCAAAATTTGTTTAGTACTTCAACTTGATATTGAACAAACAAATAGATAACAATTTGAAATAGATTGTTATGAGTTCATGGACCTCTAAATAGATGGTCTTTAATAGTTTTCACAGCCTTAGAACAGTTTTTTAATATTATAGTACGCATTGTCATTTAAAGATAGACTGTATGATTCAAGTATAGTGAGGTATTGAAGGCATGTTTAAAATCGGTTCAGTAGTTTCAGAGATCAATCACCCCTACACACAAACAAACATTTACCTCAATATAATGTTATTTTAAATTATGTGTACTCTGTTGCATTCCACCACCATTGTTTTGTTATTTGACGTTCATAGTAACTGAACCACAGTTTCAAGGCTAGTCTTCTTCAATAAACAAGCTATCCGAATTAAATGAAAGTGTACTCAGCTTCACGGCCTATACGACACAGAATGGTTATTAAAAATAGGTCGGCTAGTTCTTGAGATTAACGCCGTCAAAGTCAAAAATCATTTATTCATTTAGGTCACAAAGTAACACTTATAAACGTCAAAATATATGGGTTAGTTAGTTTACTAAGTTACTGAAGCTACATTTAGGTTGAGCCTATGAGAAGAAACCTGCAAGAAACTCACGGCCACCCTTTTAAATCGCCAATTAAATATAATTTTAGCATTTTACAACTCAGATTAAGAAGGTGTTGCAGCCATTATGCCATATACTACTGACTAGAAAAAAACTAAAGTTAAAAACAATAATAACTTCAAACATACAAACTCTCAAACCTTTTTTGTTTGAGCTAGAAGAATGTTGCCATGACTATATCATTCTTTTCCAAGACACGCTAATATAACTGGGGTGCGGCCAAATTCCTCAGCAGTGACGGCTAACGACAGCACGTCACAAGGAATACAAGGGACAAGTGAAATGATGACATATTTACTAAGCCCTACCGTGAAGGATATCCTCAATTTATACCATTGTAAATAGGCACCTATTTTATACAATATTTATGTACGGTCAGCATATAAGAGATTATTTACTTATATAGATAGTCTCACGCTTATATCTCCATAAAAGGCTATCACATTCTATCACATCACATACCTACACACAACACCATCTAGCCCAAACTAAGCAGAGCTTGTACTATGGGAACAAGACAATGGATAAACATATATATATACTTTTTATTTTAAATACATACATATTATACATAGAAACACCCAGACCAAGACAAACAGCCATGTTCATGCACACAAATGTTTGACTTGTGCGGGAATCGAACCCGCGATCTCAGGCGTGGCAGTCGGTTACACTAACCACTACGCCATCGTGCAGTCAAAAGTCATCGCAGGCTAAATGCGTATAACATTCAAAATCAAATATATGTTTATTCATGTAGATCACAAAGTAACACTTATGAACTTCAAAGTTACACTTATTCATGTGAGTTTACATTTACCTGTTGCCAAATTTCGCCACCTATGTATTTAACACGCTTTTATGGTATGTCTCTATTAATCTATGTAACGGAATCTTTGAATGTGATTTTCACCCCTTTCAAACCGACGGATTGATTTGAAACTTTGCACACTTATCGAGGACCGATGACAATACAATAATTTAGAAAAATATAAAAACTAATAGTTAGAGAAAGCACAGCTAGTAATTATTATATATAATTGGATTTGCCAAAAAATACAGGGCAACAGCTATCGCTTTAGAAAGAGTGGCACCTAAAACATAGCTCGCAAAAAGTAGGTGCAAAACACTTCTACCTGCCCCTTCAGGGAAATAATAGCGTGAATATGTTATATGGAATTTCTCAGTAATTTAATGAATACGAGTGACAATGAACATTCATGTAATTATAAGATACAAGAGCGTTATTGTTCTATTGATGTGTTATTATGATTGGTTCTTTGGCCGCTGTAAATACCGCCGGAATTTTAATTATTTCAGCTTAATCAGTACTGGAATGTGAACTATAAGGTTTCAGTCACGGCGGCCAATGTTAACGGAGACATAGATGCCAGAGACAACATGACTACATATTATAAAACAAGGTCTCTAGCCGCGATAAACTCAAACCATATAGGTATAACAAACTATAAAGGTTTAGGTTTATAGTTTGTTAAGGTTTTGTACTACCCATGCGAAGCCGGGGCGGGTCACGTGGGTCACGGGGTGCGTGCAAGTGCACTCTCTATTCCCTAATTATCATAGTCCGATGGCAATCCGACACGATCCGGTAGAGATCAGACGCTGGACTAAGGACTTTATGTGCTTTCCGAGGAACCCGAGTGTATAATACTGCCAGCTTCCTAACTTCGGGTTGCTATTGAGATTATCTTGACAGAAAACCGCAATAAGCATGAGAAGCATGAGAGCAGAATAAATGCTGTAGAAATGAGAGCGCTGAGAAATATATGTGGTGTGACTCTGAAAGATAGAATAAGGAATAGTGTGATTAAAGAGAGATGCGGCATAAAAGTGGATATAGTGACGAGAATAGAAAAGGGTATGTTAAGTTGGTTTAGGCATGTAGAAAGAATGGACGAGAACAGACTGACTAAGAAAGTTTATAAGGCTAGTGTGAATGGAACAGTCGCAAGCGGAAGACCTGGGCGAACGTTTCCTGATCAGATCGGAGACGTTCTGGATAAAGGCCAGGTTAAGAGCACCTTAAACCGGCGAGCGTGTATGAGGAGTGTTATGAAAGTGAATGAAGCCAGAGAAGTGTGTCAGTATCGTAGCAAATGGAAATCCGTAGTCTCTGCCTACCCCTCTGGGAAACAGGCGTGAATTTATGTATGTATATGTAAATCCGCAATAACTATTTGTTGACTTAACACGCGACGATTTTAACCCGAGACCTTATGAAAGGCAGTTGCATTCACTATCGCTGCACGAGCTAATATACGAATCGAATTTCTATACGACGAATTGGAGATCCAATATGTTTTATTTACGCTACTAAGATAGCATAAACACAAACAAGTATATAAAGAGATATATTTTCTTTGAAAAAAAAGAAATGTTACTCATGCACTCACAAAGGACTTTACAAATAATAATAATAATAATAATAAGTACTTATATTACTTATAGTAGTAATTATTATTATTACTTACACAGACATAACCAAGTAGCCAGAATTATCCATCAGCAAGTTGCTCTGAAGTACAAACTTGTAGAGGTCGAGGTGCCTTACTACAGGTATGTAGCAGAACCAGTTTTCGAAAAGGACCATATCACACTTTATTGGGATCGATCTATTATCACAGACAGGACTGTTGTTGCCAACAAGCCTGATATTGTGGTAATAGATCGATCAGAGCGCCGTTCAATTATTGTCGATATTACCATCCCTCATGATGGCAACCTCGTGAAAGCTGAGAAGGAAAAATAATTAAAATACCTGGACTTAGCACACGAGGTCGTCGATATGTGGGATGTGGACTCGGCAATCATTGTACCGATAGTCGTTACGGTGAACGGTCTAATAGCCAAGAGCCTCGACCAACATCTTAAGAGGCTCGCGTTAGGTGCTTGGCTCAAGGGTCAGATTCAGAAGGCAGTCCTCCTCGATACGGCACGCATAGTGAGGAGGTTCCTCTCTCTGGACCCCTAACCACCGACAGCTTGGACCTTGGACCTTGTCTCGATGTCGGTGGGCATCCATAATTTTTATATATTTAAATGTGTTTTTTTTATAATTATATATTTAAAAAGGAATTTTATTGGTTAATAATAAATAAATGTGAAATAACAATAATGATTTATTTTCTCTTCCACAAAAGTAACTTAAAACTATCATTAAAATACTTAAATAAAAAACAAAAGACGCTTGGGGGAGACTGGTATCTGCACTAGGAAACTCTGTCATTTGTAGATCACACAAATATTTGTTCCTTATGTCAAACCTACACAGGCAAGCAAGAGGCCAGGCGACCACTTAATTCACTAAAGCATCCATGCAGTCAAAATCCTGACTAGGTGACGACTCGGGTACGAGACTCGGTGACGATTGATGCCGGGAATTTATAATAATCTCATCATTTCTCATATTAATGGAACAATAACAGAAATCAGAATCTGTCATAAATACATACGTCTCTTAGTTCCGTTATCGTCCGCTGTAGAGCTAGTTGTATCTTTGCTGGTTTGTGTATTAAATCGATAGATGGCGTAAATGAGCTTACAGCAAATAATATGATATCCGGTTCAAATGAAGTAAAGGTAATTCTCAGTAAAGGAATGATAAGATGTTTAGTAAGACGGATAAGATGGCAACAGGCGTTATTATATCATTATATAGTCTAATATCAGCCCTGTATATAAACTGTCCCACTGCTGGACACGCGCCTCTTCTCAGTATAAAGTTAGGTCGGAGTCCACGCTGGCCAAGATGCCGATTGGCTGACTACAAATATCTTCAAAACAATTTCGGTTTACTCACGATGTTTGTCCTACACCGTTAAAGCAGGATTGGTAGATATCACATATCTTCGAGAACATTACGGAGAACTCTCAGACATGCAGGTTTCCTCACGATGTTTCCTTCGCCGTTAAAGCTAGCGACAATTAACTGTTTAATACGCACATAACTTTGAAAGATCTGAGGTGAGTCTACCTTACTTGGTACGTAGTCTTCGAATGCCAGATATAATTAAAAATCTATTGTATCTGGCCACCGGTGTGCTTCTGCGACTCAATAAGTTAATTTTTTCATCGACATTTAGACCCCAACAGACACAACGCATCTTTCATTTTGTCTAGATATGCTCTTAAAATATGAAAAACTAGCTGTCGCCCATTTGGACTGGAGGGCTCTGGTTAAAACCAAGGTTTTTGACTTTGAGGAGCGACGTCGGTCTATGCTTGACTCTAGACGCGACGACCTGAAAACCCGACCAGCTGTGGCGATCAGTTACAACTAGAAGAATGGTGTGCTCACATGTACGCAATATAGGCGGACCTTCTATCACAAGATTGGCTACAGCAGTCACATGAGAGCACATCAACGACGACTCTCTCCAGAGATGATGCAGTCACCGTGACCGAAATTGATCGGGAGATATCATCATCATCTAGCTATGATTATTGACTCAAAAATATAAGTAACGGAATGTTTGAAACTCTGCCTACCTCCTCCGGAACATGAAGTCGTGTGTATATGTTTAAAATACACTAGCATGCGATGATGTCACTCATATACGACAATTATATTGTGGGCGATACCAATTAAACCGCTTCCGTTGATTCTTTACAACGAGATCCGAACGGCGAATCGTAATTAATATCAGAAACAACTACTAATTAGTATCAATGTGTATGTTTGTCTTGAACAGCTTTTTATTTATAGGAATACTGGCTTTAGCGCGCAGCTTCGTACGCGGATTTGGAAGTACATAGGTACCTATTGTTGCTTTCTTTGCATATATAATAATAATAATGTCTTCCAGCCCGAATATCGGTCACGTCGTCCAATCTTAGCAGAGACTGGCCTTCTGCGCAGGGGATATTATAGTGCGCAAGTATGTGCGCAAACACAAGTGCACTCTCTGTTCTCTAACTCTCATGATCCGATGGGACGGCAATCCGACACGACCGAAAAGAGATCAGGTGCAGGACCAACGGCTTAACGTACTTTCAAAGACACGGAGGTTTCTACCACCGCCAACTTCCTAATTCCGGGCTAGTATTGAGATTTCCTTACAGAAAAACTCTATAACTTTTTGTTGGCCTGTCATGGGACGACTTGAACCCGAGACCTCATGTACAGAGTCGCATTCACCACCGCTGTGCCACGGAGATGTCTACATTCATAATACTCGACTTCTAGGCGGGGTATCAAGATGTAATGTGTAACAGATTTTAAGTTAAAGCTCTATCAATATTAATGTGAAAGCCGCATTCTATTTCGAGCATAATGTTTGCGTGATGCGCGTGCAAACAGGCAGACAGACAGACAGGCAAAAATTCTAAAACTATTTGTTATGCTTCTATAGCTCATATCACCCATCACAATTAATTCCTTAAATATCTCCTATGTCTATGACCAGTTACAAGTTTATTATACATACGTATGTATAGATTATAAAGTGGTTAAAATGGTACTTTACATTTTCGTTTTTAAAAAACAACTGCACTAGGAATAATTCCTGTACCACGATATTGCAACTACTTAAACCTACCTTATCTTTAAGAATATCTCTTTAATAACTAAGTTTGAGGAGTCATGCAGTATATGCGCATTGTAAATAAAACGTAGTTAAAGAGAAATTACATCTAAAATATACATTTTATGACAATATCCGCATCTGGTTAGAAAATGGATGTCGTAAAAATTTTCGTAAATTTCATATTTAGATATGCAGACTTCAGTTTTTGTGACTGTTCTTTAATTTACACAAAGTCTCCCGCTTCTATCCGTAAAAGGGTAGGCAGAGGTGTATTATGCCCATATTTTGCCAACTATGATTTTAGAATCTACGTAATTAGGGTCAAACCTATTCACATACTTAACAGGAATGTATGGAAATAGGATATTTTAATAGAACATTTCTTGCCAGAGAATTCTAAGATACTTTTACATCAGAACTTTATTAACAGTAAAATCCAATATTGTTATTATATTTTACTAGATCTTGCCTGAGGCTTCACTCGCGTGAACGCGTTAGGTTAGGTGAGTAACAAGAACTTCTTTTCTGGATGAACGCTACCCTATATCCTTTTCTGTACCCCTGACAATGTGTATGCGAAATGTCATAATGATCGGTCGAGTAGTTAAGGCGTGAAAGCGTAACAAACAAACTCACATTCATTTATAATATTAGTAAGGATTGGAATTCTTTATATAAGAATTCTCTTGATAGAAATTCGAATATAATTTTAAGTAGGCATCGAAGCTAAGACCTCGTGCATAGCAGTCAACACTAAGTTATCGCTATGCCATTGCCAGTAAAACATATTTCTTGTGAAAATAATATTGTCTTACGTTTACGCGAATGTTATACATTAAAATTAAACAATTTTATACGGATTCTATCACACATGTCACATAAGAGAATTTTCTCCGTTTAAGCAACATTTTTCATTCATGCTCCGCTCCTATTGGTCGCAGCGTGATGTTATATAGCCTTTCTCGAGAAATGGGCTACCCAGCACTAAAACAATTTTTCAATTCGAACCAGTAGTTGGAAGCAGTTCCAAAGGAATTTTCTCCCGCGGACGCTCAGGTTGTGGAATGAAGTCCCTGCCGAGGTTTTCCCACAAGACGTATGGGGTTCCAAAAAGGGTGTTAAAAGGTTTTTACAGGGTCGGCAACGCGCAAGTGATGCCTCTGGTGTTGCAGGGGTCCATAGGCTACGGTGACCACTTACCATCAGATGGGCCGTATGCTTGTTTGCCAATATAGTTGTATAAAAAAAGTAGTTCCTGAGATTTGCGCATTCAACCAAACAAACAAACTCTTCAGCTTTATAATATTAGTAAAGATAGATTTAGAAGTCAAAATCTATAAATTCTATTTGTCTGTTGACGTTACACCCAAAATCCATGTCAATGGGTCGATGCACTAGAATCGGCATCATAGGTATATTTTTATTAACAAATTGACATGTTCACAATAGGTCGTAACGCAACCGTTAACGGCCCGCTACGGACATAGTTGGACATTGGTACGAGCTATTTTTGAACTAACAGCTAACGAAATTGTAGATCTACCGTTGGAGTTAAGCAATGATGGCTCGGTTAATTCTCGGATGGGTGGGCGAATTAAAGAGTTTGTTATTTTGGTTGATGGTTACAGTTCAGTGATGTTTGATTGGTCTAATTTTGGATGGGTAACTGTCTTGTCACGCTTGTGCGTAAAAACCGAGGGACTCTATTTAATGCCTTCAACCAAAGATTTACCTAAATCATATTTGTGTCAGTGTCCATAGATCGTAGGACAAACTGTTCACACTAAGATAAGTGAGCTCGCTCATAATATTTACATGATAGAAAACGATAGTGTTTCTACAATCCTATATAATACCATAAATGTCTGTTTGTTTGTTTGTTACGCTTTTCCGCCTAAACCACTCGACCGGTCATCGTGAAACTTTGCTTATACTTTGTCAAGGGTACCTTTCATGATGATGAAAGCTAGGTACCCTTGACAAAGTATATATATAGTATAGTAGTATAGTATGATGATAATATACATTTCTATCCCTTGGGAACACCCATGGGATAGAAAAGTATTAACAAAACCCAGAATAACGCGAGCGAAGCCGAGGGTGAAATCTAGTTTTCAATATGATTGAGCGTGATCATACTAATATTTATATTTCAGACTAGATGTGCCCGCGGTTTCACTCGCGTTTATGATTACTGCGCCGTCCCCGTGGGTCGTAGCGTGATGTTATATAAATGAGCTATCCAACTTTAAAATAATTTTCAATTCGAACCAATAGTTCTTGAGATTAGCGCGTTCAAACAAACAAACAAACTTCTCAGATTTATAAACCTAACTAATATTATAAACGCGAAAGTTTGTATGGCTGTATGGATGTTTGTTACTCTTTCACGCAACCGGACCGATTGCGATGAAACTTGGTATGTAGATAGCTGGAGACCTGGATTCACGCATAGGCAATTATTTTTTTAATCCCGATTTTCCCACAGTAACGGGACTTACGTGGGTAAAACCGCGGGGAAAAACTACTAGTCTCCCCGTGACCATGGCTGCTGGAAAGCAACCGAAACGTCGGGGAAAGTGTAAACCAAAAATAAATAGATTTAATAGTTTAAATAATTTTATTAGCTTATAAATTAGTAAAATAAAATCAATAGTAGTAGTAGTGTAATATTTTCAAAATTTTGTAATACAGTGGTAAATAAACAACGCGATAAAATCCGTATATAGTAGTTTAATTTCAATGAACTAGTATTAATATAGATGTAATGTTGTCATTGTATGTCGGATGACAACGTACAGAAAATTGACCGATTTTAAACTTAGTAGGATGCATACTATGATTAAAATCTTTGCTTTGATACGTTCACTGAACGAATAGTGTAGTGGCTTAAATAGTCGTCTCACCAATGCCACAATGAGTGATGTGGGTTCGAATCCCACGCGTGACAAAAACATGTGTGATCCACAAATGGTTGTTCTGAGTTTGAGTGTTTTTTGTGTCCGTTGTTTGAATGTTTGTAAAGTCGCCCGTGACACAGGATTAAGTTATAGTGCGAAAGTTGTCCACTTAAATAAAACATTTTAAAATTTAGTAAGACTAGGCGCTGATAGAATTGAGCATGGCCATTTTTAAATTTTCGAACTGAACAACGAACGCAGCCAAACATAGCTACGAACATTTTCACGATCATTCTAGCGAACGATGTAATTTGTCGCTAAAACGCTTA
Source organism: Catocala nupta (assembly GCA_963675205.1). Lineage (NCBI taxonomy): Eukaryota > Metazoa > Arthropoda > Insecta > Lepidoptera > Erebidae > Catocala > Catocala nupta. The sequence continues at coordinate 1,246,899 of OY776105.1, forward strand.
TTTTTCTGCAATGTAACATTAACAGCAGGCATAGCCTAGTGGGAAACCGTTGGACAGCCACGTAGAGGTCTCGCGTTCGATCCCAAGCCGCGCATCTCTAAATTTTCGAAGTTATGTGCGTATGAAATAGTTAATAACGGTGAAGGAAAAACATCGTGAGGAAACCTGCATGTCTGAGAGTTCTCCATAATGTTCTCGAGGATATGTGAAGTCTGCTAACCCGCACTAGGCCAGCGTGGTGGACTATGGCCTAACCCTTCTCACACTGAGAAGAGGCTCATGCCCAGCAGTGGGACAGTTTAATACAGGGCTGGCTTTTACATACTGCTTAGTGCTTACCTTAACGTTTAAATACGTGAAGATAGCAGATCATAGTCCTTACACTGTTGCTAAGTATACTGATAGAGTTATTCTAAGAATAGAAATACACTTCAGTGCAAATATAAGAGGCTAACTTGTAAACTTACATGTATTGTATACAACCTTACTATTATGTAAATGTTCTGTTACTTAGCGCAGTGAGTTCGATGTCCGGATCAGCAAAATTTTTTGTGGTTTCTCGCCCGGAGTTAAGACTTTTTGGCAGTGTTTCATACTCTATGTGCCTCAGCAAGCAAGTAAAGCCGTTGGTGCAGCGCCTGAACTCTCTCGGTTCGTGTCGAATTGCCGTCCCATCAGAGTGTGAGAGTTAGGGAACAGAGAGTGTACTTGTGTTTGTGCACACACTTATGCACTGTAAAATCTCCTGCGCAGAGGGTTAGTCTCCGTTAAGATGCCTTCGTGGCAGAAATTCCTGCTAGGCGATAATATTCCATAAAAAAAAACTCTGTATTCACTCCGACAGTAGCCATAGTTACCAAATATTATTGTCATGGCTACTATAGAAAACATTTTTTCAGAAGTGAGATTTTACGAAGTTGGTGCTAAGCATATCGAGCTGACATAGATAAATCTAAAGATCAATTATAGATGGTTCTAAAAAGTATCGATTTAGTAAATCGATCAAGGACCCGTTGAGTCGGATCTGTGATGAAAGTACAAGATGTTATTTTAAGTGCTTACAAATTATTTCAATAGGAATACTAGTTTCTTGTTAACCCTATCAGCTAACATAAAATGCTTGGGTTGGGAGTGGGTTAAAGTCGGTATTGCAATGGATAAGGTCCGAACTCACGAGCAATCGATTGTCAATCCTTATCATTTGGACTAACGTCGCCTTTTAAAGTTAAATTATGTGAGATAAGCACTAAATTAAGTCTGAAAATGAAATTGATCCTAAATTCTCCATTTTGTCAAGAATTACTCTGACTCTTTTGCGCCGCATTCAAATTGTTTTCGACACCATCACCTTTTCCCTATTTTGTAGAAATGTCTAAATACTGAAATAACGGACACAAAATCAACAATATGTGAATTACACAATATGTCACGTACGGGTCTCGAAACCGCAACACTCAACGCGGCCTAGTGACGAAGTGACCACTTAAACTATTGCGCCGATATGCAGTTGACTGAACATTGAGTATTTATTGATTAATTAGTGTAGTCATTAATCAATTTAAGATCGAATAGAACAGGTAAGGTCACTCCTTTCTAAATTATGTTTATTTTGTAATTTATATACCTAATTAAAGAGACAACTATGGATTATTCCTGTATCAAGGGGGACTTTACAATCATTCATATAACGGACACAAAGAACATCTAGACTCGGTACAATGATTTATGGAATTTTTTTGTCCCGTGTGGGATTCGAACTCACAACAATTGGCGCGATGGCAATGTCGAGGCGACCATTGAAACCACTACGCCACGGATGGCGTACGCCTGCACGGATGCAGTCATCAATTGACAACGGTTGTTTTTCTTAGACAGCGTTGTTAGATAACCACGGAGAGGTCTCTATCCCAAGGCGCGACTTTTCAAAGACCGACTTTTCATAGGTATGTGCGTATTAAATAGTTATTTATCGCTCGCTTTAACGCTGATGCAAAACATCGTAAAGAAACCTGCATGTCTGAGAGTTCTTCATAATACGCTCGAAGATATGTGAAGTCTGCCAACCCGCACTGGGCCAGCGTGGTGGACTACGGCCTAACCCTTCTCACGCTGAGAACAGGCCTGTGCTCAGCAGTAGGACAGTTTAATACAGGGTTGAAATTATTATATAAGCCTAGAACTTATAAACGAGCAATATTTTACTGCTGTTCCCACGTATTGCAGTAAATACATAATTTACTAGCTTTTGCCTGCGGCTTCGCACGCGTAAAAGTTGGTTAGCTTAAGTTATGTTATAACAATTCTTAATTTTTAAATAAAATATTGCCTATGTTACTCGGTGATCTTATCTTATCTTGTGAGGGGGCCAGTCAGTACAGACCGGCGACACTTCGACCCAGTGGGATCTTTTGTGTCGACTTCCCCAAACGACTGCCATAGATGTTCATGGCAGCCGGGACCGACGGCTTAACGTGCTCTCCGAGCCACGGAGTAGGCGATAATTATCAATCAATACGCATATCCTTTCGAAAAGTCATATAGCTTCCGAAAGTCAAAGATGCGTGAAGTAGGTTCGAACCCGAGACCCTCTGCATTGAAGCCTGTCGGTCTCCCCACTGAGCTATCGCTGCTCTTACTCGGTTATAATACATATATGTAGCTTTCTAATGGTAATATAAGTTTTAAAATTGGTTAAGTAGATTTTAGTTAAATTCTTACAAACAAGCAAACAAAAAATCGAATATTTCCTCTTTATAATTACATACAAAATTTTCAGTTAATGTACGGCCATCTCAGCAATATTTCATTGTGCTTGTTGCCTGTTAAATGGGGCCATAATATAGCTGACAAACATGGATGTAATGAACTTCTATCGGGGCAGCTCATAGGCGAATAGCCTTCGGTAATAGGCGTGATTAGCGCTTATGCCATGTTGAGTTTTCGACCAGGCAAGATCTTACACGTTTGGTATGTGATGCCGAGCCATACGCAAAGTATTGTCGTACATTACACATAGTTGTGATTGTTGTCAACATTGCCAGTCACTTTATTGCGAGTCACATATTGCAATTAATGTTTAGAAGGCCAAAGACATATCTTCAACCTTTTGCCTGAACCTAGCAACTAACATAAATGTAAATTCAGTAAATTTAGTAAACCCACTAACCCATTAGGTGTTCATAAGTGTTACTTTGTGACCTAAATGAATAAATTATTTTTGAACCCAAAATCCGAGCTTGACCGGACTATTTAAAACATAAATTTTGTTATGATAGTTATCTTTTGTTTGAAGTTTTTTTGTATTTTTGTTAACTGGGTTGTTTGATAAGGTAGATTAGTGAAAACAAAGCTAAATTAACGTTTCAGAAATTGGCGCAGAACTTATTGCCTGCTCGAATACTACAATAGTCTGATTAGAAGAAAACTAATTGACAGCGTCAGCAAAAAATTTGGCTACGGTAGGTGTAACCAATGACACCATTAGGGCTTTATCCTTTTAGATATTACAAGGACCATGCTCTTTTAGAGAGTGTGCTTATTTTCGTCTACCGAAAACAATTCTAAACTATATGCAGCCACTGTAAATCTCGAAACAGTAAAACTCAATACAATCTTACTTAATCAAATCGAACCTAAAACCTAATACACAGCAGTAGTAAATCGAATCGAATCCAAGACCACGGCAGTAGTGTTCACCGCTGTGCCACCGAGAGTTATCAATACCAATTACTTTAAATTAATCAATCAAATAGTTGAACTTTTTATTTAACTTGTTGTTTTCCAGTTAGCTTTTTTGTGGAATCATAAGTTTATCAATGAAATGCCTTCTGAATAATTCATTCGCATCTTTTTAAACTTGGTAAATTATTTCATTGATTCAAATTGTTATAACTTATAATATTTACAAGACACATATAGATTAGTAATATAAAGAAGATTAATAATAAATAGAAGCACGGTAGTAGCTCTATCTATCTTAACTATAATATTATAAAGCGAATGTGAGTTTGTTTGTTTGTCTGTTATGATTTCACGTTTTACCTACTCGACCGGTCATCATGAAATTTGGGATACACTTTGTCAAGGAAACATAAAAGGACATAGGATACCTTTTTCTCTTCATATAGTCTTGAAGTGAATTTCAAAGTATAGTTTCTTTATATAAACAGTCAAAAATATTTTCTGTTAAGAAATTTGCAAGAGTCAGGAACTATGCCGTAGATATATAGGATAGGATTAGGTATGACATGCTCCTAACTTTGCTGCTAACTCCTAGCTTTGGTGAAAATGTGAGTGTAATGCGAAAATGCCCTTATTTCCATGAATGAGAAGATGCATAAATAAGTATAATTAGAATTTATTGAAATTACCTCGTATAAAGACAAAACCTTTATAACTAAAGTCTTGCGGATGTACTCCACAAAAGCTAGTATTTTATTTTATTAGGTAAAGACCAAAAATAAAAAAGCAGCGTTGGACTACCACGCAGAGGACTTGAGTTGACTTTTCAAAGTTATGTGCGTATTAAATAGTTAATTGTCGATCGCTTCAACGGTGAAGGAAAATATTGTGAGGAAACCTGCATGTCTGAGAGTTCTACTTAATCTTCTCGAATATATGTTAAGGCAACCCGCACTAGGCCAGCGTGGTGGACTATGGCCTAACCCTTCTCACACTGAGAAGAAGCCCGTGCACAACAGTAGGACTATTTATTACAAGGCTGGTATTATGATAGGTAAAGATCACTCTACATAACATCAGTATCAGAATCACTAAAACTGAGTAGTAATACCACCACAGAGATGTTTTCAGACCAGAATAATTACTAAAATACCAATTTAGTAAAATAAACGAAAAGAAAATAAACTACAAACATAACTACATATTACACAAATCATGCAACATGCAAGTACAGAGATTATTACAGCAGTGTGACAACATATAAACACGGCGTATATAATGGCTGGCTGGTGCATGTAACTCGACCGACAGTGCACGATGTGACGATACCTTTAATTGGATGACATAATTCCAGTGGCTCGCGGCAGACACTACACTATTTGCCGCTGAATTAAATCATCGCACATGAAGAATTAGAACAACTTCGCGGCTTTTAAAAACTCCTTGCTTCTGTAATACTTCTGCGATTTACAATTAGGCTCAAATTTAAGGTCCTGGATTCTTTAGTACTGTATTTTTAGGACCCTTGCTCCCGTGGTATAATTAGGATCAAATTTGAGGTACCGGACACTATCATTGGGATCCTTGCTCCCGTGGTACGTTAGCGGTTACAATTAAGATCAAATTCAAGGTCCTGGATTCTCCAGGAGTCTTTGGGATCCTTGCTCATGTGTTACGTTTGTGGTAATATGTAATTAGGATTAAATGCGAGGTCCTAGATTCTCCAGGACTGTGTATCTGGTAGGTAGTTCTAAGCCTAAAAATATGCCCGGTAGATGATAATTGCTTTGGTGATGTAGTGGCTATGTACTACGGTTATGAATGAGGACTCACGTTGCTTCCTCTCTTGAAACCAGCTAATAAACATTTCAAAAATCCCTAGTTGGTGGAGTACATTCACGATATTGAGTCTGCAACTAAACCTAGAATTTGCTCAAATTGGAGGATTTTGACTCAGGAATTACTTTTGGCCTGCAGAAGATAGCAGTCAAATAACCTGGAGTTGTATTCCTGCGGTGACTTGGGTTTAGAGGCTCTTTAAGGAGACGCTTTGCCGCTATAATTTGTCTATCTTATATTGACAAAACAGTGTCTCCATTTTAAAGAAGAAAAATCCGTAGTGCGCAAATGTATGTTGTAGGCGTACATTAGTACCTGCTTATGATGATGAGATGCTCTCTATATTTATTTACTGATATAAAAAAAAATACATTTATGTATTTATTACTGGTTACTAGTAAGCGCAGTGTACCTTGTAATTAAAATGTTGTACAGTAAATGCTTTCATAGTCAAGGTAACGAAATAACTTGAAATAAATCATTTTTAATTGGGTAGGCAGAGGTATTAACACTCACAATTTGCCAGCTGTGGTTTTGGTTCTACATAATATGGGTATTGCGATCTAGGCTACAGTTTTCGATTCCGTACTGCGACAATATTTTTGATAGAAAAGCTTCTAATAACTGCGCGACACGGGGATTAAAACCGAGACTTCATACACAACAGTCATCAATCATCAACTACCAATACGTCACGGAGACAGTTAAGAGTGGTGCATGCTATATTAATTATAATAATATATGGTATAACGAAAGGGGGAAAGCATAGTGCCTTGTGGGACACCACTGTCAAGGTTACAACCAGTCCATTATATTAATGACCAATTATTCTAATCCACACAACAAAGTACCGTGTCGACTAGTATAGTTTATATGAGTACCTCATTAATTTCGATGTAACACAGCATGTCACAAAAAGGCGCGGTAAAAGAAGGCGACGAACAGTTCAAAAGCGTTAATAAATTATTTTTGATCAGGGAAATGGTTCTGCATGGATATTTATAGATGTACCAGGACATTTCATTTATATTACAGATACCGACACTTATAGCAAATTCATGCTAGTTGTGCCTGCTAAAAGATAGCTACTATCTTTGTTTTGATGAAATTTATTATCATTACTAGATTTTGCCCGTGACTGCGCTCGCATTCATCATTTAATTTTATCCCTTGGGAGAAGTACTTTTTTCTGGCAAGGTAGTCTGTGTCGTTTTCTGTTCTCCTGACAACATGTACACGATGATAATCGGTACAGTAGTTAAAGCGTGAATTAAGCGTTACAAACAAACAAACTCACATCAGTATCAATAAAAATTGTTAGGATGCAAAAAAAATCAACGATTAAACCCGAAACTTCTTGAAATAATAAATTAATCTTATTCATACATTGATTCTATTATAAGATACTCAAATACAACAACATGTTAATATTACTTGCTGTATATAATATTGAATACAGAAGAGGGACAAAAATGCAACCTTGTGGGACACCAGGGTCAAAATTATAATAATTATCCGATAAATATAGTTACGATCCTGTATTTATTGCATTCGTTGTGATTATCAAGTCGAGGGTTACAGTATACTGCCATTTCCAACGGTCGTTACGCCTTACTCTAAACATGAGGCACGTCTACCGATTGGAATGCGTATTAAAATCGATTATACAAAGTACAATACAAAGTACAATGGCGTCTTCCCTGAAAGTTTAAAAAACATCTATAATTAAACCTCTGCATAAAAAAGAAAATAAAGACCAAATAACAAATTATAGGCCGATTGCACTAATATCAATTATATCAAAAATCTTTGAAAATATATATATAATCAAATATACACATACCTTGAAACAAAATCTATACTCAGCCACCAACAAAAAGGTTTTAGGCGAAATATGACGGTTAATATGGCTATATATGACTTTCTGCTGAACATCATGACAAATATCGACAAACGGACACCTGTATGTGCTATATATTGCGACATGACCCAAGCTTTTGATTATGTAGATTATAATATTCTAAAAGACAAGCTAGACCGCTATGGTATATGGGGAAATATTTTAAAACTACTAGAATCGTACCTAACAAACAGGAAACAAATGACAGTAATTTCAAGATTAAACAAAATTAATAAGACAGAGGTATTATATACATCTGATGAACGCCAAATTAAGTTTGGTGTCCCACAGGGAAGTGTGATCGGGCCTCTTTTATTCAATATTTACATAAATGACTTGCCTAGTTCCACCGATCAACCAATGACTCTTTTTGCTGACGATAGCACATTGACAATAACATGTAAAAACCCTGACTCTTATGAAAATGACATTAACAATACATTGACTTCAATAATTTCATGGTTATATAATAATAATTTAAAGATTAATTTAAACAAGACGAACATAATGCATTTTAGCCAGCGTATAGACACTCCATCGGAGATGAATATACACTATGATAATATACCAATAGTGGAAGTAGACAGTACTAAATTTCTTGGGCTGATTATAGATAAAAAATTGAACTGAAAAGACCACATTAAGAATCTCAGTAATAGATTAAGTAGATCTTCCTATGCTTTATATAAGCTGGCTCCTACAGTAAAGGTAGACACACTGCTTACTGCGTATCACGGAATGGTGGCTTCCATTCTAAGATACGGAATTATTTTTTGGGGAAACTCAACTGACAAAACTTTAGCATTTAAACTCCAAAAACGATGTCTCCGCGCTATGTTTGGTCTGAGTGTAACGGATAGTTGTCAACCGTATTTCCGAGGTAATAGGATTTTAACATTACCATCCTTGTATATTTTAGAAATATGTCTGTTTGTAAAAACGAATCCGACATTATTCCCACGACTATCCGACACTGTTCAACGCAATAGGCGAGACAATGATCGGCTATGTCTACATAGCGCCAAAACTGCTAAATTGGGTAATAGTGTATTTTGTATGGCACCTAAAATTTTTAACAAGCTTCCAAAACACTATAAAGCTATGAATCTAAATCTTTTTAAAACTAAAGTTAAAGAAATGTTATCAGAAAAATGTTATTACAACATTACCGACTACTTGAATGATACTTTTTAATAATTGAATTTTTATTTTTATCTTTATTGCTGTTATTATTTTAAATCTTTTATTGACTGTATTTTCTAATTTATTATTGACATTATATTTTATTCAGACATTATTATTACGACATTTCATTAACGGATATATACCAAAATATTGTTTTATAATTTCTAAATTAATAATTTTCTTATTGTGACTTAATTCTATTATTGTTTTATTATTGTATTGCATTTATTACTCGGTTTAGTCACATAATTTTAATATTTGTACGCCGGCCTTGGCAAAACATGTTGATACATAACAATTACGTATTGTGAACAATTTCATAGGATGTATGTCTTGTAAACTACACATGTTTTATACAAATAAATATATATTTATCTTTATCTTTAATAGTTATTTAACATTGATCACACAATCCTTTGAACGTAGATACATTGTAATGTTATTTAAACTTACAAATGCTTGTCGCTTTTCTATACAAGTTTTCTGTATTAATATAGTTCTGTTTACCCGCGTAACTTCGTCATGCGTCACATAAGAGAATTTACCCCGTCTGCAACAATTTTCATCGATGCTCAATTCCTATTGGTCGTAACGTGATGTAATACAGCTTATAGCCATCCTCGATAAATGGGCTAGCCAACACTAAAAGAATTTTTCAATTCAAACCCGTAGTTCCTGAGATTAGCGCTTTCAACCAAACAAACAAATTCTTTAGTTTTAAAATATTAGTATAGATTAAACTTGTAATTTGATTTACAAATTGCTAGTATTCATGTTTACATCTCCAGCTAAGCTAATATGCTTGTGTAAGGACTGCGTTTTCGCCGGTAGCGTATTGAAGATCGGACTCACGATCTCTAAATGGCAAATCCAATGTCTATACCTTTGGGCTACCAATGCTATCACTGCATCAGGGACGCAGATTAGACTATGCTATACCTCTTTTTACAATAAGTAGATATACAAGGTAATATATATTATTATCGTCATTTTCGTACAGAGACATTTGATCCCTCCGATCAGATGTAGGTCTTTGGACAAATAACACGACTTGATGATGTCACGCTCAAGCCCTACTTTATTATAGGACAATATATTAATTCGTTTATAATTTGTAAAACGATATCTTTTGAAAATTTAAGGCAATTTAATAAAAATTTTGTTTATCTAATAAAATAAACACATTTTAACACTTAAACATATGTACCAAATATTAAAGTAAGATATAAATAATATAATTAATTGCAAATGTATACAAATATCATAAACCTAAACAGAAAATCAAGATATTAAAACAATCAATGCAGTCACAATAATGATTAAACATTGACAACACAATCGGTAAATAATTTGCATCAGATCGTAATGCGATCAGTCAATTATTAAAACAAGTTAATTCTACAGATAGGAAGCCGAGTTTAAGGGTTTTTAAGGGTTTCGTCTGCGTAAATCCTACAGGCACTTATTTCTAGGATATAAAGTATTCTATGTGTTAATCCAGAAAACGGTCTATCTGTCTATCAGGTTTAACAAACATTCAAAAATCTTCACAATCCTAACTAATATTAAATGTGACTGTGAGTTTGTTACGCTTTCACGCCTTAACTACTCGACCGACCTTGATTGAATTTTGCATACACATTGTCAGCAAACACGCAAAAAAACATAGGGTATCTTTAAGCCATAAAAAATACTGTTTCTGAGTTATAGCTTTTTCTGACTAAACACAATCATACCACTACCTCCCATTGGGAGCAAACGAACACGCCTGCTGCCTAATAAGTAGTTGCCGTAGCCTATGGGTAAATGGAAAAGGGGTAAGAGAAGGTGGGGACCAAAGGATTTTTTGGGCCTTCGACGCTCTTAATCACGGAACGAAACGCACCAGTGCGTCTACTGGTACTTCACGCGGATATTCTGTAATGATAGTGCTTCCTTCCCAAATCTCTTCTTCTTCATCTTAGCGTTTGTCCCGGTTACATCCGCGGCATTGGCGTTGGAACCCAGGGTCCGCTTTCCCGCTAAGTCTCCTCCATTTCGCACGATCTTCAGCATCCTGTGGTGTGAGGTTGTTGGCACGCATGTCATTTCTACGACATCAAGCCAGCATTTCTTGGGTCTGCCCCGTTTACTCGGGGCAGGCGGAGGTAGCATAGCAAGACATTTGTTCCCCACGTAACGTGCCGGTTTTCGTAAAACGTGGCCGTACCAGCGTAGGCGACTCTCTTGCAGCTTATCTGCTTCCTTCTCAAACTACTCATGCTAAATTCAGTGAAGCTCCACAGCTCCAAAAAGTTTGTAGTACTGATTGAAATGGCTGCACGGATGGCGCAGTGATTGAAGAAGTAGCCTTGCCGCCACTGAGTGTATATGTTAGTGTGTATGTTAGTGTGCATGTTAGTGTGTATGTTAGTGTGTATGTTAGTGTGTATGTTAGTGTGTATGTTAGTGTGTATGTTAGATTCGGACACAGGACAAACAATTGTGTGAGTCATACCTACATATCTGTACCGAGTCAAGTTATTCTTAGTGTCCGTTGCTTGAATGTAAGTCCCCGCGGATACACAGGAAACATTCCTAGTGCGGAAGTTGTCTTTGGAAAATTAAAACTTAAGAAGCAGAGTTTGTTTGATTTATTGTTTGAACGTGCTAATATCTCGATCAGATTTTTTATTTAGATTTAGATCTAGCATTTGTCAGTCTAATTCTTAAGGAAGGTTATGGTTAAACGTGTATAAAAAATATAAAATAAATTGTGTGGACGGGATTTTTTTTTCAATGTCCAGTGCGTTTACCGACTTTCAGCTATCGACACATTTTCCATTATATGCTGCGTAATTGTTCAATATTATTTAAGAATTATGCGTGATATGATATGTAGAAGGAAGTTGAATCTTTTGTCTGTTCGAGAGGGCTCGAGTTCGTTGTCACGGCACGTAGGTACCTCTGACTTTTCTAAGTTACGTGCTGATTAAATAGATAATTATTGCTTTCTTAATGGCGATGGAAAATACCGGGACGAAACCTGCAGGTCAAAAAAAATCTTAAATTTAAATATGTGTACAATTTATCAACCTACAATACACCAGCGTGGTGGACTATGGCCTAACCCTTTTCACGCAGAGAAGAGGCCGGCAAACGGACAGTTTATAAACAGGGATAATAGTCTCTACAATTCTGTCTATGCTTGTTGGTTCTGTGGCACAAGTTTGCTCATAGATCCTGAGGTTCAGGGTCAATTCTCAGGTCGTGCCGAAATATTGACATGTTTTACTAGAAATTTCTCAGTATTAACAGTATAGAGTCGGGCAATGTGTTTAGCAATAGAGTCGCTCCCAATATCGTAGCACCTAAAACTATAGCTGGGGTAATGAAAGTGTAATAGACCTCTGCCTACCCAATCAGGCCATGAGTTCTTATGATTGTCAAGCTTTAATAAAATGTAAAGAATGGTAACATACGTATACCTAGTGGTGTAGTAATTTTTTGGGTTACTGTCTTTGATGTACTGGGCTTAGTTCTTAGTTGTACAGACGTCTATTGCATTTTCAGTAGCAACACGAAGTCTTACAGATAATCCTTTATATTTCAGAAAGCCCATGAATAGTATACCTAATAATATAAAATAATATCAACCCTGTATTAAACAAGCCCACTGCTGAGCACGGGCATCTTCTCACTGTGAGAAGGGTTAGGCCATAGTCCACCAAGCTGGCCCAGCGGGGGTTGGCAGACTTCACATAATTATCTTCAAGAAATAATTCTTCTAATAAATATCTATGACTGACTAACATATAAAATGTTAGGTGAAGTTAGAAGCCTTCTGATGACTACGAAAAGTTTATCTTTGAATTAATAATCAATTAGGCATACTAAAAGATATTAATAACAGATATAGCGCATTAGTAGGAGTGCTCTTCTCATCACTGGTAATGCGCCAATGATTGCAGGTTTAATTCCTATATAGGGCAGAAATTTGTGTGACCTACAAATAATTGTTTCGAGTCTGGATGTTTATAGGCAGAGTTTTATCATATTAACATTTAGAAAGGTCCCATTTTATAAACACAAGTACAATTTCCAGACTCCGTGAAGTTACTGAGAATTTTCTAACAGAATATCACAACAACTTAACACGAGCCGGGACTCAAACTTGAGACCTTGCGATCGTGCGAACATAACCGAAAGTTCATACACTATTACTGCAGGGGAGAGACAAATATAGTCATATTGACACCATAGCTCTTTCTTTCCAAGGGCCTTCCACTTGGGCCCTTACCACTATCCCTAAAGCATTTTCATTGCATGCGCAAAAACAAGACAACTATACGCGTATAACGCGCCATCTCGTTCCCGGGCATACAATAATAATACCCTAAGGTATTTTAATAAAGGAATGGAAGATCTGTTTTCTAAAGGAATACAACACAAGGATATATGGCTGCGATGTATGTAATAATAATAAATAATATCAGACTGTCCCACTGCTGGGCACGGGCCTCTTCTCAATGTGAGAAGGGTTAGGCCATAGACCACTACGCTGGTCCAGCACGGATTGGCGGACTTCCATATCTTCGAGAACATTATTTTGTATTGGTTGTTTAGGTTTTAACTCATTAGAGACGAGGCGATCATACGATCAGATGGTTGGAAACTGTAAATTTTTAAAGGGTATGATCGAGGCACCAATTCTTCACGACAAATGTTGCAGATTGTTTGTACCTAATAACTATTGTCGTGGTACTGGCGGTTCCAGCGTGCCGTACTGTGGCACGCTGTAACTCACCCATACCTCGGTCACTAAAGCAGCTCAACGCTCTCTTGGACTTTAACCCAGAAGTTGATATTTTGACTGATGAATGGCAAGTATTATTATTAGAATGTATGAGGTACTGTGAGCAGAATGCGTGAACGCTAAATTTTAAGTTTATATCATATTATTAAATAGTGTAATTGGCGCAAGTCGTTCTATTTGATGTAAATAAATAAATAAATAATTATGTAGAACTCTGAGACATGTAGGTTTCCTCACGATGTTTTCCTTCATCGTTAAAGCGAGCGATAAATAATTGATCAATACAAACATTAATATGAATTACAACGCAGATGTCACGAGTTCGATCCCAAGGCACGCATATCTGCATTTCGAAGTTATGTGCGGATTAAATAGTTAATTATCGCTTGAGTGAAGGAAAACATCGTGAGTTGTCCATAATGCGCTCGAAGACATGCGAAGTCTAACAATCCGCACTGGGCCGACGTAGTAGACTATGGCATAACCCTTCTCATACTGAGTAGAGGATTAAGCCCAGCAGTGGGACAGTTTATATGCAAGGCTTATATCATAGATTAAGTTTTAGAGCTTACGTGACATTTTAAGAGAATTCGCAATTATATTAGTCCAAAATGGAATCTTAAGCTTTTATTTTTAAATACATATATTATATTTAAAAGTATATCTTAGAATCACGACTGTATATTTTAAAAGGGTAGTCAGAGGTCTAGAATTCATTTTTCTAGCCTTGTTTTAACTTACACGTAATATAATTATTGCCATCTACAAGGCACATGTAGTCCCCAAAAAATGTTTAAGTAATGAATTTGGGTTCTACAGCTCATGTATCTCTTACATATCTATGTTACAGAATTAAGGTAACCTTGACTTAATTTCCTATCATTGAATTATATAAAACTAGCTACGGATAGTTGATGAAATAGTTCAAGAACCGTGTCCAAATTATAATCGATCTTAGAAATTTCGTGTTCATAAACTTAGTAGGAACATAATACGATTATATGCCACACTGTTCAGTAATGAGATTAACCTTAACATATTTTTGCAGACATATTTAACTGAAAGTATGTCATACATGACAATCGCAAAAAACGCCCGTGAAAAAAAAAGAAGAAAATTATCGCAAATTTTCGTCCAGACATTCAAAGAGCGCATGCTTAAAACCCATTCAGGAACGGCGGCAGACAAGGACAGATACACAAGATAGAAGGAGAAGTGTATAGGATTCCTAAAATTCAGGGAAAACCGCTTCGGCAGCCGAATGTTACATATTACTCATTAATGTTATGTCATTCCACTGTTCCATTTTTAAATGCACCAATTGGGGCACGTTCCAAAATTCCAAATTTAAATAAAAAATTTACACATTCGTAATACCTACATCGCTCGAAAAAATATTACCAAAAAGAAAAAAATACAAATGTCATTTTATTACTTTTAAAACATTTTTTTCTGGAGCACATACATACGCTAGGATTATTAGACACTCGGCCTATTCTGTTGCTAACTGCATTATACAGATTTTAGGTCAGACAAAACTAACCCTATCTGGCGTGTAAAATACATGACAAAGTATGTACTTACGTGTGTTGCAGAGGCTGTAGAAAGATGTATAACACTTAAGTCTATACATTTGTTAGCAAATCGAACAATTGAACATACTAAACGCTAATAACTTCTTCACAAACTCAACACATGAAGGTTATAAGATAATTTCACTGTCTATTTTTACACTAAGACCATTGGCGACTTGTATAATTAGTTTAATAATACGGTATAACCGCGTTCTGCTATTAAAAATATGTGGTAACTTGTTTAGTGGGGAAAAAAATCAATTGTAGGCGATCCGTGGGGTAGCCATTTTGAGTGTGGCTGGGTTAAACAGGCCCGGCTTCCCGCGCATGCGTAATAGACAGCCGAAATAAAGTCTATGACGGGCACACGCCGTATGGGAAGCATTATACACCCTTGGGCTACATTTCTGACATTGCCGGTTCAAATAAAAGTACATCTAGAAGTAGGTATATTAAACCACGTTTACTGACTAACTTAAATATTAATTTCGATATTGAAGTATGAACTTGTTAGTATTTTCATGTTCGCTTATTTTACTTATAAATACATATCTGATTGTATATATGTATGGAATACTTGATTGTGTGCTAAAACCCCTTAGTGATATATTAAGTTATATTCAACCCTTCTGAAGGGGTAGGCAGAGGGCTAAGTTATATGCGGCGTTAGCGACACAGTGTTTGAATGCGTAATTTCTCGACATCTTATACAGTGCAATGTGTTTGTAGTTCATACTTCACTTGATAGATGGCGTTGTACATATTTGCATACTATATGCTTATAAACTATACATGTGATAAATTATAGACAGCAAAATTTTGTTTGTTTGTGTGTATGTAGACATATTATCATCTCTTAAACTACAGAATTAACTCTATAATTTCTTCCATAAATAATAAGGTTTACACTTCGTCTATGTTTTATATAATACCACGCAAACGAAGCCACAGCAAGCACCTAATATAAAATAGTTGAGAATACGTTAATATGAATATATCAATAGTTTTAAGTCCCAAGTGATTGCTTACTGAGACTTACTGAGAATTTCTTAACCCAGGAATGAAGCCCAGTCTACCTCATACATAGCAATCACATACACTACCGATACGCCACCGAGGAAGCATACTAATATCTATATATTTATAATACACAAAAATTTAACTTTCGTATGTTTAAATAAAAAATAATAATAATAATATTCTACCACATACAACACCATAACCCAAACTAAGCAGAGCTTGTACTAAGTATAGGTACTAGAAAATGGATAAACATACATATATACATTTTTTTGTAAATACATACATATTATACATAGAAACACCCAGACCAAGACAAACATCCATATTCATGCACACAAATGTTTGACTTGTATGGGAATCGAACCCGCGACCTCAGGCGTGGCAGTCGGTTACACTAACCACTACGCCATCAAGGCCGACGCAAAATTCGCAAAGTAATCTATGGATTCACTAGACATTTTTATTTTTTGCATTTCTATACAGGGTGATTTTGAAATCGTGTAATTCCTTTTAACCACGCATTCTACTGGTGATATAGAATAACCCTGACCATATTTTTATTTAATTAGATTTATTTTTTTTGAAAAATTATTATTCCGTTTTTTTCGTGAAATGGTGTCAGATAGTCATATGTTAACCAACCGAGGCAATTTTAATTTTTTACTAATTAAAATAAAAAATCATATTAATAATTAATGTCGTAAATAATAACGGGCGGTCCTTTTTATTGCCCCTTATTATTTACGACATCAGTTATTGTTATGTTATTATTTTTAAATTAAAAAAATATTAAGATTGTGTCTAGTGGTTAAAATATGACTATATGAAATCATTTAATGAAAAAAATCTGTACTCTAATTTTGCCAAAACCATTATTCTAATTAAGAAAAAATATGGTCAGGGTTATTCTATATCACCAGTAGAATGCGTGGTTAAAAGGAATTACACGATTTCAAAATCACCCTGTATAGGAGTGTTTTTATTTACATTTTATCCTGAAATATCCTTGAAATTCCCACGGGAACGGTATATTGAAAATATGAAAGTCATAGTGAAGCGTGATCTGGTTAAGTTAGTTCTAACACTTCATTTTAAGTATCAACAAATATGACAATGTTTATCTGTTATTGTAAGTAAAAGTACTATTAATAATTATATAACATCATTTAATATTACATATATTATAAGTTAACAGATATATCTCGGAAATTCCTACCATAATATAATATATATTATCAGCCCTTTATTAAAATGTCCCATTGCTGGGCACGGGCCTCTTCTCAGTGTGAGAAGGGTTAGGCCATAGTCCACCACGCTGGCCTAGAGCGGGTTGGCATACTTCACATATCCTCGAGAACATTATGGAGAACTCTCAGACATGCAAGTTTTCTCGCGATCTTTTCCTTCACTGTTAAAGCAAGCGATAATTCACTATTTAATACGCATATAACTTCGAAGTCAGAGATGCGCGCCTTGTTCGAACCCAAGACCTCTGCGTGGCAGTCCAACGGTTTCCCACGGGGCTATCGCTGCTAATCCATAATATAATAATAACTAATAAACATACTTTGTTTATAAATATGAGTATAATATTGTTGTTCACGATCAGCATATACTGAATAACTGACCCAATTATTCAAGACTAATTTCCGCCTGTGGTTTTGCATGCTATATCTTCCATATTTTTCTTTAAAAAGATAACTCTTGCATTCGGAATAAATCCTTTGTCGCGGAGTACATAACAAACATTCAAATAACGTACAAAAAGATGTTTGTCCCGTGTGGGGTTCGAACCCACAACGCGCGGCTCATTGACAGCAAGTAGTTAAGCGACAAATGAAACCAACACGCCATCCATGCAGTATATTAATAAAGTATTCTGTTTTAATCTATACTAATATTAAAAAGCTGAAGAGTTTGTTTGTTTGTTTGGTTGAACGCTCTAATCTCAGGAACTACTGGTTCGAATTGAAAATTATTTTAGTGTTGGATTTAACATCACGTTACTTAAACCACTATTTAAGTGGTCACCTCGCCACTGCCACTGCACCGACTGTTGTGGGTTCGAATCCCACACGGGAAAAAAAATTGTGTGATCTACAAATGGTTTTTCCGACTCTGGATATTCTTTGTGTCCGTTATTTGTAAAGTCCCCCCCGACACAGGAATTACTCCTAGAGTGGCAGTTATCCTTTATAAAAAAAAGAACTCTCTGTCCACTTTGCTATCCCTGCTTCATAATGATATTAAATCTAAATAATAATATATTTCAAAATGAAGCATAACACACTAAACGTTATAAGGATAAACTAATTATTTACTGTCATACAATAATATCCCTTTTGTTTAATATATTATCCTGTTTTGAGCTCTTATAGATAGTAGTGAAACCATGTACTGCGGAAATTATAGGACAGTCTTCTTCATAAGTACACACGGCTACACGTCAAGTTAGACACCCTATATACGCATAACTACGCTACATACAAAATAGAGAATTGTCGGAAAGGGACAGTGCATAGTGGTGTCGACGTAATGGTAAGGATAGAGCGTAACAAAAATATTACGCACTCTCTCGCACGATTCGCAGCGTTCAACTTCTAATAGTTCAAAGTCCAAACAGTCTAGGTTGATGTGTCGCTGTGTGTACATGAAGTCACACTTATACATGAAATAAGGGTTTGAATATGAATTTGCTGCTTTGTATGAAGCAAATCAGAAACGTTTTGGTTTCCATACTAACTAATTCATCAATATTTTTTGAATAGTTAGGTCATTTTCCATGTTTAGTTGCTTGTATTTAGGTGATTATGGTATATATTATTATTAACAAAAACATCAAGCATCGTGAAATTATGGCGGATTGATAGAATAAGCAGACACTAAGCGATATTGCCTGAAATAAAAATTATACAAACGGTTATTGATATTTATTATTTATAATACATTAATAATATACATAGTCTATCTCTCGAATTATATATGAATAATAAATATGAATTTTAAAATAACCATTGCATATTGTACAGAAATCACAAAAATTAGATACTTAATTTTTTTTGTTATACCTCGAAAGCTAGCCTTTAGTATGACATTCTCATTTCGTCAGATATAATTAAATTATGTAATGATTTACCTTACACGGAGAACTACCAACTTGTACTAAAATTAACACAGTCACTGTGTTTCACCCGGTGTGTAAAAGTTCAAGCGGTTCACACGCCTTCTTTTTACAGTTCTCACTCGAGGAATAAATCCTGTGTCCCCGCAACACAGGATTCATTTCTTGAGCAGAAGACTTTACCAACATTTAAACAACTTCTTCTCCCTAGTCTTTATTATTCCCAAGTCACTTGTGGTCGGCTTTTTCTAGTCTAACCGGATTTGACTGGATATCAGTTTTTACACGCAGCGGCTGCCACCTGACCTCCGCAACCCGAAGGCTAACGATACCCTAAGGCTAGACCAGTGTCAGGATATTAGGGGGTACTGACTTACCCAATAACGACTGCCATAGATGTTCATGGCAGCCGGGACCGGCCGCTTAACGTGCTCTCCAAGGTACAGAGCAGGCGATAATTGTCAATCAATACGCACATCATTTCGAAAAGTCATATAACTGCCGAATGTCAGAGGTGCGCGACGCGGATTCGAACCCGAGACCCTCTGCATTGCAGTCTGTTGGTCTCCCCACTGAGCTATCGTTGCTCTCACAAACGTTTAAATAAATACAAAAATGTGTAAGTTACACAATTTTGGTTCCGTGTGGGTGGCATTCGAATACATAAATTTCGGCGTAATGACAGTCGTAAGACGTCAGACGACTACTTCTTTAAACGATTACGTCATCCATGCAGTCAGTTACTCTACAAATTTAAGCTTGTTTTGATAACAAACACTATATCTTGAGGTTTCTATAATTAGGGGACCCTATGGTCTAAGACTCTACCTCTCATATCCCTAAGATACAAACCTAAACTAATCACACGAGCAATTTCAATCAAATCATTTTTACTACCTCTGTGTTCATTTTCTTTCTTGAAAGACAAGTCCCTCACTAGGAATAATTCCTGTGGCGTGGGAGACTTTACAAACATCCAAACGACGAATACAAAGAACACCCAGACTTAGAACAAATATTTGTGGATCACACAAAGCTTTGTCCCGTGTGGGATTCGAACCACTCGGCGCAGTGGCAGCCGCAAGCCGATCACTTAAACCATTAATCCATGCATATAGTCAGTAAGTCCAAAAATAAATTTAATAAATTTATATTTAATTTTATTAATTTATTTTATTTTATTTGTTATTTTAATGAATTTTTTCTTTTTATAAATTTTATCTTTTTTTATCCTTGCTACTATATCTTGATTTTCTATATTTAGGGGACCGTATGGTCCAAGACCCAACTTCTCATGTTTCTGTGTTACAAACATAAACTGATCAAAGGCGCATTTTCAATCCATACTAATATTATAAAGAGTAAAGATTTGATTTTTTGTTTGTTTGTTTGTAAGTATTTAAGTCGAAAACCACTTAACCGATTTAAACATTATTTCGCCATTGGAAAGCTATATTATCACCGAGTAACATAGGCTATTTTTTTTAAAGTGCTTTTACTAACTTAGCCTGCTTTTAGGCGAGCGATGCCGCGGGCAAAAAGCTAGTCGCTAAATAAAATGATTTTGACTACGTCTATTTTTACTAATTATTTGTCTTTCCAAAATGCAGTAATTGTTTGTTTATTTACCCATTACACAAAGGAATTCTTAGATTGAAAGCATGAAAAACAAAAACTACGTAATATGTTTACAACATTTCTAGAAAACAATCTGTTTATAAAACAAGTGACGTAATTTTATAAGTACACGTTATTTATTTAAAATCGTTGTCACTGCCGCGGCGTCCATTTTGAATTTTCCCATAGTACATTAAATAATGGTATGTAGTGAACATGAACAGTGGACTGTGGATATAAGTGATAAATAATGTTACTGCTAACATTTTTTGTGTGCATTGTGTTAAATATAACCTTAGGAAAATGCGGTGAGTGTGATCAATTTTAATTGTTTTTCGTATCATTTATTTTTCTATGGCGGGATAACTTAAACTCTTTTAAAAGAAAATGACAAAGAAGTGAGTGATTTGGAAATCCAAGGGCCTTTGCCCAGGAGTCGGATTTACTAAAAAGCCAATGACGAAAAACCAATTAACTGTAATCAAGAGTATTTTAACATAGGATATACAAAACGAACAATTTTGCTCGAATATTTAAAATGTTTGTCTGTCTGTTCGTGTTCGTATCATGTAAAAACTATTGGAGAGATTTTGATGAGGTTTTATAGCTTAGTAGCTCGCGTTAAACTTAAAAACTAAGAATCGTTTAATGTGATTTTGTTCAGTCAAACCAAACATATGGTCAATTCCTGTACCAATTTATCATAAGGATAGTAAAACTTTTACAGTGCATATTCACCATGGCCAACTTACCAGTGGACATTGTAGCCATTCTAATATATCTAAATATATCGCGATCAGATAAATATTTTATTTTACCTATTGGCCACAAGCTGACTGGCTCAAAGATGTCATGGCTTTGTTTGTGAGGCTGCCCAATCTTCATCCACCCTCTTATCTTATCTTGTGTGGGTGCCAGTCAGTACAGACCGGTGACACTTCGACCCAGTGGGATCTTTTGTGTCGACTTCCCCAATAACGAGTGCTATAGATGTTCATGTCTTAACGTGCTCTCCGAGGCACGGAGCAGACGATAATTGTTAATAAATACGCACATAATTTCGAAAAGTCATATAACTTCCGAAAGTCAGAGGTGCGCGACGTAGGTTCAAACCCGAGACCCTCTGCATTGCAGTCTGTTGGACTCCCCACTGAGCTATCGCTGCTCTTCATCCACCCTCACTTTTTACACATTATTTATTATCCATCTGCCATCACCTGGTTACCTTAAACAAGTGTGCTTATATGATGCGTAAAGTAGTAATAAATGTGTGAATCAATCGCGTAACTTTAGTATTTGTAATATTATAACAACCGCATTTAGTCACGGACTGTCTTTGCATTGTCACAAAGTGTAAGTGCATGCGCCCTCATGCCATCCTACTGTCTATTTGGATGAATATTTAAAAATATGAAATAATTCTACCAAACCTAATTATTTCATTTCCTTAATACTATTAAGTAATTTTTGTTAATATTCTTAGATATTTTTATTAGTCAGTAGTATACGGTATAATGGCTGCAACACCTTGTTGATATGAGTTGTAAAATACTGAAATTATATTTAATTGACGATTTAAAAGAGTGGCCGTGAGTTTCTTGCAGGTTTCTTCTCATAGGTTCAACCCTTTGCCTGAATCTAGCAACTAACCTAAACGTAGCTTCAGTAACTTAGTAAACTCACTAACCTATATATTTTGACGTTCATATGTGTTACTTTGTGACTTAATTAAAAAAATGATTTTTGACCTTTACAGAGAATATCTCTTCATATTATGCAATGTGGAAGGAACAAAATACAAAGAGACACAATTGATTTGTTTAATCGAAATGTAGAGGAATAATTATTACATTAGCCACACATTTATCAGAAAAGGAGATATACATCCTAACTAATATTATAAATACGAATATGCGTTTGTTTGTTACTCTTTCACGCCTTAACTACTCGACCAATCATCATGAAATTTCGCATACACGTTGTCAGAGGAACAGATGAGGACATCGGGTAACTTTCATCCAGAACAAAGTATTTTTACTAACGTAACCTACATTTACGCAACCGAAGCCGGGGCAATATCTAGTTTATAATATTGGCCAGCTAGCCCTGCTATTTATGAACCGTTTTCAATGAGGGCAACATGGTCATGCTTGACAAATTCTTCTTTATAAAATTTTGTATATTAATAAAAAAGGATTATGTAATGTACCGTCATGCTCACGGCATCCCTATTACGTATGGTAGCTGACGTGTCCGTATTCTGTAATTTACCCGACTGTGCAAATGAGCGATGTTGTTATATTTCAAAACAATTTTCCTAATCGATTTTCTTTTATATATTATTGTTGGTACAGAGTAACCAAAGATAGTCATGCTCATGTATGGTCATGCATGTTGTAATAGATCACTGCCTCCTTGGCGTAGCGGTAGTGAATGCAACTGCTGTGCTTGAGTTAGAATCCCGGGTTGGGCCAAAAAAATGTTACAGGATTTTTCTGTTAAAATGTCAATAGCATCCCGAATTAGGTAGTTGGAGGGCCTAGATGCTTCGAAAAGCACGTGAAGGACCTTTCAGGCCGTGACAGATTACCGACCCATCGGATCATGAGAGTTCGGGAACAAAGGGTGCACTTGTGTTTGTGAACATACTTATGCACTATATAATATCTTCTGCACAGATGGCCGTTCTTTGTTAAGATTGGCCGCCATGACCGAAATTCGATTAGGAGTGCGTTATAATAGAATACATTATGTCACATTAATACTCTTGCAAACCTGCAGAACTTTAAAGAACATCAGTACATTTTAGCTGCCGTGCTCAACAGTGACCAAGCTTCTAATTTCACAATAATAGCGCATATTATGGTCACTCTCTGTTTTCTTGGCCGCCGTGACCAAAATTAGGTCTGGAGGACATTTTAATATTATTATTAAACCGCGAGTGATGTGCACGTGATTGGGCATACTCTAGAGCCTTACTGTTTTTAACGTGAATGAGTCAGCACAACCGAGAAAGTACTTCTTTCTCCCAGAATACCCACGTGAAGTACCAGTATACATAGTATTGTGTTTCGTTCCGTAAGTGAGAGCGCTGGAAGTCCAAATCAGCGCTCCGGTCCTGTGCTTTTGACATAGGCTACGGTAACTGCAAACCGTGTATTCATTTGCGATCTGTGTGGTGAAAAGCACCATGTATCCAAAGGCGATCATGAAGCGTGCCTTGTGATCGTACTTACTCGACGCCTCTTCGTGGAAGTCTATCAGTTATTGGCAACGTGCCCAGAAGACTGGTAGCATATGCAATGGCAATTCTTATTATTTGTGCAAAGATAATACCAGCCCTCTGGTCACGCGAAGCGTCGATGAGCCGCTTAGCTAGGTCTCTATAAACAGACCTAGCACTTGAACCCCATGGCCCCAGCGTTTCGACACCAAACGGATCAAATATGTACTGACCAATAAGGTTTTGATATTTACGCCGTTTGAGCGTCTCCGCTGATGCAGCAGCAGTAGCACCAGCACAACCCGCTGTGCTAGAAAGATGTGATGGCGCAAGGGTGTCGACACAAGCCACGTCCCACACCAAAGGCCTACCCATTTTACATGTCAGTAATGACATACCATCTGGTCTTCTGCCATCGTCGCGTACTAAGCCGTGAGGTTCAAGCTGAGCCGGAACGCCAGCGGTTACAAGAGCCCGACGCAGTATGTTATTCAGGTTGGTGTGTCGTGATATACGACCAGCACTCCTGCTGCATGACAGGCCATGGTGACCAAGACTGTCGACGGCTTCTCCACAGAGACACCGATGCGAAGTGTTTATTATATTATCTTAATTTTTAAAAGATTACAATTCTGAAGACAGCTGTAGTGATGCTGAGTGGTAGCGTATGCGCCTGCTATGTAGGTATGAGATTTTGGATTTTATGGGTTGAGCCAAATTGTATTGGGTTTTCCGTCAAGAAATTCAGTAGTAGTACGGAATCTGGCAATAGACTTGCTGCCTATCACATAGGACCTAAAACCAACCTTTGCTATTTGGGTGCAATACACTTCTGCAAACCCCTACGGGAATATAGAAGTGGAATTATGTATACATAACCTACGTCTCTTACGTATGTATAGTTGTGTGATGTCAAGTAAACACAGCTATGAACGGTTGTTACCGGTAAGCATCAGGTGGGTAGCTGACTCGCTTATAACCAACGGCAATAAACAAAGGATGTTTACCATCTTAGTTAAATAAAAATATACATTGAACTCGATAAACATACTCCCTGTTTACCCTAACTTCCGAACTAATATTATAAATGCGAATGTGTGTTTGTTTGTTTGTGACGTTTTCACGCCTTAACTACTGAACCGATCATCATGGAATTTTGCATACACTTTAGCATACCGGTATTGCAAGAGCCGTCTAGGTGGGTACCACCACATTGCGACATATTCTTCCGCCAAGTAGTGGTGTGCAAATTGTGCACTATTATGTTTCGGTTTGAAGCGTACTATATAGCTAGTGAAATTTCTGTGCATATGAGACTTAACTACAAATGAAAGCAGCGATAGCTCAGTTGGGAGACCAACAGACTGCAATGCAGAGGGTCTCGGGTTTGAACCTACGTCGCGCACCTCTGACTTTCGGAAGTGGTTGACTTTTCGAAATTATGTGCGTATTGATTGACAATTATCGCCTGCTCCGTGCCTCGGAGAGCACGTTAAGCCGTCGGTCCCGGCTGCCATGAACATCTATGGCAGTCGTTATTGGGGAAGTCGACACAAAAGATCCCACTGGGTCGAAGTGTCGCCGGTCTGTACTGGCTGGCCCCTACACAAGATAAGATAAGATAAGAACAAATGTCTCGGGGTCGACAACGCGTGAGTGATGCTTCTGGTGTTGCGAGCGTTCATAGACTGCGGTAGCCGCTTACCATCAGGCAGGCCGTATGCTTGTTTGCCGAATTAAAAGCAATAAAAAAAAATCTTTGTCAGGGGTACCGAATAGGACATAGAGGTACCTTTCATCTAGGAAAAAGTCCTGTTACTAACCTAACCTATGTATGTAACCATTTACGCGAGGGAAGCCGCGGTCAACATGTAGTATATAATGGATATTGGCTATCGTGAGCACGCTGTAACTCACCCATACCTCGGTCACTAATGCAGCTTAACGCTCTCTTGGACCCAGAAGTTGGTATTTTGCTGATTAACAGAAGGTATTATTAACCTCTGAGTCTTCTTCGAAGAGGTTAATGTAAACACTATGTGGATCTGTGTGTTAGTGACAGGCATAGCTCCGGAACCACTAAACCGATTGATTTGTAACTTGGTGTACAGATACTTTGGGGTCATCCCTCGGTCGAGTTTGAATATGTGTCCTGTGGGTCAAAAGACTTCCGAGTTATAGGGTTCACAAGATCATAAGGTCAGGGGATATCCACCAACAGAGTGATTTGGAAGTAGTCCAAGGGACAGGCTTTTGCCCAGCAGTGGGACATTACATAAAGCTGATGAAAAAGAAAATACTTGAAGACGAAGAGGTTGAGTTCTAGGTTTTTACACCCATCTCGTTATTAGAATGTTTGAGATATTGTGAGACCACGTGAATGCTGTATTTTAAGTTTATGCCATATTATTTATGTTGGAATAGTGTATTATTTTTATTTATTATTATATTTAATGTTAAATAAATAAGTAAATAGTAAGTTTGCGTAATGCCATGTCTGTCAGTATTGTATAGCTATCGTTTGCTATTTGTTAATGAACCCATTCATTTCAATATAATAATAAAAGCCGTATGATAAGGTTGGCCATAATCCCTCATGCGTGTTAGTAGACTTCACATATCTTCGAGAACATCGTGTAGAACTCTTAGACATGTAGGTTTCCTCACGATGTTTTCGTTCACAGTTAATGCGAGTACTTTAACTAACTATTTAAAACGCACGTAACTTAGAAAAGTAACTGGTGCCTCAGGATCGAACATGTGACCTCTGCATGACAGTCCAACGGTCACCCCGATGCTATCGCTGCTAACTTGTGGTCATATTATAGAAACGTCATGTGATGAAATAAATATTAACGTGAACTGAACTTACTTGCATTTTTCATTGAAATACAAAATCAGCCAATAACAAAAGACCAGTTCTTATCTAAATATATAAAGCTTAAGAGTTTTTTTGTTTGTTAGTTCGAATTGAAAAATTCTTTTAGTGTTGGATAGCCCATTTATCGAAGAAGGCTGTAAGCTATATAACATCACGCTACGACCAATAGGAGCGGAGCATCAATTAAAATTTTCAGCTAGTAATAAAATATGTTCAGTATAATCATTGTTTACGCAAGTTACTCTCTATTCTTAATATTTAGGCAAGGATGTAAGGATAATTCGTCGAACATCCCATACATTTGCTACATTTTCAGCCGTACCTAGTCTAATAAACGACAAATTTTAAGTAAAATGCAATTTTTGTTAATTTATTTTAATTTAGGAGAAGTTGCAGTTATAGAGTATAGTTTTTATAACCTGAATTGTTCTTAGTTATTTAATTAAAATCGAGATCTCGAATAAGATCCCAAAGCATACAACCTCTGACTTTGCGAAGTTATATGCGTCATCCGAATTAGTTTAATTAATTATAGCTATTTTTTAACTATGAAGGAAAACATCGTGAGGAATCTTGCATGTCTAAAAGTTTTCCTAATTGTTATCGAAGATATATAAAGTAGTCTGTCAACTGGGCCATCATGGGGAACTATAGCGAATTTCTCTTACCACAGGTTTTTCTAATATAGTTCGTTAGAAAAATACCCGGCTCACGGGAAGAGTTCCTGGCTTTGATAGTTTTATTCTAATATGTAGGACTATTGCTATGTACCTATGGGTTATGGGAATATGCCATTGTGTTTTAAAGACCCGTGTAATGGTAACTTTGAATGGAAAACGACGTCTGCTTTAATTACTCTGTATATAGTACTAGACCTTGTCTTAGGCTTCGCTCGCATAAGTATAAGTAGGTTAGGTTATGTTAGTAATAGTAGGTACTTTTTTCTACATGAAAGCCTATGTCGTTTTTTGTTCCCCTGACAACGCGTATGCGAAATTTCATGATGCTCGGTCGAGTAGTTAAGGCGTGAAATCGTAACAAACAAACTCACATTCACATTTATAATATTAGTTAGGATTATTATTATACCAATACAATTTTTTTTTTTTTTCCCCGTTGGGGAATGCTTTGACGCATACCTTACGCGACGGAGAGGTTATGTCGGGCTCACCGGGGGAAAGATACCCCGGTAATACCGACTAAACCCACCATGGTGTTCCTCAACAAAACCGCAATCAGCGGAGCCGCGCGAATCATTTTCACATGCAATCGCGACCCCGCCGAGGTTTCGGCCAACCGTATGAAACGGCAGGCCACTACATGAAAAGACCTACACTTTGGTCACTTAACCCTACTGTCACCTTGAAGGGGGATGGACACGACACAGAGGCGCGCATGGAAACACGCACGCCGCCTCTCGGACCTGGTGCTGAATGGGTGGCGGGTAGGCCCACGAAGCCCACCACCCCCAAGTAAAACATTAGGGTAGCTGGAGATCGCCTCGCGCCACTATATGTAACTCTAGTCAGGGTCAAATACAAGTAATTCATTTAGGTCCCAAAATAACACTTATTTACGTCAAAGTTTATCGGTTAGTGAGTAAAACTGAAGTTACTCAAAGCTCATATTTGTGACGTTGCCGCGTCAGTTCAGTTGGTAATAGTTGAGTCATGGCAGATAGGAACGTGTTCTTGTATGAGTCATGACAAATACAAAACTCATGCATATACTAGGAAGCTAAAAGAGTATATAAACCTAGTACGGTACCTAGTTTTATTAAGCCAACAGAAATATGTTCTTTTACCAAAACTTATACATACATACTCTCACGTCTATATTCCCGAAGGGGTAGGCAGAGGTGTATTACACCCACAATTGACTGCACGGATAGCGTAGTGGTTTAAGTAGTCGCCTCGCCACTGCCACTGGGCTGAGTGTTGTAGGTTCGAATCCCACCCGGGACAAAACTTTGTGTGATCCACAAATGGTTGTTCCGAGTCTGGGTGATCTTTGTGTCCGTTGTTTGAATGTTTGTAAAGACCGGGTGTTGTATTTCAAAAATCAACGATGGGCTCCTACGCGAAGCTACCCTACCCAAAAACAAAATATATGTTATGCCTTACTTGAGCCCTTGTGGAGGGGCGAAGACAAAAAACATATTTTGCCATCTTTAGTTTTACAGTTTTAAGTCCCACGTAATAAGAGGTGAGCTTATTGGTTTTTACCCGGTCTATGCCTGGTGATAGCAGTATGGAGTCTGGAACTAATTCCAAACTCAGTGCTGATAATCCTTTTATTTTAATGTTCCATTTCTCCTTCTACTTTTAAATAGACAGTTCCTGCTCCAGGCATAATGCCTGTATCGCAGGGGACTTTAGCAAAAATCAAACAGCGGGCACAAAGGACACCCAGACTCGGCACAACTATTCGGGTTGGGTCTATGAAAATGTGAAACAAGTCATAAGGATAACTGTGCGATAGACAAGGATATACATAAGTATTATTAGATGTATGATAAAACAAACCAATTTACGAAACGATTTGGTTTAGTAATTATCTGTTACTAAATACGGATCTATACCTACGTATAATAAAATTATAACTCGTCGATGACTGTACATACATCTAATACATTCAAGAAAATAATGTTAGAGGTTTATATATAACCTATAGAAGCCAAAACTTTTGAATTTTTGTTTGTTCCGTCTGTATGTTTGTAACCGCATCACGCAAAAGCTACGGCAGAAAATTGAATGCGGTTGTCACAGTTGTATTGCTGGAGGTCTTACTTAACATCTGATGCATGTTTCATCTTAAAACGCCGCATAGAAAATTAGTATTTATAATAAGAATCTTTTGAAATGCCACCATAGAAGTCTTAAAAACAATAAATAGTTGGAGGATCAGAAATAGTGATATAAGCTACTTATACCATATTCCTTCTGGAAAATCTATAAATAAGTAAAAAAATAATGGTAAAGTTTGGGGTTTAAATAACATTACATTAGCAAATAACAAAATATCAATGTGGTTTGTAAAATAAGGGAGTATTTTTTTTACAACTAAGTTGGCATACAAGCATACGGCCCACCTGATGGTAAGTGGTCACCCTAGCCTATGAACGCCTGCAACACCAAAGGCATCTCTTGCGCGCTGCCGACCCTTTAAGAAAGGAAGTGGAAAGGAGAAGGAGCCGGAAGAGGGAAAGAGGGTGATTGTACCTCCGGCACTCTCACTCACCGAACGAAACACAACAGTAGGAATACTGCTATTTCACGTCGATATTCTGTGAGAGGGTAGTCCTTCCCCGGTCGGGCCAATCCATTCAAGCTGAAATGAGGCTCTACTACTAATAAAATAAGTACCTAATTAATATTTGGATATAAGAAAAAACCGGGGTCATTGTTTCGCTATCTCCCTCGCACAGTTACGGCTAAGTAGCGGTTACGTCACAGTTTGTATCGTGCATCCCTTGTCATTTGACAATTACTTCTACTACGATTTGAAACGCTTGTATCTTATTTATTTTTAAGTTGATTTCATACATTCTTTGTATTTTAGAGTTTAGGTAATGTAACTATATGACTTATAACAATATCAGCCCTGTTTATAAATTGTTCCACTGCTGGGCACGGGCCTCTTCTCAGTAGATACCTATCAGAAGGGTTAGGTCTCAGTCCACCACGCTGACCCAGTGCCGGTTGATAAACTTCACATATCTTCGAGAATATTATGTAGAACTCTCAGATATGTCGGTTTTCCACAATATTTCCTTCACCGTTAAAGCAAATGATAATTAACTATTTAATACTCATATAACTTCGAAAAGTCAGAGATGCGCGCCTTGGGATCGAACTCGAGACCTCTGCGTGGCATTCTAAAGGCTTTCGAATAGTCTGTCGCTGCATATCTATTATATGCATTATTATTGTTATATACTATTGGCTTAAACAATAAAATAATGTGAGTCAACTACACTATTCCGTATTAAGCCCCGGGCTAAAGTTAGCAGTTAATAAATTTAATATTTGATAAAACCCATAATATAGGAATATGTCATGACTTATCCGGCTGTAGCCGAGGGAAATACCGCAGTTCGAACACGTCATTTAGTGACTAAAACTATTTATGTAATATAATGTATTTCATAAAATCATTGTGCATTACAAACATAAAACTTAATTAGCGTAATTATTACATTTGTATAAATATACAGTCTCATGGATATGTCCCCAAACGTGTAGGCAGATATGTTTTACTAGGGATTGAATCCAGCATTGTTGTCAATCCCGCGGGATTTTTGCTGGATTGAATTCAATCCAGCGGGATCCCGCATAGGTATAATATAGTATTTACATATATTATATCTTGTTTATGAAATTAAAATCCTTTGTTATGGTTATTATCAAAGATTTATTAAAATACAAAAATCAACAACACCTTACTGTACCTAATTAACTAATTATCGCACACTTCGGATATTTATTTAATCTTTTTTACTAAAGAATCAACCAAATAATAAGAGCACATTCCCACTTGTCGGTTGTCGGTCTCGGATCTTAATCGGATGTCGGTGCCTCTATTCACACTAATCGATTGTCGGCCACGGTCGAAGCTGATGCCAATTTTTAATAAGGTAAGGAAAGAAAATATTGAGTGCACCCAATCCTGATTTAATTCAGGGTTGTCGGCCCCGACATCCGATAAATGCGAACAGCATCGTACTTACGCATAGGAGGGCGAGAACCAAAACGATTTTTTTCCGGGCGTAGAGGGCTAGCAAAACATCTGATATTTCTGGTCGGCGTCAACACAAAATCGGTGATAGACAAGTGTGAATAGCTTCATATAACTGAAACATCCGATTAAAATCCGGCCCGACAGTCGACGAGTGGGAACGAGCTGTAAGCCACACAATATGATCTTAAAAACAAAAAGCATCAATGGTGTTATCTCCCAATATACTTCTTATTGAACTACATATGTATATAGCCAGCAGCGAAAAGGCTCTTTCTGCCTTAACTCTTGTTAGCTTGATAGAGAAATGGTTGTTCAACAAAGTCAAATAGGTACCTACTTTCCTTTCACTCCTTCAGTTTTAAATGCCATTTCTTTCTTATTGTTCTTTTAAAAAGACATCTTTCGTACTAGAAATAATTTCTATGTCGCGGGGGACTTTGCATTCATTCAAACAACGGACACAAAGAACACCCAGACTTGGTACAACTATTTTTGGATTATACAAATGTTTTTTCCGTGTGGGGATCGAGCCCACGATACTCGGCGCAGTGGCGAGGCGACAACTTACCCCACTACGTCATCCGTGCAGTCAATATCTTTATTTAATATATTTTCGAAGATTTTCTCGTTTCTAGTTTATTTTCTATCTGTTCACTTCAGTTATAGTCGCGCGATGCGTCGTAAACCGGCGGCAAATTTGAATGAATTTGCACCAGGCGATGCAATGCCTAGTGGGAAACTGTTGGACTGCCACGCTGAGGTCTCGAGTTTGAACCCAAGGCGCGCATCTCTGACTTTTCGAAGTTATGTGCGTATTAAATAGTTAATTATCGCTCGCTTTAACGGTGAAGGAAGACATCGTGAAGAAACCAGCATGTCTAAGAGCTCTACATAATGATTTCGAAGATATGTGAAGTCTGTCAACTCGTACTAGGCTTACCTGGTGGACTGTGCCCAGCAGTGGGACAATTTTTTGTTTATTTATTGTCAAGCGTGATCGCCCAGTTTTAAAGAAATACATGAGATTTAATACACTGAACGGTTGCCGCAGATAGATACCTAATTAAAGAGAATATATTATAATTGTATTCCAGTCGCAAAATCCAGTTTAAATTATAGAAATTGTTCATTTAAAACAATAATTAACCACAAAAGAGCAAATTGATAAGTAACAATAGGACAATATAAATAATATATATTAATAAAATATTAATAGTCACTGCTGGGTCAAGACTAAACGGGGATATATTTAAACTTATACAAACACAGATTTATTTTACACAACTTTATGTTCTAAATAACATAGAAATTATGCACCCATATTTCTTTCTTTAGTTAAAAAGACAACATTCTCTGTAGGCGTAAATTCTATATCGCGAAGGACTTTACAAGTAATTACACAACACAACACGAAGAACACTCAGACTCGAAACAACATTTGTGGATCACACGGTTTTTTATTATATATATATATATATATATATATATATATATATATATATATATATATATATGTAGCAAATAACTATGTAGCAAAACTTGACCAATAAAATTAACAATTATTTAGAACTAAACTTATACCTTCAATCCTGGGTCCTTTAAGCGGGGCATGAAAAAGCACCTTCTCAGGCCGTCAAAGTAGAGACCTCAACATCGCCTCGGCTGCTATGAGGACAGTGTGGAGGCAACTGCTATTAGACCACACGACTGCTTACCATCAGGCAGAGTGTGGTCATTTTGGCGAAAAATAAACCTATTTCTTAACTAATATTACAAATGTGCTTTTACGTCTTAACTACTCGAAACATCATGAAATTTCGCATACAAGTTGACAGGGGTACAGACGAGGACATAGGGTACCTTTCATCCAGAAAAACGTACTGATACTAATCTAACCTAACTTACATTTACGCGAGCAAAGCCGCGGGTAAGACTCATAGTATCATATAAAAGACTTTTAAAATCCTTCAAATTTATTTAACAAAGCAATACTTAAGAACTTCAATGTTTATCAAGTGTCAACCACCATTTTGAATTAAGTGTGACGTCAAACAACATTATGTAATAAAATACTTTAATATTATCCTGAACCATTCTAACTAAACTACTATTTTCCTTACACTATATTTACTCATATACTGACGCCTGTATATCCAGGTTTTAGGTCCTTTAGGTTCAGTCTAAAGGACCTAAACTTGGTCTAAACGACCTCACACTCGGTAAGGTCTCCCAGACCGAATTTCGGGCCTGGTGGCTAATCTTAACGGAGACTGGCTATCTACGGAGAAGATATTCTAGTGCACAAGTGTGTGCGTGTACAAGTGCACTCTCTATTCCCTCGGTCTTATAGTCCGATGGGACCTCACAGACCGGGGAGAAATCAGGTGGAGGACCAACGACTTCACGATATCTCTGAACATTTTCTTTGTTAAAAGAAACCTCAAGAACACGGCCCAATAGGGACATCGAACCCGGGACGTCACGTAATTCCGGTACACTTCTTGTCGAAGTATCGAAATAACCAGCACGAAGTCTGAGGCATCCTAATATTATTATAAGAAATAGCAATATAGAGATATTATAAAACGGATCCTTTATAAAATGCTTGTCGCACAACTTCTCAAACAAACAAGAGTGTTTATCTTTACAATGACTGTACTTCCTTTTACTACACGTTGAAATGAAAATGATCGCTCCGATGTTTCCTTCGTCCGTATTCAGAGAGAACTGAAAACCGCAAGAGCACGAGTGCTCTTTTAATACCCAGCAATAAAACTTTGGAATCCCGTAATGTCTTGAGCTGCAGCAGTGTTTTGCTTCTGTAATGCGTACAAGTTACAGACATAAAGTTCTCTAAATACTGATTATTTTATTTTGTCCGTTTCTCATACTCATAGAATACGAGGTTCATTTTATTGAAGTATATCTGACTCAGCAAACGTTGTTCTACCATATATACTACTCAAAACAAAATAAGGGCCACTAGTTTATTTACATTTAAGTGCACTTTAGTAAACTGAAAGTAACTGATAAGTAGCATTATATTGATATTACGAACTCTTTGGTGTTTGATCTCTTTTATGCTGGTGTTCGTGTTCCTAATTTGAAAAGTATTGGCCATCATTTTAAGATAAAAAATAATTGGATGTTATTCTTATGTTTTTCTTCGATTGTCTTCTTAACTTTTTTCGGTTATTTTAGGGAAAATGTTTTACTTTTTCAATTTTAATTGATTCATTTATCATCTCGCGTTAATCATGCCACCAGTACGAAGGCACTTGAATACAATTACAGCAACCAGAGCCATAACTATGATTCAAGAAGGACGTTCTCAGCGTTACGTGGGTTTGCAGTTGGGTTTTTCTCGAAGAGCTGTCCAAAATATATGGAATCGCTTCCAAGAGACCGGCAGTGTGGCCAGGAGACCCGGTTCAGGTAGAGTTCGTGTAACAACGGCGCACGAGGATCGGTACGTCCAACTAAGTGCTCGTCGTGATCGTACAGTAACGGCCCGTAAGTTACAACACCACCTACGGCTGACAACGGGTACCCGTGTCAGTGATCAAACTATACGTAATCGATTGCACGAAGACCAGCAAATGTCTAGACGACGAGTTGTTCGAATTCCTCTGACCAGGGTTCAACGTGCAAACCGTTTAAGATTCTCCCGTCAGTATTTGAACTGGGGGATTAATCAGTGGGGCAAGGTGCTTTTTACAGACGAGTGCAAAGTAAAATTTTTTAATGATGATCGGCGTATTAGGGTGTGGAAACAACGCGGCAAGCGGTTTTCGGAGTCCTGCATTCACGAAGTTGACCGTTTCAGTGGTCCCAACGTAATGGTTTGGAGTGGGATTCGTTTACACGGTAAAACCGAGCTCACCATTTTAAATGCGGGTACCGTAACTGCAGAACGTTACATCGAGGACGTCATCAGGCCTCAAGTGATCCCATTTGCATAGCGAGTGGGGCCTGAATTCATCCTGATGCAAGACAATGCCCGTGCACAGACAGCTCGATCGACCCAAACTGTCCTAGAAGGGTCTCATATTGAGGTATTACCATGGCCAGCTAACAGTCCGGATTTAAATCCAATCGAGCAATTGTGGGACCAATTGAAACGAAGGGTTAGAGAGAATGAGTAAGGGGTCTACAACCAACAGCAGCTGATTGACGCTTTAAAACGTGCCTGGGAGGAGATTCCAGATGAAAACGTGAGGAATTTGATCTAGAGTATGCATACGAGGCTTCAGGAGTGTATTGCGAAGACAGGAGGACATACTCGTTACTAAAAAGAAGAAACAAAAGTGACAAGAACAGTATTTTGTCGTTTTCCGGTGATTTCTTTTATACATGTATTTCATTCAAAATGGCCAATTTCATTATGAACTTAAAAAAACAATTCATGATCATTATTTTAAACAATTGTTAGCCTATATTAATAACATTATTTTGTAGTAACATAAGTTAAACAATTTAATGTCTTTATTGTTTTCATGGTACAGCAAAAAATCTTAGTGGCACTTATTTTGTTTTGAGTAGTATATGTAACTAATCACCTAGCGACATGAGCTATACTTTACGATCTATACTCATAGGTACCCATCAAATATACAAAAAAGAACCTAAATATCGGTCGAGTCGTTTCGGTGGAGTGCGTCCACAAACACCGTCACACGAGAATTATATATATATATAGATTGGTCATAAGTAGAATACCATGCATAGAAACACCAAAAATATATTCTAGATATAATGTACAAAAAGCTTCCATATGAGACCCCATATGACTTAACTAATCATAGCAAAATATTTTATTGAGCTAGTTTCCAAAAAATACACCAATATTGAACTATTTTTAAATTTCATTGGACAATCATTATTAATAACTTAAGCAGCGGTCACAGACAGACAAAGTCACACCTTCTGTTTTAACTATTATAGTACGGATCCCTAAAATAAAATAAAACAATAATTATCGTTTTACAGAAACCAAGAACATTACGGTGATATTAAAATCAGAAACCCATTCATGCCACGTCCAAAAAAACCACACTTTCAAGGCGGGGGACAGGGTTGTTCTTATAACCGAGCAAAACCCCCAAAAGAACATTGAAGAAATATGGTAAGTACATGTTATCGTTAATTAATAATATGTATAAAAATATAGTGTGTATACTGGTTGAGGGCGCGAAATGTTCATATAGTGCGGCTTCAAATCCCGGTCGGAGTAAAAATATAATAGGTTGGAACAGACACGTGAGAGAGGCTCACGGTAAGGCTCGGCAATATTATAAGAATTGGCTATTGTGTGGGAAACCTAGCTCTGGACAATTATATAATGAGATGACAGAGTCTAGGCGAATATTTAAGATGAAATTGAAATTGTGTCAGAATAACCAGCAAAATATTAAAATGGATATAATAGCGCGACACCATTCCAATAATAATTTTTCCAAATTCTGGAAATCAACGAACAAGTTGAATCTGAAGCCGAGCCGGCCCGTGAGTGTCGGGGGTGAACACGAGCCGGATGCCATCGCCAGCTTATTTCAACAACATTTCAGGGTTGAACCGTTTTTGAGGCCTGCACAGTCTGAGCTGTTGTCGGTGTCCAGTGCTGGGGCTACAGCTGGAGATGTCAATGTGAGGTTCACTGTTAAGGATATAGCTTTGGTCATAAAATCCATGAAGAGAGGAAAGTCTCCAGGACATGATGGCCTCAGCATTGAACACCTGCGGCATGCTGGGGTTCACTTGCCTAGGGTTCTGGCTCTGTTATTTAATCTATGTGTTAGCCACTCTTACCTGCCAGATGATCTCATGTTTACTGTTGTTGTACCTATTGTCAAAAATAAGACCGGTGATATCTCGGATAAGCTGAATTATAGGCCTATCTCTTTAGCTACCGTTATAGCGAAGGTGATGGACGGTCTGATTGACAGCCATTTAAGTAAACACATAAAGCTGCACGACGGCCAGTTCGGTTTTCGGACTGGTTTATCCACAGAAAGTGCGATCCTGTGCCTCAAGCAGACTGCACACTACTACACCACGCGTAAGACGCCAATGTACGCGTGTTTTCTGGACCTTTCCCGCGCTTTTGATATGGTCTCGTATGACCTAATGTGGACAAAAATGCGTAGAGATACTAGTTTGCCCCCTGAGATTGTATCGATATTTGAGTACTGGTACAACAACCAGAAAAATACTGTCAGGTGGGCGGATAGTAGATCGGACGAGTATTGGTTGGAGTGCGGGGTGAGGCAGGGGGGGTTGAGCTCTCCGAAACTCTTTAATTTATATATTAACCGCTTGATTGAGGAGCTGAGCGGTACAGGAATTGGATGTCATATAGATGGAATTTGTGTTAACAATATTAGCTACGCGGATGACATGGTGCTGCTCAGCACTTCAATCGGCGCGTTGCACAAGCTGCTTAGTATACGTGAAAGGTATGCGGAGGCCCATGGGCTCAGATACAATGTGAAAAAAGTGAGGTTATGCTTTTTAAGGCGCACAAAAAGGACTACCCAGACGTACCATCCGTCACACTTTATGGTTCACCTCTAAACAGAGTCACTAATTTCAAGTATCTGGGCCACTGGGTCACAGAAGACCTTAAAGATAATATGGATGTGGAGCGAGAACGTAGGGCGTTGTGTATCCGTTGCAATATGTTGGCTCGCTGATTCGCCCGTTGCACCGAGCTAGTGAAGGTCACACTGTTTAGGGCATTCTGTCAGACCTTCTACACGTGCAGTTTGTGGGTTAAATACACACAGGAGACATACAACGCCCTGCGTGTACAGTATAATAATGCGTTCAGAGTGTTGATGAGGCTGCCGCGCTACTGCAGCACGAGTGGCATGTTCGTGGAGGCACACGTGGACGGCTTCCGTGCGATCATGCGTAAGCGTTGTGCGTCGATGATGGCGCGGGTGCGTGGCAGTCCCGGCGCCATTCTGGACGCGTGTGCTGCCCGTTGGGACTCGGTACTGGTGGCTAAATGGATAGGCCTACACGCGCGATCAAGTGCATGATAATACTAACACTAGGCTAAGATTCTTGTTACTAACGAACTACTTGTATTTTTATTTAAACTAACACTAGGCTAAGAAAATTGTTACTAACAAATATATGGACAATGTCTGAAATAAATGCTATTACTATATTTATTAGCAAATATATAGCAGTCTTGGCAGTGATGAGGTCTCGGATTCAATTCCCATGCCAAGCAAAGCGTATTTGGATTTTTAGTCCAGAATCTCTTTTTAACAGCAACACGGGCTTTGGGTATATTTTTTAAGACACTAGGAATAGCAGCGATAGCCTAGTGGGTAACCGTTGGACTGCCACGCAGAGGTCTCGAGTTCGAACCCAAGTCGCGCATCTCTGACTTTTCGACGTTATATGCGTATTAAATAGTTAATTATCGCTTGCTTCAACGGTGAAAGAAAACATCGTGAGAAAACCTGTATGTCTGAGAGCTCTCCATAATGTTCTCGAAGATATGTGAAGTCTGCCAACCCGTAGCGGGGGCCAGCGTGGTGAACTATGACTTTATCCTTCTCACACTTAGAAGAGGCCCAGCAGTGGGACAGTTTAATACAGGGCTAATATTATTATTATTATACTAGGAATAGTTCCTTTATCATGGGGGACTGTACAAACATTTTAACAAACGATATAAAGATCATCTAGACTCGAAACCGCCATTTGTGGATCACACAAATTTTTTGTCCCGTATGGGATTCAAACCCACAACGTTCGGCGCAGTGTTAGCGGCGTGGCGATCACTTCAACCCCTACACCATCCGTCCAGTCAATGGTCAATCATCGATATAAAACCGAAATTCATAATTTTTCATTGTTTGCACAGCGCTATATGTATGTATATTGTTAAAAATCGAATTGTTATTTATTTTTAATTCTTAAAATAAATATATTTATTTTAAGTAATTCTTATTATTATAATTATTAGTTAAGTTGTAAATTATAATTGTTGCTTTGTTTATGTAAATAAAGTCATGGGAAATAAAAAAAGAAATAATAATTAAGTAATAATATTAACAATGTATTTTCAGGTTCATATCGCAGATGGGCAATGACACACATACAACGCAATTAAAAGCCCAGGCTACGTCTGTAAGTATTCTCCTTCATGCCTATATTTGTCTGAACACTTTGTGGCAGATGAAAAGATAGTTCGTGATAAAAAGTAGTTATATCAAAATTAACTTAAAATGTTTGTTTGAAAGAAAATAAAGGTACTTTAATATCACACAATGATCATAATCAGTATGTTTCACACGTTGGATGCCACGGACAAAATGGTTGGTTGTCATTTGGGCCACGTGGTTCACCGGTGGGCCATTCTATAATATACTGTTCAGCCCATTGGGGACACCCGTGCCCTGAGAGAGGAGTTCATTTGAAACGTCGTATACAAGCCACGGGGTAATAATATTGACTTAATTTGTTAAAGGAGTGCCCAACGTGGCCCCGTAAAATAACAACAACAACATGGTTATAGAATATTTTGAACGTAGCGAAATTTAGGAAGATTCTTGTGAGCGATGTTAGGGCTGCCCTAAAACGGAAGATATAAACATAACATATTATTGTATAGGTATATTTTTTATAAAAAATTTAAGAAACAATAACAAAAACAAACAAATCGTTTACGAAAAATGATTACATTCTTAAAAATCACACGAAAATTAATCAAAAACAAGCAATTTAGCGGTGAATTTTATTGAAACAAGGAAGGCAAAGAGGCGGTTTGAAGGGACATTGTTCGCAATATGTAATTACTTTCTGAGACTTATTTTTAGCAATCTTGCTGCCCATAAGTGCTGCGTTATCTTTGTAACTTTGACGACAAGTTCTTCTAATTGCTCTTATCAAACCATCTCTTTTCAATAGTACGTGTTTCAATCTCCTTGGTCTGATTATTTCAGGTTCTTCTACTTTCTGACAGTGCTCCAATATTTGTTTTCTAAAGTCTACAATTCGTATATTTCGTTTTGTCACATATTTATACAACGTTAAAGCATTAACAATAGCAGTGTTTAAAAGTAAATCTATTGCCAGTTTCTTATACCACTTAACTGACTTACGCAGAGGCGTGCAATAGGCAGCCATTTAGTCCGACAAATCTATGATCCCTTTTCCTTTGTTATAATCGCAAATAATTTTCGGTTTTAAAATTACTTTCCCGCTTTTTGTTACTGCATTAAATCGTGTAGAGTGCTTCGTCGACAAGACAAGAACCTCCCTTTTGTCTCTCCATTTCATAACAGTTATACCATCCGTGCTTTCTTTCGCTATATATGTACGTGCCTTTTTTGAGCTTAGTAGAGATAA
This sequence comes from Catocala nupta, assembly GCA_963675205.1. Classification (NCBI taxonomy): domain Eukaryota; kingdom Metazoa; phylum Arthropoda; class Insecta; order Lepidoptera; family Erebidae; genus Catocala; species Catocala nupta. The sequence goes on from OY776105.1 coordinate 1,287,847, forward strand.
CTGTCTTTGATAGATGTTTCCTATTTTTTCTTAGAGTGCCAACTAAGTGTGTTTCTTTCTCCAAGAGTTTTCTAGCTAATTCTAAACTGGAGTACCAGTTGTCCGTATAAAGTGTGTGACCTTTATAAAAAAGATCATTGCATAATTCTAAAACCACATTTGATGGGGTAGTGTATGTAGTTTCATAGGTTTTGCCGGCATAAACATTGAATTTATACGTATACCCAGGCTCGGTACACAACTTGAATTCCTTTATCCCGTATTTGTGACGCTTTTGTTTATTATACTGACGAAATATAATTCTCCCACGGAATGGGATAAGACTTTCGTCGATGCATATGTCTTCAGACGGAGTATAATTTTTCTGGCAATTAGTATTCAAGACATCCAAAAGCTTGCGTACGCGATGAAGCCTATCTAATTTATTTGTTTCTTCTTCGCTAGAAAAATGCAGCATTTGCAAAATTTGCTAGCGATTGCGTGACATGATTGTGCAGGGATAAGGTTGACACATTACTGGGTCTGTAGACCAATAGTCCGCTATTTTGGATAGTTCTACTATGCCCATGAACAGTAGTAAGCCAAAAATCTTTTGAATTTCAGCGGAGTCTGTTGGAACCCACTTACGAAGACGTGCAAATTGAGTAACTTTGTTACCAAGTGCAATCTTTTCAATAGCAAATTTGTTAGTGCAGTCAGTGATTAGTTTAAATATTTCATCCGACACCATTAGTTCATAAAAAGCAGGAGGGGGTTGGTTATTCATGCTAATCCGAAGGTGAAGTGTGAGGCCAGGATTTTCAGTAAAGGGTAAAAGTATTATAGTCCTTTGGCTACCTTTGGGCGTTGTCCATACACCTGAAGATTGTGTATTACCTGCTAATGGAATATTCATTCTTAGGTACAAATATAGAAAATATATACGTTTATTGAGGCTCTATATATACTGCGGCGGAACGAAAGCGTTAATTCTCCAGCTATATTTTTTTAATATGCTATAACGGACTCCATGTCTATTGCATTTAGGTATGAACTAGACATGATTCAATAGAAGTTACGTTGACACGCGACGCGACTAAATTTGTTGACTTTGTAGCTTGATTAATTAGTCATAAAGTCTGTTTTGGTATGTATTAAAAAATCTCTAACGAATTGACACTTACGTTCCCCTGCATATAATTTATTTCGTATTCACGTAGGTACCTAATTAAAATAAACCTAACGTTACAAAATCTACTTAAAACTATAGTTTTGTTTATTTTTATTACTCGTCTATTTAACTATACGTGTATATTTAACTACAAAATATGTACAATAAGTAGGTATACTGCTTATTAAAAATATTTTGTTTATTTGACAAGTTATCTACCTATATTTTATTAAGATTTTGATTGAAGTAGATTGAGATCTAATAAGTATTTTTTATTTACACAATTACGGCAATAATTGGGTTAATTACGTACCTATTTATTGGTACGTAGTAAGACATACGTAGACTAAACAAAAGTTAAACAAATCAAGTTAGATAAATAGCTGAAAATAAATTACTTATCTAAAATATCAGGGGTAACCCTAATAGTAGGATTACCGGCTTCGCTTTCTTCGCTATCTGATAGAATATCACGACGACATCGCTTTGGCAGTGATGACCGGACTATCAATTCGTCATCAGAACTGGACTGAAAGCTTTCGTTCAGTAAATTTATTTCTAAATTTTCAAGTTGTGTTATATCTTCTTGGGATAAATAAAAGTCTTCAAAGTCAGCCATTATAAACACTTTACGTTAAATAGTACTAAACAGCAACAATAATATATGTATGTAATAACACGTACACCTATTCTATCGTCACTGAGGTCACTAAACACGACTGACAACGATGCGCTTACGGCGCGCGGCGGACGGGAGAAATGCGCGGGCGCGCGGGGTGAGCCGCCCAGTGTCCCCGCGGCCCCCGCAGATGCAATTTCGAGTTTTGTCTCAACCAGGCCACGGGGGACACCAGTGAGCCATTTCAAATATCCATTAAAATATAGCACAAAAACTTATCAAATTAATTAAACATACAAATATGGATATTCCTTATTCTTTTACGTTAATTCCCACTTAGGCTAATAATTAAATTATTTATTTATTTTATTTTATTTTATTCGGAAAACAAACAGTTACTATTACTATTTTACAAATCTTATAAATTATCTATAAACCATTTATATGTTTTCGCATATGATTATCTATTGATGATTTCGACTCGGCTCGAATGGGTGTGCTTGAGTGGCACCGGTGGGCCGCGTGGCGTTTAACGTGTTAAGCTGTGTTTGATGAAACTTTGACCAGTTGTAAACTCTTTGCCGAATATTCTAACTAATATTATAAATGCGAAAGTGAGTTTGTTTGTTTGTTACTTTTTTACACCAACTACTTTCCTGATCATCATGAAATTTTGCATACACGTTATCAGAGGTCCAGAAAAGGACATGGGGTCCTTTCATCCAAAAAAAGAACTGTTACTAACCTGACCTACATTTACGCGAGCGAAGCCGCGGGCAACATCTAGTTATCTATACATACATATAATAATATTGTAAATGGTCGATGTCTGTACATAGTATATATTTAAGGAAAATATAATGCTATAGAAACCAAAACAATAATTTTTAGTATTTTTGTCCATCAGTCTGTCTGCATCACGCAAAAACCACGCACTATTTATATTATTTACCTCGATGACGTCTGAGGTCGCGGGTTCGATTCCCGCACAAGTCAAACATTTTGTTTGCATGAACATGGATGTTTGTTTTGTCTGGGTGTTTCTATGTATAATATGTATATATATAATATGTACATATATGTGTGTTTATCCATTGTACTTTTTTTCCATAGTACGAGCTTTGCTTAGTTTAGGCCATATGGTGTTGTGAGTATGTGATAGAATATTATTATAATAATATTTTACACTAGTTAACCCTCGCAACTTCGTCTGCTTTACATTCGAAAATATTCTCCGCTTTTGCAAAAATTTTCATTGATGTTCCGCTCCTATTGGTCGTAGCGTAATGTTATATAACCTAAAGCCTTCCTTGATGAATGGGCTATCCAATACTAAAATAATTTTTCAAATCGAACCAGTAGTTAGTAGTGTAATATTTTCAAAATTTTGTAATACAGTGATAAATAAACAACGCGATAAAATCTGTATATAGTAGTTTAATTTCAATGAATAACATTCGCGTAAACAGAAGACAATATTATTAGTATAAGTTTTTTTTTATTATTAGTAGTCGAACGTCACTGAAAATCAGCGCCGCAGTAAATCTAAAAAGAAAGAAAACAATTTAATATACTTATCTTGTATCACGGCATTCACGGCATCATGCTGAGCGGCCTATTTTGTTTGTTTTTATGATTGTTTTCTGAAATAAAATACATTACATACAGATACCTCTCTTTTCTTTTTTTTCTTAACTTATGTCAATGTATTTTTCAGACGTTATTTCAAAATATTGTAGTGGAAAATGGTGGAGTATTGGAGTTTAAATACATTTCACATAACTCGTTTATTCACAATGGTCAATCTCTCAACGGTCAAGCAGCGAACACAAACTTTGAATCTGTTTGCAGCACAAATGTCACCGTTGGTAAGTTAAATCAAATTTCAATTTTTATTTTATTGATTCAGTAGTAAACGCGACTTGCTTGAGGTCTCGGATTCGATTTCTGAGTCGGGAAAATTGATATTGATGCTCCTGCCCAGAAATTTTACGTTGCAGGACAAAGTCTAGAAACGGCGGTAGTCAAATGAATAAGACATTAGACTTCTGCTTGTTATTGAAAGTGTGCATGAGATCTTGAGTTCGATTCCCGAGCCAAGCAAAAAGTTGTTGGATGTTTTTGTCAAGGAACTCTTAAAGCAGTATTAAAATTAAGACTGTGTCTGATAAAACGGCTCGCCGGTATTTTGTGACTAGACTTGCGATCGAAACGTCGCGGGTTCGAATCCCTCCAATTGCATTAATGACGTGAATTCACTCACTACTGACACAGGCGTTATGGTTTAGCTGGAGGGTATAACAAGAATACTTGTAATTCAAACCGAAATCTTTTAAAAACAATGATAATTTAATTTATGTTGTACCTAAGACAATAGCTGGCAAAAAATTAAGTATATGCGTGTTAAATAGTTAATTATCGCTCTCTTTAACGGTTAAAGAAAACGTCGTAAGGAAACCTACATGTCTGTGAGTGCTCCATAAAGTTCTCAAAGATGTTTGCAGTCTGTCAATCCGCACTTTTTTTTACCTGGGGGAATGCAATGACGCATATCCCTCCGCGGGGGCGGGCGGAGGGATAATGTCGGACTCGCCGGGGTAAAATAAAGATGTTGAAAGGATAATGTACCTCCCGGAATACCGACTAAACCTACCACGGTGTTCCTCGACAAAACCACTATCGACGGGGCCGCGCGAATCACTTTCGCATACGGTCGCGACCCCGCCGAGGTTTCGGCCCGCCGTATGAAACGGCAGGCCACTACACGAAAGACCTACCCAAAATAGGCACTACTTCACCTACTGTCTCCCCCCTAGAGGGGAGACGGACTCGACACAGAGGCGCGCGTGGGAACACGCACGCCGCCTCTCGGACCTGGTGCTGATCGGATGGCGGGCAGGCCCACAAAGCCCGCCACCCCCAGGTCAATCCTCAGGGTGGCTGGAGGTCATCGCGCGCCCTCCGGCGCCCGGCTCTGCGGTTGGGGAGAGGGTTTAAACGCTCCCTCTCCCGCTCCGCCGCCTCCTTGATGGAAATCACTTCCTCGCAAAAGGAGGCGACGGCGTTCCACGACCTCTCACTCCGGACCATAGACTGAACTACGGCCGAGAGCGAGAGGGCAACCGATCCGACTGCCGCGATCAAATCACGACGCTGCGATGCCCAGGCGGGGCAAACCGCCAAAGTGTGCAGCGCCATGTCCTCAACAACGTCGCGGCAGTCGCCGCAGTGGTGACAACCGGTGTCAATCCGCACTGGGCCAGCGTGGTGGAGTTTGGCCTAACCCTTGTTACACTGAGAAGAGGCCCGTGCCCAGCAGTGGGACAGTTTAATGCAGCGTTGATATTATTACCTATATAATCCTGCCTACCTAATGTCTTATAGAGGAAATGACGGCCGTTCAAAAAAAAAAATGAAAAATCTATCCTAACTACTACCTAAGATATGTGTTATTTTTTTATTACCTAGTATAACTTTCTTGTATACTACGACCATAAATGAATGAAATCCATCGGTTTATTGTTATTTTATTATTAAACACTAATTATGCTAATAGATAGACAGTCAAAAGTATGCTATGCTAATATAGCTTGCACTTTTTAATATATAAGTATTTATTTTTATTTTACTTTTTTGCTTTTTTTCTGAACGGCCTTCAGTTCTACTGTAAGAAATTTCAAGGTTATCCATTAATTACCGAAAACCCTGTATATAAATAATCCACACAAATGTAGCTTTATATAGAGGGTTTAATATGAAGTTGCCACTTTGCCACATTTCTCAATATAAGAAGTGCTAAAAAGGCCCACGCTAGCCAATCCCGGGTTGGCAAACTTAGAACACCGTAGAGAACTCGCAGACAGATTTCCTCACAATATTTCTTCTTCTTCACCATCAAAGCACGTCAGATATCAACTGTTACATATACAGCTTGAAAATCGGGGTTACATGCAGTATATCGAACCCGAGACCTTTGTGTGGCAGTCAAACCTTCCCACTAGGCTGTATATACTTATGTAATGAAACTAATTCAAATTGTTTATTTACAGTGCCGCCTAAAATAACTACGGGTGAGTATCTATATTTATTTAAAATATTTATAAGTTGCTGGATAACCTATGTCCTTCTTCTGACTATCTCCATTCCAAATTACTTTAAATTCGGCTCAGCAGCTTAGTTGGGAAAAGCAAACAGATAAAATTTTAAAGAGCCTTATGGAGCTAGAAATTATTCATGGTGTCTGGAACCGATCGCTGGCAGAAGATATTGATAATAACTTTTAAAATTACGATATTAGTTAACGAGGCATTAGAGAATTTAAAGGTGTAACCGACAAAAAGAAATGTTCTTTGTTCAGAATAGAGATATTACGGAGTAAGATCAAGTAAGTACTCTAAATATCTCCCTCTAAATCACTCTAGAGGGAGATATTAAGAGTACTTACCTGATCCATCATTTTGATTGATTATTTCCAAAGTAAGAGAGAGGTAAGTTTAACAACAAGGATATATTCTGCACCAGACTAGTGCTCACTCTCAGTTTGGATGCAAATGATCTTATCTTATCTTGTGTGGGGGCCAGTCAGTACAGACCGGCGACACTTTGACCCAGTGGGATCTTTTGTGTCGATTTCCTCCAATAACGACTACCATCGATGTTCATGGCAGCCGGGACCGACAGCTTAACGTGCTCTCCGAGGCACAGAGCAGGCGATAATTGTCAATCAATACGCACATAATTTCGAAAAGTCATATAAGTACCGAAAGTCAAAGGTGCGCGACGTGAGTTCGAACCCGAGACCCTCTGCATTGCAGTCTGTTGGTCTCCCTACTGAGCTATCGCTGCTTTTTGAATGCAAATGATAAAATGACTATTAGTATGAAAGCTTTTCGAAAATAAAATGTTCTTTTGAGCGTGCTTGGAGAACATAATGGCAATAAATGAAGTATGAGAGATGTGATATGATCGTAGCAAATTGATGACCGTAGTCACTATTCACGCCTCCACGAATTACTCTTAATCTAGCTTTTAAAATATATCTGATGCGGTCAGAGAACATTCACCCAGGTCTTTACCTTCAAAGTGTACTTTTCCCATGCGCCCAATCTATTCTAATATTAAAAAGTTGAAGAGTTTGTTTGTTTGGTTGAACGCGCTAATCTCCTGAACTAGTGGTTCGAATTGTAAAATTATTTTAGTGTTGGATAGCCCATTAATCGAGGAAGGCTATATACAATTACGCTACGACCAATAGGAGTGGAGCAGACAAAACCTACACTAACGCGAGCGAAGTCGCGGTCAAAATCTAGTGATATTATATACAGGAAAGAATGAGATATGTTACTGCGGCAGAAAAGTGAACACTCGGAAACGACCCAATTAGGTCGCTTTTCTAAAACAAAATCGGTTTAACTAAATCTCTTGTAAAACAGTCAAAGCATAATTTTATTGTTTAAATGATAGCTATTCTCTGATATCTTTCTCATAAGCTCTTTATTTATCTATTGTGCTACTTATTTATCAAACTTATCACTCAAGTGCAGATATTACTAACAAAATTGAATGAATCAGAATTTAGAAATCCATTACTATGAAAGTGACATACATATATGTAACTACATATTATAAAACAAAGTCTATCTGTCTGTTCGCGGTAAACTCAAAAACTAACTAAGGTAACTGCAATCGGCGGAGCCGTGCGACTCGCTTTCATATGCAATCGCGACCCCACCGAGTTTTCGGCTCACCGTATGAAACGGCAGGCCACTACACAAATAAACCTGCCCTTTGGGCACCACTAATTTTATCCCCACTGTCCCACTGAGGGGAGGACAGACACACGATACAGAGGCGCGTGTGGGAACACGCTGCCTCTTGGACCTGGTGGTGATCGGGTGGCGGCAGGCCCACGAAGCCCACCACCCCCAGATCAAACCTTAGGGTGGCTGGAGGTCGTCTCGCGCTCTCCGGCGTCAGGCTCTGCGATTGGGGTCAAGGTTTAAGCGTTCCCTCTCCCACTCCGCCGGCTCCTTGATGGAAATCACTTCCTCACAGATGGAGGCAACGGCGTTCCACGACCTCTTACTCCGGACCATAGACTGAACTACGGCCGGGAGCGAGAGGGCAACCAAACCGACTGCCGCGATCAACTCACGGCACTGCGATGCCAAGGCGGGGCAATCCGCCAAAGTGAGCAGCGCGGTATCCACAACAACGTCGCGGCAGTCGCCGCAGTGGTGACAACCGGGCGTCTCTTGCCGGCCTATGCGACACAGGAACTGGCCAAAAAAACCATGGCCAGTCATTACCTGTGTCAGCCGGCAGGTGAGGGCGCCATGCCGCATTCCCAGCCACTCCTCAAACACGGAACTTACCGCCACAATCGTGGCGACATATCATATCATTGCATGCATTTACATGCTTTTTTGGCGTCGAGTTTATTTTAATTTATTGTTTTATTTTCCAGACATCTTACTACTCTATATAACTGTTGGTGGAGTGATCACGAGTATAATTTTAATAGCTGAAGCAATCGCTATTTTCCACTACAGAAATAAAGGTAAAAAAATATAATTATCCGCAAATATTACTAACAATAGAATTAATGCTTAACTTAAATAAAACGTTTAGCAATTAAAATGTTACGACAACTTCTAAACTGTAATAATGTATATGTATTAAATAACTAACTCATATAACGCAGAGAGCATTTTACATTAATCCATATAAAGCGCTGTATGTATTCTCAAAGACCGCCGTATTCACACATTTTAATTCTTAGGTTTATATTATATTACATATCCATTTTTTGTGAGATAAATAACTTATTATATCGATTCTACAACTTCTATATTCAATATCATACTTTTATTTTTGTTGCAGTTATGAAATTTAATCAGCACAACCATTTGCTCGGCAAAACAAGTGATTCCGTCGACATTAATGACCCAGGTCAGTATATAGCCTATAGGCATCCTAATTTCTTTTAATATTATGAAGAAATCACGTGGTCTTCCCACTATACAAACGGTTGTTGTAAACTAGCCATAATTTAATTCGACTATAGCTAGTCCCTCGCGTTTATGATTACTGATCGGCTCCTGTAGCTCGTAGCGTGAAGGTATGTAGCCTGTAATTGGGCTATCAAATGCAAAAGGAAGTACGCATGTCGTACCTACTGGTAGTTCCAGACATTGAGGCGTTCAAACAAACTCTTCAGTTTTATTATTATGTTAGTATACATAGATAAGACTTTGATCCGCTGCAAATAGCAATCGAAAGAATCCATGTTGTAAAAACGTTCATAATTATATATTACTGACAGGCTTGCATTGTATGAATAACCAAGAGGGCTAGTATTAAGTAGTTCTGTGGAGTGTCCCTCAACCAACCCGAAAATAATTACAATTTCAATTCAACCCAGCTTTAGACTGCCAAAACTATAAATCCGTATTAAAATCTAGTAAAAGATTTTCTTAAAACAGAAGTCAATAAAGATCTTACGGTTAAATAAATGTTACACATTGAAATTAAACTACTTTACACGGATTTTATAAGTTTATATATTTTCTCTCTTCGTAAACATGGCCGCTGAAAAGCAAAAGAAACGTCGATGTGATATTTAGATGTGAATAGGTAATATTATAAAAATAATTATAACAGCGTATTTAAACACTAACCGCGTTAAAATTCCTATTGAGTAGTTTAATTTTAAAGGCAAGAGTCTATATCTTAAAACATGGCTACATAATTTCGTTACATGCTGTATATTTTATTGTCAAACAAAATATACAGCGTGTAGCGAAAATGTGTGCTCAAATACTGCCGAAATATTGTAAATAAATGGTAACTCATCATTTTCCAGACCGCTACAGTACCAACCCTATTCAGAAGGCCAGGAAAATGGCTCAACCACCAATCGAAAGTAACCGGGACAGTGAAATCTACGAGGTGCCCGATATCACCATAGGCGGTAAGCCTAGAGCCCGCACTATCAACCATCTTTTAATCGCTCGATACTTTAATCGATATTAACTAGCGATACGCGATTATTCGATTGTTAAACTTATTCAATTACTATGGTTGTAATCGTTTACGCTAATTATGCGTTGAAATTAAACTACTTTATACGGATTTAAACGCGGTTTACTAACCGATTTTGGAAAGGGTGGACGTTATATGCGTGCAGTATGTCTTTATGCCAACTTATTGCTATTTGGCTTACTTTAAGCAAATCTTACTTTTAGATAATTGCTTAATAAAAGCTTGAAGTGAACTGTTATTAAATTCGTATAAAGTAGTTTAATTTTAAATAGTGATTTTTATTCGAATAACAAATATTGATTATTGTTCGATAGTGTTTTAGCGATATGTAACATCAAAAAGAAAGTCATCAATACAAGACAATATAACGAATACGTATCGCTATCCTTTTACTGTGTCAACAATCGAATAATCGATTTTTATTCGATTAACAGGCAGTTTGCGAATTGTTTCATCTTATTTTGGTGAACAACAATAATGTTTTTTTTTTATTAATTATAAAACTATTTTGGAAAGTCGGTATTTGAGGCTCTGAATGTATTTAATTATAGCTATAGGTACTAGAGATAATAGGGTATAATAAAATAGTCATATATTTTAAAAATACTTGGTTATAAATATATTAGACTTAGAATAGTTAGTTTTCTACTCGTTTATAATTGACTTTTACTGAGCACGAGAAATGCTCAAAATAATTTTGCCTTGTGGTTTGCAATACTATAGAGGTGTCAATCAAAGGCATGTCTCTGTCACCATAGCGTTTAAAATAGCCGATATTAAGAGGAAAATGTAAATATAAAAGTTATAAACGTACTAAATGTGGATAAATATTAGTTTAACGACTGATTCGATTATTAATTTTCTTGTTTTGTTTTACAGGCGTTCCATTTATTCCACCATTGCCAAGTAAGTATCTATAGGTATATTGAATTGAATTATGCAAAAGCTAATTATGATAAAATAATTGGGAAGAAAGAAGCCCGCTATGCATTCTCGGATAACCCACCACGTCCATTGCAATATTATGCTAACCTTTTTCTATCGCCATGTTGGGGTGGGCAATCCGAGGGTGCGTGGTGGGTTCCTCTCTTACCGAATTTCTTTTATAGTTAAGATTATTTTCTGTGGCCTAACCCTTCTCATACTGAGAAGAAGCCCGTGCCCAGCAGTGGGACACTTTATATAACTATGGGGCTGATATTATATTATTGTATTTTAAGACGTCAACATAATTATGCAGCTACCATTTTGAAAATTTTGCATTAGCCACAGGGTATTCTTCGCATAGCTTGAATACTTATAAGCTTTATTGGCCCAGGTCCTCCAAGGCCAGATCCAATGCGGATACCACCTTCTCCGTCTAGTACACTGCGAAGCAACAAGTCTATTCCCTCTCCTTTCCCAAGGCCGAAGCCATCAGGTACGAAGAATTTTAATTTAAATTGCTATTGTTGTTAGACGAGGCCTACCCGATGGTAAGAGATAACTGCCATTTATGGACATGGCTGTGTTTCTTGGTATCGCAAAACCAATTTAAAGGAAACACTGCTGTCTACAGTAAACCTTATAGCTGACAAACAAGCAGATGGTAAGCAGTTACTGCAATCTATCTGAAAGAGGACGGGGATAAGTAAGGGGAAGGATAATACTTAATCATGAAGGATTCGAGCTTATTACTGCCGTGAATAATGTCTCCGCTCTACTTACCAAGCTACTCATAGCCAATGTTGTTTTTTAAGTTGTTAAGGATTAACAACTTGCATCTTGTGGAGCAGCGATAGCCTAGAACAAGATCTTTATACTGCCAAGCAAAGTTCTCGGGTTCTATCCCAAGGCACGCATTTCTGACTTTACAAAGTTATATATGTCGTATATAGAGAATGGGCGTCAGTAACACCACCGACTGACATAATACGGGCGTACAATAGGGTGATCGAGCAAAGTGAAACAATAGATGCACACTGATCACTTTTATTGTCTTCACAATAAATTAACACGAATGTCTTGCACGAAACGAATAACAGTTTCCAGCGAGGAGGTCCGCACTCGACGACGGTAGAAAAATCCCCTCGAAGGGCGCGCCTTCATTTAAGTAGGCTCTGTCGTAACACGAAGTGAGCTGCATATTGACGTCATCGCAACAGTGCTGCCATATCTTGACTTTCGTGTCGCGTTTCGTACTAATGACCGTCTCCGACATATTTGCTTGCTTTAACGATGAAGGAAACCTACGTGACTTAGAGTTATCCATAATGTTCTCAAAAATATGTGAAATCTGCCAACTCGGACTGGGCTAGCATGGTCGACTATGGCCTAAACCTTTCTCACACTGGGAAGAGGCCCGTGCCCAGCAGTGGGACAGTTAACGTACATGGCTGATTATTATAACTTGTATTTCTGGTGTTGTTGCCTATAAACTACGTTAAGCGTAAGCCGTAGGTCCATTTGCAACTTTGGAAATATATAAAAATTGCAAAATAAATCATTTTGTTTTACGTTTCAGAACAAGACACTGAGGCCAAGATATCGGTAGACCAACGTCCACCAGTGCCACTGCCTCAAGAAGAATATTACTCAGGTACTTCCACGTTCATTGTAGATATTGTTCCTTTAATAATAATTGATTTGACGACCGACTAACAAATATTTGATTTTGCAGTGACGCAAGATGAGAACATGTATGAACCACCACCCATCCAGGAGATACCAAGTATGTCAACTACAGTTACAGTAATTAAACCTCTCTCAACGTATCTCTTAGGGTCAACTCAGACTGAACGACAAAAACGCTAGAGTGCTTTTCAAACGTAAATAAAATATTAACCTTATCCCATTAAAATAGACCTTAAAGTCATGCATTCGGAAATACTCCTCGCGACTGCGCGAGCGTTTCCGAACACACTCGAATATGTGCGAGCATGTTCGTCTGTGCCGTCGACCGACGAAGCACCTCCGCGTGCCGTTCAGACACTAATTGGCAGGACAAGAGCGCTTAAAAAGTACACGTAGTCAGAGAGAATCGCACTTACTTATTTAAAACGTGACTTACAAGCACCCGCACGTATGTATGTATATCCGCGAGACTGTTCCAGCATACATGAAGCTATTCGAACAAACGTGCGTGTGAGTGGCAACAAAGAATATGTTCGAGCATGCTTGTGCATTTTACTGCTTTATCTAGATTGACCCTTAAGGGAAGGTATACGAGATCTAGACCTGTCTCGCGGGGTCTTTACAAACATACAATTAAAAGACAAAGAACATCTAAACTGAATGCCATATATATTTATATGTCCCGTTTGGCATTAAAACTAAAATAGTCTTTTCGTAATGTTTATGAGTGTAATGATGTTGTCCAGATGGATTATTGTTTATGGTAACCAATCTTGACATACTGATACCGTCTGCACAAAAGATATCTTAGTGCATAAACATAACTGCACTCTCTAATCTGTTACGGCCGGAAAGAGATCAAACGCAGGATCAATAGCAATTTCTTAATGTTACTAAAATTTTCTTTAGAACATATTCCAATATTATTAATGTCTTTGGATTTAATCGATTAAAACTAAGATAATTATTAAATTCTAGCTCGCGCCCCACCGCCTAAGAAGCTTGACAAGCAGTTGCCGAGTATCCCAATGGAATCACTCAAACCGATGCCTCTGAAAGCCACCAAACCTCCTATTACCCGTAAGTACCTTTTATAAAACCTAAATAGGTAAGATTTTGATCAAAGATCTGTCCTCAACGTAGTGAGATCGCACGAAAACTGTTCACACTAAGGAGAGTGACCTCATACATTACATTTACATATAACTAAATTTAAAATTTAAAAAACCCCCGACACAATATTCATTTGTTACCCATATTGAACAATTATAATTTGTGGAAATATGTAATATTCTGGTGGCGGCCATCTTGGATTTGAAATTTATCATAGTGTTCTACTAGTCAAGCCCTTTCATTTGATACCCATATTGAGAGAGTTGTGAAAAATATGTAATTCGCCATTTTGTGGTGGCGGCCACCTTGGACCGATTTTTATCAAACGTAGCTAAGAACACACTCGACTAATTCACCTTTTAAACAAAAAAAAACAAAATTCATCGGTTCATCCGTTCGGGAGCTACACACACAGACACGTCAAACTTATAACACCCCGTCGTTTTTGCGTCGGGGGTTAAAAAGATGACGTGCGCATGACTAATCTAGCTAATATTATAACTTGCGAATGTGAGTATGTTTATTTGTTTGTTATGCTTTAATACCTTAACTACTCAACCAACCATCATGAAATTTCACGTGCAACGTGTCTGCGAAATTCTAGGAAGTCAGGGGTACAAAAAAATATATAGAGTACCTTTTATCCAGAAAAAAAACGCGTTCGAAGCCGCGGTCAAAAGCTAGTAATAGATACTATATTTATAATTCAGATGTCATGATGAGATGGCATTGTGTTAGATGACAACTTAACAACCAAAACGGTGGACTATATTTAAATGTAGTAGGGCGCATCTACTTGTTTTTCTTTGGTGTTTATGGCAGACATGCCAGCCGCCCACCTGATGGTAAGCGGTAATTACACTCAGGGACATACATGGCAGTATAATTGGCATCATATAGATGGCAAACAAGGTCTACCAGATGGTTAGCAGTTACCCGTGGCCAAAATGCAATTACCACACCATACGGTAAAACAATTTTAATAATTAAGTTTGTAACGCTAGTTATAAATTTCTTGTGTTTGTTTTTAGAAGCCAGACCCAGCCCGGTGCCATCACGATTTAATGGTTAGTGTCTTTTTTATTCTGTTTTTATAAAATCCTAAAACAGAGGATTTTTCAATGGCTACTTTTAATTTGACTTCTTGTTGCAAAGGACTGGCAAGTACCTAATTTAGCGCGCTGACTTCCTCCCAGTGTAAGACGAAGGGGTACTCTTAGCAAATGCAACGTATTTTTGTTTTGTAGTTGGAAATCTATATCTAGAATAAGACACCGACTGATTGACGTATACTTAATATAATATTAGACTCTAATTTTAGACTGATTCCGTGACGCAGCGGTACTTAATGCGACTGCTTTGCAGGAGATCTCAGATTGAATCTCGGGCCGCGCCATCATAAAGTTATTCGAGTTCTCTGTTAAAAATATCAATATCATCCTACAAGTTAAGAAGTTGGCGGTGCTGCACACCCGCGTGCCTCGGCAAGCACTAAAGCCGTTGGTTCTGCTACTACTTTTATATGTGTGTGGCAAATAATATACTTAATCATTATAATTTTGTATTTTCAGAAGAAAAACCAACTCTGCCCAGATTTCCTGGTAAGTTAGCATATTATTCTTTTACTCAATTACTTAGTTACTCAATTATTATTATTTTACCGAAGTTACTCAATAACTTCGGTTTTAAAGTAGGTATAGGTACACATGTCTAAAAGTATTAGCACATGACACCCATATTTCACCATTTCATATAGCCGCCATATTGCTAGATTTCGTGAAGCTAATATTTTTTTAGAAAACAACTTTTAACTCAAGTAGTAAGTTAGCAAAAAATTCTAAGTCTATGATTTACAAGATATCTCATTTCCCAGACTGTGGTTTAGGTTCTTATATTGCATTTTAATTTCGAAAAAAATAACGATCTTTAAAGCCATAATACACCTTTATTACATTTAGGCCCAAAATGTCCACTCTCCTTTAGGATCTCGCTTATCAGCCGCAGTTGTAATTATAGTGTCTTATCTATGGTTGTAATCGCAATCTTATGACACTAGACAGATTACAGGATGGGACTAATAAATGGGAAATGAAAAGTTATTGATCATATTTAATATTACTTTTCTTTTTGTTTTCAGATAAGAAACTCTCTCCGCCTCAGAACCCTGGTAAGAATCTATAAAAATATACTTATATACTGTTTACAACGTGACAAATTAAACAAGGGATATATGTTTATGAACATTACAAAGAAAATATCTATAAAACACTAAAGAATTACGGAGAAAATCTTAATGTAAATATTGCAATAAGTTGCTTAAAGTGTGGAGTCCCTGTAGTGGGGATACGGGTGCTAGGATAACAGGAATACACATTCCCTGCCATTAGGACACGTGTCCACCGCACGGGACTCGAGCAACAACACAATATGATACATGTTCCGTCCATACTTCAATCAAATTAGTGTAATTTATTTGATAATCAAGTCAAACCAACATGTTATACATATTTTTAATTGGATTTCAAGAACCCTCTGTCAATAAATCCCTCGTACAACCAGCCATGCCGTATAAACTGGGTATGTAAATGTAAAGAGTATGTCATAGCTTAGCAAAACAAAAACGCAGAGAGTTTTCTGGTAACCCTTATCTGTAGGGTCTCACTGCCTTGCCGGCCTAGCCTCATTCCGATCGATGGAGTAGCAGCGTACTATTGCATTCTAGTCAAAGGCTGATCAACATTTGTCACATCACATCACATTATTATTTAGACCTTGCCACCAGGTAAAGTCTAAATTGCATATGTTATGACAACCAAGCTTTCTATTTGCCTGGTATGGTTAGCTTGTTTGTCACCTTTATTTTATAATAATTAACGTCTGTTAATATTTCCAGATCCGAAACCACCAGCACAATCTCGTCAAGCACTGTTGTCAGAGCTAAAATCCGCGCAGCCTCGAAAACCATTCCTGCCAGATTTAAAACCTTCTCAAACGCGTCAAGCATTGTTGCCAGAACCGAAACCAGCTCAAACACATCAAGGTAAATTAATTCTGTTGCTTTCCTCATTTATATCTAATAAAGAAATTGCAGCTGGTGATACGAGATGGCGCTGCACTCAATTTGCAATTCTCAATCTATACTAATATGATTAAAGCCGGCATCGCGCTAATAAACTTTTCACAGCCAGTTACTGTATGTATATAATGTCCTCCTGTAAGGTTAATCAGCCAAGATACTATACTAAGATGTTAATAATTGTAATGTATAATTGTATAGTATTTATTTAAGTGCATTTATCATAACATCATAATATATTAATATTAGGCTCATTAATTTTAGTTCCTTTTAGTAATGTAATAATATTAAATTGTACCGAATTATGATTTATTTATGGCAACACTACGAATGACGTTCTGACGTAGAAGTGAAGTAACGATGTAGGCATTCCGCTTTTGACGGTTGTACCGAACGGTTGTCTGAATTAAATCCGTGAATATCAAAGTAATCATCGTTTTATTTAAGGAAAGAAGCATAGATCCTTTATCTCAGAAGTGGGATCTGTCTATTGCGCCCACCATTTGAAGCAAATACCACCAAAAAGAAAAAAATAATAACCACGTGTTTTTGTGGTGCACGGAAGTTGCCAGTTTATTACTTGCCCGCGTAATAAATGGATAAATTTGGTGGTAAAAACAAGCGCAATGAACGTAAACGTCACCGTGACCGAAGCAAAAATCGAAGAGCAAGCGAGAGCAAAGAAGACTGCGATCGGAGGACAGTTCGTTGGAATCCATTCGTGCTGGAAGCCGCAGTTCTCGCAAGCAGCCCAAGAGACGTCATGAGCAGCTGGATCGGAGTTGCAGCCGTGACCGGCGTCGCAGTCGGAGTAGCAGTTACGAGCGACAGGATCGACGTCACCTCAGCCGCGGCTCGGGTAGGACACGCAACAGGCGAGGCCGTAGCAGACGCTCAGAGTCCAGCAGTGAGCGTCATACTCCTCCACCTTCTTCGGGTCACGTGAGTACTCCTAATGTTCTTAATGGTGACACACAAACGTTTCTTGCTTCATTGGTGGAAGCTTTGACCAAAAGCCGACCTCAGGGTAACAAATTTCCAATGCTGGGTAACGTGATCCCCGACTTTGACCCCATGGTTAAGAGCCAGACTATATCCGTGTGGATCAATAAGGTCGAAGAGTGTGCGAGGCTTTACGATTGGGGCGATGACCAGATAATTCACTACGCTTTGCCTAAACTGACAGGCGTCGCAAAAACGTGGTATCAGGCCCTCCCAACGATGTCGTACTCTTGGCCTGAATGGAAGACCAAACTAGAGGAATCGTTTCCGAGCAGTGACGACTATGCGGAATTATTAACAGAGATGTTGTCGAAACGTGTAAAATTTAACGATTCTTTAGAACATTACTTTTATGAGAAGGTAAATTTATTAAATAGGTGCGAAATACATGGTAAACGTGCGGTTGACTGCTTGTTATACGGCATTGAGGATCGGTCCTTGAGACTAGGCGCGAAGGCAGCAAACTGTCAAGAGCCAGAGCAAGTTCTAAAATATTTCCAGTCAATCAAGCAACAATCTCGTGATTCTGATAGATCAAAGGTGAACTATGATAGGCGTAATAATGCTACATCCTCATTACTCACGAACAGTTCTAGGTAAACGCCAAATAGTAGCGATACAAGGGCCTCTAGATCTCAAAATAATACGTCGATTGTATGCTTTAACTGTAATGAACCTGGCCACTTCAGTTCAAGATGCACAAAGAAGATATTAACATGTAATATTTGTAACAGATTAGGCCACTTGTCTAATAATTGTCCAAGGTTACCTCCTGACCCCGTTAACAAGACAGATAAACTTAAAGATAAGGATGTAATGCGTATTGAGACAAATAAACTTGATGACAGTAAATACTTAGTGAACTTAAAACTCAACGGCGACCTCGTTCAAGGCTACGTCAATTTGGGTAGCCAATGTACATTGATCCGTCACAGTGATGCAATTAGGAGAGGAATTACGTGGACCGATAGTAACTTACCAACTATGAGGGGCATAGGTAATAGTATAGTATTACCATTGGGCGTCTCAGATGTCACTATTGAAATTCAGCATATTGTGGAAAAGGTCGAAGCGTATATTGTTGAGGACAGTGTCATAAAATATGCAGTTCTTATTGGGCACAGTTTCACGGAGAAACCTGGTCTAGTCATAACGAAAACTACAGATTCTTTAATATTTACCCGTGATCGTTCAGTTAAATTAGAATTAAATCTGAAAACAAATGTTGTGATATCCCCTAAGGAAATGTTTCCATTACCGTGCGTTTCTATGAATAAATATTCGGGCGCAGTCCGTGTTAGTGGCTCTGTACGCGGTATGCCACAAAATGAATATTATTTGATGCCGGGAGAATACGATTTGTGTAATGGTGAGGGTAAGATTCTGGTGCAAAACTTTAGTGATAGTACGATTTGTTTAAGGAAAGGTGCGCTTGTTACACGAGCTTTTTGTATTGGAGATCATTTGAGCATAAATTTATTAGACTTTGATAATTCTGAGGCTAGCTTAAGTATTAATTACGGTAAACAACTTAGCGAAAACGAAATAGACAGACTTAGGGAACTTCTTAAAAGATATGAAACCTGTTTCTCGGAAAACTTAAATGACTTGGGTTTGACTACGGTTGTCCAGATGGAAATTGATTTAAACGACACGCAACCAGTAGTCTACCGCCCGTATAGACTCTCCTTCCCGGAACGTCGTCTAGTTCAATCTATGGTTAAGGAAATGATCGACGCAGACATAGTATGCGAGTCAAACTCGCCCTACGCTAGCCCAGTCCTACTAGTAAAGATAAAGACGGGTGAAAGTAGACTATGCGTCGATTATCGCGCTTTAAATAACAAAACCAACAAAGAACACTACCCACTGCCATTGATCGACGACCAGCTTGACAGGTTAGCCGGTAATTCCTTATTCGTAAGTCTTGATCTTGCATCAGGATACTACCAAATTCCAGTAGAGGCAAAATCCCAATATAAAACTGCATTTGTGACTCCCGACGGGCAATATCAATTTAAACGCATGCCTTTTGGACTAGCTAATGCCCCCTCCGTTTTTCAACGGGCAATGAACAAAATATTGTCAAAAGTTAATTATACGATTGTATATATGGATGACGTTTTGATTCCTTCAGAATCCTTTAATCAAGGAATGAAAAGACTAGAGGAGGTACTCCAACTTTTGAAAGACGCAGGGCTTACCCTAAAGGTAAAGAAATGCAGTTTCTTCTGCACTGAGCTAGAGTTTCTAGGTTTTCATGTAAGCGGCCAGGGGATACGTCCAGGAACGCGAAAAACGTTAGCTAGTGATAACTTCCCGATACCGCGGAACGTTCATGACGTCAGGCGATTTATCGGTTTGGCTAGTTTCTTTCGTCGCTTCGTTAAAGACTTCGCCCTGATCGCCCGCCCTCTGACAGATCTATTAAAGTCTAAATTTGAATGGAAATGGACAACCGAGGAGGCAGATTCGTTTAAACCCTTAAAGGCAAAGTTGGTTGAGCGTCCTATACTGGCCTTATACGACCCTAACTTAGAAACCGAATTGCACACAGACGCGTCGAAACTAGGTGTTGCGGGAATTCTCTTGCAACGAGGTATAGATGGGTTACTACGACCAGTAGCGTATAACAGCCATAAAACTACAATGGACGAGCAGAAGTTTCATTCTTTTGAATTAGAAACCTTAGCTGTTGTCGCATCGTTAAATCGCTTTAGAGTTTATTTGTTAGGGTTGAGGTTCAAGATAGTCACTGATTGCAATGCTCTTCGTACTACCCTTACAAAAAGGGATCTTATACCACGAATTTCCCGTTGGTGGATTCAGTTCCAGGAGTACGATTGCGAAATCGAATATAAACCGGGTTCGAGTATGGCTCATGTGGATGCGCTTAGCCGCGGACCTGTCAGTGAGCCTACTGATGTAGACACTGAACACGTTTTTGATGTTTTACATTTAGATATTCGCGACTGGATTGCTACAGTACAGGCTGATGACAGTGAGATAAAACGCGTAAGAGACACATTAGAGGACGATGAGACTAAATTCGTAGCCGAGGTGCGTAATAATTACCAGTTGAAGGGTAATTACGTATATAGAATATTAGATGAAGGATTGCGATGGGTAGTTCCCAGGGGCTGTAGATGGCAAGTTTTGCGAATGAACCACGACGACGTGGGCCATTTTAGCTTCGAAAAAACTTTGAATCGCATAAGAGGCACATTTTGGTTCCCAAAAATACGTAGATTTGTTAAAAAGTATGTAGCTGCTTGATTAGAGTGTGCGCATCACAAGGCGCCTGGGGGGGCTAAGGAAGGGATGCTTCACCCTATACCTAAGTTGGAAAAACCATTCCATACACTTCATGCCGATCATTTGGGCCCGTTCATTCGTTCTAAGAGGGGTAACATGTACGTACTCGTGATCATAGACGCTTTCACTAAATATATTAATATACGAGCTGTGAAAGATACTAAAACCATTACGGCAATCAAGGTATTTAAGGAACACTTAAGCTATTTTGGAGTTCCCACTCGCCTTATAACGGATCGTGGTTCTTGTTTTACGAGTGGAAAATTTAAAGATTTTACGGATAAATTAAAAATAAAACATATTTTGAATGCAGTAGCTACCCCAAGAGCGAATGGACAGGTCGAAAGATTTAATCGGACCATAACTGACGCTTTGAGTGCAAAATGTCATGGCGGAAATGACAATGTATGGGACGATTATATCGGCGAAGTACAGCTAGGTATTAATACCACTATTAATAAGACAACAGGGAAAAGTCCCTCCGAGCTGTTGTTTGGGTGCAAATTAATGAACGCGTCTGAAAATGTGTTGGCCAATGTAATTACCGAAACAACTGAGCGAATTGACGGTGATGCATTAGAAAGATTGAGGTCTAATGTTAGGAAAAGAATAGAGAAACAACAGGAGTATGCTAAAAGGCAGTTTGATAAACGTAGAAAAAGTCAGAGAAAATATAACGTAGGCGACTTGGTCAGAATAGAAAGAACTGTAGTAGACAAAGATCATGTAGGAAAATCACAGAAACTCGTTCCTAAATTCCAAGGTCCCTATAGGATCGTTAAAATACTACCAAATGACAGATTCCTCGTTGAAGATACTCCCTTAACGAGAAAGGGCAACAAGAGATACGAAAATGTTATTGCGCTAGACAAAATTCATTCCTGGATGAACTTTAAGCGTTACTTTAGTGATAGCACTGCCAGTGATCAGAGTGAGGGTTCAGAAAGAGAGATAGAGTGATATAAATAGAAGTTAGTGCGAAGCAACATTTTGTTAAATTCAACAATAGTTCTTCTATGATTAAATTACTTCCAATTGATCAATGTCCCCGATAATAATGAGTAGACTATGTGTGTATGTGTGTGTGTCAACACTAAGAACGCTGACATCCCGATATATATATATATATGAGCAATCAGTGCAGATAATGAATGGCACCATGATAACGGTGTCGCACATATGATTGCAAGATAGTGATTAAGACTTGAGCGTTATCAGTCACGAGTGGTCAGTGCAGACATTGAATGGCACCATGATAACGGTGTCGCACAGATGGCCATAGACCGTGACAGATTACGCAAGAAACAGATGAGCAATCAGTGCAGATAATGAATGGCACCATGATAACGGTGTCGCACATATGATTGCAAGATAGTGATTAAGACTTGAGCGTTATCAGTCACGAGTGGTCAGTGCAGACATTGAATGGCACCATGATAACGGTGTCGCACAGATGGCCATAGACAGTGACAGATTACGCAAGAAGCAGATGAGAACGCAGATGTTTGATGAATTGAATTGTGACTAAGATTTGTAATTTATTTAAAGATTGCAGAAGGTTAATAAAATTGAATTGTAACAAAGATTTGTGATTTATTTAAAGAGTAAAATAAACTTAGATGTAATAACGCAAAGAATACGATATAATTATGTTTACAATATTAATAGTATGAAAATAAAGACAGTGATTACGACTGTGAAGACTTGAAGTAAGTCTATCCTTAAGATGAATCTAATTGTCTAATTATCTTACATGAGATTGTATAAAATTGAGTTAGTAACATTATTTTTATTATTGTTTTTTTTTTATCTTTGTATAACATTTGTTATTATGTAAACCACCACAGAACTAGTGAGAGGACTCACTTATGTAATTAGGATGGCCGAGCTGTAAGGTTAATCAGCCAAGATACTATACTAAGATGTTAATAATTGTAATGTATAATTGTATAGTATTTATTTAAGTGCATTTATCATAACATCATAATATATTAATATTAGGCTCATTAATTTTAGTTCCTTTTAGTAATGTAATAATATTAAATTGTACCGAATTATGATTTATTTATGGCAACACTACGAATGACGTTTTGACGTAGAAGTGAAGTAACGATGTAGGCATTCCGCTTTTGACGGTTGTACCGAACGGTTGTCTGAATTAAATCCGTGAATATCAAAGTAATCATCGTTTTATTTAAGGAAAGAAGCATAGATCCTTTACTCCTGACCGAATTTCGGTCACGGCGGCCAATCTTAACGGAGACTGGCCATCGGCGCAGGAGATATTATAGTGCACAAGTGTGTGCGCAAACACAAGTGCACTCTCTGTTCCCTAACTCTCATGATCCGATGGGACGGATAATCCGACACGACCGGAGAGAGATCAGGCGCAGGACCAACGGCTTTACGTACTTTCCGAGGCACGGGAGTGTCTAACACCGCCAACTTCCTAACTCCAAGTTCGTATTGAGATTTCTTAACAGAAAATTCCAATAACTTTTTGTTGGCCCGACCCGGGATTCGAACCTGAGACCTCATGTACAGCAGTCGCATTCACTACCGCTGCGCCACGGAGGCAGTGTTGATGACGTCTTACGCATATCATCAGATATTTGCAATAAATTGATTGAATATCACTTGCTAAAATGTTTAGAAGTTTTTTAAAACAGCTATATTATGTATAACAAAAATAATGTTGCCTTTGCTAATAAATGCGGGTATCAAATCCACCCATTACATTATTAATACAGTCCTAACACAAGTATAACTTAGTTTAATGGGTGAATCATATTACTAGTAAACCAAATTATAAGTAGATATGCAAAGTTATATCCTTATAGTTTTTCGTGATTCCTAGATTACGATCAAACTACCCTCAGATTTCATGTGACTTCATTAACACGTTGCATAAACATTCCCATCAGATTATAGCTGAATTAGCAAGATCTTTTCCCCTTGCTTTGTAAGTATAGTGATACTATTTGCTACTTTCCTAACACCAAATCACTGAACTAAATCTGTCAATTGTTACCATACCACACCATAGCATTTGCTTTTCATATATGTATGAACTTTATTAAAACACTAATTTTCTTTTCAGTTATGCCGACAACGAACAATTTACGACCAATTCCTGGTCCCAGTACGTTAAAGATAACTCCACCAAAGCCAAGTAAGAATGTGTTATTATCCTTCTATCGTTAACCAAAGTTACTTGTTGTGAGCGCATTATTTTTTCTTCCATCCGTTTATTTATTTATTGAATTTCTATTGAATGTCGCAAGAATTACCTTGTATAGTAATATTTACTATAGATAATTTCATTCACGGCAGCGAATCTTAATGGAGGTGATATTATAGTACATTAGTGTGTGCGCAAACATAAGTGCACACATCAGTTCTTCGCTCTTATAATTCGACACAATCGAAGAGAGATCAGGCGCAGGACCAACGGCTTTACGTACTTTCCGAGGCACGGGAGTGTCTAACACCGCCAACTTCCTAACTCCAAGTTCGTATTGAGATTTCTTAACAGAAAATTCCAATAACTTTTTGTTGGCCCGACCCGGGATGCGAACCTGAGACCTCATGTACAGCAGTCGCATTCACTACCGCTGCGCCACGGAGGCAGTGTTGATGACGTCTTACGCATATCATCAGATATTTGCAATAAATTGATTGAATATCACTTGCTAAAATGTTTAGAAGTTTTTTAAAACAGCTATATTATGTATAACAAAAATAATGTTGCCTTTGCTAATAAATGCGGGTATCAAATCCACCCATTACATTATTAATACAGTCCTAACACAAGTATAACTTAGTTTAATGGGTGAATCATATTACTAGTAAACCAAATTATAAGTAGGTATGAAAAATTACATCTTTATAGTTTTTCGTGATTCCTAGATTACGATCAAACTGCCCTCAGATTTCGCGTGACTTCATTAACACGTTGCATAAACATTATCATCAGATTATAGCTGAATCACAAAGAACTTTTTTCCTCGCTTTGTAAGTATAGTGATACTATTTGCTACTTTCCTAACACAAAATCACTGAACTAAATCTGTCAATTGTTACCATACCACACCATAGCATTTGCTTTTCATATATGTATGAACTTTATTAAAACACTAATTTTCTTTTCAGTTATGCCGACAACAAACAATTTACGACCAATTCCTGGTCCCAGTACGTTAAAGATAACTCCACCAAAGTCAAGTAAGAATGTGTTATTATCCTTCTATCGTTAACCAAAGTTTTATTGAATTTCTATTGAATGTGAGTGTAAAATACCGTGGACTTCGTAGTACCGAGTTACTGCTGAAAAATTCTTACAGACGACAAAACGCAGTAACTTTTTCTTGGCACGCTCTACGATTACAATTTAAATCCGTAGATATTAAAAAGGCCAAGTAAAACTATGGTCTTTCATAATAACTACCACTCAAAATTATATTCTGTAAAAATACAAGTTTTACTAAGTGTTATTTTCTCTCTATTATAGAACCTGCGTTACCAGCGCCCAACACACCTCCGCCGTCTGTGCCGACCTTAGAACAACAAGGTAACGAACATATATGTATGTACATAGAATCTTGTACGTTTGTGTGTTTCCCCGAGAGGTTGGCAGAGATCCTGATATATTTCTGTTGCTGCATTTACTTTCTAATATTTTCAGAATATTATTATATTCTATATGCACGCTGAGATAAAGGAAACTTTAACCTGGCCTTACCTCAAAATGTTTCTAATATGAATAAGAAATTCTTAGGTATTTTCCTACTGACAGTTCTATTCAAATGTAAAACCCGATTGCTTGCATATCAAATATCAGTCTGTAGATAATATAGAAATACTCCGTCTACGACGTTTGACGAATGTCCCGTGACATGTCCCTATATCATAGGTGTAAATGTATTTTTATACAGACCCAACATAATTATATATGTACGTCTAACCAACTCAAAAAAAGACGTGCTTTTTACTCCAAAAGAGTACGTAGAGGTGAATTGTAACACATTTGTCCAATTGTGGTTTTTGAACCCATGTAATAGCGGCGAGCCTATAACAATCTATCAAGCATAATTCCAGACTCCATACTACTATTGAGAATTCCTTGGCAGAAAACTTAATAACACTCTATCTGATCTGGTTGAGGAGGAACGTGGTCTGATGTCCCTCGAACACAAAGGGAAGATCCTCCGACCGGCCTGGGTGATCGTGCCTGGCGGGCCGTGGCCCGACTGTTGATGTCGGGAACTTGTGTATACCTACTTAGTCTCTGTGTAAACTTCACCTGCGTGATTCAGGATTGTATGGCGAGCGTGGTTATAAGCGGTCTTTTGTCGAAAGCTTTCTGTCTTTGCGGAGTCGCCACATGGTAATCAAGACTTAGACTCTATGGATAGCAGTCACATTCACTGCCTCCACAACAGTTCCTGCCCTGCCTAGATGGCCACTAATTCTTTCATTCTCTTTATTTTTCCAGTTAAACTATTTAACGATAATCGACCCATTGAGCGGAACGACGAGCCAGAGACGTGGGACGAAGACGAATGGACATATGAACCTCTGTACAATATATAACTAAACATATATTTTATGTACTCCACCGAGAATTATTTAGTTACACCATGAAGTGATATGAAAGCATTTGTATTTAATATAACAGTAATGTGAGGTCATATTAAAAGTTGTAAATTTCTTATTACTGATAAAATAGTGTCGTGAATAACACCAAAATGTTATGTCCGGAAACAATTGTAGCCGATTATTCGCTTTGGTTACTTAAATGTTCATGTTCAGTTAAAACGATTCATCTCTAACTATACCTATGTACCCGGAGCTAGAAAACAGGGTATTTTTGAATGTTGAACCAAAGTTTGTTTAACCAATATTTGCGTTACCCATTCCAACGAATAATTGATTCTTCAAAATTGGGCGTTGTCACGAAAATATACAATTATAATATCTACACTTTATTGTCTTTATGATAATATCAGGTAGGTATTTAGCGTCTTTTTTTCCGGACGTTTTCGGTCGAAACGCTTGCAATCAGCACACCAAGAATCATTATCTGCAGTCAAATCAAAACAGTCATCGAAGTATTAGATAACAATATAATGTTATCGTAAAGCTCTCAAATAAACCAAGACATATTCTTTATTTTTTTTGTTTATGGTCTTTACCTTAGTCATATACTCCACTATACGACCTTACAATATGACCACATTTGGCTGTTACACGCTGTGTGATTGCTCATGAGATTAATTTAGTTGTAACTTATTGTATAATAATATTTGAGAAGGGGAACCCACCATACCATATAATTAGTACCCGTCTTTAATTGTTGTGCGTAGCGGGCGCACATTAAAATAATATAATATTCGGGCAGGCGTATTATTCCGCCAAAAACTGATCTTAAACTCGATTGTAGCCTCAGTAGTTAGGAACTGCTATTGTAAATTGTAACAGCGGCAAACATAATTCATAAAGTAGGACTCGAACCTGCGATCTTGTTGACGCTTTTATTGCCATAGTTAATTATTTTTAAATCATACTAAAACAGCCGATTCGGAGTTTTCGCAAAGCGTCGATAGGATTGCATGTTCCAATTCTGCTTTATGGACTGTCTTTTCTCGTTTATAATTCACATTATATCTTAGCAAGAAAAAGCTTTAAATAAACCTTAATAACTGACTAAAATACAATGTATTGTATTGTTTATAATTATAATTTACAATAGATAATAATTAATTTGTTAAATTACTACTACATTCTATGGTCACTATTACAGATACTGGTAATTTGTACATAAAAGCTTCCCACAGGACAAGTTTAGCCTAGTGTGGGAGGTTTTTGTTAACATACAAGCATCTCGTATTATATTATTAATGAATAAAAATTATGTTATGTTAACAATAACATAACATAAACTGAAACTGAAACTTGTTATTGGAAATAAAAAGATAATTTCCACGCTACGTCGATGGGCTTGAGAATCTAATAAGGTAATGTCGTTTCCTCTTCTTAGTCATCATAATTTTAAGTTAATATAAATATTAATTAATATAAACTTCTACCATACTGTCTTTTGTGTTATTTACTTGGTACGTAAAAAAAAACATGTGTGGCAGTCTTTGCGGACTGCCGATAGAAGTGAAAACTAAGTAACTAGCGAGCGGTGACGATGACGCGAGTTTCACGCTTTTTGTTCACCCAAAAAGTACACATATATACACAGTACACATATAGCTCATGGAAAGCGTTCGGTGACGATGACGCAAGTTCCATGATTTTAGTTCACCCAAAAAGTGCTCAACGCGCCTAAAGAAGTTTTCACTTCAATAATTCGTTTTATATACGAATTAGTTGATAATATTAATTTAGTTATTTACATAATATTGGCATAATATATTTTTTTTATTATTATCTACAACTCCCGCTTTTGGAATAATTCCTGTGTCGCGGGGGACTTTGCAAATATTCAAACAACGGACACTAAGAACACCGAAACCTGAAACAACCATTTTTCCTGAAACACAATTCTCTCCCGGATGGGAATCGAATCCACAATACTCAGCGCAATGGTAGTGGCGATGCGACCACTTAAACTGCTACGTCTTAAGTTACAGACTACTGAAAATTTCTCGACAGAAAATCCCAATAATATCCAATCCATCCCAATCGAACTCGAGACCTCAAGTACAGTAATCGTATTCATCACCGCTGTGTCATCAAGACAGTGAAATATCTATTGGGAGTCAATAAAATAAAACAACAAATAGGGTATACGGCCATATTTTATTAATTTTTCACAAACACTCGCAGCATTAGAGTCATCTTGCTCCACACTCTAACTTAAAATATACAAAACAATAATTTTGTGACAGCACCACAAGATTTGACATTTGACAGATACAAAATTGACATTAGTTTGACAGTTCTATAGACATGGCGACTAATCGAAGAATCTCAACATTTTAATTAATATAAACATAATTTAAATCACTGAAAGATTGTATAGCGGTTAATTGCTCTTGCATTTTGTCAGCTATCTTTATGTCAGAGATCTATCGTTATTTACTATGCATATCTAGAAAGATGGCTTTTGAGCTCCGTGACAAAAAAAAACTGGTTATATACCAAACTGGGTATCAAATACGGGATCTCCCAATAGGCAGTAAATGCAAATACGCCACTGAACTGCCATGGTGTCTGTATTGCGACAATAATACAACATATTAGTAAGATTGCGATTGTCTAAAAGTCGTGTCGTTAGAACTTACCGTTATGTCTTTTCCAAAGCTTAATATTAGTCTTACTAACTAAGAGAATTGGACTCGCAATATCGTTAAACACAAAATATAATGAATTCTAAATTAAATGGAACATCGGAATGATTTCAAGCAAAATAATTGTATAATTATTGTCTTACGTTTAAAATTTAAAATATTCTTTAGCAATTATTCCATTGAAATTCATTACTATACGGGTTTTGAAACTATACAAAATTATATACTAAACTGATTTGAAATAACTATACATTAAGACATTAATCATCTTAGACTCCAGTGAACATGAAAAGCAACCGAAACATAGCAAAATTATAAATTTAAATAATACTTTATATTTAATTAATTTATCTCGGTGGCGTAGTGGTTAATGTAACCGACTGCCACGCCTGAGGTCGCGGGTTCGATTCCCGCACAAGTCAAACATTTGTGTGCATGAACATGGATGTTTGTCTTGGTCTGGGTGTTTTATATGTATAATATGTAAGTATTAACAAAAAAAAAGTATTTATGTATGTATATCCATTGTCTAGTACCCATAGTACAAGCTCTGCTTAGTTTGGGCTAGATGGTGTTATGTGTATGTAGTAAATATTAAATATTATATATTATATTTATTTGATAACTAGCTGATACGGATACGGACACTCTAATAATCACTTAGGGGTATGAAATTCACTTTACGAACTATTCTCATACCTACCAAATATACACAAAAAAAAAAATTGATCAAACTGTTTCCGAGTTGTGCGATCACAAACACCGTGACAAGAGATTTATATATATATATATATATATATATAAAATCCGTATAAATTAGTTTAATTTCAATGAAATAAAACATTTATATGATTGAATATTCGGTAACACAAGTAAGTAAGTAGCGATATACTATAAAGTAAAATTTAATTTTGATATACATACATATATTTGTCAAAAATAACTGAATATTAGGTAAGAATTCGGTCAATAGACCAAATACCATTCGAACGAATGACAAAATTCACACAAAACACAAATAATGAAATATCAACTCAGGCAGGACAAAGAATAGCTTAGTAAGTAAAATAGCATAGCTTGCCGAGGTCGCCGGTTCGAATCCTGCTACATAGTCGTCTAAATGATATCACGAGTCCATACATTAAGTGAAAAAAAGCTTTGGGAAATAGTCAGTCTGAACCGACTAAAGGAACAATAGTCAACTAAACACATTAGTCACTAATACTAAAACTAAGATTAAGTAATCAGTTTCATAACACACATTGATTGGTTATCTTAATAATAAATGTGACAGTTTGTAAAGATGTTTGCAAGTCAATCACGCTTAAACTGCTAAACAGATTTGGATAAAACTTGGCAGAGATAGATCATGTTCTGAAGTAGGATATGCTTCTGGCATGTCACACTCTAAGTCTAGAGACTTATCTGAGTATTTTGGTTTAAACAAATTTGATCTCTATTGCAGTTACTTAATAAAAATATAATATTGTAATTTATAATCACACAAGAGTTCAAATTGCCTAACTTCCAATTTCGAGTTAAGTCCTCGGCTTAGTAAGAGAACGACGTGTTCTCGTGGAATTTAGGCAGGCGAAGCCGCGGAGAACATATAGCAATAGTAATATAAACATTTTTTTCTTATAACAGTAATAAAGTCACATGTCTGTACTAGGAATGTTGCGAATATTCGCATCCGCATCCGTAATTGCGGAGCTTCCGCATCGATTTCGACATCTGTATCCGCAATAATCAACGCGGATGTCAATGCGGATCCAGATACAACGCAGGTGCTGAACAAGAAAGAAAATGTGTGCGCCGGCGAATGGCGCGAGGATTCTTCAAGTGAACATAAGAATCAAGAAACGCCAGAAAATTGTATATTTAGCTAAATTTATGACCCTTTGCAAAACAGGCTTCAATCTGCAAAGGTGATATTAGATACTTTTTATTAAATAAGATGCACAATTTTCATCAACATCGGCATCCGCAATCGGGGATCTTCCGCATCGATTTGGACATCCGCATCTGCATCCGCGGATGTGAGCCTTTAAATATCCGTATCTGCATCCGCAACATCCCTGGTCTGTACGTACCATATGCCCAAAAGGATAAGCAGGATTCTACCTTACACATGTATTATACCATCTATATTTTCGATTTTAGTACTTGGAGGTAGAATAATAGAAGCTTTGACCGATTTTTGTTTAATTCGAATTCGTTAATTCCAAAATTAACAATAATTAAGAAGGCTGGTTTGTTTGTACTGAGAGAAACGTTTAATAATTAGCAAATTAAATGCGCCATATGTATTTTAGTGTTATATTAATTATTTTGTACATTCTGTTATGTTATATTAAATTGCTTAAATAGCATCGTGGCATAGTTTGCGCTGCCGGTTATGGCATGGCTGTGAGGACCCGGGTTCGATTGCCGAGTTGGACTAATTATTAATAATTGGGTATATCTTGTTATTAGAATATTCTCACAATCTTGCCACTGTGAATTTCCTTACAACTTAAATACCAGTATTTTTTTGGAAAATAAATTTATAGAATATCTTTGCGGTTTTAACAGTCTTTGTAAAGTACTGTAGTCTGCTACAAAAAAATCCTAAGAGAATTTCTTAATACAATTCCAATTTGCTTAACCTGACAATCGAACCCGGACTTCACATTCGACACGTAAGTGCAATTATCCCACAGGACCCACAAAGCAATCCAGCTTTACAGTAAAAAAATAACTTCGACAATATTTCTTGACTGTGTTAAATCTATTTTCTATATTAAACATAAACTTGTATGTGATTTAAGGTCTATCATACTGTAGGGTCAGTCACGACCTTAAAATAAACCATGACCATCCCTTACTGTTACACATTTATACAAAGTGGCGCAATACTGCCATAAGCTGGTTGATTAAGACAGTTAACATAAACAAAAAACCAATTTTCGCAGAAATTAAGAAATTATTGACATGAACAAAAAAATAAAAATAAAATTAGACACAAATTGGAACACCATTGTAATAAGCACACACTATTTCCTTTGTCACAAGATTATGAACCTTATTTCTTTCGTCAAAGAATACCATGTAGTATATGTGGTATCAATTAATGTGGATAACATTTGCGACACTTTGTATAATTAAATCATCTGTCTCACAAAGCACGGAATACAATGCGCTATGTTTCTACTAGAGACGAAAGTAATAATAATATGTGACGAATGGCGCTAAGCGCACACCATTGTCAGTAGTGTCAGTTCCACAATATGTGTCAAATTTATATCGAGTTTTAATTTTTTTATGTTTAAATGATAACTCCCACATTTATCATAATTCTTGTGTCGCGGAGAACTTTACAAATATTCAAACAGCGGACACAAAAGACACCTAATCTCGGAACAACTATTCGTGTATCACACAAATTTTTGTCCCGTGTGGG
This sequence comes from Catocala nupta, assembly GCA_963675205.1. Classification (NCBI taxonomy): domain Eukaryota; kingdom Metazoa; phylum Arthropoda; class Insecta; order Lepidoptera; family Erebidae; genus Catocala; species Catocala nupta. The sequence goes on from OY776105.1 coordinate 1,320,520, forward strand.
GTATCGAATCCACAACACTCGGCACAGACGCAGTGGCAAGGTGTACACTTAAACCGCTACACCATCTGTGTGTGTGTGTGTGTTACGAACACACACATTTTGTATACATACGTATATATGTCTATCGCTCTAGTAGAAAGCTTGTTGTTCAAACTGCCTAAAAGATAGCAGTTGATTCCTTATAAACAGTAATACATACTTAATAATAATATTTAAGGAATTCTCCACAGTAAGCGTATAATTTGCTCGCCGACTGTAAACAGTACGCCGCTCACTTATATATATCGCAATACGCCGATGTGAGTAATACCTTAGTCACCCTTATAGAAGAAATTATCTTACAAAGAAAATATAATTAATAACTTATAATTATAATTGTGATTGCGAATACTTAAGAACTTCATAAGAGACAAAAACTTCTTAAAATATATTTTAATTGCGCACTATAAAAAACATACAAAATATTTTCTCTGCTTTTCAACAAAAAGAAAACACTTCTGCTTTAAAATTACTTTTCACAAAGAAATATTTTTATAATAAACATATTTTTTTTAATAAAATCATTTATTTAATCTAAATAACTTTTCTAGAAAATACTTTTAGTAATAGACATTTTTGTTATCCGAAATATAATATATTTTTCGCTGCTCGTGTGTATATAATAATTATAATATTTCCATATAATTAACTACATTGCACACAAGATGGCGTTAGCATCGTTACTAGTAAACACAACTTGTACAATCACATATAGCATTTTGTAAAACTACTTTTACTAACTGACAACTGTAGATAGGCGTTCTATCTATACAAACTTTATTTTGTCTGTCTGTTTGTTCCGGCTAATCTCTGAAACAGCTGGACCTATTTTGACTTACAGATAGCTGAGTTTTATGGAGTAACTTAAGTTACTTTTATTATTTTTGTTAAGTTTTACGCGGTCTATGCTGGGGTAACAGCTAGTAACTTTTAAAAAGCATAATTATCGACTGGACCGATATTTTAGTATTGATCTGCTTTTCAGAGATGCGCTCAGGTTTCCTAGGGGTTTGTTCACCCACACAGATATTAGCCTTACTAAGGGATTACTATTTAGACAAACATAAATACATATCGTTCTATTAATAAAACAGAGACTTAACTCGAAATTTGAGAGTTAGGCAATGTGTTCCGTAACTTTCAAACTATTAGAGTTCAAACTGCCTAATTTCCAAATTTCGATATAAGTTTCTCTTTTATCAAAAGAATGTATAGTTTTATATAATTAGTATTATATAATTCATAATTATGACGACGAATACACTAATTAGCTAGACATTAAAGGTCTGAGATATTTTTATGAATATTAGTGTGATGGTTATTCTGTAATTGTGGTTTGTAATTAAGTATTCAGCTACTATTCATTTAAGTACTGTGGACAGGTTTTCAACCTTACCACTTGTTTCATTGGTCTGAATAAATATTATCTGATATTTAACTTCTGCCAGTGTCTACTAATATTATAAATGTAAATGTGAATTTGTTTGTTTGTTAGTTAGCCTTAACTACTTGGCCGATCATCATGAAATTTGATATACACGTTGTCAGGGGAATAGAAAAGGACAAAGGGTACCTTTCATCAAGAAAAATACTGTACGTGAGCGGAGCTATGGGCAAAATGCAGTCTTAATTATGTTAGAGTGGATTTCTAATATTATTTGTATTTAGTCCTTGAATAAAGTAACTATTTGATTTACATAATAAAAGCAATGTGAGTCAACTACTCTATTCAATCACGGTAAACAAAAATATTCATATTTATTAAATCTCTCAAGTATTTAATAACTTTTCTCGCAGTATTTTTTTTTACCATTTGCTTTTTCATATTTCCCACAGTAGAGCAAAAGCCTCTCCTTTGGACTACCAAATTACTCAGAATTATGTCGCAGATAATTATGAAATTAAAATGTATAGTTACACTATGTTTTGGCCGCGGCTTCGCTCGCGTAAATGTACGTTAAGTTAGATAAGTAACAATACTGTTTTCTGGATGGAAGGTACCCTATGTCCTTTTCCAATCTCCTGAGAACGAGTATGCGAAATTGCATAATGATTGGTTGAGTAGTTAAGGCGTGAAAGCGTAACAAACAAACAAACTCACATACGCATTTATAATGTACTAGCTGCACCGGGCAACTTCGCCTGCATTCATAAGAGAATTTGCCCGTTTTTGCAACATTTCTCATCTCATCAGGTCCTATTGGTCGTAACGTAATGTTATACAGCTTATAGCCTTCCTCGGTAAATGGGCTATCCAACACTAAGAATTTTTCAATTCGAATCAGTAGTTCCTGAGATTAGTGCGTTCAACCAAACAAACAAACTCTTCTGCAGGCGGCCTCGATGACGTAGTGGTTAGTGTAACCGAGGTCGCGGGTTCGATTCCCGCACAAGTCAAACATTTGTGTGCCTGGACATGGATGTTTGTCTTGCTCTGGGTGTTTTTATGTATAATATGTATGTATTTACAAAAAAAATATGTATGTATGTTTATCCATTGTTTAGTACCCATAGTACAAGCTCTGCTCAGTTTGGGCTAGATGTTGTTTTGTGTATAGAATATTATTATTATAGCCTTATAATATTATTATAGATAGTTATATGTGCCTGCATACAGTTGTCGGCTAGTACGACCGCAGCTCAAGCTCCTTAAGGCTATGGCGTGAAGATATGGACAGATGGAGTATGGTATGTAGTTCAGGCACCTACTTTGTTCCGTCGCTTGTTCAGTAATGAATTGTTGCTTTGTTCTAGTGCTTTGATCTGGACCTGAAATGGAAAAATATAGAATTATTTATAGAGTTAATAGCTTTTGCACGCGGCTTTGCTCGTTTAATTGTATGTTAGGTTGACACCCTAATCACCTAACGCAGTGATCGGCAACTTTGTCGTCCAAACGAGCCAAATAAGTATAGACAATTCAGTGAAATCTATTCAAAGAGCCATTTTTAACTTAGTTTTGCATTATTACGGGAAAATAGGATTAAAAGTACACCCTCGAGCTTGCCTTTGTCAAATAAGTCTTAGTTTAACTAATGGTAAATTAAACGAGTTGGGTGTAAAAACCCAGGATTCAACCTCCTCGTCTTCATGTGACCTTTTCTTCCATCAGCTTTTTGTTGCACCAACTTTCAAATCACTCTGTTGGTGGATATCTCCTGACCTTATGACCTGTGACCCCTATATCTCGGGGATCTTTAACCCACAGCCCTTTCCGGGATCTTTAAGGGCCCATATTCAAATTCGACTGAGGGATGACCCCAACCAAGTTACTTTAGTTAGTTAGTTAAACCAACACCAAGTTACAAGTCAATCGGTCCAGTGGTTCCGGAGCTATGCCTGTCACTAACAGACAGACACACAGACCCACATAGTGTTTTCATTAACCTCTTCGAAGAAGACTTAGAGGTTAATAAAATTTGGTATCTTAGTTATTAGGTAAGACAATAAGTAATGTTCCGTGCTTGCACTAAACATTTGGTGGCAGAGCCGAAGCCGAGCCGTGTGGAACTCAAGACCCCTCTATCGTGTGGACCCCACCACCGGACTATCAGTAACTACGTGAATTGAACCCAGGAGCCTTCGATGGACTGAATCCATGGTAGTAGCCTGCCGAGACCCCTTTATCAGGGGTCTATCACTGCTTGTATCGAACCAAGGCCCTTAATATGTAGGAGTATTAAGACACTCGCCGTCGCCGTAGTCGATTTTGAACTCACGACCTCTCGATTGTTATTTCTACATCTCTATCACAGTTCTATCACTACATCCGTTGAACTTAGGACCCCTCGATCGTGTGAATCTCACCAGCGGTCTATCAATACATGCATGGAACCCCTTGATGGTGTAAACCGGTGGTGGTGGCTTTCCGACATCACAACCACGGGTCTATCAATACATGTATTGAATCCAGGACCCCTCGATCGTGTGAATTGGTCACCACCAATATACTCCACATCAGGTATAGTGGTGGCTATATGGTGGTTGGTGGTAGTGGAAATAGCTAGGTGCATGTTAAGGTCTGATTCTGAACTCACGACCTCTCGATCGTAATTCCTACAGCTTTACCACAGTTCTATCACCACATGAGACGAACTCAAGACCGCTCGATCGTGTGGACCTCACCACCGGTCTATCAGTACGTATGTCAGACCCAGGACTCTTGGATCGTGCCATCCGTTGGTAGTATCTTGCGAGCTTGCCTTACGAGCCCCTTTATCACGGGTCCATTGCTACATAACCCAGGCTCCCTGACAGTGCAGTCCAGTCCCTGAATGTCCACGCGTATGTAGGACCCCGATGGTATTTCTAAGCGTATGTAGGACCCCGATGGTATTTATAAGCGTATGTAGGACCCCGATGGTATTTATAAGCGTATGTAGGACCCTGATGGTATTTCTAAGCGTATGTAGGACCCCGATGGTATTTATAAGCGTATGTAGGACCCCGATGGTATGTCTAGGCGTATGTAGGATCCTAATGGTATGTCTAGGCGTATGTAGGACCCTGATGGTATGTCTCGCGCAGGAGTGTGTGTGTGTACAGCGGGGTCTGAGGGACCTGCGTGAACTGGCAGACCCACGGGCTGGAGATGATCGGCACAGTATGGAGGTGGGGTCTGTCTACGTGTGTAGGAGGCCGAGGCCGAGGCCGAGGGCAGGTTAGGTGTATGCAGGACACTCGCCGTCACCTGATCGTAGTCGACCCGCATGGTGGCGAGCGAGCGCGTCATCTCGTCCTGCACGTCGGCCCACACCTCGCCGCCCTCGCGCAGGAGCGTGTGTGTGTACAGCGGGGTCTGCGGCACCTGCGTGAACTGGCGGATCCAGGGGCTGGACATCACCTGCGGATACCACAATTGTTATACAATTATTGTATGCCATTTCATAATCATTATTGTAATAATAATATCGGAAACACTAGCACACACACACTCACACGCACGCACATATTCACACACGTACACGCACACGCAAATTTATCAGTCTTCCCTAAAGTATACAAATTATATAAAAATAAAACCTTCTCGTTGACAAAGTGTCTTATGTCCAAATATGACACGAGCGTAAGTATGTGTAAGTGAATAAAGTATTTTAGTAATTGTACTTGTTGATAAAGACAGTAAACCAAAATAAAACAGTGTTCTTACATGTAAAAGTAGTAAAGGTAAACACAATTAATGATTTAGTTTACCACATAATTGTCTCTTATCATGAGACAAAAATAAATCCAATATATGACTGAATCTTAGTGTTTTATAAAAATAGAGCGAGCGTATTTACCGTAAGCATCTTCGTGGAGGTGTGAACATTGTACACAATATAATTGAACTCTTTTTATTTCATTTATATCAAAACTAGTAGAATGGATCGAAGATTATTATAAAAATGTCGAGCAAAATGAAACGGTATTTATGTGTTGGCAAAAGAAATTAACAAAACGACCCTATGGTAAATTATAGGAAAGAGTATGTCACATTATAAAGTTATGTAATTACAACAAAAACTAACGTCGCACTGTGGGCTGAAAATCGACCTCCATAGACATAGAAATGAAAGTTGCTAGATGTTCGTTTTGTTGACGGATATGGCTTCTATTAGCTATTATACACATAACAATGTCATCTGAGCTAACTCCGCACAAAAATGAATTTATTATAAGGTTTTTTCGAAAAAAATGTATGGAGCTAGCATGAAAAATCTGAATATCTCTGAATTTGCAAGGAAAACCGTAATATCCTCAGAGATGGTTATAGGACTAATTATTTGTGATTTTTTGACATACTTCATATAACGGTACCTGCTGCAGAATTTTTTTTAAAAATCTTCTAATTTTTAATTAATTTTTTTTAACATTAAACGATTTGTTTTGGTGTATAAGTAAAGAAACAACACGTTATATGCATATAATACTAAATCTTCGCCAGTTATTTGTTAAAATATCAAGAAAATAATTTTTGCCTAACATAGTATATATGTTTTAAAACAGTTAATTGGATACCATTACTGAACTTTGCATACAGGTAAACTACTGAATAATAAATTAGCCTTCTAATGAGTTCTGAATAAGAGATTAAGTGATTTGCAATGTCGCACAATGGTAACTACGGATTACACTAATTAAAATCTTACAGGTAAGTACATAAGTAACTTAAATAGTTAAGAGTTCTAAGAAAAATTTTCGACAACTGTCTAATGAGGTCGTTAACTAATGTTGGACTGAAATATAAAATGGTTAACATTTTGCATCATAATTTAGTTTATTCTAAGCTTTGTTACCCCTAACATATCACTGTGAAATTTTATAATGGAAAGTTTAAATACCAATTTAGACCTATTCGTTCTTCTAAAATGTAAGAGTACTTCATTTGATCATGAGGTATTGTTTAGTGAAGTTATATCCCACCTAGACGTTTGTCTTTCCGTTGAAGATCAAGTGACTCTAAAAGAATTTTGTCGGAGATTTGTACGAGCTGCATCACAAAGGTGGCAAAAATCTCACCGAATTCTTGATACTTTTAGAAAACAATACGAAATTTGGCTGCAAGCAACTATCGATTGGCCAAGTTGTATAAATTTAGTCGCTCAAGAACCAACTGTTGCTGAGGGATCAAGATCAATCTCTCCAGAACCCTCAACATCATACTCTGTTGGTACAATGACAAAGAGGTCACGAAAACCATTCGAAGATCTGGAAAGCAAACAGAAGAAGAGAAGATCTGATGAGCATAAAACTGACAATCCCAGTGAATTGGCATATACAGCAGCAGCGCGTTGTAAGGAAGAAGGTTGTGAGGATATCGCATCTGTAATCGAATATATGCTGAAACATCCTGAAGCAGCCTCTAAAATTAAGGAAACGCTTAAGCAACCGGTGAAAGCTATCTTATTTACACCAGAAAAAGCACTTGGATTACTCCTTTCATTAAAATTATCAAAGTGGCAATACATCACTTTACGAGAGTCAGCTATTCGGGAAGGTAGAAAGGATATTTATCCATCCTACTATAAAGTGCAACAAACCAAGCTGGCATGCTATCCTCCGAAGCAATCAGTGTTAGTGACCGATTCATCGGCAAGAATAACCCTTCAAGCTTTACTCGACATTACGGTCAAAAGAATCCTCCAAAGTTTTCCTAACGATGATGTGCAAAATAAGGATTTAAAATTGATATCTAAATGGGGTTTCGATGGTGCGTCAAACCAAAGCCGATACAAGCAGAAAATGGATAGCGATCAAGACGATTCAAGTATTTTCATGACTTCCTTGGTGCCACTAAAACTGACTGATGGAGACAATACTTTGTGGATGAACCCAAAACCATGCTCAGCAATGTATTGTCGTCCAGTTCAATTTACTTTTGTGAAGGAAAGCGAAGCAGTAGTCATCGAACACAAACGACGAATGGATGAAGAAATTAAGGCTCTCATTCCTACAGAGTGCAATAATAGAAACAGGGTGAATCATCACCTAATGATGACAATGATCGATGGTAAAGTCTGCACGTATTTGTCTCAAGCCAGATCAAGTTCATCATGCTATTTGTGTCTGGCAAAACCGACAGAAATGAACCGTTTGAGTGTAGTAACAGCAAAGACCGTATCTTCTGATATATACGAGTTTGGATTGTCATCTCTACACGCCCGTATAAATTGTATGGAATGTTTACTACATATTTCGTATAGACTAGATTTTAAAGAGTGGGCTGCGAGAGGTAACGAGCACAAAGAAATGCTAAGTAAGAGAAAAAAGATTATTCAAGACAAATTTAAAGACGAATTAAATCTATTGATTGACATTGTTAAACAAGGTTCCGGAACTACTAATGACGGCAACACTGCAAGAAAGTTTTTTAAATTTCCCCATAAAACTGCAGCCATTACTGGGTTGGACTAAGAACTAATAAGAAGATTTGCTGTGATTTTACAGGCAATAACTTCCGGGGAAAAAGTAGATATAATTAAATTTAAAGATTATGCCTTCAAAACAGCAGAGAGGTACGTGGAATTATATGACTGGTACTATATGTCATCAACCGTCCACAAATTACTTATACACGGGGCAGACATAATCGAGAAGAATGATGTTGTACCCATAGGAAGTCTCTCGGAAGAAGCATCCGAGTCTCGCAATAAAGATTTTAGGAGGTTTCGGGAACATCATTCGCAGAAAAAGAGCAGGCAAGATTCGAATCATGATATCCTTAATATGTTAGTTGTTTCTTCGGATCCTTTTATAAATGTACAAAGGCCCAAGTTAGATGCCAAGAAAAAGGAGGATTTATTTCGTGAAACCCTCAATTTAATTCAGTTTCAAGAAACTGACTTTGAGTTTCTAGGCAATCTAGATTCTGATTCAGAAATCGACGAGAGTGATAAGGAAAACTAGAAACTTTTTGTGCTTTTAATTATAATTCTATTCAATGTAATTTTTTCATGATCTTTCGTTATTTAGCTTTGGTACGTAACTATGTTTTGCAATTGATTTATTTTTAAATATTTTATATTACTATTCTTGTACCTATTTATATTTTTGCATACTTTTGTACCTATGTTTTGTTTTATATAAATTTTATCAACTATTAAAAAATACCTTTTTAATTTATTTTTCTTTTTATTTAATGCCTATTATTAGCGTTAATAAAATAACTAACTTATCGATTGATCTTTACTTTGACATTAGTAGAATTTAATGATTTAAAAAAATACCTTCATTTAGACATAATAATAAAATAATTAGACAGTTGTCGAAAATATTTCTTAGAACTCGTAACATGTCTAATTAACTAATTAGTTTACTTATGTACTTACCTGTAAGAATTTAATTAGTGTACTCCGTAGTTACCATTGTGCGATATTGCAAATCACTTAATCTCTTATTCAGAACTCATTAGAAGGCTAATTTAATATTCAGTGGTTTACCTGTATGCAAAGTTTAGTAATGGTATCCAATTACCTGTTTTAAAACATATATACTATGTAAGGCAAAAATAATTTTCTTGATATTTTAACAAATAACTGGCGAAGATTTAGTATTATATGCATATAACGTGTTGTTTCTTTACTTTTAAAATAAAACAAATCGTTTAATGTTAAAAAAATTAATTAAAAATTAGAAGATTTTTAAAAAAAATTCTGCAGCAGGTACCGTTATATGAAGTATGTCAAAAAATCACAAATAATTAGTCCTATAACCATCTCTGAGGATATTACGGTTTTCCTTGCAAGTTCAGAGATATTCAGATTTTTCATGCTAGCTCCATACATTTTTTTCGAAAAAACCTTATAATAAATTCATTTCTGTGCGGAGTTAGCTCAGACGACATTGTTATGTGTATAATAGCTAATAGAAGCCATATCTGTCAACAAAACGAACATCTAGCAACTTTCATTTCTATGTCTATGGAGGTCGATTTTCAGCCCACAGTGCGTCGTAACGTAAAGTCAAAAAAATATATGAAAAGATGTCTGGAAACTTACAAACGAACACAGAAATAATATACATGAAATCAAAACTAAATTAATCCCAGAAAAATACAAATAAACTCATAACAGAACCATCTGAAGTTGTCAATATCTTTTTAAAACAGTTTGAGTAATGCTCTAAAGCTAGTTCCATATATACAAAGCTGCTATGGATATTTTAAACAACAATGCAGAACAGCTAAAGAATGATCTTATCTTAGTACGTACTCCACGAGAGATATACAAAATAGTAAATAAAATGGAGAGTAAAAAATCGACTGGTTATGATGACATACCTATAACAATAATAAAAGAAAACATAGACATATTAGCAGAACCATTTAGTATTTTATTTAATAAATGTTTTGATAAAGGTATATTGCCAGAATAATTTAAAGTTGCAAAAATATTGCCCATACATAAGAAAGGCTCGTGAGTTGATCCGAATATGTATAGACCTATCTCACTGTTAACTTCTAAGTACTTTGAAAATTTTGGAAAATTAATTTAGACAAGTTATTATATTAACGCATCTAAATCGAAACAAAGTGCTTAGTAGTAAACCATTTGGATATCTGAAATTTCTTGAGACACCAGATGCAATTTACGCACTTATAGCGGATGTTGTGCGTAGAATGAATACCTAATAAGCAAAAAGTGGCTGGGCTTTTTCCAGAAGTTCAGCATTTAAAACAGTTAGTCATGAATTACTATCAAAACCTAGACTAGTATGAGGTACGGGGTAAGTCTGGCACTTCTTACATCATACCTAAAACATGGAAAATGTTTGATGAAATTAAATCTTGTAATGAAAACAATTCTTCACATGATAATACACTTAATGAAGAAATTTACAAATCTAAGATGTTTAAAATTCGTGCTGGTGTTCCCCAAGGTTCCACAATGGATCCAATTTTCTTTATTACTTTTATTAACGACCTTATACAATATGTAATTAAACTGTTGGGTACTCTATTCAGTTGGTCATTTTTGCTGATGACAAAAAAGCATGACAGTAGTATCCGCCGATCACATAAATATTCTAAATGTAAGAGTAAATAAGACATTCGACACTAAAACTGGTTTACCTTAAATAGCCTTAAAGTGAAAACTAGCAAGAAAACAATTTAACAGACAAAAATAATGAAAGATTTACTTAAATGAACGGTGAAAGCATCGCCCAAATCTCGGTAGTTAAGTTCTTAGGAGTATACATAGCTGATAAATTAAATTGAAAGTCAGAGTTAACACATTTGGAAAATTCAATTAGTTCAGCCTGTTATGAACTCGGAAGTCTCAGAAACGAAGTCGAAGTCGAGAGCATTTAAAAATGGTATACTTCGCGGTAATCGAGTCAAAATTAAGATATAGCATCGTCTTTTGGGGAGGAAGCTATTAGTACAATATTTATAAGGCATTTGTTCCCTAGATATATAGATTTAGTCACGGACTGCCTTTGCATTGTCACAAAGTGTAAGTGTATGCGCCATCATGCCATCTTACTGCCTATTTTAGATTTATATTAAAACATATACCTTAGCCCAAATTATTTAATCTCTATAATATTATTAAGTTATTACTGTTTTTATCTTTAGTTTTAGCTCGACACCTTGTTAATCTGAGTTGTAAAATACTGAAATTATATTTAATTGGCGATTTAAAAGAGTGGCCGTGAGTTTCTTGCAGGTTTCTTCTCATAGGCTCAACCCTTTGCCTGAACCTAGCAACTAACCTAAATGTAGCTTCAGTAACTTAGTAATATATATTTTGACGTTCATAAGTGTTACTTTGTGACCTAAATGAATAAATGATTTTTGACTTTGACTTTGACTTAGAAAAGAGCGATTAGGACCATAGTAGGAATTCAGCAAGTAGAATCATGCAGATCATTTCTAAACTTAGAATATTGACAGTTCCACGTTTGTACATCATATTACTCACGCATTTAGCAAAATATATCCATGAGTATGAGACGCAAAAAGAAACACAAACAAGGGAGAGAACAAGAAGGAAAGTTTACAAATTAATTATGTACCAAGTCTTGATGTTGAAACATAGTGCTTATTAAAAATCGGTTAAGCTATTTAACAAGTATATACTTGTAAAATCATTACTGTTTACAAAGGATTTCCAACATGAACTCAAACTGTTCTTAAAAGAATGCTATTATTCCATCAGTGACACTTATAATTTATTTGTGATTGTGACGTGCATCTACAATTATGAATATCATTAATTCATTAATTATTGGCTTTGACATTCCTTTTTAGAGATTTTGATTTTTTTTACATACCTGCTTATTAATTAGTTCTTTTTTTTAAATTTATTGATCAATATATTATTTTAATCGTGATTTAATTTATTATCTCATTTGCAATGTTATTTTTATTGATTGTTTCTTTTATTACTATTATATATTCACACAATGTAAATTGTTCTTGAATAAAATAAATGAAATGAAAGAAGCTTTATCTGATTCCAAATCCATACTAATATTATAAATGCGAAAGTGTATCTGTCTGTCTGTTACCTCTTCATGCTTAACCGATCGTCATGAAATTTGGCGGATTAAGTCAAATAACCTTTCAGCCGTCGATATGTATTTTCGTGAGTTTAGCAACAGAGAAGCCCAATAAAGATGTTGCCCGATTCAGGTACCGTACTATGGACTAGCTGAATGATACGTACTTGTTGTATGGTGAGCCTGGTGGCGGGGTCGACAGAGAGCATGCCTCGGATGAGATTCTTGGCCTCAGACGACACGTTGGACCACTCCGGCTCCGGGAAGTCGTACTGGCCGAGTCTGATGCGCTGTAAATTATAACATATACATTAATAGGCATGATTATGTTTGCCTGGCGTTCATACTAGCGGGTAACTGTAAAGTTCAATTGAAAAGCCTAGGGATCGATAACATCATTTGATAACTGATTTAAACGGCATGGCCGAAGATTCATACTGGCCGAGTCTGATGCGATGCAAATGATAGCATACACAGTTAATAGTTATTCTGCAATGTGTTGAGAGCACGTGTAACATAGCGGGCATCCGGGCAGTTCACTTGAGAAGCTCGGGGTAAAAGCATTTGAGCGCTGAGTTTTACACGACACGAGCAGATATATTTTAATTATTATTATATTTAATTACGTCCCCTAAGTGTTTATGGATTTAGACAAAAGTTGACTGCACGAATGACGCAGCGGGCATGTGGTGGTTAAGAAAATTACAAAGACTTTCAATTCTCTTGTCCCAAAGTCTTAGTTAGCATATTCTTCTTAGGCGTAAGAAGAATATGCTAAATTTAGAGGAGAGAAAACTTAACTGTTTGTCCTGATATATTTATTATAGGAGGCACTTTTATGGATGGCGTACTGGTTTAAGTAGTTGCCTCGCCATTGCCTCTGCGCCAAGTGTTGTGGGTTCGAATCCAACACGGGAAAAACATTAATAGTCGGCCTCGATGGCGTAGTGGTTAGTGTAACCGACTGCCACGCCCGAGGTCGCGGGTTCTATTCCCGCACAAGTTAAACATTTGTGTGCATGAACATGGATGTTTGTCTCGGTCTAGGTATTTCTTCGTATAATATGTACATATGTATTTACAAAAAAAAGTATATATGTATGTTTATCCATTGTCTAGTACCCATAGTACAAGCTCTGCTTAGTTTGAGCTAGATGGTGTTGTGTGTGTGTGTGATAGAATATTATTATTATTATTATTTGCGTGCTCAGCAATTAGAAGTTGTTCCGAATCTTGGTGTTCTTCGTGTCCGTTGTTTGAATTTTTGTAAAGTCCCCCGCGATACAAAATCATTACTTTTAAAGATAAAGATAATTTATTTGTCAAAAAACATGTGTTTACATACAACGTTAAGCATGCTAGATGGAATAGATTTACAGGTCGTACATGTTTTACCTATGAAGGCGTACAAATAAAAATAAACAAGTTACAATAGCATTTGATAATAAATAAGTATTTATGACAAATTGATTAAAATAAAATAAAATAAATAAATAATGTCTAGAAAAAAAAGCAGGTTAAATTTTAATATTTTGATAATGGCATATTTTATAATAATAATGAAATTCGCTTTACTTAATTGATTATAAATTTTATCTAAAAAGGCATAATATGTCACGTAATTTTCAGTCAAGTCACTCTCATTGCAATAACATTTGATTGTTAAAATATATTTTTTTGTCAAGATGTCACTACTTTATACAATATAATAATAATAATAATATAATAATGTAAATTTAATTTATTTAAATGTCAAAAATCATTAAAAATCAAACATCCAGAAAAAAATATATACATAATATGTTCATGTCAGATCTTATCAGTCAAGAAGTCACTTATATTATAATAACATTTGTCTGTTAATAAATCTCGCATCTTTTTTTTGAATGAATTTATATTTAGACTTTTGTAAGTTTGTGGTATATTATTGTAAATTATGGGAGCCATACAGAACACGCTTTTCCTCATAAGTGCAGTTTTTGCAGTTTGCAAGCGAAGTTTGCTATTGTCACGTCTGTTACGGATTACAGTGTCAGCTAATCGTTCGAATAATTCAGGATTTGCCTTAACAAACGTAGCGATTTCTAGAATATAAAGTGACGGTAAGGTTAATATTCTATATTGTTTAAAGTATGGCTCACAGCTATCCGTCGATTTCAAATTAAACATAGCCCGTATACATCTCTTTTGAGCCTTAAAAGCTGTATCTTTGTCAGTCGAGTTACCCCAAAATATAATACCATAGCGCAGCACCGATGCTACCAATCCATGATATGCATTTAATAAAGAATCTGGGTTTAGTTCTGGGGCAATTTTGTATAATGCATATGCCTTTTACTCAGGTATTCAATATGCGATTTCCAATTTAAACTTTTCTTTTGAAAAAGACTACTCCCGCTCAAGGTTTAAATTAATTTAATTATTATATTAATAAACAAATATGTATGTAAACACTAACCTTCTTCATGCCCGGTGATATGGCGAGTCCGTGGTTGGAGTAGAATGGTGGGAAACCACACAGCAGGATGTACATCACCACGCCCAGTGACCAGATGTCGCAAGACTTATCGTACTTCTCGGGGCCAAGGACCTGCAGAACACACAAGACCCACTATTAGTACTATCATGTTACTGTTAGTGTAGGCAGTATTAAGCCCTGTTGCCCAATGGCCTACAGACTGTCACCTTACGGCGACCAGTAAGACTTGCTAGCACTCTAATCATCATCGACATTATTCTACTTAAGTATACGAGCCAGCAGGGCACATTGCGCGCAGAACCGATAGCCGTTGGGGCAGAAAGGTTCTGGAGTGGCGGCCACGCAACGGAAGACGCAGCAGGGGTAAGCTTCCCACAAGGTGGACCGACGACCTGGTAAGGGTTCGCGGGAAGCGGACAGAAAACCTTGGGAGAGGCCTATGTCCAGCAGTGGACGTCTTTCGGCTGAGATGATACGAGCCAACAGCACACCTGTTGGTAGACAGTAACAGCCTAACTCGGACATGGTTATGTTGTACTTGCACTTCCACTGCCTACCTTAAACCAAATAGGCGGTAAACAAGCAGGCGATCTTCTTAATGGTAAGCAGCTATCGTAGACCATGTGCATGGGGCATGGTAAAGGAAGAAGAAAGAAGCAATGGAAGGGAAAAGGGGGCAGAAGAAAGGGTAGGAAGCGAGGTGATGATTGCTTATAAGGTGAAGTTATGCCCACATTTCGTTGGCTATGTTCAAGGCAGCTTCCGAGAAGTTTCTTAGTTCTGGCTTGCTTTAGGTCATTGAGTGAAAGCACTGGAAGCAATCATTACCTCGCTGTCTACCCTTACTTCTGCCCCCTTTCCCCTTCCATTGCTTCTTATTTTTCCTTTACCATGCCCCAAGCACATGGCCTGCCTATTTGGTCAATGGTAGGCAGTAGCAGTGTAAGTACAAGATAGACCGTAAGTCTTCTGATCTGTACTAGTTCCTGAACCAGAACTGCTACTAAGACCTTTTAATCAATATAAAATAATAATAAATCTCGAGAATCCAGACGAAACTGAAGCAATTGCTACCTAATCATATCAGCCATATTTGTAACATTCCCGCAACACATTATCATGTTTACTATAGGTGGTACAATATTTGAGTACAAATATTTATAATAGAAATCTCGTAGTTCCCGGCTGACGTAAATACAATACTTATCGTAGTGCGAACAACAATCATCTTTGTTAACGGATGTCGTAAACAACACGTCAATACTGCGAGTTCATAATATTATGTACCTCCTGCAATAATAAAATGTCTTTAAAGTATCTATATTTACATAGGACTAGTTGTATGTTACCCACGAATTCGGCCTCGTAGAAATTATTAAAAAAAAAAATTATTGCGGCACCCTATTTTTTCTAAAATAAATGTAGTCTTAGTTACTCCTGATAACATCAGCTATCTGCCAGTAACAATCGGTCCAGCCATTTCAGAGATTAGCCGGAACAAATAAGTAGACAGACAAAAAGTAAAATTGACATTTTGATATACCTACATAAGTACGTTATATACTTTCATATGCATTTAGTAAAAAGCTGTTATTTTGACATTACAAACAGACCCTTCAATTTTATTTATTTGTATAGATAGAGGACTGCCGGCTACTTTTAAGAAAAGGTTTTATCGGCCTCAATGGCGTAGTGGTTATTGTAAATGACTGCCACGCTTGAGGTCGCGGGTTCGATTCCCGCACAAGTCAAACATTTGTGTGCATGAACATGCATGTTTGTCTTGGTCTGGGTGTTTCTATGTAAAATATGTATGTATTTTTTGTGTGTATGTGATAGAATATTATTATATTATTATTATTGCTGTAGTGCTAGACCCGGACAAAATATTTATTAACAGAAAAGATAACTACAACAGTAAACAGTAAATAAATCGAAACAGCAGCGACGTAAACAACTCAAGCCATTGCTGAATACTGGCAACCTTCCATCGCTATCACCGCAGAAACACAAATTCAGGATGTTTTCCTACAATATTCTGTAAGGACCTATAAGGCCAACCCTTTCTTTGATCAAAACTCTACTCGTTTAATAATCTTATGGTGGATATTTTCCTCACCTCAGGAGCAACATAGTACGGGGTGTAGCACGGGGTCTGTAGTGTATCTGCTGGGCTGAGCGTCTCCTTAGCGAACCCGAAGTCTGTCAGCTTGAGCACCGCGTTCGGTTCCTGGCTGGTGTAAAGCAAGTTCTCTGGCTTTATATCGCGGTGGGCTATGTTTGAGTCATGCAGGTGACGAACGGCCACGCATATTGAGTGCATTATCTGTGGAATTATCAAAAAGTATGTTTATATTGTCATACGTTTACGCAAATGTTATGAATTGAAATTAAACAACTTTATACGGTTTAACGGCATTTAACGGTCTCCCGAAAATATGGCTGCTAAAAGCAAACAAGACGTCGAGGAAAGTGTGAAATTTAAATGAAATCTAAATATTATTTCATAATTTAAGTAGCTTCAATGTAAGTTAACAGTAACTAGTACCTAAATGTATGTGTACACACGGCTACACATCAAGTTAGACACCCTATATACGCATAACTACGCTACATAGAAAATAGAGAATTGTCGGAAAGGGACAGTGCATAGTGATGTAGACCCATCACGGTGCACTAGCGCGTGCGGCGACGCCCGCAGCCCGTTCGGCGTGAACGAGACAAAATAACAAAAATATAACGTACTCTCTCGCACGATTCGCAGCGTTCAACTTCTAATAGTTCAAAGTCCAAACAGTCTAGGTTGATGAGTCGCTGTGTGTAGAAGAATATTAACTATATAATGCCTCGGTGCTGCAGCAGTTTTGAATGTCGTATATAAGTCGTCTCGGTTTCGATTGTCAGGTCAGTAAAGTTGTAATTAGTTTTCCTAATATGTTTGCTTCAGTAGCGCAGCGGTAGTGCTTGCTGTACTAGAAGTCTTGGGTTCGATTACGGGATCGGGTAAAGCTGTTATTGGGTTTTCCGTTGAGAAGTTCTCAGTATTACCACGTAGTCTTGAACTATGTTCGGTGGGCAGGAATAGTCTCGTTCGCTATTACGTGGGTGACCTAAAGCTTTACTTGCCGAAATGTGGGCGTGATACTCCTCTGCCTACTTCTTCGGGGATATAGCCTATATAGGCGTGAGATGTATATATCTATGCTAATATTATAAAGAGGAAAGATTTGATTTTTTGTATGTTTGTAACGATTTAACGAAAAACTACTCAACAGATTTTTTAAATTCTTTCTCTTTTAGAAAGCTATATTATCATCGAGTACGGTTATAATATACTTTTCTAATGGTGTCACTTTTTAGAGTTCGAAAAACTGTTATACAATAGCTTTGTCCGTCCGTCTCTGTTATACAACTTTATATGAGCTAGAGCCTCGCGGTCAACGCCATTAAACTCACCATAGTCGATATACCCCCCCCGAAATGACTATGACCTTTGACCTCTGACCTGAAGGTCACGTGGTATCACGTGACCTTTGCATATTACTTGAATAATTTTTTCGAACTCGATTAACGGCAATTCATTGCCGTTTCTCACTTGTTTAAATAAGATATAGGCAGTCCATATTAATCGTATTTAAAAAAAGTCTTGTTACTAACATAACCTACTTTTATACGAGCGAAGCTGCGTGCAAAAGCTAGTATCAGATACCTATATATGTTGAGTAGTAGAGTGATAAGTAACTACACAGTAATATATTAATATACTACCAGGTTTTGTCACAATAGATCTGAATACAATATTTTGGTATACTGGATGTAGGTATTTTATTTTCCTTCTAAAAATACAACTGCCGCACTAGGAATAAATCCTGTGTCGCAAAACATCTATTTGTGGATCACACAAATTTTTGTCTTGTGTGGGGATCGAACCCACACTACTCGACGCAGCGGCTAGGCGACCACTTAAATACCTACGCCATCCGTGCGTGGTTTCGTATACATCTTTGTGAGGGTAACAGTAGGTATTATCGATTTGAGCGACGGATGACCATTTCAGAAAAAAATTCGCTTACACATGTTGACTTTGCCATTAAAAAAACCCTTGTAAAAAAATTCAAACACTTTTTTTTTTGCTCGTCAAAATGACTACACTCCGCCTGATGGTAAGCAGTCGTGTGGTCTAAGAGCAGTGGCCTCCACATCGTCCTCATAGCAGCCGAGGCGATGTTGAGGTCTCTACTTTGATGGCCTGAAAAGGTGCTTTTTCACGCCCCGCTTAAAGGACCCAGGATTGAAGGAAGAAGGAAACACGTGCCTTGGCAGAGAATTCCATGCCTTGATCGTTCGGCAGAGGTATGAGGACCCAAACTTGTTGGTACGCACTCTAGTCGACTCCACCGTGTAAGGATGACATCTGAGCCCAGCACGCGTTGTTCTGGATAGGAAAGGGGAGGGCGGGATAAGGTGGCATAACTCTTCAGAGCACTCCCCGTGGTATATTCTGTAGAAAAGCCTTGTTGCTATGCGATTTTAACCTTAGGAGTGGTCAACCGTCGCTCAAGTCGATAGTACATAAACAGTTTCTAAATAGCTACTATTTATAAATTAGGACATAAGGAAAACCGCGGTTTTAGCGGTAAGCTAATGGCGATTAATATTTAGCTATAGTACCTATTGTTTAATTCGCATAATATAACATAATATTTCGCTCGTTTATGGCTGATTACTGACATGAATTCACTACAACACAAGAATTCTGGTTTAGCTGGAGGGTATAACAAAAATATTTGTAATTCCTTACCTATCTTATCTTATCTTATCTTGTGTGGGGGCCAGTCAGTACAGACCGGCGACACTTCGACCCAGTGGGATCTTTTGTGTCGACTTCCCCAATAACGACTGTCATAGATGTTCATGGCAGCCGGGACCGACGGCTTAACGTGCTTTCCGAGGCACGGAGCAGGCGATAATTGTCAATCAATACGCACATAATTTCGAAAAGTCATATAACTTCCGAAAGTCAGAGGTGCGCGACGTGGGTTCGAACCCGAGACCCCCTGCATTGCAGTCTGTTGGTCTCCCCACTGAGCTATCGCTGCTCATTCCTTACCTAAATTACATGTACTTAATCTTTTTAAAACAATGAAAATAAATTAGGTTGTTCCTAAGACAAAATATTTGAGCTTGTCTTTCAGCGATAGCCTAGTGGAAGAAGAAGCAAAACACAGCTAGACTTCATGATACTTTGAGCTCATTCTGCGTAAATAGAAACACTAAAGATTAAATTATGTGCGGGTACTTTGAAATAACTAGGTGCACTTCAGAACATTGAGACAACTACCATCTTAGTCTCCCCGTGAACATGGCTGCTGTAAAGCAACCGAAACGTCGCGGCATAGTGTAAACTTAAATATAAATAGTTTTCATTTATTTAAATAGCTTAAATTGTTATAAAGGTCAATAATAGTAGTGTTCAGAGTTTCAAAATTATGTAATAAATGTTTTAAAGTAAAATAAACGCGATAATATCCGTATAAAGTGTTTAATTTCAAAACACGTTGGTTTATGTCGGAAGGGTTAGGCAGAAGCGTACAACAGACTGATCGTTAATTACAATTATATGTCACAATAGAAGGTCTATCTGTCAAACTATACATATATATGTATAAAAAGGAATCCCTGTTTCCCTTGGTCACGCCATAACTTGAGAAAGTCAGAAAATCTTTTTTTTAAGTTTTCCCTTACTTTATAGAAAGTTCTTACAGAAAGAAATTTTAAGAAAATTGCGCATGTAATTGGATAATTTCAGTAAAATAATTTCGCGCTGTTGACAGTTTGTCTAAGGCAGAAAAACATCTGTCGGGTCAGCTAGTGATATTACAAATTAAATACGACACTTTCACAGTAAAATTAAGAAACAAAGTAGGTACGCCGAGAATATCTTAATAAAAAACTATTTTTTTAACAAATACATGTTGATAAGTACTCAAACTCTACCTAAGACTGCATGGATGGCGTAGTGGTTTAAGTGGTCGGCTCGCCACTGCCACTGCGCCGATTGTCGTAAGTTCGAATCCCACACGGGACAAAACTACGTATGATTCACAAATGGTTGTTCCGAGTCTGGGTGTTCTTTATGTCACACAGTGTTTATTCCTAGTGCGGGAGTTGTAATTTTATTCTAAATGGACTATGTTGTAAAACGCTGCGTTAAGGCGGTAAAAAAAGTGCGCTTTGAGACCAAACTCGAGACCTCTGCTTGGCAGTCAATGATGTCCCAATAGGCTATATAGTAAAACAAATTACCTCAGCAGCCTGTCTCTCAGTGAAAGCTCCTTCTCTGTTATCCTGGATCCTCTGGAACAGTTCTCCACCGTCCATGCACTCCATCACAACCAGGAGACATCCTCGTCCACCGTACGAGTTCTCGTATACGTCTATGACCTGGAAAATAGAAAAATATGATGAGAAATTTGTTTTGGATAAAATCGATAATCTTATAAATTCGAATAGAGAAAAATAATCGATTTACAATTAAAAATACACAAAAATTTTAACAAATAAAGAAATCCGATTTCAATAACGATAATTCTAAAACAAATTATGCACTAAATAGTTAAAAAATAATTGCGTATTCTTGTGAATAATTAAATTATTGTTATTAATGCAGTCGGTGTCAGCCAAGGTAAGTTTGTAACTACTTAAACATGAGATGTCTTACCTCGTATAATCATAACATAACAACATTGGCATGCACAATTACACGCATAGACGCCGACCGACTCCAAAAATAACAATAATTTAATTACTTCCAAGAATACGCAATTAATTTTTTACTTTTTGTGCATTTTTTGTTTCAGAATATTCGTTATTGAAGTCGGTTTTCGTTTCTGTTACAATTTCTGTTTATTTCTCGGTTTTTAGTAAATCTGAAGTTCGATTACTGATTTTATTTGTCTGTATATGGGTAGACCTACTAAACGCGCTGCTCATATGAGACAGCGCCGTTTAAATAAGACAAACGAGGAAAGGGTTCTCCCTTTTATTTATTTTGGTTTATTTCAAAATAGGAAATCTACCTCCAGGGCCATTTCAAATTAGACTTGTGAAGAGCGCAAAACAAGGCTTTCGAAAATGCGAGTTTATATAAAAATGTTTTGGATAGGAAAAATCGGGATATACCGTTTAAATCATTTTTGGCCATAGTGCATCTCATGATAATTCTAAATACGGTTGGGATGATAGATATGTTTCATTCCGGAGTGCCGGTGCCTAATGGCTTCAGCGTCATATTAAAAGTTGTATTATAGAAATAATTTTGTTATTAGCTTTTTTGTGTACCTTGTTGAGTTTACAAATGCACATTACCCTATACTATTAAATGCTATCAAAAACCAATTTGAAATTGTGTAAACAATACATATACATATATATATATATGTGATTGTAGCAATCACGGCAGATTTGCTGTCATTTATAAAACCGAAGATATTTATCAGAACATCACCAAATTAGAATGGGGCTACCTCGAAACACTACGAGGGGCTTCCAAACCATTCTACACAGTTGTTTATCTTGTTGTTGCCAAAAATTAGAACATCATCAATGTAGCCGTAGTAAACCAAATACGCATTATTAAGGATAACTCAAAACTAATGGTCAGATCTTGATCAAAATTAAATGGGACCAAATGGGAAGCACCAGCTTTCAAATAAAAAATAATCATCAAAATCGATTCTTCTAGAAAAAAGTTATGAGGTAACACACATAAAAAAACATACAGTCGAATTGAAAACCTCCTCCTTTTTTGTAGTCGGTTAAAAATATTAACTTTCTATAAATCTAATTAAATTAGGGATCGGGTGTGTAGTTGTTTCTCTAGACAAGAAAATCTAATTTATCCGTAAATGATGCGTACACGTTAGGAGTACGGCAAAAGACAAATATTTAATTCAGAAAAATATTGTGGACTTAATTTCCGAGCGAGCGAAGCCGTGGGCAGAATCTTGTAAATTATAAAGAAAGGTCACCAATTCAAGAAGTTCTCGCAAGGCTACCTTATTGAGAATAAAATATAAACAAAGGAGAAACGATAATGAATTGCCATAAATCTTAGAGTTCGAAAAAATGGTATAACCTGACTATGAGGTCAGAGGTCAAAGGCCATAGTCATTTCGGGTAATATCGACTATGATGAATCGAATGGCGTAGACCGCAAGTCTCTAACTATTACGGTTCTTGAGTTGAAAGCTGTATAACAGACAGACGGACAAAGCTGTTGAATAAGAGTTTTCCGGTCACTAAAATTACATTTATTTATTTATTTAAACACATTTATAATATCTTTACAGGATATCCTAAAACAATATTATAAGCTAGATATACATAATAAGATCATTTAAGATCTTTCTACTTTGTCCTTGGACCGATTTGCTTTGTCACGATTCGTGACTATTTAGATCAATTCACTGAATCGACCCAGTGTTTCAGATCGATTTAAAATCGATTTCTGAGCATGAAATAATTGATAATCAATTAATTGATCACAGATAGGCTTGCTTTTTTATTCTAAAATCAGACGGCGCGCAAAATTGGCGCTTTAATTGTCAGCAGAGAAGTACCAAATCATACCTAGTCAATCAAGACTTTGCTATCAGTGATGGGAGACAGAGTCAGGATTCAGGCACAAATGTCTGGAACTGACCTCCAAGATTCACCTGTACCGCAACCGGACGGGTAACCCGATAACGATAATCCTCTAACTGCGTCGTTGGTGCCGTATCATTAGATTATTTATCACCGTAAAGGTCTCAGGTATGATTCCGTTTGGATTTACCTATACAAAATTGTTATTGGGCTTTTTGTTAGGAAATTCTTATGAGCTTTACCAAACATACTAATATGGCCATTAGAAGTCAATTATACAGAAAATACGTGAAGTGACGGCGCGGCGCAGGCATAGGAGGGACAAGCATAAACTAATGATGCAAGAGACTCAGTCGTTTAAGTCCTCTAAAAAAGACTCGACTTCAATTTACACGACTTAAGTCAGGAAAGAAGACTAAAGTTTGCAATCTTTAATAATAAGACTCAGTCGTTATACAAAAGGACTAAAAGACTAAAACGACTAAAGCTGTTTTTAAAAAGACTCGCGCCTCTGTCGACCTTGATATTCAATACAGCTCAAAAAAGCCTTTAAGGTTAATCGATGACACCATTCTTAGGAAGTTATTTACTACATTTAAAAATCATTAATGAATCCGATCAATAGTTTAGTAAACAAAGAAAAAAAAATTTTTTTTTTCATATCTTTCGTTTTTTAATTTCTTGATATACTAAGCAGTAAAAACAATGAAATAAGTAAAATATGTGTTGTCATAAATTACTAAGTAGCAATAATACGGTGCTTAAAATTAATAGATTCTATTCGTATTTTTAAAAATTTCTAGAAGTACACTATTTTCGCCACTAGGTTTTGTAATAGTTGTATTACCTATTCATTTTGTCAATTTCATAATGTTCATCTGTGTGGAAAACTTCACAAGACTCCCGAGGCGTTAAGGCGCGAGTCTTTTTAGTTATATAAGACTTTTAAGTTACGGTTTAGTCTTTTTAGACTAACGTTAAAGGACTGCGACTTAATTAAGACGTCAGTTTTAGTCTTTTGACCCCAATACTTAAGGGTTAAAAGGCTAGTCTAGTTGTGAGTCTTCTAAAATGAGTCTAGTATTTTTTAAAAGACTTAAGCGACTGAGTGTCTTTCATTACTAGCATAAACACGATTAAAATTATTATTACAGAAGAGGCGAAGATACGGTAAGGGTGTGTTCAGTAGTACTGTATAACAACTGATCGTGACTGCAGGAACAAACTCACAATCTCTCAACAATCTCTTCACGAAGCATCGCTTTCTTACATTTTTAACCCCCGACGCAAAAACGACGGGTGTTATAATTTTGACGTGTCTGTGTGTCTGTCTGTGGCATCGTAGCTCCCGAACGTATGGACCGATTTTAATTTTGTTTTTTTTTTGTATGTATATTGTTTTAAGTCGCACCACGCCTTTACTGAGACGATGCAGCGCTCTCGCCTTACGCTGCTTCTGTATAATTTACGGCTTAGACGGCAACAGGTAGGTCCCTTTTCACAAGAGACCTAAAACCATACCTGATAAAATGTATATTATATCCCTGACGGGTTAGGCAGAAATGTATTTCCTTCCATATGGAGACACAGATGCAAAACTCAAGTATGTATATGTAAACCGAAAGGGTAAACCGTGTAATTCTGCTCTAACGGAACCCAGACATAACAGGCAGGTAAGTGGCCTGTTATAATCAGAGCGTTGTTGCAAGCGACACTCGTGATTAGCACGTGAGCGCTGATAACTCGCTCGGAGTGCACTCTTATCATTACGTGGCTCGATGGTTTATCGCGTCGCGTCGGTGCCTACACCACGCGCGGTTGACATTACTAATGGCAAATTGAACTCAATATGTCAAAAACGTACCATTTATCGAATTTTGGAATATATAGCATGTCACAGAAAGGTGTGGTTATATAAATGGGTCGTAACTTGCATATAAAATAGATAATATGTTTATGTTAACAGATATGTAGAGGGTAATCTCTTGGTTCTAAAGATCAGAGATCGCTGCTGAATTGATTCTGAAACTAGTTTCATTACTGGAAAGCTATTTATAGAGTCTTTAGTAACATCGGCTAGAACTATTTCTTAGAATTTCTTGCGGGCAAAGTAGTGAGCTTAACTAAGATCAGCATAAAACTTACGCACCGAAATTCGGTACATGATACAAAGTACGAACAGTCCGGTCGAGCATTCGGTATTTACGTTTTATGGTATGAGGTCAGGTGGCAGCCGCTCTGTGTATAAACTGATATCCAGTCAAATCCGGTTAGTCCAGAATAGCCGAGCCCAAGCGACTTGGGAATAATAAAGTCTAGGGAGAAGGTAGGCTTACAAATCTGTGATTTTGGTCATTACTTCTCGAATCATGGGGAACTACAGTGCAATTTAGTTTGAAAGTTCATAACTAAAATAAAGATTTTAAAATATAGTAAAACACACAAAAAGAAAAGAAATATAATATTTTTTACAAAGAAACATAATTATTCGGCAATTTCCATTATTTATATCCAAAATTAAGAAACGATTCTAAAATGTTCAAACAGTATTGTGGCGTGTTACTGACTACTTTCAATTACATTATTGCCAGAATCAGCCATTTCGTAGTTCGTGGTATCGCGTCTGGTCGCCCACAAAACAGGTATGCGTTACGTCGCGTCTCGCAGCAGACTGCCATATAGGCCGCAAACAAAGTAGACCGTTATTTTGATCGCGTTCGTCGTGTTCGCAACGTCGCGTCGTGTCGTATTCGTCGCTCACGCAGGACACCACGTTATAGTTAAGAATACAAAGAGGTTCCGTGTTGCTATCCTAACTTAATACTATAAAGCCGAATGTCAGTTTATTTGTTTATTACGCTTTCACGCCTTTACTACTCGACCGATTATCATGAAATTTCGCATACACGGTGTTAGAGGTATAGAAAACGATATAGGACAGAAAAAAAGTACTGTTGCCGAGATATCAATGGAAATTTAATGACAAATTCTATATTAACGTGAGTGAAGCAGGCAAAACTTAGTAGAGAATATCCTAACAAGACAAAACCTAGCGATGGTAGATAACTTAAACGCAAACCCATGTCATGGGTCTAACCAGGCTGTCTAGAGTGTCCAGTGACACATGTCACAAATTAGATCGCTACAGATGGCTTTATATGACACGCGGAAATAAACGCACTCACACACACATAGCCGCTGTAAGTAAGCGTATCTATGCAGAATATTATAAAGACAAAAGATTTGATGTTTTGTTTGTAAGAGTTTAACTCAAAAACTACTGAACCGACTTTAAAAATCCTTTCACCATTAGAAAGCTATATTATTAGCGAGTAACATAGGCTAGATATTATTGGAAAATACTGTTACTAGCATGATCTACTTTTTAGTAGTTTCACTTTAGCAAACTCACTTACCAACAGTTTTGACGTTCATAAGTGTTACTTTGTGCCCTAAACGAATAAATGATTTTGGCTTTGACTTTAATTTTCTTTAAGCCCCAATGCCGTGGGAATATCGGGATAAACAGTAGCCTATGTGTTAATCCAGGTCTCCAGCTATCTACATACCAAGTTTCATCACAATCGGTCCAGTAGTTTTTGCGTAAAAGAGTAACAAACATCCATATATCCATACATACAAACTATCACGTTTATAATATTAGTAAGGACTAGCTTTTGTTCGCGGTTTTGCTTGCGTAAATATAGTTTTATGTTACTCGGTAATAAGATAGCTTTCAAATAGAGACAGAATTGTTAAAAGTGGTTGACTAGTTTTTGAATTAAATCCTTAAAAACAAACAAAAAATCAAATCTGTCCGCTTTATAATATTAGCATAGATTTTAATCAAAAGGACAACGTGCCTAAAATCTCCAGAGAAAACACAAGGTCACGGTATATTTATGTACTGTGACAAGGTGTAGTTTAGAACGTTATTGGTGTAAAGTGATATCATTCTGTAAATATTTAAATATTGGATTTGATAGCTAAATGTGTGATACTGCTGTTTGTTTTGCATAAGATCTTCGATCTGGGTTTACCAGATGATATTATCCTTACGAATATTATAAATGTAAAAGTTTGTGAGGATATATGGATGTATAGATGTTTGTTACTCTTTCACGCAAAAACTACTGGACCGATTGCGATGAAACTTGGTATGTAGATAGCTGGAGACCTGAATTCACACAAAGGCTACTTTTTATCCCGATATTCCCACAGGAACGAGACTTACGCGGGTGAATCCACGGGGAAAGCTAATAAAAACATAATTCAATAATGCTTGATACAATATAAATCTACAAACATCTATTAGTGACTATTTTGATGGACACTAGTTCTCACATTGTCTCCTACCCAGATGTAAAATTTTAATGCTCCTTTTTATGTATTCCAATTCATTTAGATATAGTTTTTACAAATCCTAAGTAATAATATAAATGCGAATGTGAGTTTGTTTCGCTTTCACTCTGTTGCTGGATATCCCCTGACCTTATGATCTTGTGACCCCTGTATCTCGGGGATCTTTTGACCCACAAAGCCTATATTCAAACCACCAAGTTACAAGTCAATCGGTCCAGTGGTTCCGGAGCTATGCCTGTCACTAACAGACAGACACACAGACCCACATAGTGTTTTCATTAACCTCTTCGAAGAAGACTCAGAGGTTAATAACGTACAATATCATACATAGGGAATTAGCCTTTTGCTATGCTAAAGAAAAATATATCTAAAAATGTGTAATCCGGTCGCGTTCGAGCGTTGGTCCATTGCCACTGTTTATTTCTTACTAGCTGCGTCAGCGATTTTTTTTCAATTCGAACCATTAGTTCCTGAGATTAATGCGTTCAACCAAACAAACAAACTCTTCAGCCTTATAATATTAGTATAAATATTTCATATACGAATCATGAAGGCATTTTCGAAACACGATTTGATGATGATAAGTCGCGGTCGATCGTGGTTACAATCTTGTCGTGTCCCGACAGACAATAGCTATGACTTCAATATCATCTTTATGCCACACTTTCGCGATAATGTCGACGAGTCACTTTAAAGATTTCTTACGCATTGAAAATTTCGAATGATCCGTCATCAATCATGAATTCATGATCGCACATCGTTACAAAAATCTAATAATTTTCTTAAAGTAAAAAGTGGCAACAGACTCTCTGTTGCCACTTTTTTGATATATCACAGTAGTATTAAGCTGACTCGACTGAGAAGCTTCTAACTTACAGGCAATCGACGTAAGTGTAGCAACACAGTTAATGCGCTTTGCCGGTAAAGGGCATGGATAGTATAATAGTTTAAGAGGTCGCCTCAACATCACTGCGATAAGTGTGATGGGTTTCGATCCCCAAACGGTACAAAGTCTTGTATGATGCACAAATACTCGTTCTGAATCTGGTTGCTATTTGTGTCCATTATTAGAACGTTTGTAAGTCACGGCACAGGAATTATTCTTCGTGAAGGAGTTGCCTTCCAATAAATAAAAATAAAAATTATTTCGCCGGTTACTAATTACCTCCTTTCTTTTCAACCTTTCTTTCATTCCAATCGCCTAAAATTAACAACCTGCTACTTATACCTCTGGAATTGCAAGCGATCATAGTCTACGGTAATCGTTCCATCAAGCGGGTATGCTTGCTAACTAATTTCTCGCATCAAGTAGTAGAGCCTCGCTGATTTCAGCATGAATGGGCCGGCTCGACCGGGGAAGGACTACCCTCGCACAGAATATCGACGTGAAATAACAGTATTCCTATTGTCGTGTTTCGTTCGGTGAGTGAGGGTGCCGGAGGCCTAGTCACTCTTTTTTCCATTTCCTGCTCCTTTTCTTTCCCACTTCCTTTCCTTAAAGGTAACGGTCGGCAACGCGCAAGTGATGCCTCTGGTGTTGCAGGCATCAATAGTCTACGGTGACAACATACCGACATACAAGCATACGGCCCACCCGATGGTAGGCCGTATGCTTGCTTGCCATCTTAGTTGTATAAAAGAAATCAAATCAATTGAATGTCAATCATTACTCCATGCATGAGTCCATCTGTTTTTGCATATTGTATTACGCGTGCATTCTGTATCTGTGTTGTTTGTGTACCACGACAAATCTATTGTTTCTCTATATATAAAGGTAAAACCATACCTTAATGGCCTATTCAAATATGTCCATTGTTGACTGAATCGATAAGAAAAGCGACGCCGTCGAGCTTCGGAAACTGATGGATGAGTCGTCGAATATACAATAGGAGGTATGATTGTGCAAGCTATGACGTGGAAAACCTTTGAATATAATTATACTAATCGATAGCGATGTAACGAATAGACGAATATTATCCGATACTTAGCTGTTAAGTTTTTTTTAATAATAATATTTATGAGGGCCTTTAAAAAAGTAACGAGAATGACGTGGTAATGGAGGGTACTTGAAAAGAAAAATATTGTTTTGGAAAGATAAGGTCTTTGTCATAATACCCTCAAATTATTAGCTTTCTATCTTGTCTGTGTCAGTTATATTAATTATTTGTTTGTGAGGTGTCGATAGCTTTCGCTTAAAAATGGATAAAATTAAAATCCGTGCGGTGATAAAATACTTTTGCTTGAAATTTTTTACTAGGAAACAAATTTTAAAGATTTACGTGAGACGTTGGGGGAGTCTGCTCTTCCATATTCCACAGTGGCTCGGTGGTGTGCAGAGTTTAAACGTGGTAGAACATCGGTTAAAGATGACCTGCGCTCGGACCGCCCTTCGACGTTAGTCACTCAGGAAATGGTCGAAAAATTTGAAAAATTATTCGGGATTATCGTCGTGTAACAGTCCGTTTTATAGCTGAATAGTTGAAGATTTCAACTGGTAGTGTGCATAGCATTTTGCAAGATCACTTAGGAATGAAAAAAGGTATCCGCACGTTGGGTCCCAAGAATGCTAACAGACGCACAAAAGCAAACGCGACTCAACATTTCAAAGAGCTCATTGGAACTGTTTCAATTAGATCCTGAACTTTATTTGGCTCGATTCGTAACAATGGATGAAACATGGCTTCATCATTATGATCCAGAAACGAAACAGCAATCAATAGCCTGGAAAAGACCGTCATCTCCCACACCAAAGAAAACGAGACTTAACCATCTGCCGGCAAGATCATGGGCTCAGTTTTTTGGGGCAGACAGGGGTTGATAATGATTGAATACCTTGAACATGGAGCCAGGAATCCATCACAGGAAATGTCTACGCAGAACAAATAAAAAAATTATGTCAGGAAATCCTTGAAAAGGGACGAGGAAACCTCGCGATAAAAGTTTTCAAGACAACGCGCCGGCGCACAAGCCTGCAGTTGCCACGGCAGCAATCCAAGATGCTGGCTTTGAGATCCTCGATCATCCGCCATATTCACCGGACTTGGCCCCTAGTGATTTCTACCTATTTCCGTGTTTGAAAGAACACTTGAGAGGCACAACATTTGAAGATGACGAAGAAGTGAAGGCCGCCCTAAACGATTTTTTAAGTACTCAAGATGAAGATTTTTTAAAAAAGAGAATTTTGGATTAATAAAGATTTGCTAAATGTATTAACCTAAAGGGTGATTACGTCGAAAAATAAAAAAATATTAAATAAATTCATTTTCTAACATAGCTATTCTCATTACATTTTGAACGCCCCTCGTATTTTATTCATTAATTATACAAACGTGTTATCAATAGTAATACATTGTTAATTATAATTAGTCTATTTTCTGGTGAAAAGTCATCTGTGTCCGAACTAGATAAAATTAATTATCTGTATTTCGGACGACAGCGCTCATCCCAAACAATATGACTCTTTATGAATCTTTAGGATTACAAACACTACTGAGTACATACAAATAATTAATTAACAGAGAGAAATTAAAAAGAAAATAATTATGATAATATTAAAATTTGTGTAGAGTTGTAACCTCTCTGTGTGTAGAATGTAGTATGTATGAGTGAGTGTGAGAGGGTGAGTGAAAGAGCTACTTTACTATTATAAATAAAATTTCAATTTTTCCGTAAGTTAATTTCTGTATATAGTCATTAATTTTAACCTTACATTGTTTGTTATTTAATTGCACAACATTAACGATTTTATTAATTTTGTCATAAAGAAATGGACCCAGATGGCAAAAATATTTATTTACGAACGAATGTTTAAAAGTCGGTAGATCTGTATATGTTATTGAATTCTGTCGTCGCCTAGTTACTTGGGTGTTATTTTTTAAATCGATCCTGGTATGTTGCCTCATCATACAGAGCAGCACAAACAGCTGGCGCACTGACAAGACCTCGCGAGACTGGTATAATAGATGCGTTGGGTACAAATATGGGCAAAAAGTGCTTACATTTAGCACTGCTCTCTGTGTTACTTCTAAGGGTTTTAGAATAGTTTTTGGCGCATCTTCCCATACAGTTATACAATATTCTATTATTGATTGACCGAGTACAAGATAGACTTGTTTGATTAATTTAGGCTTCGCAACATGTCTTAGACTTTTGAAGACATAGATAGGTTTTCTCAATCTAGATGTAACTAATTCTATATGAAGACGAAAATTCTATATGAAGACGAAAAGATAAATTATTATCAATAATTATTCGTAAATAATTAACTTTTTTACTATTGGTTAGTTCAGGACAGTCACATATGTCATTATTGCAGTAATTGTAAACAACTAGGGAACAAGAAGAGGGAGGTGAGTTATTGTTGCGCATAGAAAAGTTCATGTATTGGGTCTTATCTGCATTGAGACTAAGGATATTTTTACGCAACCAGTGGGTCGCGATGTCAAGTCCATGTTGTACTATTTTATAGGCTTTTCCCAGGTATCCGCCGAAAATAGTAGCTCTGTATCGTCCGCATAGGAAATTATTTTGCCCCCAGGTAGTCTGAGTTCACAGAGTTCGTTTAGATAAACTAAGAAGAGGCTTGGGCCTAAAATACTACCCTGGGGAACGCCAAAAGAAATAGGAAAGTCACTACATATATGATTGTTTATTTTGACACATTGTTGGCGGTTAGAAAGACAACTTATAAGTAATTTTAGTTGATGACCTCTTATGCCTAAGCATTCTAGCTTTTGTAGAAGCAGTGGTACAGAGACCGTGTCAAAAGCTTTGGCCAAGTCGAGAAATATGCCTATAGTTTTCTTATCATCGTCTAATTTCCCTACCACGTAATCAACCAGCTCATGGGCCGCGTCTTTTGTTGATCTCTTGATCTTAAATCCAAACTGGTTTTTGGAAAGACCTGGTAAACTGGTAGTTTACCAGTCTACTATTAACTATGCGTTCCAAAAGCTTGGAGACCGAGGGCAGGATAGAGATGGGTCTATAATTAGTGACACGGTCTCTGTCTCCAGATTTATATATTGGGTGTACCACTGACTTTTTCAGAACATCAGGGAATACTCCTTGTGAGAGGCAGGAGTTAAATATATGTGTCAAAGGAGGAACAAGTATATCCTTATTGTTTTTAAGAAGACTATTTGGTATAGAGTCCCATCCCACAGAGCAAGTATTTTCAAGGCTCAGAGACATTGTTCGCTAAACGTTTGCCGACATTGACAAAGAACTCATTTACACTAACAACCGATTCCCTGGCGCAAGAAGCATCTAATAATTCTGTGGCATAATTTTTAAGTCTTACAGTATTTGTAATATTTTTAATTGCGTTCCAAATCTTTTTGTTATCGTTGCCCGCGGTCAGTAGTAAAATTTTTTCGTAAACTCTTTTCACATTTTTTTATATATTGTTACAGTGATTTCTGTATCTAGTATAAATTAGTTTAAGTGTGTCATTTTCTGGAGACTCAGTCGCAGTTTTGCATCTAAACGGTCCCTATGCCTCATACAGCGCATTAATCCTGGCGTCATCCACGGTTTGATAATGTTATTTCTATATTTAGATAATTTTAACAAGAATGAGTTAGCTAAAGTATCTTTCTTTTAAATGACGCAACTCGCGCATTCGGAACAATTCGTGTGTCGCGGCGGACTTTACAAACTTTCAAACAACAGACACAAAGAACACAGTCTGAACAACTATTTTTTGATCACAATTTTTTGTCCCGTGTGGGATTTGAACCCACAGCACTGGGAGCAGTGGCAGCGGTAAGATGACCACTTAAATTACTACGCCATCTGTGCAATCAAATCGGATAACATTCGTCTATTATCTAGGAGATTTCCAGAGGGCAACTCAACGATTTTATACACTTGATACGTCTCTTTCATAGTAATGGACGTTCAAAATCTGATCTATAAAATGTTGTTATTAATTGAAATTAAACTACTATATACGGATTTTACCGCGTTGTTTATTTAGCACTGTATTACAAAATTTTGAAAATATTACACTACTACTACTATTGATTTTATTTTACTAATTTATAAGCTAATAAAATTATTTAAACTATTAAATCTATTTATTTTTGGTTTACACTTTCCCCGTTGTTATTAATTACTGTAAGAACTTGTGTGAAAAATTTGCTATAGATAACAAACGAATTTTTAGCTATCATTCAAACAATTATTGTGCTTTGACTGTTTTGCATTTTGTTTTAAGAACAATATAGAAATATAGAAAATCGACTCAATTGGGTCGGGTGCTACCACATATCCGCATTGAGTATCCCGTATCCAGTAAGTTCACAGATCAATGGGGATCTGTGAACTTTTTGTCCACAAATCCTCATTGACCAATCATCAACTTAGTCGTCTCCGAGTCTTCACTGTTCGTACACTAATAACATGCAGCATACCTACGGCTTCTTTTCTGAATATTATTCTATAATATTAATAAACAATCGGAATAAAGTTACGTCTGCCAATATATCTCTTTTTACAAAAATTGCGCAGATGGAGGAGTATGAAATTTGGCACAGTTAAAGTTTATATGGAGAAGAAGGGACGAATCCTAATATTTATATAAAATATGCATTAGAAATACATTAAATTAATGATAAAACACTACACGCACACAACCATGCATTTGACACACGCAGTCGAAGCGCCTAACTATGTTTACATATATCAATATATAATGACATACATATATCAGCGATATCTAACAGGCATACTTTGGTCGAATTTCGAGCACTAGGCGACCACTAGTATTTATTATTCCGACTAATTAATTTAATTGGCACAGACATTTATATCACTTAGCTTGCCGAAATTCAAAGAACTTGCGCAGAGATCTAATAATATTGTGTAAAATTATAATTATGTCCTAGTAACATATTTGTACATAATTATAATAACTGGGACATCATTATAATTCTACTTTTACTCAATAAAGTAGATATTATAAAAAGAAAAATTAAAATTATTGTTTTCAATAAACATAATCTAAAACAACTGGGTCAATTTTAATGATTCTTGCACCATTAGATGATGCTGATGATTCTTCATCCAGACGTAATATTGGCTATATAACATCACGCTACGATCCACGGGAGCAGAGCAGTAAACCATAAACGTAGGTACAGTTAGTATTAGCTAATAATATCACTTTTCCTGTAAAAACATTGTAAATGTGCTGTAATAAAATATTTTATTTTGTGCTGTAGACGAAGTTAATTTGCCAAATATGTAAAAAAAATTACGTATTTGATGCAATTAGCCATTGCAACCCGAAGACCCGAAGAATAAATGTTTACCAGTGACTTCGATTGCAGTTTGTATACTGCCCATATGTTAAAGCTATATGTATCTAAATTTCAACAAAACCCATTCACTTATCTAGGCCATGATTGAGTAACAATCCAAACTTTCACATTCATGGGATTCAGCATGTCATTTAGTATGCAATCATGGCAAATGACTTGTCTTATACTGAGAAAATTCCGGCTTATGTAAGTCGATACCAAGCGTGAATCATTATTTACTGTGTAGATTTTGCCCGCGGCTTCACTCGCATGAAGCAGATTAGACTAGTAACAGTGCTTCTTGGATGCAACGCACCCCGTGTCCTCCTGACAATGTATACTTCTGCAAAATTGTATGATGTTCGGTCGAGTAGTTAAGGCGTGAAAGCGTAACTAACAAACATACTCACATTCGCATTTATAATATCAGTTAGGATATTAATGACTGGTTTTTATCAGCCAAAGCGTGGCTCTTACTTTGAGAGAAAATATCTTTAAAACCTTGACTTGGAATGATTGGTTAAAGAGTTATCTGCGTGACAGCAAATCGCAGCAAAATACTTACAGATCAACGTATCGCAAAAATAATTACGGAACCCCGCAAGGAAGTTTGTTATCACCTTTGCTATTCTAATTATATATCAATGATCTTCCAGATGCTTTAAACCATAAATGCGTGTTATTCGCTGACGACACAACCTTAATTATTAAAAGCAAAAATGAAACTACACTCAGAAATGACATACACGAGACTATAAATAAAACCATTACATGGCTTGAAAATAACAATCTAAAATTAAACATGACTAAAACAAATACATATAATTAAATTTCAAACTTATAAATCAAACTCTATCAATCTTAATATATCATATAAAAATGAACCTTTAAATGTTGTGAATGACTGTCTTTCTAGGCGTTACAATTAACAAACACTGCAGCTGGAAGCCTCATATAAATAAAATCATAAGTAAAATAGATCGGTATGTATATGCTTTAGGCAGAATAAGACAAATAGTAGACCTCCAAACAGCTTTAACTGTATATCACGCATATGTCTCATCCATGCTTCGGTATGGAATTATTCTATGGGGAAACTCGGTCGACATGGACATAGTATTTAGAGCACAAAAAAAGTGCATAAGAACAATGTGCGGAGCCGACCATCTAGATAGTTGCAAACCGATATTTAGTAAGTATAAAATTTTACCTTTGCCATGCCTATATATTTTAGAATTATGCAAATTCGTGAAAAAACATCCTGAATTATTCAATAAGTTGGGCGAAGCCGAAGGTAGTAGAACTAGACATAAGGACAGACTACAGCTCTCCCAAATCAGATTACAACTATATAGGAGAAATGTGTTCTGTATGGCAATAAGAATTTTTAATCATTTACCTAAGGGCCTCAAGACATTGCCTACTGACTGTTTAATATATTAATAGGGAAATAATATTATTCCATAAACAAATATTTTGAAGACAAATCACAATTGCAATGTAATTTTAAAATAGTTCCAATTACTTAAATTCAATCATTTATTTATTTTATTATTTAAATTTCTATTAATCTTATTTGTTGTAATAATCGTAACACTTCTTATGTGTATAACATTAAACAATAGGTATGACATTCTTCTCTCCATCTATTTAATCTAACTGCATTACTTAATAATGACATGTTTTATAATTATATACCTAATTAGTACTATTTATTGTTATCAAATAAATGACATTGTATGAATTTTGCTATTTTCGCCACATGTGGCAGAATATGCTGTACATTTCTGTAAAACCTGTATACTTGACCATATTCTTGCAAATAAAGTTATGATTAGTATTCTCTTTATTTCAATTATTTTCTAATTATTACATTTTTAAATATATTTTTTTTTATTATTATTTTGATTATGATTATTATAATGGTTTCTGTATCGCGACGGACTTTCCAGACAATTGAACAATGAAAATAAAGATCTGATTCATCACAGAATTTCGGGAAATACGATTTGAGACGTCTGAATACAAAACAATGGTTTTAAGTTTTTTGTCTGTCTGTTTGTTTATTCCATTATCACGTTTAAACCACTAAGCGGATGTAGAAGCTGTATTCAAATATTCTTAAGGATGGCAGTTACCAAAAACGAACAGGTATCGTTGATTTCCGTCTAGTGGAACTAGGTTTATGATGCATAGTGTGATGAAGGAAATGACTGCGCGGTTGACGCAACGGGTAAGTGGTCGCCTCGCCAATGTCGCTGCCCTGAGTTGTGTTCGCTCTGCCGAAACTAAGGAACGCGAGCCCATAACACATGGAACAATACTTTACTTTACTTACTTTTAACAGACAATTTCGGCACTAGGAAATAATTCCTAGGAAAACATAACGGACACAAAGAACACCCAGACTCGAAACAATAATTTGTGGATCACACATTTTTTTTGTCCAGTTTGGAAGCAAAGCCATAACCACTTAAACCACTACGCCAATCGTGCCAATCCACAAATGATACTTCCCAGTTAAATCCTCTTCAAAACAGAGATTGATACACAGCAAGAGAGCCTACGTAAAGCAAGTGAGAATCGGCAATGAATTGCCGTAAATCTTAAGAGTTCGAAAAAATGGTTCAAGCAATATGCAAAGATCACGTGATACCACGTGACCTTGATGTCAGAGGTCAAAGGTCATAGTCATTTCGGAGGTATATCGACTATGCTGAGTCGAATAGCGTTGACCGCGAGTCTGTAGCTCTTACGGTTCTTAAGTTGAAATTTGTATAACAGATAGACGGACGGACAAGGTTTCAAACTCTAAAAAATGACAAACGAACTGTAAGTTATCGCGAACGATGTCGCAGGTATTAGGTAGTGGCGCAAGTGGCGCAATAATTTCATAGTGAATGCGATATTTACGTTTTGATAAATCATTCGATATGAATCACTCTTGTTATTGGGTTTTTTAGAAGCACTCACATTACGACACGCATTTATTGTTTGTTATCGGTCAATAATGGCGCTCTTTATAGATGTTTAGCTGAGTAAACGTTTATTTATATACATAATTTATATCATTACGCTTTTATAAAAAAACGAAAGTGGCGTAAACACAAGCAACTATACACGAAAAAAATAGTACATAGAATTCGAATTCAATTCATGATAAATTTAATAAAATAAATGTGAAACCAGAAAACGTATTTAATTAAAAGAATATCTGCATAGACAAGATATTACAAAGACTATATTTTAAGCACATTAGAGATATGACAATATAGTTACGTGTCAACCAAAAAGAAGGAATTAAAATTTATAATTACAACAGTTCAGTTTTTATAATACAACTCCTGCAATAGGAGTAATTCCTGTGTCGCGGGGGAGATTACAACCATTCAAACAACGGACACAAAGAACACCCACTAAACCTGGAACAACCATTTTTAGAACACACAAATTTTTGTTCCGTGTGGGATTGGACCCACAACACTCAGAGCGGCGCCAGTGGCGAGGCGACCATGTTAACTGCGCATTCAGCAGGCCATGCCATTCCAAAAATATTGGTGAATTAGTTAGTATAAAAGTCACAACGCTACTTATTTTCTTTATACAAAGCAGCAACTTCATATTTACCCCTATTATTTGAATCCTTCTCCCTAGGCTTTATTATTCCCTAATCACTTGGGGTCGGCTTTTCTGGTCTAACCGGATTTGACTGGAAATCAGTTTTTACACGAAGCGGCTGCCACCTGACCTCCGCAACCCTAAGGCTAGACCAGTGTCAGGATATTATAGAGCACTGACTTCCCAAAACCGACTGCCATAGATGTTCATGGCAGCTGGGATCGACGGCTTAACGTGCTCTCCGAGGCACGGAGCAGGCGATAATTGTCAATCAATACGCACATAATTTCGAAATGTCATATAACTTCCGAAAGTCAGAGGTGCGTGACGTGGTTTCGAACCCGAGACCCTCTGCATTGCAGTCTGTTTGTCTCCCCACTGAGCTATCGCTGCTTCCCCTATTATTTGAGTAGCATTGACATATTACAGGTATTTTATTCTGAAACTTATAAATTTATACATACATAAACTCACGCCTGTTTCCCAGAGGGGTAGGCAGAGACTACGGATTTCCATTTGCTACGATCCTGACACACTTCTCTGGCTTCATTCACTTTCATAACATTCCTCATACACGCTCGCCGGTTTAAGGTGCTCTTAACCTGGCCTTTATCCAGAACGTCTCCGATCTGATCAAGAAATGTTCGCCTAGGTCTTCCCCTTGCGACTGTTTTACATTCACACTAGCCTTATAAACTTTCTTAGTCAGTCTGTTCTCGTCCATTCTTTCTACATGCCCAAACCAACTTAACATACCCTTTTCTATTCTCTTCACTATATCTATCCACTATTTATATACTGTCAAATATAGCAGTAATTCATTTTAATCAAATCTCAAAGGTAGCTCGCAGCTAATTTCAGCCAAGCAGCGATTAATTAATAGTATTTGAAAACAATATTTAAAAAAAGTTAGTAAATAAAGATAATAACTGGAGCCGAATATCACGATTGTGAGTTTGTTAGATTATTTGTTACTCTTTCACGTCTTAACTACTCGACCGATCATCATTTCGTATACATATTATGAGAGGTGTAGAATAGGACATACCTTTCATCCAGAAAAAGTAATTTAACTTTTCCATATTCAATGCCTATGGCCCCTTATTCAAACAGCAAATCCGCCTGGTGACTAATAAAACCAGAATGGTATCAGCAACCAGCTTGAGGCTAGTATTAAGTGGAAAACCCCAATTAACACATGAACCTGTCAAGTCTTGGATAGCCAGGCTTAATTAAAAACCTTTTGTGTCTGGCCATTAGGTGGAGAAGCCCAATTAATACAAGAACCTGCCATCAACCTGTCCAGTCTAGGAATGCCAGACAAATAAAACCAATTGTGTCTGGCCACTGGCGTGGGCGTAGTGGTCGTTTCAAACGAATATTTACGCACGAATTGTGCGAAACCACACTTGTAAAAATATTTTTATAGGTGTCGATTCACAAACATCGACATAATTTGAGTGCGACACGACCTAAGAGAAGAAAGAAGAAAAAGGTGTGCGAATCGATACTTAAAAATATTAACGCACATTATTACAATTCGGGTTCGGGCCTAAAGATCCGTGCGAAACGAACATTAAGCCTGGAATGCCACTGCGATTCAACAGGTTAATGACGTCATAGGACAGAAAGAGACATACCTGGACAATGTGAATACAGCCGCGTGCTCTCCAATGCAGTTCCACTTCGCGGCGCGCCTTCGTGTTGTCATGCAGAACCTTCAATGCACGCTTCGCTCCTGTCGACTTCTCTTTGCATTCTAGGACCTGGAACAAATAGAATCACGATTAAATATTATACTCTAGTAGAAGCGGATCAAGGATTGCAGCTTAGAAGGGCTGAGGAGTTTGACCTGTAGTTGTGGTAGCTACTAAAAAGTAGGGATTGGGATATATTAGGGCTGGACTCAGATGTTTTTGAGATCGGATGGAGCCCTTTAGACTCTCCTCTGGATTCACTCCTGTACTTACTCTAGACAGCACGAATGGTGCAGCGGGTAAATTCCCTGGCACTATTGACGCACTTTTAACCGACGAGTTTTGTAGATTTAATTTGTATTTGAATCCCATAGAGTACAATTATTTGTGTGTTACACAAATAATTGTTCTAGATTCTATAGGACAATGTGACCGTGTAAAGTATGTTTTTAAAGGCCCCCGTGAATTAGAGCTCAAATCTTTGTGCAAATCATTTATTTTACATAACAAAAGAAATAAGTTTGTTACATACACAAAAATGATAAATGAACATACTCATCATGCTAGCTGATAACAAGCCATTATCGAAGACTATTATACTAAAAAAGCTTTTCATTGCGGTCTATGCACATGCGTGAAGCCGCGGGCTTAAGTTAGTTAGCTTTTATATCTTTATACTAATATAATAAAGCTGAAGAGTTTGTTTGATTGAACGCGTTTGAAACTACTCATCCAATATGAAACATTTTTCTAGCTTTTGATAGCCTAGGCTATATTATAACATCACGCTACAAGCAATGGGAGCGGAGCTGTAATCATAGACGTCGGTCAATCTGCGGAGAAGGCTATATAGCTCTCAAAACTTTGATTAATGATTCATCTTTGATCAAAAGCCGCTGTTGATTAACGATCATTCAACTAACTCGACGTTGAGTTATGTTTATAGGCTATTTCTTTTTCTATTTAATGAGTAGTTAATAATTAAGTAACTCTTAACTTGTATGGATGTTGGTATTGCGCATTGGCCAATTGTCCACATTTGTAATATTAGTAAGTTAATGTTTTTTGGTCCAGTGGTATTGTATACGACTGCGGATCATGAGGTCTCGAATTTGATTCTCGGGTCGGGCTTGGAAAACGTTGCTAAGATTTGCCGTCAAGAATTTGTTAGTAGCAATTTATTAAGATATTCTGTCCAGAAGTTCTTAATAATTAGCCCAGCGTTAGAAAGTTGGCGGTGTTTCACCCCCGTGCGTCGGAAAGCACGTTAAGCAGTGAGTCCCGGCTGTCATGAACATCTATGGCAGTCGTTATTGGGAAGTCAGCGCCCTCAAATATCCTGACGACTGGTCTAACCATAGAATTATGTTATCCTTCTGGGTTACGGAGGTCAGTTGGCAGTCGCTCCGTGTAAAAACTGATATTCAGCTAAATCTCGATAGACCAGAAATAAGCGGACCCTGGCATAAGCTGGGATTAATAATCGCTAGGATGAAGATAATGTATTAATAGATGTAAGTAGTTAGTGAATATCTTTTATGTTATGCTGTAACCTAATATTGTTATGATGGAACTGACATATAATTACTTTATATAAGTCCCCAAACAAATGAAGAAAAAAACATACTCTTAATTATTTAAGATTATTTTATAAGTAAGATTAATAATAATGTGCAGCTCTGTGCATGTTATATCTGTAGGCGAACCTCACTATCTCTTACGTAGGTATATCTCTGCCTTCCCTACAGAAGGTATAAAAGCGTGAACCCACACTACGTTTCAAAGAATGAGGTGTGCTGCCAATTGGAAATAGAAGTAATTTGTAAACTATGCGTTTTAAAAACGTGAGTAACGATTTTAGTCATGTGGTTTCTAGCTACGAATTGACTCAGACTGTTAAACTAAGTGTAATTTTTAAACAAAAGATTCAATGCACATATGGTGCAATGTGTTAAAGTCCGGTGTTGAAATGAGCCAATATGATTATTTCAGATTAGAAAATAGAATATAGGTTAACTATTACTACTACAGCTAACAAGCGGTTTGCGAAATATAAAAAAAAATCAATTTATCCGAATCGCCACATCGAGATATTCAAAATATTTGTTGATAATCATTCAAATGGATTATTCGTTGACTGCACGAAACTGAATGCGGCTTTTGCAGTTGTAAAGTGCTGGAAGTCTAACTTAAAATCTGGTGCATGTTTCATCTCTATAAGCCGCCTCGAAGTCAAAATATAAGAAAAAGGAAAGATTTAATATTTTGCTTGTTTGTGTTTGTAAGGGTGTAACTAAAAAACTACTCAACCGATTTTAAAATTTCTTTCAACAATAAAAAGCTATATTGTTACTGAGTCACATCGGCTAAATAGGTAAATTTTTAGGTACTCTTTCTAACATAAGTCTTACGTAAATGAAGCCGCGGGCAAATGCTAGTTAATAATAAAAGTTCATATCAAAGAAAGTACCATTACAAATAGACGACGTGATATAACATTTAGGTCAAGTGCGTTAAGAATCCGCGCGCCAAAATATTTGCGCGTTGGCGTATCATATATTATAATTATAAGAGCATCGTTTAAAGATTTTAGAAAGTGTGTTGAGGTCGATCTATCATCACTATCATCAGTTGCGACTTCATTTATTGTCTTTTTAGATATTTGGGTCAAAATTACCTGTCCATAATAACTTTATGAATGCAAAACAACTGATTGCTACATTTAAACACTTAAACCTAAATACATAGGTATGTTAATGCATTCTGTAGTAGTAGTTCTAGTCTTACGTCGAATAGAGCGCAGATATGTATTACACCATAATTTCGCCAGCTATGGTTTTTAGATCCTACATAATAGGGAGCCCATTGCACCTACATAATATTTGGATAAAACTTC
This sequence comes from Catocala nupta, assembly GCA_963675205.1. Classification (NCBI taxonomy): domain Eukaryota; kingdom Metazoa; phylum Arthropoda; class Insecta; order Lepidoptera; family Erebidae; genus Catocala; species Catocala nupta. The sequence continues at coordinate 1,363,546 of OY776105.1, forward strand.
GCTTAGATGGGGAATGCTCTGAATTTTTATTCTAAACGGTACCACCATCTATTCTACCACTTTTTTCCGTTCTACCTGGAAACATTGCCACCCAGTACGCTTTCAACGCTATCGTCGCCCACATACGTGTAGACTAGAAAGATTTAACTGCTGTGGTATTTCCAAAGCGCAATGACTGGTTTTTCTTTAAACTAGGTTTAAAGGTTTATGTAATTAACGATGAATGGTGAATGAGAACGCCAGAAGAAGTAGACCTCGGCGAACGTTTTCTTATCTAGTGATGGATTATGGTTCCTAGTCTTTATAATAAATACAAATAAAATATTTATATTAAATAAAAAATACAAAATAGGCACGGTTATACTGTTGGCGTTAGACATCCAGCAAAAAAAAAGAAACTAATAAATAAATACATGCCAGAATCCTTATTATATTGTTTACCAAAAAAAGTTTAGTTTCTATAAAAACTTGAGAGAAACTAATAGAAACAGGGGTCATGTTCTCCAGACCAAATTTCGGCCACGGCGACCAGTCTCAACGGGGACTTGCCAAATACGCAGGATATATTATAGTGCACAAGTGTGTGCGCAAACACAAGTGCACTCTCTGTTCTCTCTCATGTTCCGATAGGACGGTAATCCGACACGACCGAAGAGAGATCAGGCACAGGACCAACGGCTTTACGTGCTTTCCGAGGCACGGGGGTGTCTAACACCGCCTACTTCCTAACTCTGGGCTGCTATTGAGATTTCTTAACAAAAAAACCTAATAACTTTTTCTTAGGCCCGACCCGGGATTCAAACCCGAGACCTTATGCACAGCAGTCGCATTAACTACCGCCACGAAGGCAGTTAGAAACAGGGGTATACAAGATGATGACATTTACAATTATAAATAGCCTAAGCTAAAATTAGCTTTCTCGCACATTGATACTTTGTTTAAAAACCTTGTCTTTAAATGTTTTGATGGCCGCATTTACTCTTAAGGACAAAGGTAATATAATATATAAATAAATAAAACACTTGTGAAAACCTTACTCTCCAACCTCGGAAGCCTTGGCTTGTGGAGTAATAAGCCCGGAGGTCAGACCCAAGGACTGAGTGGCGACCTTCCGTGTGGAATCGATTCAAGCCCGGGAATGTTGGACGACCTTTACACTTTTATACACTTATGCCTGATTTTTTCTGAAGGGGTAGGCAAGTTTGTATCTAATTAATGAAATTTTTGTTACTTATTATTTAGGGTACGTAATAGAGGATGTTTTTATTGGCGTCTATCGAGCAGGTTTTTATTGTGGTCGACAAACGATTCCACTTCACCTTATGATAACTATTGCATAGAAACGTTGTCTTATGCATAGATCTTCTCCCTAGCCTTTATTATTCCCAATTCACTTGCGGTCGGATTTTCTAGTCTAACCGAATTTGACTTGATATCAGTTTTTACACGGAGCGGCTGCCACCTGACCTCCGCAACCCGAAGGCTAACGATACCTTAAGGCTAGACCAGTGTCACGATATTATAGGGCACTGACTTCCCAATAACGACTGCCATAGATGTTCATGGCAGCCGGGACCGACGGTTTAACGTGCTCTCTGAGGCACGGAGCAGGCGATAATTGTCAATCAATACGCACATAATTTCGAAACTTCAAATAATTTCCGAAAGTCCGAGGTGCGCGACGTGAGTTCGAACCTGAGACCCTCTGCATTGCAGTCTGTTGGTCTCCCCACTGAGCTATCATAGCATAGATATCTTATACCTATACAGGATATAAGGTTTTACCTCTATATTCTCAAAAGGGTAGACAGACTTATACTACATCAATGAGACATTGACAGACATTGAGACAATTATAGATTCAGGTTCTACGTAATAGAGGCTCGCTTATTGCAGCAGTGAGTGACACGATTCCAGACTCCATACTGCTATTGAAAATTTCTTGATAACACATATCCAATAACAGTATGGCCGACCCAGGTATCAAATCTATGACTTTACGCGCATCAGTCGCATTTAAAGTGCGTTGTGTGGCAAAATACGGAAGCAATTCATATTTAAAATTGTAGTATAAAATATTAAACAAAAATAAATCACTAAAATACCCTATCGCAGCGCTAATGGTGACTGGCTGATTCTTTAAAGTTGATAATCAAACGGTTCCAACGAAAATTTGCTCGAAACGTCATTAAGAATGACTCGATGGCGTAGTAGTTAGTGAAACCGACTGCCACGCTTGAGGTCGCGGGTTCGATCCCCGCACAAGTCAAACATTTGTGTGCATGAACATGGATGTTTGTCTTGGTCTGGGTGTTTCCATGTATAATATGTAAGTATTTACAAAAAAAGTATATATGTATGTTTATCCATTGTCTAGTCCCCATAGTACAAGCTCTGCTTAGTTTAGGCTAGATAGTGTTGTGTGTATGTGATAGAATATTATTATTATCTCGAGTGTCCGCAGGCGATATCACACGAGATAATGATATTTCAAGCAATTTTTTGTGTTTATTTGTGATCAAATTATATTAAATATTTTTTTAAGGATAAGAAAATATGATTTTGCTTTATTTCAGTTATAATAGTAAGCAATATACCAGCTGAAAACGTATTATACTCAACTTCAAAAGAATCACCTGATTGGTTAGTGGAATTCATAAGCCGGCGTGATTGAATGCGAGCACGATACAGGGCAGCCTTATAAAGGCTTGCTATATAATACCGCTAATTAAAGGTATTATAATTAAACCTTTTATGGTACGACATTTTTCCTGAAACATTTTATCGTGAAATCAAAAAGGTAATTTTATCAGAGAATATTTTGTTTAAAGTATTTAATGAAGAAATACCAGTAAACTAAATACTATGACACATTTAAATTAAATATTTAAAGTGAATCAGAATTTTAATTAATATTGTACTACCTACAATTTACTTTTGTAATGGAATACGTATTCTTTTGTTATATGTGGACGTTTGACTTGTGATATAAGTTTGAGATATTTGGTCGACCGAAGTACCTTCTTAGTTCGATGCCTGAAACGGGTAAAACGTTATTCGATTTGTCATAAGAAAATTATGTATTGATAGCACGGTAAGTATGCATAGTTTAAAACTCCGTGTTGCTACTGAAAATTTTAATCCAGTTTTGGGTTTGAATCCCAATCCAATTTTATTAGTCTATAACAAACTACCCTACATTTTAAACAAATGAATCTTCTTCATAATCTTATCTATAGCGTTACTTGTTTATTTATAAACGGTCCCAATGAGCTTGGGCCTACAGTCAATATTAGAAAGATTGAACTAAATTATTCTCGGTCGGCGTGCAAATTTTAGTGATCAATCAAAATTAAACTGTGTATTTATATCTTCTTGCTTGTTTATGAAATTGATTTCTCAAGGCACTGAGTGACTGGCTCGGTGGCGCTGCGGTAGTGTATGCGACTGTTATGCACGAGGTCACAAGTTTGATTCTCAGATCGCAGTGTTATTGAGTTTTCTGTCCAGAAATTTTCTTAATATTGTGGTTGTATACGCGAATGTTATTCACTGTTTTTTTTTATCACGTTGTTTATTTAATACTTTTATAACATCATCTTAATAATAAATTTGTAATAATAGTGTTCAATAAACAACGCTTTACAATCTGTATAACGTAGTTTAAATTCAACATAAATTCTCATTTACCTGTAGCAAACTAGCAACATGTAGTCTGGAACTAAGCTCGTTTAAAGCAAAAGATTCGTTATTACGAGCAATATGGGTGTAATACACCTTTGGCACTTTAGTGATACCGTAGTTAACCGTGATACTTAGGGGAAGGTGTTATACCTGTGGACTTTCAACGGATTTTGAATGAAAATAAGGTTTAATGACTTAATTATTATTTATTAGCCGTAAAATATTACAAATGTTGTTACAGGATTAGTTAACACTTAACAATTAGCAGTCTTTAGTTTTGTACGAATTATATTTATTAAAATAAACTACTTTTTTTAAAACACTAATGTAATCTTGATACACATTTCTAGTGATATTTTAAATCGCATAGAAAACAATTGACCATTTTGTTTACATTTTCATGTCTTTTACATCCTATACATATGGCATAGGGTAACTGCTGATCTTAAAGAATTCTGATCCTTTGTTCTGCAAATTGAATTTTTATCTGGCTAGGGCCAGCCTTTGCTAGCAATTCGGCGGAATGTTTTGTCTTTTTCGGTAAGCTTCTTTTTTATCTTTTCTTAATTTTTTATCTTTTATTTGCCGCTTTTCTAATTGCTTCGTTCTTTATTTCGTTTATTTTTCTGGTGTGTCATTCAAAATCCTACTCTTTTCAGGTTTCCTTCCTCGTCGAGTTGCTTTTTGAGGGTCTGCTTTTAGAAATGGGCGTACAGATTCTGGCGTTATTTGTGGAATAAGCTGTTTTCTCGGAGTGATTGCTGCATTTACTGAGGTAAATGCAGCAATCACTCCGAAACTGTTGATGGGTCTGGACAAGGTGAGGTCCAGACCCATCAACAGTTTCATCAAGACATCAGACATTTCTAATTGACAAACAGACCTGCTTGATACTGCAATCACTACATCTACTGATTGAGTTTCTCTATTTAGATTTGTTTAATGAACTACAGAAGGTCCAGCAATATGCACAACTTCATTCACTTCATCTACACTGCTATTAGGCTTCTGTATCTCCTGGTAGTCAATAAGATTTTCATCTTGATTGCAGTTCAAGTTGATTGCTAACTCTTCAGTGACAGTGTTTTTCTGCAACTTTTCGCAAAGAACAACCGCTTCTAGCCTCTTTAATTGCCTCAGATAACGTCTCTGAACACAACTTACGTCGCGTTTTTCCATCCTTACTACAAGGCACTGAAAAATGAAAAAAAAATATTTCTAAATGGTAATATGCTAATCAAGTAAGAAATTCGAACTAAAATTCGTACCTGTGGACAGTCCATAGTTACATACACTTGGATGTCTACAGGTACAAATCTGACAGTTTAACCTAAAAATATATTGCCGTCATGATAGGTACTAGTTTCCACTGTTATACCGCTGCAAATGGATGTTTAACGATATACACTACAGTCTGACCAAAAATAATCATCTATATTCTACATATATTCACAAAAAAAATAGGACGAAAAAGAGATAAATACTTACTTTTTTGAGCGAAAACATTTAACAGTCTGTCACCGGTCACTCAAGAAAAACATAAGATAAGATCGCAGCAAGTCAGTATTGCCACATATCAAAAATACTTTACGGATGCGTTCAATTTGTTCAATTTCTGTGTCTATTTAATTAAATAATCAGTGTGTCCACAGGTAAAACCGTTCATAGGTACCTATAACACTTTCCCTGTCACGCTACATGCGGCCAGACGCTGGGCGCAGACAATTTTGGCGTCAAATGTCGCCCAATGACTGGTTCGGTCAAATGACGACACTTGAATTGATTTTTGTTTTTTTAAGGCAATCGCGTGACGAGTTAACCTACTATGTAATTATGTACTTATCCACAATGATATTTGCATTCCCATATCTGCTAAATCCACTTATCTCTCGATAACAATTGTTATCAAGTAACACTTCCGGCCTCACATATACTGCTAGTTCGGGTACATCTTAACCACTACTCGTATATGCACAATAAAACCTCGTTTTATAATTTTATAATCAAGTATCTAAATAGTTATTTCATATTCCTTTATACTAAATTATATTTATTAGCTTGCCGCCTTCCGCTTGTCAGCTTCCGGCGCGGTTAACAAATAGTACGTAATGTTACTGATCTCTGTACTTTTTCTTACACTATGTCGAATAATCAATCCTATAATCATTTTGTTTACTATGTATAATATAATGATTAATAGCATCGAAGAATCTAATAGCTTATTAGATTCTTACTGATTTTGGGTTAGGCATAATATTGTCACACCGGCGCCTCTGCTTCCGGTGTAATAAATCCTTAATGTTACATAATCCTGTATTATTAAATAATAATTGTATGTAAATAATCATCAATTAAGATAAACAATGTTTAATGTTATCTATTGAGTTTGAGTTTGTGAATTTAGTATTAAATTAGATTAAATTTTTGTATAAATACCGGTGGTTAGAATATTCATATTCTAACCGTTGAAACGTGCATTCAAAGATATTATAAGTTCTTTTCCGTACAGCTTGTGTCTTCATTGGCGCCGCCATCCTGACTATTCACATTTACATAATATTAAACATTGGATGCCTAAATACAATTCTAGTGTGTTATGATATGACGTCACAACACGCTATGACAAGCTGTTACTCAATATCATGAGATTCATTCCTAGAATCGAAAAAGTAAGTCAGTGTTTCACACCTACTTTTAGAGAGCTATGTTTAGGTCCTACTTAATAGGGGCTAGACTATTGACGTTATACGCATATTTATTTATTTATTTAAGGATATCCAACAAAGGAATATACAATAACATATATTATAAAGCAATAAGTTCTTAGCGTGTAGGTATAGTCCCTCCATTATAGGAAACCACAGCTTGCAAATTAAAAGTACAACTAAACTAACAAACTTAATTAAAGAAGTGAACATACATATAATAAATTCTGCCTCTAGGATAAATATTGGAGATAATATATTTGCAGGTTACGTGTTGCTGCAATGAATATCGTAACAGAAAGACTTAACCAAACTTGGAAATCGAACCTAGGACTCATCATTGGTTGTAATCGCGAAACTATTGACGTAAGACTGACAACACTCCCTTATAATATTAAGTTAGGATTAGGATTTACACCTACATTTGGCACTGATCGTATAGTCTCGTATTCGATTCCCTGTTGAGTAAATTTGTTATTAGTTTTTCTGCACGAAAATTATAAGCAGACCTAGAAATAGGTTCTATAGACATCATAAGACTCGTCTCCCTATAACATAGTGTTTATAAATATAACCTGTTATGTGGGCGTCTAATACCTACATCTCTACACATATTAATGACTGCAACACCTGGTACATAAATGAGTTGTAAAATGCTGAAATTATAAGTTGATGTCGGCCTCGATGGCGTAGTGGTTAGTGTAACCGACTGCCACGCCTGAGGTCGCGGGTTCGATTCCCGCACAAGTCAAACATTTGTGCGCATGAACATGGATGTTTGTCTTGGTCTGGGTGTTTCTATGTATAATATGTATGTATTTACAAAAAAAAACAGTTTATATGTATGGTTATCCATTGTCTAGTACCCGTAGTACAAGCTCTGCTTAGTTTGAGCTAGATGGTGTTGTGTGTATGTGATAGAATATTATTATTATTCTCTTTATTTAAATATTTTCAATATATTTTTCATTTTTAAATATACATATATCTATAAAAATACATTTAAAAATAAAAAATATATTGAAAATATTTAAATAAAGAGAATAATAATAATATTCTATCACATACACACACCATTATTATTATTATTATTTAAAAGAGTGACCTTGAGTTTCTTGCAGGTATCTTCTTATAGGCTCAATCTTTTGCCTGAACCTTGCAACTAACATAAATGTAAATTCAGTAAATATAATAAACTCACTAACCCCTTTGACGTTCATAAGTGTTACTTTGTGACCTAAGTGAATAAATTATTTTTGACTTTGACTTTCTGCCCACTCTTTCTGTAGTAAGTACTTTGTTAATAAACAGTTGTATATTACTCTGATATAAAGTTAGTATTATATAATATTAGTTTTAAGCTAACATAATTACGTGCACGCTGTGACACCTTAATATGTTGTGCATTATGTCTTAAAATATGTAACCTTATTTAGATGTATGACCAACTAATGTAACAACAACTGGTAGTCCTAAATAAATAAATAAATAAATAGCAAATTCTCTGTAATTCTATAATTAGAATTTTCCTGTTTGTTATTAGGGTTGTAAATTTCATTGCGTAGATGATTTGTTTAAGACTAGATGTTCTCTGCGGTTTTCCACGTTTATGATTGCTGCTATGCTCCCGCGTGGCTCTTAGCCTAAGTAACTTCTGGATAAAAAGTAGTTTTCTAATGACTAAAGATTATTTTTTTAAATCGGTCCATTGATTTTTGGCTAATACCCGCGGCGGCATTCATACGATTGAAAAAGTGACGACGTGCATTGACATGTTCAGAACGAAAATATTGCTAAAACGAGATGGGTGTAAAAACCCAGGATTCAACCTCTTCGTCTTAAATGTTAAAGTAATGAAAAGAAATGACCCTTACATCTCGGGGGTCTTTTGACCCACAGGGCCTATATTCAAACTCGGCCGAGGTATGACCCCAAGGTGTCTGCACACCATTAGTTACAAGACAATATTTTCCATTCCAAATATGTGACCCCTATATCTCGGGGGTCTTTTGAGCAACAGGGTCCATATTCAAACTTGACCGAGGTATAACCCCAAGGTATCTGCACACCAAGTTACAAGTTAATCGGTCCAGTGGTTCCGGAGTTACGCCTGTCACTAACAAACTGTCACTAACAGACAGACACACAGACCCACATAGTGTTTTCATTAACCTCTTCGAAGAAGACTCAGAGGACCGACTTAATAACAAAGAATTACGTAGCCTACTCGACAAGCGTTGGACTGCCAAGCAGGTCTCAAATTAGATCTCAAAGTACACCTCTCTTTTTTAAAGTAAGTACTTATTTTATTATTTTTAGTTTTTGTTCAAAGGGAAATCTCCCGCACTAGGATTCAGAATTTGTGTCGCGGAGGACGTTACAAAAATTCAAACTACAGACATAAGAATCACCCAGACAGAGAACCCACTGCATTCGGCGTAATGGCAGTGTGAAGTTATGTGTTGTGAGCTCTAAAACTTATATAGTATTATTATCGTGCATTCGGATCAGTGTTAATCCGCGTATGTTTTCCGCTCTGTATCTATGTAATCAATGGCAATACACTTGAGAATGTGCTAATATTGACATACGATGTTAACAAACCTACCTGCTTACCCTAAAAGAGTTAGGAACAACATCAAAGTTAAACTCAATCCGTTAAATTGCTATACTCTCAAGCGACCCTGTATTCGGGAATAGACAACTGCATGGATGATTGGACCTATGGCATAAAATTGTTTTAATTTTGTCGGCGTTAGTAAAAGTAATTTCTTTTTTAAAAATAAATATAGCCTATGTTATTCGGTAATAATGAAGTTTTTTAATGGAGAAAGAATTTTTTTAATCGGTATAGTAGTTAAATCCTAACAAACAAACAATCAAATCTGTCTTCATTATAATATTAGTATTGAAGAATCAATCAAACCAAAGAATCAGCATTGCCATTCAACGTGGCAATGCTGCCAGTCTTCTGGGCACGTTACCAGTTGACAGCGATGCTTAAGAATTCTACGATGCCTAAACCAATTTTGTAAATATTTAGTGTTATAATTATTTCAATTTTTGTAATTATGTTATCTTTTTTAATACGTTTGTAAATATATATGAAATTAATTAAATACTGTACAGATTAGAACGGAGAATTAAATTTGTATAGAAATATAGACAGAGATAAATAAGTGAGTGTTACGCACCTTAGATTTTACCTATTTTACTTAGTATAAACAGGCTAAGAACATTCGTGTCAATGATAATCCGTGTTTATATTAAAGTTAAATTTAAAATAATAAAGTTAGTTAAAACATTCTCTTCGTAACTAAAATAAAAAATATATATGTTCGCAGCTCTGTATCTATGTAATCAATGGCAATACACTTGAGAATGCGCTAATATTGAAAGAGTTTATGTACCTTTCTGCTTACCCCAATAGAGTTACAAGCATCAAAGTTAAACGCAAACCGTTAAATTGCCTCTCAAGCGTCCCTGTATTATTGATCAGTTTAGATCAAAGTGGAAACTTTGGCCTCCTGGGAAATTCCTAGTGTGAATTACTGAATCGTCGAATGTTTGGTTGTCTCTGTCTAGCTTATGGTAAGTTGCGAAGAGGGAGTGAGATGTGGACAAAATGAAATTATTTATCTATTGGATTGAGATGTTATGTTAGTTCGTTAGCTGTAGTACCTGTGAGAATACTCACGCTGATTATTCGGTAATGGGTAGTCAGAGGTACTTTTATAGCTTGCTTACATCTAGCTTTGCAATTCTGTTAAATCTTACTATAAAATCCAAATCTGAGTCTGTTGGTATAATTTGAGTTGAAATCAAACTACTTTGTACGGATTTTATCGCTTTGTTTATTCTAAAATTCTATTCTGACATAATATAAAAATGATTAAACTACTACTGTAAAATTTTACTAATATCTAAGCTATTTATTGTTAAACCTATTTAGATTGAGATTCAAAATTTCCGTTGCTTTTCAGCATTAATGATCACGAGATGTTCCTTATGAACATGGCTGCTTAATTAATCTTAAATATTTAGCTTAAATAGGCGTAAACAGTACCTAACTAGTTAAAGTGTTTAACAATAGTAGTATAAAGTTTAAAAATTAATAATAGCGTTTTATAAAAGTAAACAACGCGATAAAATCCATATAAAGATGTTTAATTTCAATGCTTAATTATGTAATATAAGTAAATGTTTTAAAATAAACAACGCCATAAAATTCACATAGAAAATATTAATTTAAATGTATAAAATTTGCGTAAACGTAAGACAAAAGTATGCCACTACCAAACCCACATCCGAATCGAATGTTATGGTTCTGGCTGCTATGCTTACTGGAGACGACAATCGCGTTCGAGATGACTTTTATAACAGAACAGCAGGTCAAACTGAGTTCGTGATGCTACTGAAAATTTCCTAACGGTAACCATTTAGCTGAGCCGGTATTAAAACATGGCGCTCATCGATGGGCCTAAAAGACTCATGACCTTAGTTTAAATCAGTACATAAGTGTTAAAATAAATCTGTATGTTTGTTGCGTTTATACGTCAAAATCGCTTAAGTCTGGTTTCTATACGTATCAAGAAACGACTCGTTTTACTTTTTTTAATTTTGGACATATATTCTATGAAAAATATGTCAAAATTTAATTGACGTAGCTCAAAGACTCGTTTGATGATATGGAAACCGAGTTTTAATTGCTTGCAATGAAATTTACTTTGGAAAGCTAGGGCCGGGCATATGCTGCTTAAAGTAATATATAAGCGTATTTGCAGTTAAGAGTTAGTATACATATATACATACATTATGACATACCTATTAGACATTTTATGAGTAGTAGAGTCTCGCTGATTTCAGCATGAATGGGCCGGCTCGACCGGTGAAGGACTACCCACCCTCTCACAAAATATCGACGTGAAATAGCAGTATTTCTACTGTTTTGTTTCGTTCGGTGAGTGAGAGTGCCAGAGGCCCGATCACCCTCTTTCCCACTACCCGCTCCTTCTCTTTCCCACTTCCTTTCCTAAAAGGTCGGCAACGCGCAAGTGATGCCTCTGGTGTTGCAGGCGTCCATAAGCTACGGTGACCACTTACCATCAGTGAGCCGTATGCTTGATGGCAACCGTGGTCGTATAAAAAAAATTATATATATTCGTGCCAGCTACCCTGAATGTGTATCTAGGTAAGAAGGGTATATGTCGTATACTGGGAACATTGCCAGAATTTGCGACAGCCAACCGATACCTTAATGTTTAAAGTATTGATCTCGCGACGGAGAGATCGTGGCTTTGAACTTCATCCATTACATTACCGACGTAAACCCACTCCTAGCACAAGCATTTAGAAAAGCTGGTGCAGTTAAGAAGAAAAGTCATAACCATACTGAAATGAAGCTGTAAAATACCTCTGTCTACCCTTTCGTGGAAATAGACGTGAGACTATTATTACATATTATAAAACAAAGTCCCCCGCCGCGTCTCTGTCTGTTTGTTCGCGATAAACTCAAAAACTACTAAACGGCTTTTCATGCGGTTTTCACCAGTGATTAATGAGGAAGGTTTAGGTTTATAGTTTGTTAAGGTTTTGTGCTACCCGTGCGAAGCCGAGGCGGGTCGCTAATGTATGTATAAACTAAGGATTTTCATTAATACTTTACCAAGGCAATACAGCTAACTATTTATTAAAGGAAAAGTGTAATAAAAATTATCGTAGAAAAATACGACTTACGAAGGAATTACACCATATTTGACATTTCCTGTGTCCTTAGAGCTAAATAAAAACGGTTGCATGATTATCTTGCATTGCAATCTTGAGAATAATTGCTTATAAAATACTTGTTTTATATTTAACTATGAAATGGCCGGTTATATCCTACATATATATATATATATACATATATAGTCGGCCTCGATGGCGTAATGGACAGTGTAACCGACTGCCACGCCTGAGGTCGCGGGTTCGATTCCCGCAAAAGTCAAACATTTGTGTACATGAACATGGATGTTTGTCTTGGTCTGGGTGTTTCTATGTATAATATGTATGTATTTACAAAAAAAAAGTATATATGTATGTTTGTCCATTGTCTAGTATCCATAGTACAAGCTCTGCTTAGTTTGGGCTAGATGGTGCTGTGTGTATGTGATAGAATATATTATATATTATTATTATTATTATATAATTTTGTTGTGACTGTAAGTTTATTTTAAAAAAGGCATATATATTTTAAGAATAGGCCGTATATATTATTAATCACATGTATTATTCATAATAAATATCAATAACCTTTTAAACAATCTGTATTTAGAGTTGTAACGCTTAGTGTCTGCCCGTATTCATTGTTTCAATTCACCATAATTACATAATGGTTGATGTTTTCATTCAACAAAGCAAGAGGTATTGCTCTGTGGTGCAATACGCTTTGGTCTGTGGTGCAGAATGGTGGTGCTCCAATGAGAAGAACGGGCATGAAACTCACTCACTACTCTTTTCAATCGCCAATTTTACCATGCTGCTTATTTTACAAATTCTATTTGTGAGGAGCTACAACCAATATACCATCTGCCTACAAAATTTAGAATTGTTATGAATAATTGTATATTATTTTCTTTCGGAATGATAATAAGCACAGTTTAATTATTGTCATCTTGTTTAAAACTTCAATCCTTTATAACGAACGCAAGCTAACAAAAATGCAGACTAACGCCACGAGACTCATTATCATACATGTAACGATGTATATAATGTGCCTACATGTACCTACACTCAGCGATGCAGGTAAATAAGAGCTGATTAGATAAATAATAAAATGGCTGATAAGTGATCACCTCTAAGCGTTGACATTTGCATCGGTTACATTACAAAGGTTAATGGAGAATATAAATGGAATACTAGCAAGAGGAATAAGAGATAATATAGTATTGTGCTAGGCAAAGCTAAAAGTTTTAAGAAAAGTATTATACAATAGCTGCGCCCCGCGTTTTCACCCGCGTAAATCCCAATGCCTTGGAAATACCAGGTCTCCAGCTATCTACATACCAAGTTTCATTGCAATCGGTTCAGTAGTTTTTGCGTGAACGAGTTACAAACATCCATCCATCCTCACGAACTTTCCCATTTATAATATTAATAGGATAACTAGCAGGTTCTTACTAGGTCATATAATAAGACAATTTAAGAAAAGTATTGGTATGTTTCACATATAAATTTACTTTACTTAACAATTCTAATCTTAACTAATATTATAAATGCGAATGTGAGTTTGTTTGTTACGCTTCTACGCCTTAACTACTCGACCGAACAACATGAAATATCGCATACACGTTATGAGCGAAACATAAAAGGGCTTAGAGTAAATTTCATTTAGGAAAAGATACTGTATCCAAGTGAGCGAAGCTGCGGCCAAAAACTAGTTTTATAACATTATAGTCTCAATGTTGAAGTCTGAAAGTGGCACGAGTGGCAGAGAAGTTGAAAGGTGATTGTGATGGTACGGGAGACGAACAACTGTATAAAAGTTATAAAGTTTAAATATGAAAGTTAATGGACAGAAAGATAGATAAAAGATCAAAGAAAATATGGCTGAAGTGTGTAAGTAATGTTGGAAAACATAAAGAATTCACCGATAAAACGATGACTGACAGGAATATTAGGCAGAAGAAAACGTATTGCGCTAGCTTCAACTGAATTACATTCAGTTAAGTGAATTTTGTACTATTTCAAAATACTGTAGTCTATAATCTTAAGAAAGACTTGATAGCTTTCAAGGACAAATGCCTTCTCGAGCTACTGTTTGGCACTGTTTTTGCTAGTGTAAGTCAGAACCAGTAATATTAGGTGCAATACCTTGCACGTAAGAGAAAGGAGAGTTAGTTTATATTGTAAAATTCAGTAATGATCATTGAATAGAAATTTAAAAGACTTGCCGTGAGTTTCTTGCGCTTATCTTCTCATAGGCTCAATTCTTTAATTGAACGTAACAACTAACCTAAATGTAAATTCAGTAAACTCACTAACCAATAAACTTTAACGGCCTCGATGGCGTAGTGGTCAGTGTAACCGACTGCCACGCCTGAGGTCGCGGGTTCGATTCCCGCACAAGTCAAACATTTGTGTGCATGAACATGGATGTTTGTCTTGGTCTGGATGTTTCTATGTATAATATGTAAGTATTTACAAAAAAAAAAGTATTTATGTATGTATATCCATTGTCTAGTACCCATAGTACAAGCTCTGCTTAGTTTGGGCTAGATGGTGATGTGTGTATGTAGTAGAATATTATTATTATTAATATTATTAAAACTTTGAAATTCATAAATGTTACTTTCTTAACTTAATTAATAAATCATTAAATCTATATAGGTATTAATACGTGAAGCAAAACTTTGTGCACCTTTTTACGAAAATTGCGCGGACGGAGGAATATGAAATTTGGCACAGTTAAAGTATATATGGAGAAGCAGGGGCGAATTCTAATATTTTTATAAAATACGCATTAGAAATACATTAAATTAATGAAAAATCACTACACGCACACAACCATGCATTTGACATATGCAGTCGAAGCGCGTAACTATGGTTACATACAACAATATAATTATAATGACATATATCAGCAATATCTTACAGGTAAACTTTGGTCGAATTTCGAGCACTCGGCGACCGGCGGTAAGCGGCTAGTACATAAAAATATTTTTATTTTATAAGTATAATTCCTGCACTGAGAATAATGTCTTTGTAAGCTTTACAAACATTAAAACAACGGACACAAAGAACACCCAAACAACTATTTACAGATCACAATTTTTTGCACGAGATCGAATCCATAACACGGGACCCAATGGCAGCGGCAAGGCGGTCACCTAAACCACTATGCTTCTATTCAGTCAAAGATAAAAATAACTTGGAATCATTTTGCGAATAGCGGGGCGACGGCGAGGCTATGTCAGACTCACCGGGGAAAGATATCCCGGTAATACCGACTAAACCTACTACCACGGTGTTCCTCGCCATAACTAGAGACGGGGGCCGCGCGAATCACTTTCGCATGCAATCGCGACCTCGCCGAGGCGAGTAGCTACATATGTTGAATAAGTCCTGCTTACCCCATTAGATTGCAAAGGTAAATCTGCAGAAAACAAGCCGTTAAAGCGGTTCAGTTAATATTCATAAGGTATTATGCTGACGCCTCGTTTGATACGCAGTGTACAATGTTTATTTATTATATAACCACGTGTGAGCGCACGTGTGTATATCTAGTTATATAATATAGGTATATTGAGTGTGTGTGCTTATCTT
This sequence comes from Catocala nupta, assembly GCA_963675205.1. Taxonomy (NCBI): domain Eukaryota; kingdom Metazoa; phylum Arthropoda; class Insecta; order Lepidoptera; family Erebidae; genus Catocala; species Catocala nupta. The sequence continues at coordinate 1,379,238 of OY776105.1, forward strand.
TACCTTGGGGCTTTAGTAAAATGCTTAGTTCGATTGTAAGGCAAAACGAGTTGTGTAGAAAAAAGATCTACCGTCATTTTATTCGAAAGCTTTTATTAAGATGATCTGTATTTTCACATATTTTTTTCTGGATAAAGCTGCCAATGAGTAGGTATGCAAAATTTCATGATGATCGATCAAGTAGTTAAGGCGTGAAAGCGGAACAAACAAGCAAACAAACACACATTCGCATTTATAATATTAATTAGGATATACTGTCATGTATTTATGGCGAATGGGTAGGTAGAGGTGTATTACACCTACATTTTGCTAGCTAATTGCGATTTTTTTTAGAATACCCAGTAATTCTTAACTGGAACCGAGAATTGAACTCGAGACCTCTTGTATAACGATGGAAATCACTACTGATGCATTACCGATACCGTCTGTCTATACTAATATTATAAAAAGGAAAAATTTTGAGTTTTTGTTTGTTTGTTTGTAACAATGTAACTCAAAAACTACTAAATCGATTTGAAAAATTATGTCACCATTAGAAAGCTATATTATCACCGTTTGACATAGATAACATTTTATTTTTTTTAAATACTGTTCCTAACGTAACCTCACCAACTTATGCGCGACCGAAGCCGCGAGCAAAAGTTAGTCAATTATAAAAAGGCAAAGAAGCGTCCAAGCGAATGTTTAAAAGTCTTACCACGGTAATTATATATATACTGTGGTCTTACGCTTCAACATAAACTGTCATGTCAACTAATAAAAAAATGTGTGTGTATGTATGTACCTAAGTACTATAATATGTACCTATATACATATTATGCGTTGTCCTTTGCGAGCAGATAAGTCATCTTTCATCTTTTTTCCTCTTTTACCTTTAGAAATCATTAGAGGTGACCGTTCAACAGCTAAGCTAAACGATCTTCCATATTTTTAAGTAAATTGAATCCGATATTACCTGTAAAAGAAAGAAAAACAAATTTCAGTAAGTATTATAACTTAGTTACTTTTTCAGATTCACATCTGACCTTTAAAACTCAAATCTAGGGTAGTTTTAGTTTATTTAGTTCAGGTAACTTGCCAAAAAACTGGAAGCAAAGTTTTGCAAAGTCAACAAAGTGGAAAGGTTAAAAGAAAATTAGTTTAGTTCAAAGCTTAACAAAGCTAGCAAACGCGCGGACAGGGCAGTCCATTACATATATTTTTATGCTCTGAATCACAATATATAAATAGTTTGTCAAGCATCCAAAATCGCTGATGACATTAATCTCTACAATACGTCACACGCATATTATAAGTCATTCATTATTTATATTGTCATATTTAAATGTCGTAATGTGTTACTTGTAAATATAAACATGCCCGTCTGATGATAAGTGGCTGTAGCACTAGAGGTTACACACGTGCTGACCCTTTATAATAAGAGTCGTTATAATGCCAACATTGTGGTAGATCCTAGGGTGCTTTCAACCATAACACATTAAATGAAACGAAAGATTTAAATCCTACCGGCGTCCAACTACGTTAAAATGTGGTCACTTTTCTGGATATTAAGTTGTCATCTATCTTATCTTATCTTGTGTGGGGGCCAGTCAGTACAGACCGGCGACACTTCGACCCAGTGAGATCTTTTGTGTCGACTTCCCCAATAACGAGTGCTATAGACGTTCATGGCTTAACGTGCTCTCCGAGGCACGGAGCAGGCGATAATTGTCAATAAATACGCACATAATTTCGAAACGTCATATAATTTCCGAAAGTCAGAGGTGCGCGACGTAGGCTCAAACCCGAGACCCTGTGCATTGCTTTCCGTTGGTCTCTCCACTGAGCTATCGTTGCTCTGCAAGTTGTCATCTAACACACAATGCCTACATGACGGTCTAAATCCAAATCCTAATTATTGTTATAAATGCGAATGTGAGTTTGTTTTCATGAATTAACTACTCGACGAATCATCATGAAATTTTGCATACACGTTGTCAGTGGTACAGAAGCACTAGCAGCAGCGATAGCTCAGTTGGGAGACCAACAGACTGCAACACGTCGCGTATCTCTGACTTTCGGAAGTTATATGACTTTTGCGTATTGATTGACAATTACCGCCTGCTCCGTGCCTCAGAGAGCACGTTAAGCCGTCGGTCCCGGCTGCCATGAACATCTAAGGCAGTCGTTATTGGGAAGTCAGTGCTCTATAATATCCTGATACTGGTCTAGCCTTAGGGTATCGTTAGCCTTCGGGTTGCGGAGGTCAGGTGGCAACCGCTCTGTGTAAAAACTGATATCTAGTCAAATCCGGTTACTAGAATAGCCGACCCCAAGTGACTTGGGAATAATAAAGGCTAAGGAGAAGAAGTTGTCAGGGGTACAGAAAACGACATAGGGTACCATTCATCCACAATAAAGTACTGTTTCCAAGGGATTGAAAATTGTCATAACCTTACCTGAACATAATATTTACGTGAGCGAAGCCGCAGACACAATCTAGTTATAAATATATTATCATTTATCACGCTCACCTATAATTCTTTTTTATTGTGACCGCTCAGGTTAAAGACAAAATCATTTTATACCTAACGAGTTTCTATCACTGTCCGCATTTATTCAATGGTACGCATACAAGGACTTAAAGTATCCTTTATTGTTACCCAAAATATGGTCTATCTGTGTGCTACGTCTCATCCAAATTATTTCAATGGTTTAAGCGTGATTGAGATACAAACATCGAAACATCTGCACAATGTTTCATGTCTCATTGACCCGCGTGTAATTTTTGTATATCAAAACATTGTTTGTTTGTTTATGCAATACCATACATTAAACCAGTTTTTATAAAACTTTGATCAAAGTCTGCGCTCGCAACAGATACCTACCATTAAAAATAAGTACCTATAAAACGAAAAAAAAATACTCATATCAACAAATGTCTGACATTAATATTCATTAATAGTAGAGCCTCGTTGATTTCAGCATGAATGGGCCGGCTCGACCGGGGAAGGACTACCCTCTCACAGAATATCGACGTGAAATAGCAGTACTCCTACTGTTGTGTTTCGTTCGGTGAGTGAGTGTGAGATCCTCTCATCACCCTCTTTCCCCCTTTCCGCTCCTTCTCCTTCCCACTTCCTTTCCTAAAAGGTCGGCAACGCGCAAGTGATGCCTCTGGTGTTGCAGGCGTCTATATGCTACGGTGACCAATTACCATCAGGCGGGCCGTATGCTCGTTTGCCATCTTAGTTGTATAAAAAAAACATCCTATAAAGTTTATATCTATATTTACTATATAGCATATAAGCGAGGTACTAATCACGTTTTCTTAAGATATTGAAGGTCGTCTGTCTGCATTCATTGTTACTAATTGATTCTAATGGACAGATGCTTGGAACAAATATTATTATACCTACATTTTTGTATCACTACTCTCGCATGTAAATAAAGAAATATTAAGTAGGTACTAGATTTTGTCCGCGGCTTCGCTCGGGAACAGGACTTTTTCTGGATGAAAGGTATCCTATGTCCTTTTCTGTATCCCTGACAACGTGTATGCAAAATTTTATGATAATCGGACGAATAATTAAACTGCGAAAGCGTAATAAACAGATAAACTCCAATATGCGTTGGGACATTTGGACTACATGAATCACAAACATTTTTGTCCGGTGTAGGGATTGAACCCAGAACTCTCAGCACAATGGCTGTAACAAGGCGACCATTCAAAATACTACGCCATTCTTCTAGTCAATAGTCAAGAAATAAGTTTAAAAGCATTGTAACTAATATTATGAATGCGAGTATGAGTTGTTTGTTTGTAATAATTTCACGCCTTAACTTCTTTACTGATCATCATGAAACTTCGAATAAACTTTGTTAGTGGTACAGAAAAAAGTGCATGAGGTACCTTTCATCCAGAAAAAAATACGAGGTGAATTTCCATTTTTCTCAAAAACTATTTATTTATTCATCAATTTCTATTTTATCCCTTTTCAAAGTAGTCCCCCTCAGATATAATACACTTGTGCCAGCGTTTTTTCCAATCCTCGAAGCAGTTCTGATATGCACTTTGTGGTATGTCTTTGAGCTCATTCAGCGATTCGGTTTTAATATCCTCAATCGTCGCTAAACGCCGTCCTTTCATGGGTCTTTACAATCTTGGGAACAGGAAAAATTCGCAGGGGGCCAAATCTGGTGAATACGGTGGCTGAGGCATGATTACGGTGTTTTTTTTGCCCAAAAAATTACGGCGCTTTTAGTTAAAATTCAGCAATTTTGGAACGAACTTCGCTGCCACGCGCTTCATGCCTAAAACATCCGAAAAGATTGCATGGCATGAGCCAAGAGACATGCCGACATTCACAGCAACTTCTCTAATAGTGATTCGACGATTCTCCGTACCTAACAATTTTCTTCACTTTCTCGACATTGTTAACATTTCAAGTGTTTTTGACCACTTAATTCCATTTTTCACACAAAATTTGATGCAAATGCTTTGATCATGTTTTTTGACAGCAGAAAATCGCCGAACACGCAAAACACTTCTAACTTGTATGCTTCTCACAAACAAACTAAATATGCTATATAGCTGAAACTGTGAACATGTGTTCGAGACGAGTGTACCAACATAACAAAATACGATAATCGAATGTACGTAGACCCCGAAATTTGAAAATTCACCTTATTTTTTTAACAGACCTCGTACAGTTACTAGGCAAAAACTAGTCATTAAATATACCCTTAGGTATTTGCAGTTCACGGTTGACCTTTTGTCGCTAATCACAGCGTCGTTGTAACTGCTCGTGGGAAGATATTAGCTGAAGCTATATTTGGAGGTACACGATCGATGTAAATCTATGCAGTAGGACAAACTCGGGCAAATTTAAATAAATTGCGTGATAGTCAAGAATTAATAGAGAGGTGGTAAACAAACTGTGTGTTATTAAGCGGTTACTGAAAATTATGGAGGCTTGCATCACCTGGGGTTATGGTAAGTGTAAAGGAAAATGGTTACTGGTCTCTTGGATTGGTGTATCTCAACAATGGTGATATCCTTGGGTGAGCACGTAACAATTCCGGACAGCGTACCTGGCCTTTCTTTAATATGCCAATGGTCTTTTGTTGATTGCAATCTCCTTAAGAAGCCTGGCACATCTTCCGCAAGAATATATCACAAGGTTCAGCGGCGACCGTCTTTTCAGACGGTCACAGCTGAAGTTAAGTTAGAAGTTCTACCCCAGGCTGCTCTAGTTTGAGCGACAACATTGTGTCTAGTCAAAAAAAACTGGTATACAAAGGTTTTGAAACGAGGATAGTGGCAAAAAAATGCGTTTTCCTGTCAAGATATTGTCAAAAGCAGCTCGGAGTTTTGGCCGCCGCCGCCGTGACCAAAATTCGGTCTGCAGGATCTTATTGTTTTTATTATTTTAGTCTCATTGGTTCTATGGCTAATGTGCATGGCTGGGGATTATTACACCGAATCACGAATCGAGCCAAAGAGCCTTGCTCATCTACCTGCACAGCAAATTGTTTTTGGCAGAATCGATAACCTGCAACAGATTGGCTACCCCTGGATTTGGATCTTTGGAGATTTAACTAAACCGTTTGCCTAATATCAAGATTACACAAGAATAAAAAATAAACGTCTCTCAGTATACTTCTACACAAATAGACGATTGTATTATCTTTCAAAACTACTATAAGTAGATTCAAGACTTGTATAAGTCTGCCATTTCCAAATGTAAAACGATTCCTTAGGAACATAATAAATTAAGTTCCAATTTCAAATATTATCGGAGAACGACGGTTGTTGTCGGCGCAAACGAAGATAAACGACGTGCCATATATTTGCTCGTGACAGCTGAGACTGATAGATTTAAAGGGTCTTGTTCTTCCTGTGTCCATGAAACAGAAATATTCTAACGGGTAATCGAACCTTGATGATGAATGACCATGATGTTAATACGACTCTACCGATCATCGACAGTATTTCAAACACCATATCTTCTTTTTATGGTTCCCTACGTCAAAGAGTCCTTATAGAGTCACATCTTTGTTTATCTGTCCGTTTGTCAAGATTCTTTTTCTCAAGAAAACGTGGCGATATTAAGTTTAATTTAATGTCAAATACTCAATATGCAAATACTAGGAGCTGTGAAAATATCAAACTTCTAAGTTAACACAATTAAAAGATACGGTCGTTTATGGCATTTTTTGACACACGAAACTTGGCAAAATAGCCATGTCTTATATCACAAGTAACAACATACAAAAATTGTAAATTTGTTGTTAAATAATAAAACAAAAATGAAATGCGTTTTTAAGATTAAAATAAAAATAATTGTTTTTATGTGTATTTTAGACTATTGTCCCCTTCGGTTTCACCTACGATTATGATTACAGCTTCGCTCTTATGGCTTGTAGCATGGTCTTATACATCTTAGCCTATGTTTCTTCTTGATAGAGTTTCTTGAGAGACCTTTCTAAAGGAGAAAGATTTTTAAATTGGTCACATAATTTTAAGTGTACTCATTACCAAGAAAACAAATATTTTCTCTTATTCATAATATTAGTGAAGATATAGAATCCTATGTGTTCGACCGATTTTTGCCAGACTTGGACGGGTACAAACGTTATTGCATAGGATGGGCCAGACAAAACGCGGCTGTCTACCGTGGATGACAACGGACAGACAACGAAACGCTCAAAAATAACCGTAAACTTAAAAAAAACAATGCACAGAGCATTTTAATAACACAATATGACTAGATTATTCCTTTACCGTTATCGATGTGACGTCATCTTTGAATAGCTATTCGAAATAAAAACATTACTTACAATTGCGATTGGGAGAACCTTACTTGGCTAATATCGTCGAACAATGGCGATTACGTAATTTCTTTCACATAACCTAGGTCATAAGCATTTACCATGAGACAAGATGCCCGTTTGTTTTTAAAATTGAGTATTGAACATTATTTACATTATGTTATACATAATATTGTCTTCTGTTTACGCGAATGTTATTCATTGAAATGAAACTACTATAATACGGATTTTATCGCGTTGTTTATTTATAACTGTTTACAAAATTTTGAAAATATTACCCTACTACTACTATTGATTTTATTTTACTAATTTATAAGCTAAATAAAATTATTTTAACTATTAAATCTATTTATTTTTGGTTTACACTTTCCCCGACGTTTCGGTTGCTTTTCAGCAGCCATGGTCACGGGGAGACTCGGGGAAAGTGTGATAAATAAACAACGCGATAAAATCCGTATATAGTAGTTTATGTTATACATTTAAAATAATTTAAGTCTCGAAGTTAGGTGTTCAGATAGAGACGTATTTTTGTCCAACAAGTGAAGTAAAAGTGGGCGTCAAGTAGTATCAAGAGGTTAACAGGAAAGCAGAAGATAGACGTGGCAATTTCTCCACCGAAAAGAGCTACGCTCTTAAATTAAAGACGGTAAAGACGGAGTAACATTTTGCTCAACTCGGGAATCGAGCCTTGAGTCACAGGATTGATCACAAACATAAACATAACATTACACCAAAGCACGGGACCTCCGCAGCAGTTTGATATTCTCAGCTCTCAAGAACACCAAAAAAGATTATCGACCATGAACCGAACCTATAACCCTCATAGCATTAACATACTAACCGCTAAACCGCATGACATCTCTGTCTAAAAAATAAATAAATTACCTTGACGGAATTGAACACTGACCTTAACAATGAACATATCATCGTATGGTACTCAACAAACTCGGTATGCAGATCGAACGTAAGATGTTTGCTGACGAACAGGAAACTGCGCAGCATCCGGTAGATAAAATCTCTTAGTGATCTTACGACTTCCTTATGTATTCCAGACGTATACGCGTGGGCATTCTAAGAAAGACCATTAAGTAAACAAAGACCTATACATTCACAAAGGGGTAGGCAGAGGTCTGTTACACTTAAATTTGACTGCACGGATGGCGCAGTGGTTTCAGTCGTCGCATCGCCACTACTATTGCGCCCAGTGTTATGGGTTCGAAACCCACACGGGACAAAACTTTGTGTGATCCATAAATGGTTGTTCCGAGTCCGGATGTTTTTTGTGTCCGTTGTTTGAATGTTTGTAAAGTCCCTCGCGACACAGAAATTAGTATTCCTAGTTCCCGAACTAAGAATGATAATTCCTGTACTTTTAAAAAATAAATATTCAAAGACTTGCTTATATCAAAAGGGGTAGGCAGAAGAGTATAAGACTCAAATTTTGCCAGCTAAGATTTATGCCACTGGACCAGAGGCTATTCTAATATAGTATTATTTTTCTTTATTTAAAAAAAAATACTTATTATTTAACACTGACCTTTATTAACAAGTCTGGACATTATAACGAGGAAAAAGACAATTCATGAAACTGTACTTGAACCTGCGATCTCGACAAACAGTTCAGTCCTATAAACGATAGATGGCACTGATCGTCTATAAACCCTAAATGGGCTTTTCAATCCCTATTATAAAGCCTGCAATATATGTTGGCCAAGCGTAGGCCAACGCGAGCGAAGGCAAACTGATACAAGGCAAGTACTACCGTCTACACGTTCGGCAAGTTTAAAGAAAACCAATGCAAACGGCCAATGAAGACGAGCTTTGTGGAGCTGTCCACACGTTAGGCGCTGTCGGTCTTAATTGAGCATTGAAACAATATGGACGTTGTAAATGTTATTGCAGTTGCTGGTATTTATTTGATTATGGCACTCCAACGACTTATTCACGAGTAATGAGCGCATATAATTATTATATCAGTGTATACCTACCGTAGCAGACTTGTAAAAATAATACATTTTGTACGTATAACGATGTTCGTCAAACGCTAAATGGCAGCCGGACCAACATGTGGACGCTATTGGCCGAGCGCAGGCCAACGCCTTTGATTTGTGCAGAAAAACCGACACCGCTCGAAATGAGACGAGTGGTCGCGAGCGACTGCAAGTTGTTACAAGCTACGCCAATTGAGCTCTATACACGTTGGCTATTGGCGTTGATACCAAGCACTGACAAGGCAAAGCAAATACACCGTCTATACGTTGGCATTGGCTGTCACTCGGCAACGTTGGCCCAACGTGTATTGCCGGCTTAACACATTGAATAGCTTAGTTAGTAAAGCGACAAGGTACACTATGTCGAGGTCGCGAGTTCTACTCCAGTATGATGGATTGTCTTTTTCCTCGTTTATAATTTACACTAGCTTTTGCCCGCGGCTTCGCTCCCGTACAAGTAGGTTAGGTTATGTTAGTAACAGAACTTTACTTTTAAATTAAATATAGTCTATGTTATTCGTTAATAATAACGCAAAAGGCGAAAAAATTTTCAAATTCTGTTGAGTAGTTTTCGAGTTAAATCGTTAGAAACAAACATTCAAAAATCTAATCTTTCCTCTTTTTAATATTAGTACAGATATAGATTATTACTTAACAAACTTACCTTAGTATCGTAATAGGTTCGTTCCTTATCAGGTAGGAATTAAGCCTGATTAATGTAGATGACATGCACTTTTACCCAACCTTAATCAAGACGATGGCGTATTGTTAGTCAATCGGATTCATTTTGCAAAGAGGAAATAAGGAAATTCGCTATTTTCCTCAACCCAAAATATAACAAGGAAATATCCGTCTTCAGATTTGCTCACGGCTTCGCCCGGTATGCGTGCCTGTGGGATGTATATACCGGGATAAAAATATCTTATGTACTAATCCAGAACTTAGTCTATCTTTATGCTAAGATTCATCTAAATTCGTTCAATAGTTAGCGCGTGATTGAGTTACAAACATCCTAACATCTTCTCAACTTTTCACATTAAAATAATCAATAGGACTGTTAAAAATAGACGGCACAAACACAATAATTACGGATGACAAGATTCAATTCAACTCATACTCACAGAAATTCATATATTTAGCAGGGATAGCTCAGTGGAGAGACCAACAGACTGCAATACAGAGGGTCTCGGGTTCGAACCCACGGCGCACACCTCTGACTTTCGGAAGTTATATGACTTTTGCGTATTGATTGACAATTATCGCCTGCTCCGTGCCTCAGAGAGCACGTTAAGCTGTCGGTCCCGGCTGCCACATGAACATCTATGGCAGTCGTTATTGGGAAGTCAGTGCCCTATAATATCCTGATACTGGTCTAGCCTTAGGGTATCGATAGCCTTCGGGTTGCGGAGGTCAGGTGGCAACCGCTCCGTGTAAAAACTGATATCCAGTCAAATCCGGTTAGACTAGAAAAGCCGACCCAAGTGTCTTGGGAATAATAAAGGCGATAGGGAGAAGACTCACAGAAATTCACAGAATAGATCTGTGCGTATAGCAAAATACAATCAAGTTTGACTGCACGGTTGCCGTAGCGGGCAAGCAGTCTCTACTACCACCTATTGCATGCGACAATTATTTGAGATCCTTAATTTTAAGAATGCGCCGAGCGTAAGATGCGGTTGGACTGAATGACGAGCTCGATATTCAAATCGGCGCTCCATACAATATAGTAAAATTGTATGAAGGATTTGAAGAGCTTTTTTGATAAATATGTATCTTTTTGTCAACCAATAACTTAAATACTTGGGACGGACAAATTGTAATATATAATAATAATGTAGTATATTTATGTTTCGTTTACGCTGTAAAATAGGATAGATTTTTACTGTTATAATCTAAAAATCACGTAACACGAGCTTATGTTTTTGCATTTTTAGTGGAAATTTACGTAATTTTGTAGGTGATAATATTAATTATTTTAAGTTTTTTACACGGAGTAATTGTAAACACATTCATTGTTGTTATGGTAAATGTATTAAACAAATTTATTAAACAAAAAGTGTAGATTTTATCAACTTAACTGTGACCGCCTGTTTTGGCACATTTCGCTCGGCGCAGTCATAATCTATACTAATATTATAAAGCTGAAAAATTTGTTTGTTTGGTTGAACGCTTATCTCAGGAACTACTGGTCCGATTTGGAAAATTATTTTAGTATTGGGTAGCCCATTTATCGAGACAGGCGAATATCACGCTATATTATATAATATCACGCTACGACCAATAGGAGCGGTGCATTAATGAAAAATGTTGCAAAAACGGGCAATTTCTTTTATGTGAAGAAGACGTAGTTGCGCTATTCGGCTAGTAAGGATTAATTTAGAACTTAAACGTTCAAATAATGGAAACAAAGAGCACTCCGACTAAGAACCACTATTTTTGCAACTGACAATTTTTTATCCCTCGTGAGGATCGAACCCTCACTTGGAGCATTGTCACCGGCCAATAGACCTCTTAAACCACAACGGCATCCGTGCAGTCATATTATAATATAATAATAATATAATATTCTATCACATACACACAACACCATCTAGCCCAAACTAAGCAGATCTTGTACTATAGGTACTAGACAAAACATACATATATAATCCTTTTTTTTTTGTTGTAAATACATACATATTATACATAGAACACTCAACCAAGACAAACATCCATGTTCATGCACACAAACAAATGTTTGACTTGTGCGGGAATCGAACCTGCGACCTCAGGCGCAGCAGTCGGTTACACTAACCACTACGCCATCGAGACCGAATATGTATTCTAAGTCTGGATGGAATATGCGTCCGTAAACTATATGTTTGTAAAGTTCGCCGCGACACAGAGCAACAATCCCTGACGTGATAGAAGTCTATTAAAAAAATTACTTAATGCAGTAATATAAAGTCAGTGACTGCGTATATACATACATATATCGATCGCCTACACTAGAAAAACGCTAGTAAACGGCTTAAGACACCATACCTATTTAATATGGCACTATAACTTTACCAAGTAAAGGAAAACATTTGCAACGTAAAAAGTGGCATTTCCTCTTAACCACTGTTACGAATGTACCGTAATGAATGCAACTCACGTCAATAAACAATCTATATTAACCTTGGTGTACAAAGAAACCTTTGATTGTTTTGTAAGAGGCAGAGTTTATTTACAAAACTGTTCCGGTGAAAATGTCCAATGATTCATGTCGTTTACGCCAATATAGTTACACCATGTTACGGAGTATTAAATGCAGGACAGAAAAATAACACTACGTCACAGAGTATTAAATGCAGGACACCCAAAAAAACACCATGTCACGGAGTATTGAATGCAGGACACCCAAAAAAACACCATGTCACGGAGTATTTAATGTAGGACACACAAAATAACACCATGTCACGAAGTATTAAATGCAGGAGACCCAAGAAAACACCATGTCACGGAGCATTAAATGCAGGAGACCCAAGAAAACACCGTGTCACGGAGGATTAAATGCAGGACTCACAAAATAAAACGATGTCACGAAGTATTATATGCAGGACACAAAATTGTTACAGGATAAATGCGCGAGTGATCCCTGCGCCCCGGCCACCGATTGTGAGAATAAATACCATGGTAGGTTTAGTCGGTAGGACCGGGATATCGCCATCTTTTCCCGGGTGAGCCCGACATACCCCCTCCGCCGCCCTTGCGAAGGGGTATGCGTCAAAGCACGTTAAAAAAAGAAAAGGCGCAGAAGTAACGTGTTGAAATAAAACGGCTCTCCTGCTGCCAGATTTAAATGAGAAACAATTACGTCTGGCGACAATCCAACAACTGCTATAAACAAAAGTGAAAATCTTTACTAATATTATAAAGCTGAAGAGTTTGTTTGATTGTTTGTTTGGTTGAACGGGCTAATCTCAGGAACTGCTGGTTTGAATTGAAAATTATTTAAGTGTTGGATAGCCCATTTATCGAGGACGGCGATAACATCACGCCATGACCAATAGGAGCGGAGCATCAATGAAAAATGTTGCAAAAACGGGGGAAATTCTCTTATGTGGAGCAGACGAAGTTGCGCGGGTCAAGTAGGTAGTAATAGATAATATATTAATGTGTCTAAGGCCACAGTTTATATTAATATTTTCCCTAAAACACGAAAATGTGAAATCTCTTGTTCTATAATTTTCTTTGGGCGTAGTACAGACAGCGACACATCAACCTAGACTGTTTGGGCTTTGAACTATTAGAAGTTGAACACTGCGAATCGTGCGAGAGAGTGCGTTATATTTTTGTTTAGCTCTATCCTTACGATTACATTGACACCACTATGCACTGTCCCTTTCCGACAAATCTCCATTTTGTATGTAGCGTAGGCGTTTATAGGGTGTCTAACTTAATGTGTAGCCTGTGTCCTTTTTGACTTGGACCTACCGGGATAGTCTATACGAAACATAACTAAGTTATATAAATAGAACAGTAATCTAATATTATATACTAATATTATAAAGAGGAAAAATTAGATTTTTGTTCGTTTGTTTGTTGGTAAGAATTTAGCTCAGTTTCCTACATAACATAACCTACTTTTACGCGAGCAAAGCCGCGAGCCAAAGCTATTATGGTATATGTTCCGGACCTACAAAACAGCTGCAGAAAGGGGCCTTATACAGCACTGCCTTTATAGACTACTACTAGATATTGAAGTCTACAAAGAGTATACCATGTTTAATATGTTGCGATTAAGACGGTATATTTGAATTCCTACATAACCGGGCAGTGCCCAAAACTAACATGGACGCTATATGAATAGCAGAACATTAATTTATTAACAAACGTTGAATTAACCTCCCAAATTATTCATTCAGGTCACACTGTGACATTTGTGAATGTCAATATGTCGTTTATATACATAAATATATATCGAATTCATGTGCACATTTTTTTAATACTTGTCTGCTCCTAATTTATTTCGGTAAGGATGAAACAAAATATTATTTAATTAGGTACACAATCAATTTGACTGCACGGATAGCGAAGTGGTTTGGTCGCCTCGCCACTGTCACTGCGCCGAGTGTTGTGGGTTCAAATCCCACACGGGACAAAATTTTGTGTGATCAACAATTGGTTGTTACGAGTCAGGCTGTTCTTTGTGTCCGTTGTTTGAATGTTTGTAAAGTCCCCCGCGACACAGGATTTTTTCCTAGTGCGGGAGTTGTCATGTTTAAAACAACAAAAAAACAAGTTTGATGTTGTTTGCATGTAAAAGAAAAACTAGTTTCCTTTTTAAAAGTATTTATACTTACCAATGTTAATATTATACAGAAGCAATAAACATACCAACATATTAACTTTAATTTAAGCATTTCATTAAAACCGTTGCCTGGAAAAACGAATAATAAATCTATCTAACATAAGGACTGGAACAGAATCTATCCAATATATTATAATATATTTGTTGTTAATATTGAGCCGAATAAACTAACCTAATCTACATCGGTCATACTTACTTCATAAATATTTGTATTAGATATTTTTTTAATATTAGGATTATGTGGATCACGTATTGTTTTATCTTATCAGATTCCGCCTCTAGTGTGTAATCATAGGCTTGGTTAGGTTGCTAAGTTATGGAAAAAAGAAAGTCTTTGACAGTGTCGCCATTTCCTAACAGAGGCATTCCGATAACACTAAGCCCATCTCGGAATCCACCAACCAAAGATATAAATCATAGATGCGTCCTACTACGTTAAAATATCACCTTTCTGGACGTTATCATCTGACAACACCAACATAACATCTGAATTATAGATATGTCGGAACGGCAATACTATTAATTGGGACACTAGCGCCATCTAGTGACACAGAAAGGCATTAAGGCGGAACGCCAGCGCCGTCTAGCGGCGCTAGACGGAGTCTACGAGGCGGCGCGAGGGGCGAACAGAGCCCAGTCTACGTGTTACCGTCGACCAGCGCACACCTCGTAGAAACTGTCTCGCGTTTCGTAGTGATAAGTGCTCTTAGTGTGAAGTAGTTGTTAGTTGAATTCGAATACAAGGTATCTGACTACCTACGTATATCTATTAATTGAAACCAACATTTTCCACTGCACGCCCACGTGCTTTGATTCTATACAATGGCTGATAAGGACTAAATAAAACGCTGCTAATCCGACAGATAGATGTTCACGCTCACTCTTATTGAGAATTGTACACTATCGTTTTCTAACCGTGTGAGCTTATGCTTCTTAATATGTCTATACTAAGAAGCATAAGCTCACAAAAAGCGTCCGCTTTTTGGCGCTATCTAAATACGGTGCACACCTATGCATGGTTCAAATCTTAGCAAATTCATCCCACAGGAGTAAGGAGGTATTAACATCTCTGTCCGGAACATAACCTTCCGCAAGATGCAATCATACATACCGACAACGATATACGTCACAAATCGCAATAGATAATGATGACACATTGTTTTAATGTTTTCCTCAATAACCGAACGAGTTAACGTGCACTGTGGTTTCCTAGAAGTTAGCGTCATACTACCGATTAACGTATGTATTTGATAATGACGTATATGTCTCTGCGTATTAGTTACCGATAATACCTTTTGCATTTAAAGCTGTTCATCAGTGACGTAAGGACTCTTGGGAACCTTACGTCATTTAAAGATGGAGGATTAATTTTTAATTTATAAAAGACAACGCCCGCACTAGGAATCACTACCGTGCCGTGGAAGACTTTACAAACATTCAAACAACGGACACATAGAACACGCGGTCTCGGAACTATTAGTCCTAAACACAGGCTATCCTGTAGCCTATCTAGGACAACAGTACTCCTCCCACAAAATTGTGAATCCAAATTAAACTATTGATGTAACATGCTAATGTAAAAACTATACCTACAATCCTTTTTGTGTAAATAAAGTTAATATTCTTATTTGTGGATCACACAATATTTTGTCCTGTGAGGGTTCGAACCCACAACACTTAGCGCGGCGGCAGCGGTGACGCGACCACTTAAACCACTACGCCATCCGTGCTTTAGTCCCTCGTAAAACAGAAAGTAATCTTAACGTGGGAGTTACTTTTAAAATATTATTTATAGACATAAATAAGATATATACGCCCTTTCTCGAAATAGCTTTTCAAGCAAGACAGGTACTTAACTTTTCGTACATATTAAACCACGACGGCCTCCCTAAAATAAAATTTCGCAGCTGAACTTTGCTCAAAGCATTGAATATTTGATATCTCTTGTAAAAACGTCATTAAAACAACATCACTAACGTCTAACTTTTATGATTACTTACTAAAATTCACAACAAGGACGAATCCATAAAAATGCCGTCGTGTGATCACCCTAGCTAAATGTCAATGCAAGGTATGACGTCACAAGTGACGTGTAAATACGAAAACGCGATGTTTGTGAATGTTGAAAATACAAAGATTATGAGTCACTGTGGAATAAACAGTTAATTTTGGCAATGCCTATTTTAGGAAATTCCCAATACCAGTATTGAGTCTAAAGATCTAGGACTAATAATATCCATTATAATAATGTTCTCTAGCCGGAGTTTTAGACGGAGTATTAATCACGGCGGTTGCCGGCGGATCACGGCGACGGACTTTTGTATAGATGCGCAGAAGATATTATAGTACACAAGTGTATGCGCAAACACAAGTGCACTATCTATTCCCTAACTCTCATACCCCGATTGATGGCTATCCGACACGACCACAGAAAGATGCAGGAACTTAACGTGCTTTTTGGCTGTCATAACGTCAACTACCTAAATACCGAGGGCTATTAAGAATATTTCGTTCAGTCAAAATATTTAAGGATTTCAATTGGCTAACCGAGGTCCGTAGCCAGGGCAATAATCTATACTAATAAAGCTGAAGAGTTTGTTTGTTTGTTTGCTTGAACGCGCTAATCTCAGAAACTACTGGTTCGAATTGAAAAATTATTTTCGTGTTGGATAGCCTATTTATCGAGGAAGGCTATAGGCTATATAACATCACGCTACGATCCACAGGGGCGGTGCAGTAACGATAAACGTGGGTGAAACCGCGGGAACATCTAGTTATGCCAACACATAATTTAATGAATTTCTTGTATATTAAACCATCGTAGTGATTACGAGGCGCCCTATCACAGGGGACCTAAAACACAGCTGTCAATTGTTGTAAAGCCAGACATAATTGAAAATCTGTTGTGTCTAGCGCCCGTGTGCCGCTGCTACTCAATAGGGTAAATATGGCGGCAAACTTCAAGGAGATAACTGAGTATTAGACACTAGCTTTTGTCTGCGGCTTCGCTCGCGTAAAAGTAGGTTAGTTTATGTTAGTAACTGTACTATATTTTTGAATAATATATAGTCTGTGTTACTCGCCGATAATATAGCTTTTTAATGGTGAAATGTTTTTTTAAATCGGTTGATTAGTGTTTTAGTTAGAGCTTTACAAACAAACAAACAAAATATCAAACCTTTGCTCTTTAGAATATTAATCTATCTATTCTATAATAAAACTGTAGTGGTGAAAAAATCTGTACATTAAAGATATTTTGACGAAAATTTGCTGAAAAAGCTATAAAAATGCTAAAAACAATATTTGATAATTTTTGGAATTTATGACTGTCTATCTTTCCAAACGCTTTTCAAAGAAATTTGTGAGCGATACTATCACTGGTGGAGATGGTTATCCGACCTACCGCCGACGACATCCTCAAAATGGTGGTTTCACAGTGGAATTGACTATTGGTGGTCAATCTGTTGAGGTTGATAACAGGTGGGTGGGTAGTCCCATATTCACCAGTTTTATCCAGGGCTATGCAAGCCCATATAAATGTAGTCATGCTCCAGTGTAGAATCAATAAAGTATATATGCAAGTATGTCAATAAGGGAAGTGATCAAGCCACATTTACTTTGCAGAGTACGTACAGAGACGAAGTACAACAGTATCAGTCGGGACGGTACATTAGTACTTCTGAAGCTGTGTCGCGAATCTTAGCCTTTCCTATACATGAAAGATATCCTCTCATTTAGATGTACATTTAGAAAATGGACAACGTATTAACTTCGACATTAATAACGTCACAGAACGCTTAGAAAACCCCTGACAAACTACACTTTTAGCTTATTTTAGTTTAGGTATGTCAAATTGACGATTTTGCCAAAACTTTAATATACAACGAAGTGCCTTTGTACTACACTTATAATAAACAATTAGGTTAATTTACTAGGCGTCGACGTGGTCAACCAGTAGAAGGATGGCCGAGGATATTTCGAGAACATGCATTAGGCCGAGTTTATATTGTTCATCCAAATAATAGCGAGTGTTTTTATCTTCGTTTATTGTTGCACACGGTTCGAGGCCCCACGTCATTTGTTTCATTAAGAATATACAACGATATTGAGTACACTACTTCCCAGGCTGCCTGCAGAGCGCGTGGTATACTTGGTGATGACCAGCACTAGGACCTGATTATAGCTGAGGCATGCGTTAATGATAGTCCAAGCCGACTTCGACATTTATTTGCACTCATGTTGGTTTTCTGTGCACTCTCAGATCGATCCCTTTTATGGGAGAAGTATCAAAATCCATTATGTGAAGACTTTTTAAGGGCTCAGCATGGCAGCAATTCCGCTGTCAATTTAGGTTTGCGATCCCTTAAGGATATTGTTACTGCAATTGGGGTCAACGACCTCAAACAATATGGACTACAAGGGCCAGAAGCTATTGCTGATCAACATAGAATTAATTGGAAATATGCCGAAGAAACAGGGTATTGTGTAGAAGACATGACCACAATTATTGGCGATAATGTCCCGAAGTTGAGAACCGAGCAATAGCTCATATTTGACTTTGCCATGAGCACAGTACATAATAGAGAGGGAGAAATGTTTTTCTTCGACGGCCCTGGTGGAACTGGTAAGACTTTTCTTACTAGAGTCATTGTCGCGGAGGTAAGAAAATAAGGAAAATTGCTTTAGCAGTGGCATCGTACGGTATTGCAGCAACTTTACTTCCCAGTTGAAAAACACCTCACACGGCCTTCAAAATTCCAATCGATTTAGACAATAACGAAAACCCCGTATGTGACATATCACGCAATAGCGAGAAGGCTAAAGTATTGCAGGACTGTAGTCTTATCGTTTGGGATGAGTAAGTCATAAAAAAGAGCTTGAAACTGTTGACAGGACTTTACGGGATATACGTAGAAACGATCGTGCTATGGGAGGTATCACCGTCTTATTTTGTGATTTCCACCAGACGTTACCTGTGGTAAATAGAGGTACAAGAGCTGATGAAGTGAATGCCTCCATGAAACGTTCTGCCCTTTGGTCTAACATTTCAAAATTCGCTCTTACAGTGAATATGAGAGCAAGAAGTGGTGAAAATCCTCAGGCACAAGAGTTTGCTGATAGTCTCTTGGATATCGGAGAGGCAAGAATTCTCTAAGAAATGGGTCAAATAAGCCTGCCATCCTCTCTGTGCTCAATGGCTTTTAACGACATAGAGCTTATATATCGTGTTTATGGAGATCCATCCCATATAAAGTGATATAACACAAAAAGAAAATACATCGTTATGTCAGCGGGCAATCTTAACACCCAGAAATTACCAGGCCAGAGCATTAAATTCAAAATTTTTATCAGATATACCGGGAGATATGGTGACCTACACGTCAATCAATACTTTAATCGATCAGGGCGATTCTGTCAATTACCCAATAGATTTTTTTCTTCCAGCGCCCAATATTTCACTAAAGGTTGGTGTCTGAATCATGCTCTTGCGTAATCTGACTCCACCAAATTTATGCAATGGGACTCTCCTGAAGGTCATCAATCTTCAGCGAAGTATTATTGAAGCCTAGATTTTATCTGGTTGTGGAAGTGGGGAAATAATTTTTATTCCCCGTAACCCCCTAATACCTAATAATTTTCCGTTCCAATTTAAACGAACTCAATTCATACCGGGAATTGAATCTTGCTTCGCAATGAAGATAAATAAATCGCAGAAACTTCAAACAGCTGGAATCGACCGCCGAACATGTTGCTTTTCACATGGTCAGCTATACGTAGCATGTTCAAGAGTTAGTAGTAAAAATAATTTATATATTCTATGTGAAGGTGGCAAAACAGTTAATGTTGTGTATAAAGAAATTCTCTAAAATTTCAAAATCAAGGTAAAAAAGGAATAAATATTAGTCACGTTTAGCAGAAATGTCATGCTGCTTAAATCCCAACATTTACGCGAACGAAGTCGCGGGCACATCTAACAGACTATAAAGTCTGGTCACCGGTAACTATAGCCGCTTAAAGCGTTGAGGAATGCTACAATCACTAAATAATAATTAGGTCCAATTTCAGCATTACACGGTAAATAAAACGTAGATTATGTACAAAGCCCAGTGATGGCAGTCTGCCAGCTCCTCTGTGTAATAAGCCAAGCTTAATGCTCTATGATAAATCAGTGAAAACGAAAATATCTAGTTCATACATTGTTGTGTCGTTTAGACGCCATTCTGTAAACCTTGAACGTAGCCTTCACACTCTTGGAAGTGACACATTATCGAAAGATGAATAGGATAGTTGTCTATGTTTGATTTTGTACATCATTTTATACAGAAGAGCAAATAACAATCGAAATAAAAACAGTATCAAATTTTTGGTTGCTAAAATAAGAGAGTAATATTTTAAATTTGGATATAAGAAAAAGTGGAGGTGTAGCTGGGTATGTCGCTATCTCCCTCAGCTTCAATAAAATAAGGGTTACGTCACTGGTTGCCTCTCTGTTATAAATAAGGAAGTAATTAATATTTTAAGGATATAAAATATGAGGTCGTAGTGGGATGGCTTGCTATCTCCTTCGCACAGCTGCGGTTAAATAGTAGTTACGTCACTGTTTGTATCGTGCAACTTTTTTCGATCTATAATAAGGGGTTATTGTCAAACGACTACCAGATTTAACCCTGGTATCTTCTTTATATTGTCAATAAATTTCAAAATTTCTTAGCTTTAGAGGTTTTTTAGTGTAACTACATGACTTAAATAATAAAAATAGTGAGTTATCTACCGTATAAAAAAGACAATCAACAATTTACTACATAGTCACGTGCCTGTTTCCCCGAATAAGTAGGCAGTGGTGTACTACACCCACGGGTTGGGCAATGTTATTGAGTGTTCTGTCCAAAAGTCTTAGGAACGGTATGGAGCCTATTACGATCTGTAACCATAGCTGCTTTGAAATTAAACACTTTATACGGATTTTGTCGCGTTGTTTATTTTACTTTAAGCACTCTTATTACACAATTTTGAAAACTCCAACACTACTATTATTGAACTTTACTATGCTATTTAATTTAATTAAAACTATTAATATTTAAGTTTACACTTTGCCCCGACGTTTCGGCTGCTGTTTTCTACGACTTTTATTACTTTTACAAGTAACCTAAAAATATAATTCTTAACACTAAGTAATTAACAGATTTACTCTGGTAAAATAATCATTTAAAACAATATGTTTTCTGTTATGTGTATCATAAAGCAAAAATATTAAAGAAACGAACTTACGAGATTATAAGTAGAGATAGCCTAATTCGGCTTTATAGCTGAACGTATGTTCTGTCACATTTTAATTAATTTGAATATTACCTGTAAAAGAAAGAAAATAATGAGTGAATTTCATCAATTATGTTTGTAGGTTCATAATAATTTAAGCTCAATGTTAAAATTCATTATATTTATTTAGAAAACCGTCAGTGATATATTACATATATATTTTAATTGTAGTTAGAATTTTGTTGTCTGTCATTTGCCTTCATTTAAGTTCCTATTTTATTTATGTTTTAAATGTATATTTGTTCAGTGAAATATATCCACTTGACAAAATCTTTGTTATGATTTAGATGTTATAGATATCTAATAACATTCTAAATCACAACGACTGAGCGTTTACATGATCTCCAAGACATGTATTTTGTAAATGGTCACCCATCTATGTATGTATGGTGGCAACGTAGCTCTTTTCGCATATCAATCTATCTACTAATATATGCAACGTCACGGAGTCTATATATACAGGGTGATTTTGAAATCGTGTAATTCCTTTTAACCACGCATTCTACTGGTGATATAGAATAACCCTGACCATATTTTTTCTTAATTAGAATAATGGTTTCGGCAAAATTAGAGTACAGATTTTTTTCATGAAATGATTTCAAATAGTCATATTTTAACCACCTGACACAATCTTAAGATTTTGCTAATTTAAAAATAATAACATAACAATAACTGATGTCGTAAATAATAGGGGGCAATAAAAAGGACCGCCCGTTATTATTTACGACATTAATTATTAATATGTTTTTTTATTTTAATTAGTAAAAAATTAAAATTGCCTCGGTTGGTTAACATATGACTATCTGACACCATTTCACGAAAAAACGGAACATAAATTTTTCAAAAAAAATAATTCTAATTAAATAAAAATATGGTCAGGGTTATTCTATATCACCAGTAGAATGCGTGGTTAAAAGGAATTACACGATTTCAAAATCACCCTGTATATAGCAAGCAAGAAAGATTAGCGATCAAGAGGCCGTGGGTTCGAATCCTATCCATTGCATTACGAACGTGAATCCTCTTCTAATACATCCATTCTAGCTAAGCTAGAATTTATAATTTGTTACAAAAATTAGGAAACTTAAAAATAAACGTAGCCTTGAGTTAGTGTAATCAATTAGGTGCGCTTCTGTAGCGTAAAATCTATAACTGGTTCAATGTCCGGGTGTTTACATCATTCATCAATCTTACTGATTCATATAACATATTCTACGTATTAATTCTGCAAATGGTCTATCTGTGTGCCAAATCCGCTAAGCTGCTTATAAATAATATAATAATAATATTTATAAAATTTATAAACCGTCCTACTTCTGAGCATGAGCTTCTTCTTATTTCGTTTAAGGCATAGTCCATCACGCTGCAGTGTTTTAAGAAACCTATTTTTCCGCATATGATTAAAAAAACTGCTAGACATAATCATTTAAATGCAAGATAGAAAAGAAAGAAGGTAAGGGGAAGCAATGACAATAATTTCAGTCTAAATAACTTTTCCCAATACAGCAGAATACACGAGTAAAAAAAATCTAAATACAAAAAGCGTTTAGAAAGGAATCTAATAAAGCTATGAGATTCGTTTAAGCTCTCAAAGACACAACATGCAAGACACCATTAAAGTCCCTAATCTTGCGTATATTGCTAAGTTTCAGAAATAGTACACTATTTAACCTATTGAGTTGAAGTGGCACACCGGTGGCCAGACACAATAATTTATTAACTGTGTCTCGTTTTCTAAGACTTGACGAATGAATACGCCGTCGGCAGGGATTTAATTCTGACACCTTAGGTACAATCTAATTGTTGCCGAACCAAGCGGCTTTAAAGGAATTATCTCTGCTGTGGAATGAACTCCCTGCCGAGGTTTTCCGACAAGACTACGGTACGGGTTCTTCAAAAGGGGCGTTAAAAGATTTTTACAAGGTCGGCAACGCGCAAGTGATGCCTCTGGTGTTGCAGGCGTCCATAAGCTGTCCGGTGACCATTTACCATCAGGTGGGCCGTAAGCCTGATTGCCACTTTAGGAGTATAAAAAAAAAGAAATCGAAAAGTCAAAGATGCGTCCCTTGGGATCGAACTTGCGACCTCAGCATGGCAGTCCAATGATCTCCGACTAGACTATCGCTATTGAAAGTAAGATAACAATTACAAACTAAGATTCCCGCACTAACTTTCTTACAACACAATTAAGGTCATCGAATCGTCGTGAACCCACGACCTCCTACAATATTATCAGCTGATACTTGCCTTACCACTTATGAGTCATAATTTACACATAACTACACATATTAGGCGGTAATAACGATGACTCGGTCACCGGTCACGGTGACTCATGATTATTTAATCGTTATCTTTGAACGTTTACTGGCATTTTATCTATTGGTATGTTGAATATACTTTTAAATATTATTTCGTTGTGTGATTTTCTTGTTGTTTCTGTAGTATAGTTTTGTTTGTTTATTTTGAGTGTGAATGGACTCCGATTCCCGGATTCTAAGGTGTTGTTGCTTTTTCAATGTAATACAGATTCCGATGAGCCCGATAAACATGAGAAACTATTAGTGACAACAAGGGTAATTTAAATAAGTGCAGTAAAGCGCATGATACGTGTTCAGACAGACAAATATTAAAACGATTGCGTTTTGTTTTTCATAATATAGAAAGATTTATCACGGTAACTATGTAAAAATATGTTATTTTTGTACAACATAACATATTTTTAGCTCGATGTTTAACATTTTTATTACAAACTCATTTATGCACGCGGCATCGTCCGCGTTATTCCTATGGAAATAAATACTGGGATAAAGTGTATCGTACAATGTGTTAAAAGTTAATCCATGATATGGTCTATCTGCACCAAGTTTTATCAAAATCAGTCCATCATCTAACAAAAATCGAAACATCCTTATAACATTTCAGAAACTGGATCGTAATATTATATGGATGTTATAAACAATAATAAACAGTACCTACGCAATAAAGGAAGGGATATGTTTCCTTATAACAATAATAGAGCGAGCTGCAAAATAACAGATACATTATATAAACAAGAATTTCTTGGTAGATAACAACATTTCTACGTATTACATCTCATAAACACATCACTGTTTCGGGGCCAACCGTTCATCAGTTTGCAAACTACACACCACGTCCCGGATTCATTCATCCGACTCTGTGAAATCTAATTCACAAGACACTGCAGCAGTGTTATTAGGAATTACATTTATTTATATTAGAAGACGGAGTTTCCCTGCTGTATCGAATCAGAAACGATGAGATCTGCAGAAAAACTAAAGTTGCCGAAATAGCTCTCTGAATAGCCAAGCTGAAGTGGCAATGGGCACATAGCGCGCAGAACCAACGGCCGTTGAGGCAGAAGGATTCTGAAGGCCACGCACCGAAAGACGCAGTAGGGGTAAGCCTCCAAAAGTTGGACCGACGACCTAGTAAGGGTCGCGGGAACAAGTCTTCCAAGACCGGTCTGTGTGGAAAACCTTGGGGGAGGCCATGTCCCGTAGTGGACGTCTTCCAGAGATGATGATTCTATACAACCCGCACGTATCAATAACTATACACGCGATACTAAAATAACACCTACATTGTTGGACTGATATCTGGATATCCTTCAAGAATAGAGGCGTGAGACTATGCATGATTTTTTGTGGTAGTACATCGTTCTAGAAAAATCCTTTGTTAGTATAGGATCCCTAGTCTTATTAGTAAGCGGTCTCACCTATCATTTGATTAATGATTTATTCTATAAAATTTGAATGGGACAGTCAGAAGAAGAAAGGAACAGGGGTGATAAGACCTTCATGAAAGTTCTCTGTTCAAATAGGAGGTGTTACTCTCGAGAAAGGCTAGGTAACATTTAAGTTAAAAGATGAGTTAAAGTATTAGGGTTATTAATATATACACAGCTGGCAAAATGTGGACTTAATACATTCAACTTACCCTATCGGGTATAACAAAGGCGTAAAAATATGTACATGTCATAAAATATTGTGTTATGTTTACGCGAATGTTATACATTGAATAATACGAATTTTATCGCGTTGTTTATTTTAAAACACTGTCCTAAATAATATTATAATTGCGAATTTGAGTTTGTCTGTTTGTTTGTTACGCTTTCACGCCTTAACTACTCGACCGATCATCAACCTAAAATTTCGCATACACGTTGTTAGGGGAACAGAAAAAGCCTAGGGTAACATTCATCCAGAAAAAAGTTATCTTACTAATCTAACCTACATTTACGAAAGCGAACCCGAGGGGAAAATCTAGTAATTACATCATTTTTAAACTATTAAACTACTCTTTTTTTATACTTAAGAGCTTTGTTCTTGTCGGTGGAGTATACGCCATCTTTCTCGATTTTCGGCCAATACCTTGACCTCCTTATAAGACATGACCTTCGACTTTTCTTTTAATTATTGATCTGTAAATGCCTTTCTGGATCTGCCCCGTCCTCTCTTTCCTTCCACGTTTTCCTCTATGATGTTTATTATAAAGTCGTCATGTCATGTGGCCAAACATCTTTACTCTTCTGTTCTCAATTGCCGTCAAAATGTTGCGTTCTTCTTGGACAAGGCTACTACTGTTAAAATTCTAATATTTAAATCATTAAACTATTTAAATGTATGTATTGTGGCGTATGTATATACGCACAGGCAACATATGAGTTTATGAGGAACCTGGAATCGAACGGAGCATCATACGTCTAGCCGCGCCGAAAACAACTTACGAACTGAGCGACGCGCGAAGGTCCCACCATCCATTCTTGCCATCAGTACATATAGCTTTTCACACGAACATCAAGAACTAGCCTAACAACAGATCTGGCTCTCCCACAAAGGAAACACAAAGATGTCAATGTACTGTGACGTCATGCGGCTCTATGACGAATGTAGGGCGATACGGTTGAAAGGATATGCATAACTGTGAATGATAGATCAATGTGAAGCTCATGTTCTTGTGGCGGTCGTGAAGCATGACGTCATCGCAATGGACGTTGTATGAAGTCAGATTTTTAGCAAAGGAAAAAAGTTAAAAGTAAACGATACATGGGAAATGCTCACTGCTGCAGGCACAAAAGGCAGAGGGATATTAGAAGTGCCAGTATGTCTTGGCAACAGGTAAATGTAAATTCATATTATAGTTTAGTTACGATACCTTGACGTTCATAAGTCTTATTTTGTGACTTTAGTAACATTTCGATTTTTGCGAGGGAACATACCTATTTAAGTTGGCCCTCTCGATCGAGAAGAAAACATTATTAATAGCGGCACTCCAGAAATGTACATTGTCATGAGTACATTACAATGTACAATTGTATGTGTAGTAAAAGGGTTACAATTGAGTTTTTATTAATGAAATATTAAGTATATTGCTGTTCCTCTATTTTTTTCTGGATGGAAATATTTCATCCAGAAAAAGGATTAACCTCGAGGATAGAAATTTATTGACAAAATCTAGATTAACGCGAGTGAAGACCCGGCTAATATCTAGTTAATAAATAAAACTTCCTACTAGGGAAGCCCCATCTAATATTAATTTATAAATGCTTGCTGAAGGAGGCGCCTCTGTCACGAACGCTTCGCGCTAACCTCGTAAGTAGAGGAAACGGATACATTATACTTTTTTTATACGCAGAGTGAATTCGTTAAAGTAGCATTATAATGTTATAATATTTAATTAAAGATAAAATAATTTCTACACTATTGCACTTGATTATAAAATATAATATTGTCTAACGTTTACGCGAATGTTATAGGTACATTGAAATTAAAACTACTTTATACGGATTTTGTCGCGTTGTTTATTTTAGAACACTTTTTAACCCCCGTGTCTGTGTGTGTGTGTGTGTGTGTGTGTGTGTGTGTGTGTGTGTGTGTGTGTGTGTGTGTGTGTGTGTTTCTGTCTGTGGCATCGTAGCTCCCGAACGGATAAACCGATTTTAATTTTGTTTCTTTTTGTTTGAAAGGTGAATTAGTCGGGAGTGTTCTTAGTTATGTTTGATAAAAATTGGTCCAAGATGGCCACCGCCACAAAATGGCGAAAAAAATTCTTTTTTCACAACTCCCTCAATATGGGTGTCAAATTATATTACATAATTTTGAACTATAACACTACTATTATTGAACTCTACTACAATTTAAGCTATTTAAATTAATTAAAACTATTTATATTTAAGTTTATACTTTTCACCGACATTTCGGTTGTTTACAGCATGTTTACAGCAGCCTTGGTCAAGGGGAGACTAAGATGGTAGTTGTCTCAATGTTCTGAAGTATAGTTATTTCAATTACCCGAACATAATTTAATAATTTGTGTTCGTATTTACGCAGAATGAGCTTATAGTATAGTAAATAGAAACACAAATGATTAAATTATGTTCGGGTAATTGAAATAACTATACTTCAGAACATATTAGTATATGTATGTGAAAATTTGTGGAGATTTTCGTTACCTAATCACGCGCCAGCCCTTGAACTCGTTCGGATAAAACTTGGCACACAGATAGACTATATCTTGCATTAACATAAAGACTTTTATGTCGGTATGAGTTTCCATGGTATTCACGCGGTCTAAGCCACGGGCTGAAAGTAGTATTGGATACAATGCGCACATGACTATACAGATGACGTAGTGATTTTAGCTGGCACCTCACTTCTGCCACCGCGCCGTGTGTTGTGGGCCGCACACGGGACATTAATTTGTGTGATCCTCAATTCTTTGTTCTAAGTCTGGACGTTCTTTGTGTCCGTTGTTTGAATGTTTGAAAAGTCCCTTGCGACACGGGAATTATTCACTATTATATTAGTGCGGGAGTTGTCTTTTTATTTAACGGATGTCAGTGACAACTGCACACTACGCAAATATGACACTTATATTGTTGAACTGACGATTTTGGCTACCCTCAACGCCGACCGTCATTCGACACCTATATTAATAGGAACCTCTATTAATATATAGATGTTTTAATTATGAAGTTGCGTTTTGCATGAGGAAAATCGGTAACGTTATGGTTTTCATACTAACTACATTATATTTATTTGAATGGCCAATTCGAATATTATGGTCATCAACCATCATCATATAATTACGGCGAATTGAAACAACGAATAAGGGCAGTCACTAAGCGACATCTATATATTAATACGTGAAGCAAAAACTATGTACCCCTTTTTACGAAAATTGCGCGGACGGAGGAGTATGAAATTTGGCACAGTTAAAATTTATATGGAGAAGGAGTGGCGAATCCTAATATTTTGTAAATATGCATTTATTTTATGCATTAGAAATACATTAAATTAATTAATAAACACTACACGCACACAACCATGCATTTGACACACGCAGTCGAATCGCGTTGGTAATATTTCGACATTGTTCGTTTGACGTCGTACAATTCTTTGTAACTATGGTTACCTATACCTTATTTATATGACATAGAGAAAAACAGAAAATAAAGTAGCAAGCTTAGGAATTTCGGTCGAATTTTGACCACTAGACGACCGCTAGTAATTTTAAATACAAATTGTATAAAAGGTTATTAATGTTTATTATTAATAATACCTACATGTTAATAATAATATAATATGTATAGTCTTTTCTCAAAATATAAATTATTTCCTTAAAACCACGCATTTAAATGGAGCACGTAAACAGCAGTTTCGTATTTAAATTCCTAATATTATATTGTCTTCTGTTTACGTGAATGTTATTCATTGAAATTAAACTACTATATACGGATTTTATCGCGTTGTTTATTTAGCACTGTATTACAAAATTTTGAAAATATTACACTACTACTACTATTGATTTTATTTTACTAATTTATAAGATAATAAAATTATTTAAACTATTAAATCTATTTATTTTTGGTTTACACTTTCCCCGACGTTTCGGTTGCTTTTCAGCAGTCAAGGTCTCCCCGTGACCGTATATAGTAGTATACCGTATAAAATCTGTATATAGTAGTTTAATTCCTAATATTACTTTCTTCACTATCAGAAGCCTGTATGCCTGTTCTATAAACTATAAAGTACGGAACGGACATTGAACCAGTAATAGATTTTACGCGTAGCTGATTGATTATAAATCACCACGAGACTGTAATTAAAATATTTTAGATTTTAAGACGCAGTAGCGACAACGCAGTTCGATCGATCATGAGATAACGTTGCCATTATTACGTGATTTTATATGGCCACCATTTACAAAAAGTCAAATCCCTATGTTCCTACCACATAAGGATTTGACTTGATCATTTAACATTACTTGATTCATTACCATTACAAGGCAACACTTCTTTTTTAAATTAACTAGTAGTTTGAGTTACAAAATAGCCCCTCCAGCTGTGCTAGATTGCTTGTGTTCGGCGTAGGGTCACGTCCGTAGTGCTATGGATGGGATTCAAACTACGGCTTCTCAATTGCATGTGTAATGCCTTATGCATTCGCCACCGCCGGCGCCGTCTTAAATAAACTATTGGAGTCCAAAACTTCAGACTTCGGCACGACAGATAAAGTTACGTTGCTCTCATCACATAAATAGATGGGTGCACATTTACAAAATATATGACTTTAGGAACACTTAAACACCAAACTGTTGTGCTCATCAGTGGCAGTAGCTATTTGTAGACCCACATTTGTATAAGAGCCTAAATTAAA
Source organism: Catocala nupta (assembly GCA_963675205.1). NCBI lineage: Eukaryota > Metazoa > Arthropoda > Insecta > Lepidoptera > Erebidae > Catocala > Catocala nupta. The sequence goes on from OY776105.1 coordinate 1,409,372, forward strand.
CGTGAAACTATCCTCAAACTAAAACATACAATTACTCTCCAGCATACAGGTACTGTTCCAGGATAAAGATAAAGTAGATCCTCGCTGGTATCAGCATGAATGGGCCGGATCGACCGGGGTAGTACTACCCTCTCACAGAATATCGGCGTGAAGTAACGGTACTTGTACTGTTGCGTTTCGTATCGGCAAGTCTGAGAACCGGAGGCCCAGCTACCCCAATCCTTTTCCTATCCTTTCCTTTGTCCTTTCCCTCTTTCATTCCTTTTTAAAGGGCTGGCAACGCACTTGTCACTCCTTTGGGGTTGCGAGTGTCCATGGCCGGCGGTAATCGTTTACCATCAGGCGATCCGTCTGCTAGGTTGCCGCCCAGGCCATAAAAAAAAAAAGTTCCTTTCCAGGTACTTCTCCAAGTACTCTGGTAATACGTCACACAATAGAAGATCGCAACCTAACAAGTCTGTGTTGGGTTCATGCGGTGATTAAGGATCTCAGGCTCATGATTGAGGCAAAAAGGTGACAAGCAGCACTTGCTCGATTTACGCCATCCACCGAAAAGGGCCAACCAACGTCCACCAAGCCAGCTACTTCATTCATGAAATTATTTAATTGCAAACACACAATCTTGTTTCAAGGCGAAGATTGAGACCTTCGAGGCAATTTATCGTTCATGATAAAAATAGTAATCGTTATTGCCGTGAAAGATTAATTCGGTCGTTGTTTACGTACGCCACGGTTCGGCTGGGCAGAGATCACGGTACGAGGAATACTGCGCGCCACTTTATTAGAGACAAAGGGAAAATAACATCGGTGTTGAGTGAAGACGCTGAAAGCAGCCAGCACCGTTAGTTCTAGTTTAGTAGTAGTTTTCATCAAATACTAGCGTACTTTATACGTTTGCCCGCGACTGGGTTCGCGTAAGTTGCGACTACTTTTGCATGGATCAGACTCTGCATTATGTCTCCCGGATCTCACTCTCCGGCACGGAGGCAGATAAAAGTGACTTAGATTTAAAGTTAATGAACTGTCAAAGCCGCATCAAAATCCCATTAGTAATTTGTACATGATGCCGTAACAAATAGGGAAGAAGTAAAAAAGCAATGATTTGGGCATCAGAGTCATAAGCCCGGTTCCTATATCAAAGAACGTATCGTTTCATCTACGGACAGTTATCCGTAGGTAAACGACTCATTTCTTAATATAGAAAACAGGCCGTAGTCAAACCCAACGAACTTTTCAAACATGATATACTTCACTACATATTATAAAGCAAAGTCCCCAGCCACGTTAGTCTGTCTGTCTGTTCGCGATAAACTCAAAAATCCTGAACGGATTTTCATGCAGTTTTCACCAATATACAGAGTGATTTATGAAGGTCAATGAGTATAATTTGTTAAGGTTTTGTACTACCTGTGCGAAGTCGGGGCGGGTCTCTAGTATATAATATAAGAGTTTGTTTATTTTTTGTATGAACGCGCTAATCTTTGGCATTATAAGACGGATCCATTTCTAGAGGAAGATTATAGGCTATAATATAAGATCACGCTAGGAGCCACAGAAATGTTGCAGTAATCATAAACACGGGTGAAACCGCGGCGAACAGCAAATCTCCAATATAAAGCTTGGTTACAGTTTTTCCATTGAATAGCCAAAGACAACAAGCGTCTTTAGTAACTAGCTAGCAAGTCTGTTCCGTGTAAGAGATAAACAGACTCTGTAGATGATAAAAACATTCAGAGGAGATTTGTTAACACAGCTCACTGACCTGTGAAGGTTAGTTATGACGCCTTTTGAAACTATACAAGATTTTAGCAACAAAGAATATGGTACAAACCAAATCTGCATTCATTGTTTAGGCGTAGTGCCAAAAATAATTTTGCATGATAAGTTCACACCTGAGATTTTTGAGTGGAAAAGTCCGTCGTTGCCAATCACGCATTTATTAACCGCTAGAGATTATAGTGGATAATAAGGTCACTACAATAGTAACATTATAAACCGACAATTACTACCACCAAATACGGCTTTTGACAGCAGCTGTGACAGGATTGACAGGACCTTGTTCGCTACCGGCAACGACTGGTGAACATAACTGTCAGCTTTTAGTGACGATACGAAAGAACCGGGTGATCCAGAAACTACCAGCCTCTAACAGAGTTACTACGTTCCGATTGGTTCGGAGTGTGAAGGCTATACATACCACTCCAATTTTGTCAATCAGTTATCATAACTTTGGTTTCAGTAATAACCCTGTCATTACAAAAGATTAGAAGATACGGTGACCGTTGCTAGCATACGTGTAACTAGACTAATGCATATTACTGAAGGCGAAAGCAGAGGTGTATACCCACATCCCTGCAAATATGGCATTAAGCCATTATGCATTATGCATTAGGCATTATGTTCCTGACAGAAAATCCCAAAAACACTGCTCAACCTGCGAAAAGACCTCATAGCTATAATATTCAAGCTCATCGATGCAGTCAATTTAAAAATCATTCTTGAATTATTATTTTGGTGAAAAGCTTAGGCTATCAGTATTTTCTCCCAAATAAGTTTCAGGTCTGGTAGATACCAAATAATACGAATACTCTTTAGATAAATTACAATTGTATTTTTGAGGGTAGGCAAACAATTTATACAATTATTTATAGTTCACTTGAGACAGATATTTATGAGAAGATATTTGATTCAGACGGATATTCCCAATGTGGAACTGTTTGTTTTTATTCTCGAGACAGTTTCTCAGAACTTTACGAGAGTTTTGCAAGATAAATAATATTTTCTAGAAAGTTATGTTATTAATAATAACTGTGAAATTATATTTCTGATTATTTGGTACAGTGGCCTAGTTCGAATGACAATCACGAGGTGTCAAGTAGATACAGATTCTTGCTTGTATTTCCCCGAAGAGGATGACCCACGCATATGTCACCATCTTTATTTTTAGGACTCACACGTAACTAGATGCACAGATGATGGTTACCTCGCTACAATATCGTGGCGGTTGTTGTAGGTTCGATCTCTAGACGGAATTGTGTTTCACAAATAGGTAGTCATTTCAAGACTGGGGTTTCCTTTTGCCGATTTTAAAGATTCTTAAGTCACCGCGACACGGGATTACTGCTAGTTCAAGTATAAACGATTTTAGACCTTCGCGATTTGTTCACATACTTGAAATTATATAAAGTTTAGTGCAGGTATGTTTTATCGTGGTCACGGATAAACCTCCTGACGATGGTTGTTAAAAAGTAACCAAAACGTTGGGTAAAGAGTGATCGTAAATAGGTATTATCTATTCAGCGGTAGCGGCCCTCCGACAATCAGACACAATAAATTTTCAATTATGTCTAGCATTCCACAATAGACAGGTTTATGAGTCAAATAATAATAACCATATATAGACACGACGAATAAAACATTGTGGTTGGGCGCCGGCGTTCAAAAGTCGACTTAGGAATTAAATCCTAACTAATATAATAAATGCGAATGTGAGTTTGTTTGTTTTTAACGCTTTCACGCCTTTACTACTCGACCGATCATTATAAAATTTCGCATACACGTTGCCAGGGGAACAGAAAGAGACATAGGGTTTCTTTCATAAATAAAAAGTACTGTTCTCGAGCGAGCGAAACCGCGGACAAAATACATAAATAGAACATATGTTGTGCTTAATCCGCGATAAAATACTAACCTATAAGTTCAATTGTAAAGTGTATTTATACGTATTACTCAGTTTAATTTTAACGTTTAACATTCGCATAACCGTAAAACCATGCTATCAAACTATCCAGCTTTATACTTTAATCGAGTCCACTACAAATTGCCACGTCTTTATCGTATGCGGTATTCGATATCATTTATCGAAATACTAATATACGATAACCGATTACCACGTGTGCAATACATGAGCGAATAATCCTGACACAATTTATAATAATATCAGCACTGTATTAAACTGTTCCACTGCTGGGCACGGGTCTCTTCTCAGTGTGAGAAGGGTGAGGACATAGTCCACCACCGTGGCACAGTGCGGGTTGGCAGACTTCACATACCTTCGAGAACATTATGGAGACCTCTTAGTCATGCAGGTTTCCTCACGATGTTTTTTTTGCAGTGAAGAAAACATCGCGCTTCTCTGACTTTTCGAAGTTATGTGCGTATTAAATAATTAATTATAGCTTGCGTAAAAAGCATTTTCCAAAAAAAATTTCCCTTTGGCCACCGAGGGTTGAAGCAGCGTTGCCTTTTCCGGTTACGAATGTTGAAATGAAATTTTTGTGTTAAAAAATGTTACAATCGCCACTGGGGGTAGCGAACCGGTGTCAATTGGGACATTGTTACGTAGAAATGTCCTGTCACTGCTGGGAGTCAATAGTTACTTTATCATAATGTTTTAAAAGGCTTGATGGTCTTTTTATTTTGCCCAGTAATTATAAACATTACTTAAATCTGATTAGTCATACATCTATTTAGAGTTCATACTAAAAGTCTTAGCCATACCAAATGTAATTCCAAATACAAGTACATGCCTTATGTTTAAGGGTGGTAACTGAGATTTTTCGTAAAAAACATCCCATTTGCCACCCCGGGGCAATCTTTGTATTAAAAATATCCCTTTCGCCGCCAGAGGAAGGAATGCTCGGGAGGCGACTGGGATTAAATTCATCCCAGTTGCCAACCCCGGTGGCGAATGGGATATATTTTTTGGAAAATGTCCCTTTTCCTCCGGAGGGGGCAATGCTGGTGGTGGCGAATGGGACTAACTGCGCATGTATGATATTGTACATTAGTTTACACAAAAGAGCATCGAAAGAAATATTTTTGTGCCAATAGTATCAAAATTGGTTGGAAAATAAGGGAGTCCTAACTAATATTACAAATGCGATTGTATGTTACACTTTCACGCGTTAACTACTCGATCTATCATCATGAAATTTCGTACACGCGTTGTCAGGGGTACAGAAAAGGACATGACATACCTTCCATGCAGGCAAAGTACGTTTTCCGCGGGATAGACATAGATAAATTGACAATACCTACATTTACGCCAGGGAAGCCGCGGGCAAAATCTAGTAATTAATATTTAAAATTTGGATATAAGGAAAATTGGAAAGGAGTAGAGATATCTCGCTTTCTCTCTCGGACAGCTGCAGTTAAATAGCGGTTACGTCAAAGTTTGTATCTCACATCCTTTTTCTGACATTTCAGAATTACCCCTACTACCAGATTTAAAACTTCTTTGTATTTTAGTGTTTGAACTATTTGACTTAAATAACAAAAAAATTAAGGGTCGGCTACCCTATGCTACATACGTATACATGCACGTGTGTTAATCTCTATCAATAAAGGCTTCTGCTTTGTATTACAGTAATATTCCGTTAGCTTTGCTTTCGTAATAATAATATCAGACCTGCATATAAACTCCTGGGTACAGCTCTCGTCTCAGTGTGACAAGAATAGGGCCACCATGCTGGCCCACTGCGGGTTGTCAGGGTTCACAAGTCACAAGATATGTAACGTTTCTTTATCATGAATTATTGGACATCCAAGATTTCACAATGTTTTCCTTTACCGTTAAAGCAAACGATAACAAGCACATAATTTCGAGATTTGAACTTGAAACGTCTGCGTAGCAATCTAACGGTCTCCGACTAGGTTATCGCTACTATCTCTTTGATGGCGAGATAACTTTACCTACCCGAAAAGATGTATTTACATCAATATTTTGTTACCTATGTAGATGAATCTATTGCCGTCTACCAGCCCCAGGTTCCAGACTTCGTGCTGCTGATAATTTCTTGACCCGAAACCCAATTACACTTTGTCCGATCCAATAATAAACCTCAAGATCTCACGCACAGCAATAACATTCACTACCGTAGCGCCACCTTCCCATAACTAATATGCATTAATATTTAACCTTCATATTTTAAAAACCATGTACCTACCATTGTTGTAATTGAGCAAATTTTTCTTAACGAATGAAAACATAACACGAGTTTAGTCTCGCAGTCAGGTAAACATACTTAGGTAAACAATGTTAAAAATATTCTTTGACTATTCTTGCGTGCAATTTACAAACTGTATCGGCAAACGTTTCGTCAAAGAGACTGTTGTTGCTAATGTTTTTTCTTTTTTCTTACAGTTTACTAGCGGTTTGGGTTACAAATAACTAAAATTAAGCTTGAATTTGACTGCACGGATGGCGTAATTATTTAGGTGTTTTAATTGTTGTGGATTTGAATCCCATACGAGATTATCACAGGTCAGTCACCAAGACTCCCTACAACTATCAGTGGATTACACAATTATTATCTCATGTCAAAGTCAAAAAACGTAGGTCACGAAGTAACACTTATGAACGCCAAAATATATAGGTTAATGAGTTTACTAAGTTACTGAAGCTACATTTAGGTTAGCTGCTAGATTCAGCCAAAAGGCTGAGCCTATGAGAAGAAACCTGCAAGAAACTCACGGCCACTCTTTGTGTGCACATCGAACCCAATCTTGGTGCTCTAACACCGCCGGAGTGACTGCCCAAACATCTGCGCTATCCGTATATCTTATTGAACTGTTCAGACTTGATAAATCCCATACTTAGTAAGATAGACAATATCAGCCATGTTTATAAACTGTCCCATTGCTCGGCACGTATTAGTATAAGAAGGATTACGTCATGGTCTACTACACTGGCTTAGTGTATGTTAGCAGTATGTATTCCTTTACAGTTAAACCTAGCAATCATTTATTCATACAAACGGTTGCGCTTTAAATGTTTTGCAAAAAATTTTAAAGAACCGATTATATTTTGAGACTAATGTAAAAACGCCGCTATTGGGACCTTTTGGAGTCTTCACTTCGCGTACTCTAAACACATGTCTGTTTATTTCCTGATGAATGCTTATGTCCTTTTCTATTCCCCTGAGAAAGTAATAATAATAACGCCGTTTTTCATCCATAGTTAGCAATATACCGGTCCACCAAACACCCATACCTATAGCCCATATATTAGAATCCATACGTAGCAATAGTCCTACGCCTGCTGCAGCTAGTGCCGCTGTAGGTGTTCCATCACACTTTTGATTAAAACTCTCGAAGGGCCTCTTCACGTTGGACCCATGTCTCCGTGTAAGCCTCCCAAAGGGCCAGGTATTTTCTAATATAATATGTTAGAAAGTACCTGTGATAAGAGAAACATAATAATAATAATATTCTACCACATACACACAACACCATCTAGCCCAAACTAAGCAGAGCTTGTACTATGGGTACTAGAGAATGGATAAACATACATATATTTTTTTTTTTTGTAAATACTTATATATTATACATAGAAACACCCAGACCAAGACAAACATCCATGTTCATGCACACAAATGTTTGACTTGTGCGGAAATCGAACCATGTGGCAGTCGGTTACACTAACCACTACGCCATCGAGGCCGACCATCAAAGTGTATGCAAAATGTCATGATGATTGGTTTAGTGGTTAAGGCGTGAAAGCGTAACAAGTATAATTTTAGTTAAGATATCATTGGTTTCATCATGGAATATTTCAAGATCTAGGTGTTGAGTGAGTATCGAGTTTAGCAATGCCGTCCGCTAAATAAAAAGCCGTAACGCCATAATGCGTTCTCATATCACCTCACGACGTTTTAGTAAGTAGACGCCAGAGCAAAGTGACACCCCTGGCCTTAGATATGGACGGTTTGATTATATTCCATTTAAATACAACCATGCTTATGAGCTCATGTTACCAGGTAATAAAAACAGTACCAACGCCCGCAGGTAACAAATATTTTATTTTTAAATCTGCCTGTCATTCCTCCCACATGTGTTGTCACGGGTCGCCGATAACCGCGTTATTCAATGTAAAAGCCTGCGGCATACAAACTTCAAAATGGCTACCGATTTTAATAATTAAATTGACGTTATTGAATTTTAATAATGATTGTATACACGAATGGTGCGTGGCTTCAGCGGTCGTTTTATGCTCGGTAATTGATACGTATAAATAGTCTCACGCTTATATGTATACCCGAAGATATATGTAATAGACATATACATATATAGACATATGTATAACGTCCACATTAAAGTTTTTAGGATCACGTAATAGGAGGGCGAGCCTATTGCCTTTCCCAGGTATATTTTCGGACACCTTTCCGCTGCTGACAATTTGTGACACAAACACCATATAATACTTGTTGGATCTGAGAATCAAACCCAAGAGTGACCGGCACAACAGTCGCAAACACAACTAACGACGCACATGACAAAATTTGTTTGTTTCATAAATAGTTGTAGATATACATAGATTCTGGGTGTTCATTGTATCCGTTGTTTAAATGTTTGCACGATACATTAATATTATTGTCCCTACTGTCCCTAGTGTGGGCGTACAAAGAGTAAATAGGTTACTCCGAAGTCCCACATAAAAAAAGGGATATTCCATATTTATTTATTTTTATACAGGTTGTCCGGTAATTTATGGATAACCTTGAAATGTCTTATAGTAGAAATGAAGGCCGTTCAGAAAAAAAATATATATATTAAAAAGTGCAAGCCATAAATAAGCATAGCATACTTTTGAATGTCTATCTATTAGCATAATTAGTGTTTAATAATAAAACAACAAAAAACCGATGGATTTCATTAATTTATGGTCGTAGTACCTATACAAGAAAGTTATACATGGTAAATAAAAAAAAAACATATCTCAAGTAGTAGTTAGGATAGATATTTCTTCATATTTTTTTCTGAACGGCCATCTGTTCCACTATAAGACATTTCCAGGTTATCCATTAATTACCGGACATTCCGTATATAAGATAAGCAGCAATAGCCTAGTGGGAGTCCGTTGGACTGGCGCACATAGGTCTCGAGTTCGATCACAAGACTCGCATCTCTGGCTTTTCGAAGTCACAAGCGTATTAAATAGTTAATTATTGCTTGCTTTAACTGTGAAGGAAATCATCGTGAGGAAACCTGCATACCTGAGAGTTCTCCATAATGTTCTCTAAGATATGTGAAGTCTGCCAACCCGCACTAGGCCAGCGTGGTGGACTATAGCCTAACCCTTCTCACGCTGAGAGGAGGCCCGTGCCCACCAGTGGGACAGTTTAATACAGGGCTGATATTATTATTACATATTTTTATTTTGTATTACCTCTGGTGGCAGACGAGGGTCGATGCAAAGCCATGGGTCAAAGCTAGTAAATTATATTTTAATGTAATATTGTCTTGTTTCCGCGAATGTTATCATTGAAATTAAACTATTTTATACGGATTTTATCGTGTAGTTTATTTTACAACAATTTTATTATATTGTCGGCCTTGATGGCGTAGTGGTTGGTGTAACAGAATGCCATGCCTGAGGTCGCGGGTTCGATTCCCGCACAAGACAAATATTTGTGTTCATGAACATAGATGTTTGTCTTGGTCTGGGTATTTCTATGTATAATATGTATGTATTTACAAAAAAAAAAAAGTATATATGTATGTTTATCCATTGTCTAGTACCCATAGTACAAGCTCTGCTTAGTTTGGGCTAGATAGTGTTGTGTGTATGTGGTAGAATATTATTATTATTATTTGTTTATTTTATTATACTTTTTTTAACTATTACACTACTATTATCGGACTTTACTATAATTTAAGATATTTAAATAATTTAAACTATTCATGTTTAAGTTTACACTTTCCAAGAAAATTTGGTTGCTTTTCAGCAGCCATGTTTACGGGAGACATCAACAATACAACTGGCTTAAGTTTCAGACTAAACACAGTACTCAGTTGAGTGGACATACGTACGTACATTACGTTCATAGCCTCACACCAACTTAAAAGACTAAGCAGTGATGTATTAAATTAAACCCACATTTCATCAGCTATACTTATAGCTTAACGTAAATAATAATATCTCTGACGTGAACACAAACATGCGATATTTACCACAATGTTCAATGATTTGCGTAAAACGCGCATAATAATCTCGCGCGGCCGCAGTTTAATGTGAAACAAGAATCAGAACAGATTACCCCGCGTACTGAGCATGCGTGGGATGAAGATATCGGGTTACTTTGGAGAATAGTCGCGGTATTGTGAAATAGTTCACATGGTTTTATCATTCTGTGGTGCGAGTTGGTTTTAAGATTGGAATGAAACCTGGTCCATACGTTTGTAAGGTATAGCCAGAGGATTAATCTATACTAATATTATAAAGCTGAAGAGTTTGTTTGTTTGTTTGCTTGAACGCGCTAATCTCAGGAACTACTAGTCCGAATTGAAAAATTATTTTAGGTTGGATAGCTCATTTATCGAGGAAGACTATAGGCTATATAACATCATGCTACGACCTACGGGGGCGGCGCAGTAACGATAAACGCGGGTGAAACCGCGGGCACATCTAGTACCGATATAAAAGAAATGCCGTGAGTTCCTAGAGGTAACTTTTTATAAGCTCACATTTTTGCTTAAACCTAACTTGAAAGTAAATTCTAACTTTACTTTGTGACCTAGGTTGGGTGGTAGGTAGGCAAAGAGTTATAACTTATAAGACACTTCCAAAAAACACACATAATATTAAAAAGAAAGAAATACAAAATATTAAATTAAATAAAAATAATAAAAAAATGTTTACTTATTGCTTTAAAAAAACTATGATGCTTGTCGTGAATACCCTGGATTCTTGAGCTAGCGTGAGTTGTGTTACATAACCATATGAACAAGGTGTTGAAGACATTAAATTATTTAAATGACTACCATGACTATAAAAAACTGAAATGAAAAATAATGAAGCTATTCAGGTTCTGTAGTAATAGTAGTAATTTATAATAGACAGTAGCCTGGTATGAGGACACAAAGGGCGGGTAGGCCAAGACCGGTCTGTGTGGAAAACCTTGGGGAAGGCGTATGTCCAGCAGTAGGCGTTTTCCGGCTTAGATGATGATGGCACCTCTGCCTACTTTGAAGATATACAACAGTATGCGAGTTATGTAAATATTTGAAATCAGTGACTCATCATTAGTTTGAATTGCAAAAATATTGGTTTTACCATAAAAAGCTGTCTAAAGACTAAAAGTTTTGAAATGTCGTGTCGTGTTGATGCAATAATCTATACCTATTTATGGCATGACTGTCTCTGTGCCTGACGTATGCGACCCTCAGTGCACACAGCAGGGCCTTGAAAACCAAATTTTTAAAATTTAATACTTGTTGTATGTAACAAGTATTAAATTTTAAAAATTTGGTTTTCAAGGCTCAACTAGAGTGAGCTCAATCAACTAGAGTGCTCGGTTTAAGTTTAAGTCGTCGCCTAGCCACTGCCATTGCGCCGAGTGTTGTGGGTTCGATTCCCACATGGGACATAAATTTGTGTGATCCACAAATACTTGATCCGAGTCTGGGTGTTCTTTGTGTCCGTTGTTTGAGTGTTTGTAAAGTCCCCCGCGACACAGGAATCATTCCTAGAGCAGTATTGCAAGCAGTCTTAAAAAAGAAAATGGAGGATTAAAAGGAATATGTACTTAATTTCTATCTCTATGATACATGTAGACAACTGATTGAAATGAGAGCCTCCTTTTAAGCAAAAAAATGTCTGTATTACTCTAGGAGACTCCTCAACAAAAAGTATAATGCGTCATCTATCGAGTTTTTTCGTCGGACAATAATAGTATTATTAACCTATTGAGTGGCAGCGGCAAACCGGCGGGTAGACACAATATGGTGCTGATAGACTCGAGCATTCACTTATTATGTGCATTATCGGCCTCGATGTAGTGGTCAGTGTAACCGACTGCCACGCCTAAGATCGCGAATTCGATTCCCGCACAATTCAAACATTTTGTGTGCATGAACATGGATGTTTGACTTGGGCTGGGTGTTTCTATGTATAATATGTATGTATTTACAAAAAAAGTATATAGGTATGTATGTTTATCCATTGTCTAGTACCCATAGTACGCACAGCAACACATCAACCTAGACTGTTTGGATTTTAAATTACTAGAAGTTGAACGCTGCGAATCATGCGAGAGAGTGCGTTATATTTTTGTTACGCTCTACTCCTTACCATTACATCGACACCAATGCACTGTCCCTTTCCGACAATTCTCTATTTTGTATGTAGCGTAGTTATGCGTATATAGGGTGTCTAACTTGATGTGTAGCCGTGTGTACAAGCTCTGCTTAGTTTGGGTTAGATGGTGTTGTGTGTATGTGATAGAATATTATTTTAAATTACCTAAGTATATTATTATATATATATATTATATTCTAGTGAATGTTACATTATAGAAAAATAAACGGGAGCGTTTTAGCGAACCTTCTAACGAAGACAGTAAAGGAGAATGGGCAAATTTGTATGGAGCCTGGGCCATGCGCGGCCAAACATAAGTTTGTTGTTTTTTGATGTAATTTAGTCCTATAATTACTGTGTAGAAGTTTCACTGCCGCGGTGTACTCTTATGACAAATAAAACACATTATTGTTTATGAGCACTTTCAATAGTTTTACTAGATATTCTGGCGTATATTTGGAGTAAAAATAAAAAATAAAGTGAAACAACAAATCTGGACGGTACCATTTATTAATTATGAAGCATTTTATAATATTACATTAATAATAATAAGTACCGACAATTATTATACAATCATTTTTTTTTTAGTGGTCATGGTCAATGATGACACTTAATTCCGCTGCTGGTAATCTAATGTCTTCAGGTTGATTTCTTGCCCATCCTAGGTACCATACTACGCACATAACATGAGCGCAACATCCTATCGTGCGTTTTCCACTCAGACATGAACAATAGTAATGAGCAACAGCTTCTCTTCCTTGTCTTTGTCGGTCAGTTACAACATAGGAATAATAAATCCTGGACCTTACATGTCTGGACTGTATTCGAACACGTAGCAAGCAAACATCTTGTTCTTCTATATATTCATAAAGACCACTTATTTGTGGCTCACGATACACTTCAATATTATATAAGCCCTGTCTTAAATGCTCAGCATAATAACTACGAGCTAACTTGATATGGTACGTACCCAGAGCGAAAAGGATAATATCATCTTCTGACAAATTAGGAAAATCGTCGAAAATAGTCTGATCACCGGTGATGCTTTGAAATGTTGCTCTTTGCCTATTTATATTGTTACGGACAACAAAGTCCGCTAGTTGATTAGGTCGATTCATGCGATCATTTATAATGTCCACAAATGTGGCTGCATGCACATTATCGTGGAATGGCTCCTGGAAAGCGTTAATAAGTGAAGCAGCTATTTTGAAGTCATGAAACATGTGACTTAGAGACCGATTAAAATAATCTTGTCGGAACAACTTGAAGTCACGTTTGAATCGACCATTTATAACTTCTACAACCCAGCGGCATAGGGTGACCATTCTAGATCTGTTCGCTTGTTCGGTTGTGAGCTGATCTGCACCACGGTCTTTAGTTTCAGGCATATATGCTGAGTAATCCCATTGTGCCAAATCCGGCAGGGCGTCTCTAAACCCACGATCTAAAATGAAAATATCGCCAGGACTAAAGAACCAATGAAACGTGCTTTCTTCGTCATATATCATCCTTTGTAGAATTGTAGCATCCGAGTCGGTAGCTGCATATGGACCACAGACGTCTAATATATAACCATCGCAGCTTACAATAATGAATGGTTTTAAAAGATTTGAATACTTATGCAAACTATATGTCTCTCTTTGGAAAGAATAATTGGAACTCTTCTGTATATAAATATATGTTCCGTCCATTATTACTATGGCTTTTCTCTCGTCTAATGCTGAGTTAGGGTTTCCAAACAAAGCGTTCGGTATATAAAGGTTACGTTCAGCGACCATTCTTCTATTTATGTGGTTGAAACCCAGATGTCTAGGCACGAACTCAGCAAATAAACAATCTCTTGCTCTTTTTAGGTGCCTCTCTAGTGATCTTCTACTCATTTTAAAGAGCGATGCTAACCTTTCGTTGCTTTCACCATTTCGCAACTTCATTAAATAAATAGCTAGTGCTGTTCTTGAATTGGAGCCTGCCAAGGAAGGCGTCTGTGTCAGGATCTCTGAGAATTGTTCTCGGTTAAAACCCAATCGAATATGTATTTCATCATTGTCCATATCTTCAATATTTTCAAAATTCAAAATACAGCCCCTTGACACAGCTGCTTTCATTAAACTCATCATTTCTAAGAAATGAGCACTATTAAAATCATGTCTTAGATTCGGGCTATCAATAATTTCATCCCAGTCATTGTTTCTTAAATGTGTTTCACACACTCTAGCTTCTTGTGGTATAAATACATTGGAATCCATCAAAAGTGACAGTCGTATATTTTCAGGAATCCGTTGACGAGTAATTCTTCTACATTGTTCAAACATGCAGCTCGCTGCGCTGTTAGCTACTCTAGAATACTCTTCAATCTGCAGTGTGCATTCGTGAGGGACAGGATTTATATTACGTTGTACAGCACGTTGAGCCCGCTGCCAGCACGGTCGACAAAGATATTCCAGACCGTTGTATTCAAACTAGAACAAACATAATGACATTTTAGTGAACTAAATACAGTAGGGAGATTACATTGGTTATTATTTAGGGAGCTTACAGCCGCCAATAACAAGCTGCCACAGTTATACAGAAAACATTATTATGAGTATAATCGCAACTACCTATGTATATCATATATAGATCTTTATCAACGATTTCTACATACTACGTACTAGATAGGGCGCTCCGAACAACAAATATGTTACGTCAAATGCACTGCAATGTAATGAATATATCTTATTAAGTCACTCATTGCTCAAGCATCAGTGTGACTGAATAAGAACATCCTATTAAACTCCCTTTGCTGGCCACAGGCCTCCACCATTAATAGAGGGAAGTTAGCCGACTGTAACTATATATATCAAACATTATATTATTATAAAAGTACTTACTTGCTGTGGAGCAAAAGCATCAATAATATATTGACCGATTCCGACATTTGCCTCGAACAAACCATGCGTTATTTCGAATCTTCTTCTATTAACCTCTGGTCGATTGCACAAAACACAAACTGGTCGATTTTCTGCCATAGTCAACAAAATCCCAATCGCAAATAAACTCAAAAGTCCAAAAACGAAAGCCAAGTTATCAGGATAAGAGTAAACAAAGTCCGAAATGCAAAATAAAGGTCAAAAGGCTTAAAGTAATCAATACAAATCGCACAGTACACAACGACACGAGAGTAACCGAAGAACTGCGCGGACGCAACGTACGAAGCAAGCGCCGCCGGTATTTCACGCGTATTAGGTGCTCGTAGCTGATTGGTCCGTCCCGAGCGCAGGTAAACCAACCGTTGCGAAGCGGTTTTGTGTTGATCATTGTAATCCTTATCAAAAGATGTTGTGGAGTTTTACGAAAACGCATTACATAAACGAAATAATTGTTATGATGCTCTATACGTTTACATGTAAATATTTTTTTCCCTAAATGGATTACAGTGAAACGTTCATAGTAAAAGTTGTTCCTAGTTATCACTACTTTCATTTGAGACTACTTTCATTAATGGCCGCGATAGCCCAGAAGTGCCCATTCTCCTTTGCGTCGAGCTTTTTGCCGAGCCGACCGTCAAGTCTGACATCTTCGTGGAGAATATTCTTTTGATCAGCGTTCCCTAGAATAATCGTAAAAAAATTCGTAGCGATGTTTGCCTCAATGCTTGGCTCTGTTCGTTGTTCAGTTCGGCAATTCAAAAACGGCAAAGGCTCGATGTTCTGTTACAAGTGAATTCTCAAGTCTATAAGGACTTATAGGTTTTCAATTACATCTGGCATTCAAACAATTGACAGGTACTTGCTAAATTTCATCAAAATCCGTTCAGCAATTTAGAGACGATAGACTAACAAACATTTGAACTATTTTGTTTTATGTTTGGCAATAAGCCAGCCTGAAACATTGTAAACAAGTTACTTAACGAGAGGAGTCACGATAACAGCTAATAAGATAAAGTACTATTCATAGTTTTATTATTACTGATGTCATAAAATCCTAACTAATATTATAAATGTGAATGTGAGTTTGTTTGTTACGCTTTCACGCCTTAACTACTCGACCGATCATCATGAAACTTGGCACACACGTTTTCAGGGAAACAGAAAAGGACATAGGGTACCTTTTATTAACCGACTTAAAAAAAAGGAGGATGTTCTCAATTCGACTACACTGACACCGACTCCATTAATGACAATCATTTAATTATTCACAAGAATACGCAATTATTTTTAACATTTTAGTGCATTTTTTGTTTTAGAATATTATTTGCCGAAGTCAGTTCTCTTTTTTGTTAAAATTTTGTTTATCCAGAAAAAAGTACTCTTCTAACCTAACCTACATTTACGCGAGCAAAGTCGCGAGCAAAATCTAATAAGTTAGGTTAGCAATGGTATCTTTTTCTGAAAGAAATATACCTTATGTCCTTTTCTGTTCCCGTGACAACGTTTAAGCGAATTTTATAATGATCGGTCGAGTAGTCAAAGGGTATACATATATGCATACCATCACACTATACAACCAGAGGCACCTATATATAAATATTTATTTACTTATTGGCCAATATCAAACAAGACGCCGATTATAAGTTCAATAGCACCAAAGTGCCACTTATGTGCATTATAAATAGATGCTGATTTAATCTCGTTGGGATGTTCTAAGTACATTTAAATAGATATGTCTGACAGTATATAAACCATACATTTTGTAGAACCACGCCCATGTACCACATGAGGTAAGCAGAGATGTCTTTACTGTAGTAATTTATGCTGTTATAAATTAATATTATACATGCAAATGTCAGTTTGTTTGTTACGCATTACACAACCGCTCATCATGAAATGTTACACATTGTTGTTAGGGATACAGAAAAGAACATAAGGATATCTTTTATTCAGAAAAATAATGTAGATACCCAAAAAATGGTAGCATCTTAATATTAAATATACTTTTAAATTAAATTCTTTAATCTCCTTAATTTTACTATGTAGTCATTATTTTCAGATTTGTATAGTCAATACAACATGGTATAACATACTAAAATTTTGCAGTTCATCATGTTAATGTATTAGTTCTCACCAAGAGTCAAACTATGTCTTGTAAACACCAATGGACTCTACTATTACATAGCACCTAAAACTATAGTTGGTGAAATGTGAGTATATAACACCTTTGCCTATCCCCCATATATAGGTGTGACAATTTATGTATGAATACACATAATTAAATTGATTAAACAATTAGAATTTCCACAACGACTCGGGGCTCCCCATTAGTAACTTAAAGTTAACCAATTAGAGCAATTGTATTAATTTGACCACTTAGTACTATGCATATGAAATTTCCATAATATAAGGTAATGATATAACTAACAAACTGTATCTTTGGTTTGGGAAACAACAAGTTCTTTACAAAACTTCATATTTTAAGCTTATTCTGCGTAAATTGTGAAACTAGTCAAAATCAAAATATCTTTATTCATTAAGGTCACAACACTTATGAACGTCAAGGTCAAAGGTCTAACTAAACAATAGTATGAATTTACATTTACATTTGCCTGTTGCCACATTCAGCAAAGCAAGGATGTGGAACCAATTAGAAGAATGGGCAAGAAACTCACGGGCATCTTTTTAATCAGCAATTTTACAATTCTGCTTATTTTACAAATTATATTTGTAAGGAACTGCAACCATTAAACCATTTGACTACTACTGAACACACTTAAGGCTTAAGAATTAAAAAATAACATTTTATTTGAATTTTCATTCAATAATATTTGTTGGATACTACTAAATTTTAAGAACATCTTAGTCTCCCTATGACCATGGCTACTGTAAAGTCACCAATGTCCACCAACTTAGTTTTCAAAATAAGGGCTAATAAAATCTTACTCTTTTTAAATTAAGATTTTAACCTGTTGCCTGAGACACTATAAAATAATAATTTTGTCATGTGTGAATCTCCATTCATTTGGCATACAAACATAACAAAGTTTACACAGCTAAACTGCTCTAAAAATTTTAATAACATTCAGTACAAGGATAGCTTGAGCGCTGGGATAGTATAATTATAGATCAATATTTAAGTGTTATATAAACCAAGTCATGGGTAAGAGCATTATGTAAAACATAAATTTAATACATTACAACATCTATACCAATAAACAAAACAGTAGTGACTGTTTGTAATAACAGCATTTTACTCAATGCATATAAAAGTATATATGGTACTTAAACAAAAAAATCATTTTTGAATTTTTATCTGTCCATCTGTTTGTTCCAACTAATCTCTGAAGCCGTTGTCCCGATTTTAACGCGACTTTCACTAGCAGATAGCTGATGTTATAAGGAGCAACTTAGGCTACTTTTATTTAACAAAAGAAGTAGCCTTCCTATTAAATTGTTTTTGTTAAATTCCAGGCGGACGAAGTTGAGAGTCTTAAGAGAAGAATAAATTATTGAGTGATATCTTATTATGATCAATTGTTTTAGATTCTCGTGACTATAGGAATGTACTAGGTACTGAGAAAAGAAAATTATTGAGATCATGCATTCTTGCGAGCTTATTATTTCTGCCTATTGTATTCATGTGAGAAAATTATTAAAATGCCAGTTTACATTTATCATGAGTATTGTTTAAACATTCACATATTGCACGCGACGTCGCGGCAGGCCCAGACGAAAAATGCAATATGAGCTAGACTCCTTGTAATATGATTGTTTTATACTTGTATCATACATAGAAAAAGCTTACTGTTATTTTATCACTTATTAAACTACATGTAAATGCCAGGATGGAGACAATGCTTTTGTCATGATGTCTCAATATGGTTAACATAATTCATTAATAATTAGGAATGGTAAACTCTTTAGTTGACACCTACAATCATAGGACATATTTAAAAATGTCATATCACTTCTAAGAATTTCATGAATTTGATCAGTCTTTGTCTGATTCAGATAACAGAAGAATCATATTTATTGTCATGGGAATTAATAATTATTTTGACATTCATAGTGTTACTTTGTGACGTAAATAAAAAAATGATTTTTGACTTTGACTTTGAATGTGATCAATGATCATACATATTATATATCTCTAGATTACATGGGTTGTGGTCAATTGGCTTGTGATCACAACAGGTGTAAACCCGATGAAAGGTCAAGTACTATAATCGCATTTATTTCAATTATGAACTATATAATATAATTTACAGTATAAATAAAACCACACAAAAGTTTAAAAGTTACTAAGAGTAGACTTAGATCTTAGTCTACCGCATGGCCTTGTGTGGGTTAATAAACTTCATACGCAACAAAATTATGAACACCTCAATGCAATTTTCCTTGACTAAGATTTCCTTAACTGTTAAAGTGAATAATTAATAACCGTATACAAGGAAAATTACAATACCTACTAAGTATAGAGAACTCACATCGCCCAAATAGTTGTCTTTTTTTAATTATACGGTACTAAACCACCGGTTTTATGGCCTTGGATTCCAATGCAATATGTTTTAAGATGATACTAGATTATCTGAAGATATTAGAGATTTAAACTACAGGACCTTTATAGCATTGACAAATCTCAGGATTTGTGGTGTAGAAGAACATTAGATTAGGCATAATGGTGGGCTACCTCATGCTAAGAGAGTAGTGAAAGAGAGACCTTAACTTTTGGAGAGTGGTAGTCCGCACATAGATATAACACATGCCTTGTCTATATCTACCTTTACTACCATCGGAAGTGATAAATAACTTTTAATATGTAGGTATGTAATAGTAAAATAAGACAATTTATGTTCTGGATTAGCTCTTTCCTGAATTATAAAGCTAGTTTTAAGGTTGTAACTAATAATTTTGGGTCAATATTGCAAGGCTTTTAGATTTGATAGTCTAGCTGTAGACTAAGGAAAGACAGAAGGCAACACGGCTAGGCCTGCTGCCTTCTGCTAATATCATGAAATTGGAAAAATTGGAAATTTTAGGATTCAATTATTATGGTTTCTGTGTTTCTGCCCACATGAACTTGTGAAGGAATACAATCTCAAATGATGAGGCAACCTGCATGTCTGTGAGTTCTCCATAATGTTATCTGCCAATCTGCCAGCTTAGTAGACTATGGCCTGACCCTTCTCATACTGAGATGAGGCCCGTGCCCAGCAGCACTGGTATTATTATATGGTACTTAAATATTGAACACATGAAATAGAAGCTGAGTACATGATAAACTTATGGCTAAGATGCAGAAGTCTTTGCCATCTTTGTCTTCAGGACCAAATCTATTACTCCAAAATATATGAAAACCATTGTCAGATTACCTCTGAAAACGTCACAAACAGTCAGTTAAATACCAGTAACTATGGATGGCAAGTGCCTATACATGTCAAGCAAAGAAATATATTTTCCCACTAGGCACTGATACAATTGTGGCGGACGAGGACGACAGACATCGTTGCGAAGGTAACTTGTTTTTTATTTGTGCAATAAGTATTTCAACATTCATATTCATGTCATGTAACTCAACTGAGAACATAAGATAAAACTTTTTAAGGCTTGGAAGAAATAAGATGAATGAATACTAATTACGCAGCGCATCCTTACAAAATCAAACTTTACATACGATGTCGTAATCGTTATTTCTAGGAAATAGGTAGCTGCAATGTTTAAAATATAAGTCATTATGAAATAAGGAACAAATTATGAAGACTTAAAAAGTTTCCAAGTTATTATTTGTAAAAATTGAGTAATAAAGAATAAAACAAACAACATTTTTGTCATAAAAGCGTGATGAGATAAAGGTAATAACGGGTACAGGCTAATTTTAACCTTGACGTCATATGTAAACAACTTTATGAACACAAAAATTATAATGTTTAACCGTTTTTAGTAATTTTTCGAATGAAAACCTACCTTTCCATTGATGCCAAGGCCGAGGACCGTGTTGGAGATGTCGTAATCATCAGTGATTGGCGTAGTTTTGATCATTTTCGTAAAATTACTCATCTTGAATCACTTCACTATTTTGAAACACAACACAAAAACATTCGGCAGACACTTTATAACACAATACCACTGTTAAACACAGACACGGAACTTATTTTTATAACAAATGTATGTTACAATAATATTTCACAAGAACACAATGAATGAAAAGTTGTAATTTTTTTATAAATTTCCGTGACTAACTGGCAATGACCGTTCGCGCTCGTATCGCGGTGTCGCGGCGTTGAGCAATCACGGCACAGTGCTGATAACTGAATAAACTTAAAGGATAAACGTCAAACACTTACTGCCAAGATTGCCTGATTTACAATAGATAAGTAGTTGATTACATAAATATAGAAATACTGTTTTATTTTATAATTAAATTGAAAGCAATAATTTTATAATACATATAATACCTATTATTTTTTGTGACTTGTAAATTATGTAATGCTATATCATTAAATTACTGAACGAGTAATACCCGTATTCTTTAAATTGTAAGGACTATTAGTGGCAACGTCATGCATTTGGTTAACATTTTAAATTAGTCGGATTATCAATTAATTTATTTTTGTAATGTTGGTAGCTTGTGCAATATTTGCCCGCGAAATGCGTAATATTTAGAATAGCGTCATCTATTGCTACATTTCAAATACAATAACTGACCTACCGCATTACGGTACTAAAGATTTCGTGCTGTATAGTACAGATGGCGTTATTCGAAAACTAACGCGACTTACATTCTAATGCAATTTGAAATGTTCGTGTACCCTATATATTATCCACAGAGTACATTTGTATATTATCTATGTGTTCGTGTGAATAGTTGCTTGGTGTTAAATAATCCATAAATTGTACTAGTAATCCATTTGTTTCAATTGTGATTGTCACTTTCGTTTTTGAATCACAAACGTATTATGTAAACTGCTAACTCCTGTTTACTATTATATAATTGGCTTAGCAGTTGATTGCAATAGGTAATTATAATTGCAAAACTGACAACTCGTTGTATGATATTATGGCTGCGTAAGATACTGCCTAATACTGCATTGTTCTAACGTGATTAATAGCTACAGTGGTTTCGAGTATCTGATCAATTGTGACGGTTTTTATGAATTATGTTGATATTATTGAGTATATGTAATGTTAATTTTTAAAGTGAAAATATTATCATATTTGAGAGAATAATAATTATTAAATGTCATTTTAATAACATAAAAGTAAGCTAGTAATATTATCATTTATCATTACGTATTATAAAACAAAGTGCTCCGCCGTGTCTGTCTGTCTGTTCCCGATAATCACAAAAACTTTTAAACGGTTTTTTGATTCATGAGGAAGGTTTAGGTGTGTAATTTGTTACGGTTTTCTATTAGGTACCTACCCATGCGAGGCTGTGGCGGGTCGCTAGTGTTTTATAAGTTCCTATTATACATCACTGATGTCACTTTTCTATATCTATATAGTTTTTTTTGTGAGGCTTACGAGAGAATCAGCTCATGTGGACGTAATAATGATGGTAAGCATAACTGCTCACCATCATTATTTCGTCCACAAGATGGTAACCCATCTTGCCATAACATGGACACTTGTAACAATAAGAGTATGACACGCACCCTGTCAAAGGTGCAAAAGGCAAAAGGTACCTGTAACTGATCTCTTAACTTGTATGAAGGACTTGGCTCTTCTAGGTCATTATAACTAACACCGTGACTGCTTTTCCCCGGAGGGTAAAGGATCAGGAGACTTATATATGTACTATCGACTTGAGCGACGGTTGACCATTCCTAAGGTTAAAATCGCATGGCAGGCCAACATCCATGATACGCCCCTTTATCTTGTTTGAGTTTTTTTACACTTTACATTTGTTTACTGATTCTAAGGCGATACAAACTCAATTCAGTCAACATGTGTAAGCAAAAATTTTTCTGAAATGGTCAACCGTCGCTGAAGTCGATAGTACCGACCTCTCCAATCCGTTCTTTTCCCTAAGACTGGTAACACGCGAGTGACAATCAGTATTGCATGCAATCATAGACTACATTAGTCATTTAGTTATAAGGCAGGACTTTGCTTGTTTGCCACCTTGCTAGTACCTATAAAAAAACACTAATATAACCTGTGCCACTGCTGGGCACGGGCTTCTTTCCAATGTGAGAAGGGTTAGGCCATAGTCTACCACGTTAGCCCAGAGTGGTTTAGCAGACTTTGCATATCATTGAGAATATTATGTAGAATTATCAGACATGTAGATTTTCTTCCCGAACATTAACAATTTAATCTTTATTTATATAATTCTTCTGTGCGTGTGTTTGTAATTAAATTCCTCCTAAACGGCTGGACCGATTTTGATAAAAAATTATGTGTGTGTTGAAGTGGATTCGAGAATGGTTTAGATTTGTTTTTTCTTTTTTTCGTATTTACAGAACAACGTCTTTCGGGACAGCTAATAGATATATAGATAACTTCGAAAAGTCAGAAGTGGTCTAGAGATCGAACTCGAGACCTATATGTGGTAGTAGGTAGGTGGCAACGGTTTTCCACTAGACTATCGGTAATAACTAGTGCCAACTCCTTAGTAACATTGCAATATCACTGACAACAGATTTATTTCACGAACAAAGTAAGTAATTTAGATACTTCCGTATTCAGTGACACACTTATTAACATTATGTGTTTTAAATCACCACATTCGAGTGCGCATCGGTGTCAAGGCTGTCATTAAGTTCTGCTCATCACCGGAGAGCATATAGCGTGAAGATTGTAACAAAAAACGTACATATTTATGGACAAATATATTTTTTTGTGCTAGTTTCATTCATTATGTTTCTATTTATAGTCTCACCTATATTCTCAAAGGTTAGAACCACGTAGGTCTCACGTAAGAGGGAGTCAACCGGGTTTTGTAGACTTCGTGGTGCTACTACGAATGTCTTGATAGAAAAATCTATTATCACTTTTCTCGACCCAGGATTTAATAATGAGACCTTATACACAGCAGTTGTTACCGCTGCACTAGCGATACAGAGAGGACATGGTGCGTATAAATGTATGTGGATGATTTCGGAGCCTAGTTTAATTTTTAGTTGTATTTAGGTTTCGTTTTTTTTTTGTATGAATGAATGTACCTGCATTTTTATTTTAGACTAGCTTATCCGACAGACATTGTCTTATCTTAGACGAACTGTCAAACTCGCGAGGTTAAAATAGAAGTAAATATTCTGAAACTATCTGCGCAATTTTCTTAACTTTTCTTCCTGTAAGAACCTTCTAGAAAGCAATAGAAAACTTAAAAAAAAAAGATGACTGATATCGGTAATGTTGGTCTTACGTTCTGGCGTGACCAAGGGAAACAAGGAATCATTTTTATTTAGGTAAATAGATTTGTAATTATAAAGGTAGTGTTTATATTAAGTCGATTTTTTACTCCAAAATCACATTGGGAGTAACACGTTAAGATTGTGTGGAATTATGTTATGTTATGTTATGTTAGTAACAATACGTTTCTATTAAATAAAGTATAGCCTATGTTACTCGGTGATAATATAGCTTTCTAATGGTGAAAGATCTTTTTAAATCGGTTGATTCGTTTTTGAGTTAAATCCTTACAAACAAACAAAGAAAAAATGTATGATTCCTCTTTATAATATTAGTATAGATGATAATATGCTATGCGTTATTATATCGAATAGTTATAGACCTCCTTCGCTAAAATTCAAGCTGTTTCCGTACCTAATTCGTGTCAAATTTATTCATTTACAAAACAAACGGACCATAACATAAAATGATCAATGTTTAAATCTGGTAACACAATTTCTTTATACTTTCGTTGACTTACTGCCTACACCCAAGCGATCAACTCAACCGTGAAAATTACCATAATTGGCTTCCGTTCTCCACAAACCATAAACTCTTTCCTGAAACTTGTCAGGAAAACCCAACACCGGTCACCACAAAGTAATTTAGTGATTGTGTTAACTAATTTTATTCAACATAAGCTTTTCCGCGACTTCCTTTATCTTTCTTTGTATGCATTTTCAGAAATAATGATGTAACAACATAATCAGAATTAATTAAAATTTAAAAAACCCCCGACACAATATTCATTTGATACCCATATTGAACAATTTTAATTTGTGGAAATTTGTAATTTTCTGGTGGCGGCCATCTTGGATTTGAAATTTATCATAGTGTATAGTATTCTACTCGTCAAGCCCTTTCATTTGATACCCATATTGAGGGAGTTGTGAAAAAATATATAATCCGCCATTTTGTGGTGGCGGCCATCTTGGACCGATTTTTATCAAACGTAGCTAAGAACACTCCCGACTAATTCACCTTTCAAATAAAAAAAACAAAATTAAAATCGGTTCATCCGTTCGGGAGCTACGATGCCACAGACAGACACACACACACACACACACACACACACACACACACAGACACGTCAAACTTATAACACCCCGTCGTTTTTGCGTCGGGGGTTAAAAATGCTTAAATTACCTTAGACCTCTTATCTGTTTCCTTTTTTCTACGGCTTCTAGACGGCGTATTAAGACGGAATAAGCACCAGATTTTAAGATATACCTTCAGCAATACAATTGTGAAAATCGTTTCAATACAGAGGAGTAGATTTTGTGTGACACACAGGTGAACAGAGAGACAAAAACTCGAAGCAAATTAGTTTTGAATTTTATAGCTCTCTTATAGACAATCACATTATTTTTTTAATTATCTCTTATGTACAGACATCGAATAGTTACAATTTTACTATATGTATGATAGTCTCACGCCTGTTTATCCGTTAGTGTAGGCAGAGCAGTGCGCGTGGCCTAGCTTAGTCAAAAGAAACTACAGAAGCAATTCTTCTTCTTCTCGAGTCGATGGTACAATTATTGTTAATAGGAATATAATATTCTATCACATACACACATCATAATCTATCCCAAACTAAGCAGAGCTTGTACTATGGGTACTAGACCATGGATAAACATATATACACCTTTATTTTTTTAAATACAAGCGTTATATACACAGAAACATCCAGACCAAGACAAACATCCATATTCACGCACACAAATGTTTGACTTGCGCGGGAATCGAACCCGCGACCACAGGCAGTGGCAGTCGGTTACATTAACCACTACGCCATCGAGGCCGTCAAAATTAAGTTTTAAATATGTCCCTGTCCAATATGTAGCCACGGCAATCGCATCAGCAGTGAAAAGAAAGAAACGGGAGCCAGAAGAAACGCAGGTACCGTACGCGGGCGGCCTTCTGTGTCCGTCACCAAATATGTAATTAGCAACAATCTCCTTTCCCAGAAAATATTATACTGTACCTAAACTAAACGTGTACAAAAGAGCACATCTAGTTTACTTATAAAAGCGAAAGTAAGTTAATCGTTTTCTTGACTTAAAATTGTAAGCAAGCTCTAAGTAATTGTTGCACGGTTGGCGTAGTGGTTTAGACGGCCGCCTGACACTGCGCCGAGTGTTGTGGGTTCGATCCCCACACGAGACAACACTTTGTGTGATTCATAAATTGTTGTTTCGAGTCTGGGTGTTCATTGTGTCCGTTAGTTGTATGTTTGTAAAGTCCCCCGCGACACAGGATTTAGTCCTAATGCGGGAGTTGTCTTTTTAAAAAAGAAAAAAAAAAAATGTTTATACATCAGACATGGTAGATTATAAGCAGTGATCGGAGTAGGTAGATTGATTTTTGGTACTTGTATTATAAATGCACACAGAAAGAATAACATGGATAAGCCATTTTCCCGGAAAGTAATTCCGGTATTTCCGGATTCAATTAAATATTGTTAATGTTGGTAGTGATATTATTCCTACTCAATTCAAAATTTAAAGGAAGGTATCAAAACTAAATTAATTCATTATTTATCTGTTGAATAATAAAAACAATCGAATTCCGATCGAAGCTTTAATTTTTATTTTTAGCCTTTTATGGCTAGAACTTTTATAGATAGACATAAATTGTTGCACTTAAATTTAAATATTTTCATAGGGGTCATGGTAATTTGCATTAAGGGTAGAATAAATGACGGGGCCCCATAGAGGGCCAATGCCTGCTGGGGTCGTGAGACTGTTCTAAGGATGCACCACGACTCTGAAACGTAAAGGGCATACGAAGGAACAGGTTGATTTTAGTCAGATTTTAGGACCAAAAAAAAGGGGTAGAATAAAGAAAAAAGATAAAAATCAAGATTGTTTATTGTTAAATATGTACATTTTACATTTATTCACATTTTTAATCTTCATCGATTACAATGTCAGCATCCTGGTAATCCTGATCTTTACAATTAAAATATATAACTATGAGTTTCTCTATATTTTCTATTTTCAACCTATTTCTTTTAACATCTAAAGTCCATTTATAAATGGAAAAAGACCGTTCTACATCTGACGATGTCAAAGGAGCAAATTTTAAAAAAGGTATTAAATTATGTGCTTCATTTTTTTCAATGGCCTCACTATATTCTCTAAGTGTGTCTAAATCTGGGTTTCGTTCCATAACACGTTCTATTTTATTTTTTATATTTTCTGAATTGCACTGATTTATAGCATCTCTGACGTTGTCAAATGCTAAAAGTGAATCTGTCAACGATAAATTATGCTTTTGCAATTCTTTTAAAGACAAATGAATTATAAAATAATTGTCTTTAATGTAATTTAAATCTTCTTTTAAATTTTCTTTTTCTATAATATTTTTTGCCTCTCGAATAGATACCGCATCAGAGCTGCTTAAACAAGATAATACTTCTTTTATTTTTTCAAAGTTTTGAGCGTAATAAAATGCTGCCTCTAACCAAGTGCCCCATCTTGTAACAACTGGTTGGGGAGGTAGCGGCAAATCTGGATATTTTTCTTTTAAAATTTTGACTCTACTTGGGGCTTTCAAAAATACCTTTTTAACATTTGCTATTAAAATGTTAACATCGTGATATTCTAACCTAATTTGCTCAGATACGCGATGAAGAGAGTGCGCCAAACATGTTACGTGCTTCATTTCAGGTAAGTATTGTTTTAAATTTCGTCCTGCAGACAGCATATATGCAACGCTATCAGTGCAGAGGACAAGAATGTTACCTACCTTCGATTCAAAAGAATCTTCCCAAAAGTTTTCCAAACATTCTAACACAAATTGCGTGATTGTTTGTCCATTAACTACAGTTAGCATTTTACATGCTACCAAATAAGGTCTAGTCAAATTGCTAGGATGTAATGGTTTTATTAAAAAATGGACTATATAGCGACCTAAAAAGTCTGTCGTTTCATCTAATGATATCCATAGTTTCTCATTTTTATAATTTTGCCGAATCGAATTGATTTTATTCTTAAAAAACTTGTCCAAGTAAACTTTCCGTAACTGTGATTCATCTGGCAGAGTACGATTAGTACACGTACAACAACAGGTACTACACATATATCTTTTAAAGAAATCTTGAAAAGTAGTATTTTTCATCTGAGACCACGGAATATTGCACAAAATGAGAAATTTTATAAGATCGAAATAAAATTCCTCTTCGGGCCGCTTAAACTTTCCCTGGTGTACTGCTCCTTCGATATGTCTTTTAACGTTACCTTTATTTATGGTTTTCAAATGGCTTTCACATTTTGAACAGTATATTGTACCACTAGCGTGATCGTAAAGTAGTTCGGGATGACCGGATATCCATTTTTCTACAGTTTCAGCCTTGACGTTTGCCATATCTGAACTTTGTTTTAGAGATGGAACCTCGTATATATCACCTAAAACAAAGACATGAAAAAATTACATTTTATTTAGTTTATTTAGCTTACTCCGTTTGTTTTATTTTTCGTGGATCAAATTTAGTCATTGAAACTTCACCCTCTTCCTGTCAATCCAAAATGGCTGCCGCTACAAGATGGCGGACAATTTTTTTTTTTTTACAATTCCTTTAATATATATATATATCAAATGAAAGGGCTTGTTACGTAGAATATTTTGTAGAGAAGTAGATAAGGCCTATAGTAATTTATTTTACCAATACATTGCAAGAGGACACAGGGCATTCAAATTATATACGGATTCCAGTAAAATGTCGGTTAATAGTGGAGTTAGCTGAATTGCGACTACATTACTAGAATATCATAATTTTGTTTCGCACTAAGCTCACTGGTTCATACTCTATTAAAGATTTAACAATATTAAGACTCATGGTATGTTCAGCAGGTTAAGCGAACAAACACAATACTAAAAATATTCTTATAGTACATCCAAACATGCTTTATACTCCTTGTAACTAGTAAAATATTACTTACCAAAGCTTGGTTTAAATATGTAGATCCAATTCAATAGTGAAAAATCTGAGTCCGTATATTCGAGCCAAATCGTGGTTTAGAGCAGATTCCAGAAGTCAGTATGTACACAAGCCAGGGTCAAGTAACGTTTTCACAACACAGTAACAAACAAAGATGCGCACTCTACGAACCGAAGTAAACGAGTGAGCTACCTGGCATGTCGTCGGCGGGCGTACGCATTGTTCTGATAACCGGTTATTGTACCACCCATGATCCTTTGTTCTGATTGGTCGTTGGGTTTTGTCAAATCGTGACTGTGTGCCGTTAAAAAAAATATGAAGAATAATAAAGAATAATATTGCTCATTTTATTACAACTCCTACCTTTTTTTGAGGATGGCAAATCATCAAATGACTCCTTCCACTCTGGCAGAATAAAATTCCTACATAAGTTCCGGTTTTTTTTTAATAATCCACCAATTCCGGAGGAATGTCCATATTAATATATACGTTTCGGATCAATGACCCCATTTCAATCTACCTACTCCGATCACTGATTATAAGGGACATGTTTAATTTTAATAACACTGTTCACTGTGTTAGGGTTGCTAATCGTATAACTAATGAGAGTTAAATAAAATTACGTGTAGTTTGCTTCAATATCTATTTGACACTAAAACTTGTGAGGTAAGTAGCCATATACACATGTACATGTAGGTAATTATAAACGTATGTTTGTGAGCCGAACATGCCGCCCACCAAAATGTCTATAAACATTTTACTAAAATTGAGGTCACAAAACAGAACATTAAGTTAAATTAAGTTATACCATAAAATAATATTTTCTAACCAATTTTCTGGCTCAAGCTTAAGAATAACAAGCAATTACTCACAGTACTAGAATCATATAATTATTATAGATATAGTTTAAATAGTTTCAAGTATGTAAATATGTTTATACAAACAAATGCAAAGTTTAAATATATGCTTTGGTACATCACTCTGTCTTTAACAGCTTACAAATAGGTACATCAAGGTCTAGTTGAAATTAAACTTTGAAATGAAAAGGTCTGGTTACCTACATTACACATCCTTAAATCAAATAATAATTTACAGTTTGTTATGATATGATATACTTATACCTAAATAAATGATAAAATAATTTAATGTTACAGTTAATTTTCTCTAAATAACTGTCTGCATATTTAAAGCAAATTGGTTGGAAATATTTAACAAAGATAATTCAGTAATTGATACCTGCATACATTAATCTTTAGTTTCTATAGGTAAGGCACATATCTTCGATATAGATCTTTGCGTTGTTTTGCCATTACAACGCAGTGTATAAACCCGTGTTATTTTGTCAGGTCCAGGGTGCTTCTCGATAATTCGACCGAGGGCCCACTTGCTAGGAGGCATATTTTCTTCTTTTATGAGTACAATATCGCCCACCTCGAACTCTGCTTTCCTTTTCAGCCATTTAGGACGCTGATTGAGTCGTGATAAGTACTCCGTCTGCCAGCGTCTCCAGAAATCCTGTACTAGTTTCTGTGTATGTTGCCATCTAGATAGCAGATTTATGTTTGTAGCTGTATAATCCCGATCCGGTACCGTAACAAGCGCTTCACCAACAAGAAAATGCCCAGGGGTAAGTATTTCTATGTCTTCCATTAGATCTACATCAGTAGATACAGGCGTCAACGGGCGTGAATTCAGGCATGCTTCTATTTGGGTGAGTACTGTTGAAAACTCTTCAAATGTTAAGTTTGATGTAAGGACTCTTCGCAAGTGCTGCTTCACTGATTTGACTCCAGCTTCCCAAAGTCCACCGAAATTAGGGCTGTATGGAGGGGGAAAGTGCCACTGCGTGCCATCAGTTGCAAGTATTTCAACTACATCACTAGGTATATTAAGCCTTGCTTCTTTCCACATTGTATGTAATTCCTTATTAGATGCCACAAAGTTGGTGCCATTGTCACTCCATATTTCATTACATCTACCTCTTCTAGCAACAAATCGTTTGAAGGCTGCAATTAACGCATTTGAAGTCAAATCACTGACAAGTTCCAGATGTATAGCCTTCACAGCCATGCAGATGAAGATACAAATATAGGCTTTACTGGTCTTGGCTCCTCTTCCCTTCGAGTTCAGTACATATACAGGGCCAGCGAAGTCAACACCACTTCGTGAAAATGGACGCGCTGGAACGACACGTTGCTCAGGTAAGTCACCCATCATCTGTGGTCTACTAGCTGCTCGCTGTCGCGCACAGGTAAGGCATCTGTGTATATACCGTTTCACTAAGCTCTTGCAGCCAACTATCCAATACTTGCTCATCAGGTAAGTAGTCATCAATTTTATGCCACCATGTAGGGTTCTTAGATGTGCATCAGATAATATGAGGGGAACTAGACTGCTTTTCTTACCCAATATGACAGGGTGTTTTAGATTTTCATCAATGTCAGCATTTCTTAATCTGCCGCCCACCCTGAGGATATTCTGCTCATCAAAAAAAGGGTTGAGAGATTTTAGCACACTTGTAGTCTTCACGTCTTTGTTTTCTCTTAATCTTCTAATTTCTTCTGAAAATTCTTCTTCTTGTGCTAGTCTTATACATATATCCAAAGCATTTTGTAGTTCTTCTTTTGTAATTGCTATTTCTAGCCTCTCTGGTTCTTTTTTCGAATTCAGAAATCTCTTGCTGTAAACTATTACCTTTAATAGTTCAAGAAGGGAGTCATAGTCTTCAAATTTTATACACTTCTCTTCATATTTAGTTACCTGAACATGGGAATGTATGATCTTTCTTTTTTCTATATCTGTTGATATTGCTGACGGTCTGGCGTATTCAATGACTTCACTTGTCAGCCAAATAGGTCCGTTCCACCACAACTGGTTGGGTAGTAGGTCTGATATAGATGAGCCTCGGGACGCTATGTCAGCTGGATTGTTCGATGACTTCACGTGAAACCACTGACTGTTATTGATTTGTTCAAGTATTTCTACAACTCTGTTTGCAACGAATGGCTTCCATCTATTTGGTTCTCCTAGTAGCCAAGCCAAAACAATCGTTGAGTCTGTCCAGGCAAACACGTTTCTTGATGGTATTCTCATCGCCTCGCGTACCTTGTGTAACAGTTTTGCTAGAAGTACTGCGCCACATAGCTCGAGACGAGGTAAGGAAATGGTTTTCACTGGAGCTACCTTTGTTCTTGCTGCAATCAAGTGAGTCCTTATGTCTTCATCATTGATTTGTACTCTACAGTAGACGACAGCTGCGTACGCTTTCTCCGATGCGTCACAGAATCCATGTAGGGTGACTTTATCCCTTTCGGTACTCTTTGTATGTATCCATCGGTTTATTTTAATTAGATTGACATGTTCTAGATCTTCTCTAATGTTTCTCCATTCGTCTGACAATTGTTCTGGAATTTCCTGATCCCATGCAACTCCTTCTAGCCAAAGTCTTTGTACTAAGATCTTCGCTTGGACTATGGCTGGTGCTATCCATCCCATTGGATCGAACAATCTTTGTAGGTCAGACAGTATACTTCTCTTAGTTATATTCGACACAGGTTCTAATTGTAGTTGGAAACGAAACTCATCTTCTCCTAGGTTCCAAGTAAGACCTAGGGCTTTGATAATACCATCTAGTTTCAGGTCTAGATTTACTCTGGTAGTTACTTTGTTTTGTGGGATTGTCTTTAGAAACTCAGTGCTATTTGAAGCCCACTTTTGCATCTCAAAGCCTCCTCGGCGTAGAATGTAACTTATTTGTTGGCTGATAAGGATAGCCTGCTCAGCCGTATCACAGCCTGATAGCAAATCGTCCATAAATAGGTCTTCTCGTATAACCTGAGCGGCTTGTGGATAGGGTTCTCCTTCTTCCTCAGCTAGAGTCAGCAGAGTCTTTACAGCGAGGTATGGAGCTGATGCGGTGCCAAAAGTAACTGTGCGTAGTCTGTAGTCCTTGACTTTAGTATTGCTCGTTTCTGTCTCTATTAGGCCATCTAACCCCCTTATCGTAGGACGCCACAGTATCCTATGGTAATCTGTGTCTGGTTCATCTAGCCATATCATTCGGTACATCTTCACGATGTCACTGGCGAAACAAATTTTGTGCATACGCCATCTCATTAGTATGCTTCTCATATCTTCTTGCAATACAGGTCCAACCATAAGTTCTTCATTCAAAGAAATGCCGTCGCTGTTTTTACAAGACGCGTCGAACACCACTCTGACCTTAGTTGTTTCTTTGTCCTTCCGAACTATGGCATGATGTGGTAGGTAAACAGATGGTTTGTGTATTTCGTCCTTTGGAACTTCTTTCATGTGACCCATAGTTATATATTCTTCTAGGACTTTGTCATATTCTTCTTTCAAGTCGGGAGATTGTTGTAGTCGTCTTTCTTGCTGGAGCAACCGTCTCATTGCAATTTCTCTAGAATTCCCTCTCGGTGTTACAGGTTTGGTGATACGAAATGGCAGCTTGACTATGTATCTTCCGTTACGGTCTCTCTTGTATCCATTTTCATATAAGTTCTCGCATTCTTGTTCTTCCTTCGTAAATCGTCTTTTAGTGCCTTGATCTACTTCCCATAGTGTTTTCAAAAGGTCTTCAACTTCAATTTGATGATGCAATACATGAATAGAATCAGATTCTTTATTTTCTTCAACCTTCCCAAAGAGGATCCAGCCAAGGTTGGTTTTATGTGCACATGGGGTACCTGGCGGGCCCTTGATTATTTCGTTTTGTATGATTTCTGTGTACACGTCGACACCGAGAAGTATGTCAATGGAGCCCGGCGTGTAGTAAGTCGGGTCAGCCAGGACAAGCCCTTCCAGGTGGGGCCAATCGCTTATCTTGATGGTATGGGATGGTATCTTGGTTGTCAACGGTTTGGACATGACATATGCTTGAATTCCTATGTTGTAGGCTTCACTTCTTGATTCTAGATTGATTTGAACAGTTTGTCTGATGTTTTCATTTCAAATCATTTATTTCGGGCTGCATAGGCCCATAGATAAATATCATAACCTAGATTTACATATTATAAAATTTTATAATACATACACACAACACCATCTAGCCCAAACTAAGCAGAGCTTGTATTATGGGTACTAGACAATGGATAAACATACATAGATACTTATTTTTATTTTTTTATATATACATACATATTATACATAGAAATACCCAGACCAAGACAAACATTCATGTTCATGCACACAAATGTTTGACTTGTGCGGGAATTGAACCCGCGACCTCAGGCGTGGCAGTCGGTTACATTAACCACTACGCCATCGAGGCCGATTTGATGTTAGTAAATACACCTTAATACTATGTTAGTGTAACTTCACTTCGCACACTTAATACTAGTGCGCTCGGCTGGTACTTGTCCGCGGAAGCGACGGAATACTACGTCTTGCGGCCAAAAGCTTTCGTCCAACACCTTGTGCAGGTAACAGTCAGGTACACGCACGACGAACGCTTTAAAGTTGACGTTGCGGCGCGACTCCAGCAACTGCACTCTCGGCACGTACTTCAGCTTTTGGCACACGTACTTCGCGATGTCCTCCGCCTCAGTGGTGTAGTGCAGGCGCGAGATGTACACCGGCGTGTTCGGGGACGCGGCACGCACCTTCAGGTTGGGATCCACAGGTGCTTTGCCACAACCGTTCTTAATGTTTCGCGAACGGCGCTTCCTCCGTTGCACCGTCAGGAAACCATCCTCGGTAGCCCAGTTCGTTGCTTTTGTAGGCAAGGGCTTAGCAGGGGCGCTCGCAGAGACCGTGGGGTCAGCTGTTCTTACAATTCGCGCAGCACAGCGGGGAAGAGCTGCGGGTGCAGGAGCGGGGCTGCGTGACGCGCTTGCGGCGCATAACGCAGGCTCAGCAGTCGGCGCCGGCGACAAAACCGCTGACGCATAACTCGTCGCCGATGTGTTGAGGCATGCACCTCGACGCGTGTTCACACTGTATACACGCGTTGGTGACCCAGTTATTGGCACAGACTTGCGCAACGCCTCTAGTTCGATGCGCAAATCTGCAACAGTGACCTCCGATGCACTCAACTTCATCTGCACTTCTGCTAAACTTGCCTTTAAAGAAATGATGTCTTTTAAAAGGCTAGAGACGTCGACGTGATCGAAAGTGGCGGCAGGTAACTTGTGTAAGTCTCTCGCCACAAATGTCGGCACGTCATCTGGATCGGTCTCCTTAAGCAGCGTTATGACGTCCTGTAGATTCTTCCTTGTCCCGTCACGTCGACGAGATACCATCTGGTCGCTCTTGTTCAGCAACCGGAACACCAGCTGCTTAGCAGCTACTATCTCCTCCTGGCTAAAGTTCAAAGCGCAGATCTGGATGACCGACACCTCGTCCATCACGTCCAGCTTCTGCTGCATGAACGCCAGCAATTCATTTGCCACGAGTGTGTCACTCATGGTAACAAATAGCGAGCATCGGCTCGCGCCGCGCCTCACAATAATAATATTAATTATTATATTCGCTGCACACGTCCGCCTCAGAGCACTAACAGAGAAACACACATTCTCTCTTGTTGACCCCACACCGACCACTGTGCCTCGAACTGGATAACGCTTGGCCTTGAGTAGTTGTGCTGCTCGTTCACTAATAAAGCTCGCCTGTGAGCCTTGATCAATCAATGCACGTAATGTTGTTTTGTGGTTGTTCTCGCTATGTACTTGTACGAGTGCCGTAGCCAATAAGGCTGTATTCTTCATGTTTGAAAGATGTGAAGCCACCATTGTTATGTCTTCTTCTTCCTGCTCTTCTTCCCTTTGTTCCATGTTTGTACATAATGCCACTCCGGGTTGATTTGTGTACTCGCTCTCCATATTGCCCTTTGTGTCATGTTCTTTGTCTTCATGAAGAAGAGTGTGATGACGTTTTCTACATAATCGACAGGATGTTGGTATGCGGCACTGTCTTACAGAGTGTCCAGATGCAAGACAGTTAAAGCACAAGTTGTTGTTTTTTACAAATTCACTACGTTGAGATGCTGTATATTTGCCAAATGCTTTACAATGACTCAGTGTATGTATATCACTGCACATTTTGCATATCTTCTTGTTATCATTGATTGTTGAAATATGAAACACTTTTTCACGTACAGGAACAGCTGTTGCCTTTTGTTTCGTCGGTTCTGTTAGTTCTAATGTTCGAAAACGACTTTCTAGAAACGTGCGTAACAATTGAAGTGTTGGTAATGTATTGTGATCGTTACAACTGTTACTCACATGTTCCTCCCAATCTCTATGTGTCTCACTGTCCAACTTTTGTACTACAACGAATATCACTATGGCATCCCAGTTTTCAGTGTTTACTTGCATATTTTTGAGATGATGTAAGCATTCAAAAGTTGTATCTAGCAGATTCTTTACTTGGTTTGAAGTATTCGACGTGATCTTCTTTTGTGAAAAAAATCTTTTCATAATGGCGTTGATTGTTATGCGTTTGTTACCGTACCGCGTTTTCAAAATGTCCCAAGCCTTTTCGTAATTCGAAGATGTCACTTGTATGTGTTTCAATATTGACGCTGCTTCTCCCGTAACACTAGTCTTCAAATAATGTAACTTTTGTACGTTGTTCAAAGATCCATTCATATGCACAAGCGTGTTAAAAAGGTCATGGAATGTCATCCAATCTTCGTACTGTCCGTTGTAGGTTGGTATTTGAATTTTCGGTAAAACCACTCGTATTTCACTTGAACTCGGCGTAGAAGTGGTATTTGCACTGGACTCTGTAGTCCCCAACAAGTCCATTAACTCGCATTTAACATTTATATACAAATCTTCATGTTCGTAAAATTCATTTTTCGCAATGTAAGGTACATGTTCTGCGTCCTCCTTCGATACGTTACGAATTATCTTGTCGTGGGCGAGCTCATACTTATTCCAGTAATCTTCTACACGTTGTAGCCGAGTTTCTATGTAATTTCTAGTTAATCTACTCTTCGGGCACTTTTTCAAGTTGACTAATGTATTCTTCAACGTTTTAGCCATGCTTTCCACAACATTTAACCATTCTTGTAAGTCTTCCATTGTAAAGAAACGATAAACAGTAGCAATCTTCACTCGTAATAATGTTATTTTATAACACTAATATTAATTTGTTGATAGACGACACACAATTATGTACTCGTTAACAGATCTTTTGTTCTCGGGCAGCCGGTCGCCAGCGCAGGTAAGA
The DNA here is from genome assembly GCA_963675205.1 of Catocala nupta. Taxonomy (NCBI): domain Eukaryota; kingdom Metazoa; phylum Arthropoda; class Insecta; order Lepidoptera; family Erebidae; genus Catocala; species Catocala nupta. Next base: position 1,446,894 of record OY776105.1, read on the forward strand.
AAAGGGTCTCGTCACTCAATGCGGCTCGATTATGGACCATATGTTCACTGTGTTAGGGTTGCTAATCGTATAACTAATGAGAGTTAAATAAAATTACGTGTAGTTTGCTTCAATATCTATTTGACACTAAAACTTGTGAGGTAAGTAGCCATATACACATGTACATGTAGGTAATTATAAACGTATGTTTGTGAGCCGAACAAACACCTTTATTGTTAACGATGTTTCACCCGCGTTTATAATTATTGCGCCGGCCCCGTAGGTCGCAGCGTGATGTTTAGCCTAAAAATAGCCTATAGGCTTCCGCGATAAATAGGCTATCCACACTAAAATAATTTTTCAATTCGAACCAGTAGTTCCTGAGATTAGCGCGTTCAACCAAACAAACAAACTCTTTAGCTTTATAATATTAGTATAGATAAGGTTTTGTCCGTGGCTTCGCTCGCTTGGGCACAGTTTTTTTTTTCTAGATGAAAGGTACCTTATGCCTGTTTTGTACCCCTGACAACGTGTATGCGGAATTTCAGGATAATCGGTCGAGTATGTAGTTAAGGCGTAACAAACAAACAAACAAACTGACAGCCACATTTATAATATAAATATAAATAGTATAGTTAGGATATATCCTTACAAATAAATGTACCTTTCTTTCTAAAGATATTAGTTACAGAGACAACTTGAACCTCAAGATTGTACTTTATAAAACGCGAACGAAGTCATAGTAACATAAAGTAGGTACCTATAATCCAATAAAGATAACAACACAAAGAGAAACTGACATATCTTATTTATTTCACGTAACACGAGACTTTTTAAGACATTGCACATTTGTCGTGCAGTGCCAAATATCTGCGCAGTTTACGAATGCGGTCGAGACAGGCCGGCTACAAACAAGATGGCGCCATCAAAACCGCGGGAAAGTGCACTAAGCTTCTAGAATAATCTATTGATCGAACCACCATTCGTATCCACCGACAACTGGAGCTTTTATTTTTAGAAAGAAAGATGCTTAATCATGTTTATTTGTTGTAATCTGATGACAGTTATAGTAACAGATTGACAGATAGTAATTAAACTTTGGCTGTTCGTAGCGGGTGTAGGTAGCCATACATGACTATTGAAATAATTTTCCAACTCTCAACGCCAACAATTCTAGCATTAGGAATAATTCTTGTGCCGCGGCGATTTTACAAAAATTCTAAATAACGGACACGTGGACCACATTTTTTTTGTCTTCCTTGTCCCTGATGACTTTCGGTGCAATGGCGAGGCGACCATTAAAATCACTACACACCATGTATATAAGGACGCGTTTATGTCCTTTTCAAAAGAAATCAATACAGTATTCTCCAGAGATACCTCTCCGTTGAACCTGACTCAGCTTCATTTCTGAATGATTAAGGTCTATCCTAGTATCAGAATTAGAGTCGCCCAATGACTGACTCGGCAATCTGCTTAGTTGTCAGGATATTTTTGGACCCTGGAGCCTAGTATACCTCTCGTGCTCCAGTCAGTCATATTCTTCATACACGTTCTTCGGTTTAAGGTACTCTTTAGCAGGTAGCCAATTCTCATAATAAATCTGATGAAAATAGAATCCCAATTTAAATTCAGAGATATAGATATCACAGATGATATTATGCTATGTTAAACTAAATATCAAATTTGTACAGAAACTGCATTTCAGCTCATTTTTGACCTTTATTAGGCTAAATCTGGATTCTATTTTGAAGAATTTTATTACAAGATTTGGCCTTCCAGAATGTCTTAGATTTTTTACCCTCCAATGACTGTATCATTCACATTTGTCTTCCAAGGTAAATCTTTGCCCAAATAAAACATTACAATAAACATTAACTTCTATTTGAACAATACACAATTGATAATAGAGTGTTTTGGTTTTACGGAATACTAACACCTAGTTTCTGAAAAATAGATTGAATACAAAAATTTGGTAACAAAAGAATAAAGGTTGAAACTGCTAGTATTGGCTCGCTGAGTTCACTACAGCCAGCAATTTATTATAGCGATAGCCTAGTAGGAGACGGTTGAACAGCCACACAGAGATCTTGAGTTCGATCCCACGGCATGCACGCAATTTAATAGTAATTGTATGTAGTGTAACAGTTTCTAAATTATGTAATAAAGTATCAAAGAAACAACGCGATGATATATATGTATAGTAGTTTAAATTCAATGAATAACATTCGCGTAAACAGATGACAATATTATATGAATCATGAAGTTAAATTTTTGTAAGCAGAAGCAGGGGACATTTTGACGCACTGGATCTTATATCCAGTTATTTATTTGCTGGCTAAGGAACCCGCGATAACTCTCGATGGCGCCGCGGTAGTGTTGGCCATACAACGTTGAGTCAGATCGGGCACGCCGGAGAAAGTCCCGCGTCACCGGTACGTGGGCGAGTAGCCAGCTCAGTAAGGCACAGACCTCAACCAGATGTAGCAACAGGGGCCACTGATCTAACTCTAATACCGACGAGTAAAAGTGTTCCTATAGACATCTAGATCATTACTTACGCTTGTTGCGCTTACGTTTACTTATGAAATCAATAAGAACTTTTATTTGCTAAAAACATGTTGAGAATAAAGATTTTAAGTCAAAACTGAAAGTGAAGATCTCTTTTAACATAATTTGATTTTTAATTATGGATTGATATACATACATAGATTCACGCCTGTTTCCCAGGGGTAGGCAGAGACTACGGATTTCCATTTGCTACGATCCTGACACACTTCTCTGACTTCATTCACTTTCATGACATTTCTCATGCACGCTCGCCGGTTTAAGGTGCTCTTAACCTGGCCTTTATCCAGAACGTCTCCGATCTGATCAAGAAACGTTCACCTAGGTTCACCCTTGCGATTGTTCCATTCACACTAGCCTTATAAACTTTCTTAGTCAGTCTTTTCTCGTCCATTCATTCTACATGCCCAAACCAGCTTAACATACCCTTGATATATCACTCACAATCACGTTTAAAATCTCCAGATGAGACGGTCATCCGAAATAAACGATTAAAAGCTTTATTGTTGAGTCGCAACGGCACACTGGTGGCTAGACACATTATATTTTTAATTATATCTGGTATTGTAAGACTTGAGAGATTACATCTTAGATGTGCTGGCACCGTAATTAGATCGCACAAATATCTCCACATTAGAAAGAGTGAGTTCACACATTACATAGTGAGCCATAGTTTGCATTTATACTAATACTAGGTGACCCGCGCAACTTCGTCTGCGTCAAATAAGAGATTTTCTCCCGTATTTGCAACATTTTTCATTGATGCTCTGCTCCTATTGGTCATAGCGTGATGTTATATAGCCTATAGCCTTCCTCGATAAATGTTCTATCCAACACTAAAATAATTTTTCAATTCTAACCAGTGGTTCCTGAGATTAGCGCGTTCAACCAAACTAACAAACTCTTCTAGCTTTATAATATGAGTATAGATTATAAAGCTGAAGAGTTTGTTTATCGAGGAAGGCTATAGGCTATACAACATCATGCTACGACCCACGGAGGCGGCGCAGTAACCATAAACGCGGATGAAACCGCGGACACAGCTAGTTTTTGGTATAAGTAAGCGTGATAAGATAAATGTGATCAAATTAATTAAAAATTAAATGGTTGTAACACAATGCTTTTACTTTTGTTACCACTTTAGTTTTCCTATAGCTACACACAGCGACGCATCAACCTAGACTAATTGGACTTTTAACTGTTAGAAGTTGAACGCTGCGAATCGTGCAAGAGAGTGCGTTATATTTTTGTTACGCTCTATCCTTACCATTACATCGACACCACTATGCACTGTCCCTTTCCAACAATTCTCTATTTTGTATGTAGCGTAGTTATGCGTATACAGGATGTCTAACTTGATGCGTAGCCGTGTGTACCTTTACTTGTTAAATTTAAAATATTTGATTTATTATTTATTTATTTATTTATTTATGGGATGGAATGTTTATTTAGACAGTTATATCACTGCTCGCTTGTTCGAAAGTATTAATAAAATTGGTTCACCCATTATGAACATTGGTCCGTACAGACATAATATTAATGATAATTAATCGTGTACTCAAGTGCACTCTCTGTTCCGTAACCCTCATTATCTGACACGACCGAAGAGAGATCAGGCGCAGTACCAACGGCTTTACGTGCTTTCCGAGGCACGGGGGTGTCTAACACCGCCAACTTCCTAACTCCGGGCTCGTATTGAGATTTCTTAACAGAAAACACCTTAATTTTTGTTGGCCCGACCCGGGATTCGAACCCGAGACCTCATGCACAGCAGTCGCATTCACTACCGCTGCGCCACGGAGGCAGTTCGGCAATATAGACTATATATGGGTTCGATCCCGCGAAAGTGTTAGTGGCTTTTTTTGTTATTAAATACTTAATAGCAACGCAGAGACTGGGTTTGAACTCGATACATGGCAACAGGACCATTCCTGATTACTCGGGACCTGAAACATACTTCTGGAAATGTAAGTGTAATATAACTCATCTATTTCTGGGTATATGTGATGATGAATTTTGTGCGTGATTGAGGTCTCAAGTTCGAGTGCCAAGGCGAGAAAAGTTTTATTGGGGCTTTTTAACACCGAGTTTAAAACGGTATCCGGTAGACGACATTAGGTGACATTAGGCTGGTCATCGGATACGTGAAACTTAAATCATAGATGATAAAATGTGGGAGTAAAACATATCAGCATGATCCATTTTAAGATTCAGAGGCGACGACTACTGTGCGACCTCGAGTTCAAATTCCGGGCTGAGGAAAGTACTTTTTGCTTATTGTATCCAGACATTTTGTAGTATCACTGTGCCCGGAAGACGGCAATACGCACCACCTATTTTTGAAACCTAATGGAGTCTGCCCACTACCCCGTCTCATACTAGGAACGTGTCAGGCAAAACAATATTCTTTGTAAGGAAATATAAGACTATGTCCACTAGACCGTTCCTTCACCGACCAGCAGTTCCCATAGCAGGATGTATCGTGTTACTTTTCGTGTCTGATACGTTCCTAGCACGGTCATGGTATGAGACGGTGTAGTGGGCAGACTCCTCAAAGCATAATTTGTGAAATATAGTTGTAATATGAAAACCGTTGGACTTCCACGCAAAGGTCTGGAGTTCGATTCCTAGGCGCGCATATCTAAATTTTTGTCGTTATGTGCGTATTAAATAGTTAATTATCGCTCGCTTTAACGGTGAAGGAAAACATCATGAGGAAACCTGCATGGCTGAGAGTTCTTCATAATGTTCTCAAAGTTATGTGTAGTCTGCCAATCCGGACTGGGCCAGCGTGGTGGACTATGGCCTAACCTTTCTCACACAGAAAAGAGGCCCGTGCCCAGCAGTGGGACAGTTTAATACAGGGCTGATATTATATTATAGTTGTAATGCACTTCTGCTTACCCCTTCGGATATATAAGCGTGAGACTATGTATATAACGTAGATACATAACAATAACGAGTTAAACAAATCACTCAGTTTTAATTATGTTATTAACCGGTTTAACCAAACTATAATTAATTCTTCCACGCACGCGATATGTGGAATTAGTCGTTTCTAGTTAATGAGTGACATGTAACCTGGATGTTAGTTTGGTGCTGTCATTTGGATGTTTGCGTAATATTATATAATTTATACTACTTTTATTTCCTTTTTTTATCTTGACACGGCGACGTGATTGTAACGGACCTGATGGAAAGTCCAGAGACAGTGACGACTTGGAGAAGATAGATGTCTTCTAGCCGTCGTCAGTGTCAGGCCGGTCTGACCAGATGCTTCTTCACGCTACGTTTGAAGGACCCAATGTCATAGAAGGGAGGGAACACATGTGCCGGAAGACTGTTCCATGGTTGTATGGTACGGCATAAAAAGCAATTGCTGATCATTAGTGTATTATACAAATAGTTGTTTCATGTCTGGGTTTGAATGACATAACCAGACCAAGAGGATAGTATAAAAAGTATATGAACTAATTTTTGACCAGATACATGGATGGCGTAGTATTTTAAGTGGTCGCCTCCCCACTGCCATTGCGCTGAGTGTAGTGGGTTCGATCCTCATACGGGACAAAATTTGTGTGATCCACAAATCGTTGTACCGAGTCTAGATGTTCGTTGTGCTGTTTTTTAAATGTATGTTTAGTCCCCCGCGATACAGAATTTGTTCTTAGTGTGGAAGTCACTATATTCTCATAAAAAAAGAAAAATATATAGCAGCATGGAATTTGTTACTAACTGGTGAATGGTAAAAGTCTTGCTACCTAGCGTGAGACATAAACAGAGCTGGCAAAATGTGGGTGCTATACACTCCTGCCTTACCCTTCGAAGATGTATCCATGAGGCTATGTAAGTGGAGGAGATAGATATGTGGAGAGTATGTGTCAGGAGACGCCTCATTATTGTGCGATACATAGCTCCGCGCGACCTGCGCCCATTTTTTTTTTTTACTTGTGTGTATGCATTGACGCCTATCCCTCCGCGGGGTCGGGCGGAGGGATTATGTTGGACTCGCCGAGGTAAAAAAAGATGTTGAAATGAAAAGGGACCTCCCGGAATACCGACTAAACCTACCACGGTGTTCCTCGACAAAACCACTATCGACGGGGCCGCGCGAATCGCTTTCGCATGCGGTCGCGACCCCGCCGAGGTTACGGCCCGCCGTATGAAACGGCAGGCCACTACATAAAGAGACCTACCCAATTTGGCATTTCTCACTCATAAAACCCTACTGTCCCTTCTCTAGAGGGGAGACGGACTCGAAACAGAGGCGCGCGTGGGAACACGCACGCCGCCTCTCGGACCTGGTGCTGAACAGATGGCGGGCAGGCCCACAACGCCCGCCACCCCCAGGTCAAACCTCAGGGTGGCTGGAGGTCATCTCGCGCCCTCCAGCGCCCGGCTCTGCGGTTGGGCAGAGGGTTTAAACGCTTCCTCTCCCACTCCGCCGGCGGCCTGCGTCCATGCTTTGTTTAATATAACAATATTATGACTATTTTAACTATGACTTACCACATTTATTGACTTACTGTTGGTTTTATTTTATTTGTTATATGATTGTGTACTTATTTAACATTCGTCTATGTATTTTATACCTTCTTACGCTATTAGTATGTACATAATTCTGAATTATATATAATTATATATATATCGTTATACTTGTTGGCTTCCGTACGTCACAATAACAGGCTCCAGTGGAAGACCAGTGCCTGGTTCTTGGGACCAAATGCTGAACTGGAGTCTTGATTGCTGCAGCTGTGAGACGCATGTGTCTCAAGAGGTTTAAATATTTTATGTTACTGTATTTTTATTTTTTTATTTCTTCCTTTTTATTATTGTAATTGGTATATATATTTTTATCTTCATACACTTTGTGCCCACCTGAAAACTGTATACCTAATAGCATTAAAGAGTTCTTTATTTCTACATTATGTACTTACTAGGTTATATAATCAAGATTATATAATAATATAATAATAATATTCTACCACATACACACAACACCATCTAACCCAAACTAAGCAGAGCTGGATAAACATACAGATATACTTTTTTTTTGTAAATACATACATATTATACATAGAAACACCCAGACCAAGACAAACATCCATGTTCATGCACACAAATATTTGTCTTGTGCGGGCGGGAATCGAACCCGCGACCTCAGGCGTGGAAGTCGGTTACACTAACCACTATGCGATCGAGGCCGACATGTATATAATATAATATGTAGGTATATAATTCTAATGTAACTTAGTTCTAGGTAACGATAGCATAACATTTACTTTCAAGGTTATAGACCAGGGACCCTATAGTTTTGTCGTAATTTTCCTTAAAAACTGAGTCACGCTGATCGTTTCAAACCTCTTCGATCCGTGTATTATTATTGATGCAAGTCTTCTTCTCCCTAGCCTTTATTATACCCAAGTCACTTAGGGTCGGTTTCTAATCTAACCGGATTTGACTGGATATCAGTTTTTACACGGAGCGGCTGCCAACTAACCTCCGCAACCCGAAGGCTAACGATACCCTAAGGCTAGACCAGTGTCAGGATATTATAGGGCGCTGACTTCCCAATAACGACTGCCATAGATGTTCATGGCAGCCGAGACCGACGGCTTAACGTGCTCTCCGAGGCACGGAACAGGCGATAATTGTCAATCAATACGCACATAATTTCGAAAAGTCATATAACTTCCGAAAGTCAGAGGTGCGCGACGTGGGTTCGAACCCGAGACCCTCTGCATTGCAGTCTGTTGGTCTCCCCACTGAGATTGATGCAAGTATAGTTACTTATATATTTTTTCTTGCTTGAATATGCCCAAATGTTTTCGTTAAGGTGACACTCAAATTTTGTAATTATATTAAGCGAATGTCTCGGTAGCGCAGTAGTTGAGATTCCAACTGCTGGGTATAAGGTCTCAGTTTCGATGTCCGGGTCGAGCGAGGTGGTATTAATTTTCCTATTAAGAGACTTCTCAAAAGTTTGCCTTTGTAAATAAGTTTAGTAGACGGTAATAACGCTCCCTATTACGTGGAACATAAAATAGTTGGCTAAATGTGAGTGTTTTACACCTCTGCCCACCTCTTCGGGGATAGAGACGTGAGAATACTGTATGTATAATTATGTTTTTAAATATGGACCAAGTTTGTTGTGATCTATAAAACGCGCTTGAAGATGTAAACGAGTTAAGATTCTTCTTATTGGTAACTAGATGTGCCCGCGGTTTCATTCGCGTTTATGGTTACTGCGCCGCCCCCGTGGATCGTAGCGTGGTGTTATATTAGGTGTTAGCCTATAGCCTTCCCCGATAAATAGGCTATCCAACACTAAAATAATTTTTCAATTCGAACCAGTAGTTCCTGAGATTAGCGCGTTCAACCAAACAAACAAACAAACTCTTCAGCTTTATAATATAAGTATAGATTATTATTGAAATTAAACTACTATATACGGATTTTATCGCGTTGTTTATTTAACACTCTATTACATAATTTTGAAACTGTTACACTACTATACTATACTATTAAACTTTACTAATTTTAAGCTAATTAAATTATTAAAACTATCAAATCTATTTGTTTTTAAGTTTACACTTTCCCCGACGTTTCGGTTGCTTTTCAGCAGCCATGGTCACGGTCACAAGTCAAACATTTGTGTGCATGAACATGGATGTTTGTCTTGGTCTGGGTGTTGAGATGTATAATATGCATGTATATACAAAAAAAAAGGTATATATGTATGTTTATCCATTGTCTAGTACCCATAGTACAAGCTCTGCTTAGTTTGGGCTAGATGGTGATGTGTGTATGTGGTAGAAAGTTATAAAAAAAAAAATAACCCCTCTGGACAGTCGTTAACTCATGCGCGCGATATCGGAGGACACAGTACACTAGCTTTTAAACTACCACCTTCACATTGTGATATAAAAAAAAATGTATCACCAGGTTAAATAAAAGTGCACAAACCGCAGGGCAGCTTGTGGCGAGCTGAATGAAAAAAATGTTATAAAAAAACACAATGTTAATAGATCTATTATTTTTTTATTAATTATTAAATCGTAACTAATGTTATAAATGTGAATGTGAGTTTGTTTGTTTGTTACGCTTTCACGCCTTAACTACTAGACCGATCATCATTAAATTTCACATACACGAAACGTCTCCAATGGTGACAGCAATCACACACATAAATAAACGTTCGTAATTAGTAGTACCTAGTCAAAATTATTATTTCTTTTATATTTTGTTACGGTTTCTTTTATATCTATTGTTATTAATTTCTATTATAGACTAGCTATCTTGACAGACGTAGTCCTGCACACATGAAAAAAAAAACAAATATAAACCATTCTCGAATCCACTTGATCACACACAATTTTTTTATCAAACTCTGTCTAGCCGTTTAGGAGGAGTTTAATTACAAACACACGCACAGAAGATTTATACAAGGTGACTGGTAAAAGACTGAACATATTGAAGGTATTCAGTACTCGATTCTGGACCCAAATATTTGAAAAAATAGGTACTTTAAATTTGACCTAGTTATCCAATAAAAACTTAATGTGCGGACACTCTTGCGCATATACCAAAGGTAAACAAAACCTCCGACCCCGCCTCCCGCTACCGCACCCCACACTCTCCCGAATTTGCAAACCCGCCCGTCCTTTTCTTATCAAAGGTCATTAGCCTTTTTTTTGTAGCGTGGCAGGCTCGGCATCTGTGTGCGATGCGCGGTGTCCACATTTTATGGATATTTCATGCAAATTTCCGTAAAGGTTTTCTTTGTAGGTTACACAATTTTTTTTTTTCGTTTGACCATAAATTTTCATGTCCTTAAGTATGTACAATGTTTAGCCATTCATCCTGTATATATAAAGATTATTAAATAAGCAGTGGCATGTCATATTGTATACAATATAAGTGCTGGTTACCCTATAGTTGGCAAATGTACCAGAAATTAATTTTGAGTTATGTATTACTCCAGTGTATTATATATTTTCTGTTGACAAATAAAATAAAAATAGCTATTACAAAATGTCACTATAATTAATGATGTCTACATTTTACTACGCAAATTATGATGAAACGAGCCGACATTATTGTCAGATTATTCAACTAAGATTAAGATGCTACTGTTACAAAATATTAGTTAATCTTTGAGACCAGTTGGTAAACTGGCATACAAAATGGTAGTTAGTAAACAGTTAGTAGCCTCGATGGCGTAGTGGTTAGTGTAACCGACTGCCACGCCTGAGGTCGCGGGTTCGATTCCCGAACAAGTCAAACATTTGTGTGCATGAACATGGATGTTTGTCTTGGTCTGGGTGTTTAGATGTATAATATGCATGTATTTACAAAAAAAAGGTATATATGTATGTTTATCCATTGTCTAGTACCCATAGTACAAGCTCTGCTTAGTTTGGGCTAGATGGTAAAGTGTGTATGTGGTAGAAAGTTATAAAAAAAAAAATAACCCCTCTGGACAGTCGTTAACTCATGCGCGCGATATCGGAGGACACAGTACACTAGCTTTTAAACTACCACCTTCACATTGTGATATAAAAAAAAATGTATCACCAGGTTAAATAAAAGTGCACAAACCGCAGGGCAGCTTGTGGCGAGCTGAATGAAAAAAATGTTATAAAAAAACACAATGTTAATAGATCTATTATTTTTTTAACATCTCAAATTAGACTGACGCAACATTTATTATACACACAATGAAAAACATAACACACACACACACACACACGAACACACGCATTCTCACTGATCAACATCAACTAAAATGTACAAGCTTCACCCACTACACGCTCCACCAATTCAGAGTCTGGAGAGGCTGGTAATCTGTCATACAGGTCTCCTAGTACAGACACCAGTCTCCCACACAGATTGTATTATCTTATGAATATTCGTTGAGTATGTAACTAGGTACCTACTATTGTCTTATGTTTTGTAAAACTGTGTGACAGAATATAATAAAGTTATTTGTATTCTTCTTCTTCTTTGCGTATCGTTGGCAAACACTTTTAAATTATATATTTGCTGCCCAGAAAGCAGCTACGCTAGCTGCGTTGTCAGAGGCAGCCATCAGATCCTCCTGCGTGCAAGTTGTTGGGTACGCTGGGCACGATGTAAGGTGGGACATCGTTTGTCTTGCACCGCACGCACAAGCCAGATCGTTACCGTCTGAGAGTTTCCACCTAATCATGTTTTCTTCGCACCGACCGATCTGGGTTCGGAGTCTATTTAGAGACTTCCAGACCGACCATGGCAATTGATGTCCAGGTGGAAGGCTCTCAGTGGGTGACACGAAAGGTGTAGGTAGAGATATGCTTTCTCGCCACAGGTTGCATCTCGCCTTTGATGGCTCCAGAGTGAGTAGTGAGTGATTTGTATTGTATTGTAGTTAAAATAACAGTTAGAGAATGGCTGCTTTGAGCTGTAGTATTGTATATAGATCAACGTGGCAATGCTGCCAATCTTCTAAGCACTTTTCCAGTCGACAGCCATGCTAGACTTACGACGCGGTCTAAACCAGCCTTTTACTGAAATATACTAGATTTAGCCCGCGACTTCGCTCGCGTAAATGTAACTTAGGTTACTCACAGTATGTACTTTTCTGGATAAAAGATGCCTATGTCCTTTTTGTACCCCTGACAACGTGTATGCGTTTTTATGATGCTCAGTCGAGTAGTTCACGCGTAAAACAAATAAACTCACGTTCGTATTTATAATATTAGTCCGGATGTTGCCTTTTCTTCAAATGTTGGATATCGTTGTAAATATTATGTTTCTATTATAAATAATATGCCAGAATATCCCAAGTACGCTATATTTGGGTCAAAAGTACCAAAAACAACAATGAAGTTTCGCTATCATGTGTGAGTATATTTATGGAGATAAACCTAACCTTCATCTTGACATAAACTAATATTTAAATTTGGAAGGGTCCGAAAGTCCATAGAAGCCTGCGTGTTCTCCTCTGGTAAAATGTTTAAGACTGCGCCGAGCGTAAGGGCGTGGACACATGTCTACGGTACGGCACCGGCCACCGTGTAACGGCACGGCGCCGCTACCGGGAGACGGCGCGGCGTCTAGCCGTGGCACGGTGCCGTGTACGATGCACCGCGGTGGTAACCACCGTTTCAAACATACAGTTTTTGTTTTTGATATAGACCGCAAAAGACGTATTATTATGCTTCTGTCGCTAAGACGACGAATTAAGAAAAAACAGAATCAAAGAAAATATTGGGTGAATCCATATCTTTCTTTAATGAACCATGGTGAAGTTCAAAACTAAGGACGATTTCCTTTGTTTTGTCACAGAGAACGGGACGTGAGTCAGTCATTTTTATGCATTAGGTATATACGTGCGAACTAGGCAACAGCAAAAAATTAACTATCGATCAGTGCGCCGTGTGCCACCGCGGCTGTCTACCGGTAGCGGCGCTGTGCCGTTACACGGTGGCCGGTGCCGTACCGTAGACATGTGTCCACGCCCTAAGACGCGGTTGGACTGAATGACAGAGTTCGATACTCAAATGGGCGCGCGGCCGCCAGCCATAGTAATATTGTATGGAGGATTTGAAGTGCTTTTTGATAAATATATATCTTATTGTCAACAACTTAAATATTTGTGACGGACAAATTGTAATATAACTATTTATGTTTCATTTAAGCTGTAAAATAGGATAGGTTTCTACTGTTATAATCTAAAAATCACGTAACACGATCATACGTTTTTGCATTTTTCGTGCAAATTTACGTAATTTTGTAGGCGAAAATATTAATTATTTTAAGTTTTTTACACGGAGTAATTGTCAACACATTCATTGTTATGGTAAATGTATATTTTATATTTGTATTAAACAAAAAGTGTTGATTTTATCAACTTAACTGTGACCACATTTCGTTTTGGCACATTTCGCTCGGCGCAGTCTTAAGTTGCACCGAGACTAAGTGTTTTTTGTCTTGAATGTTTGTAAAGCACCTCACAGCGCAGGAATTAATCCTATACCGAGAATTGTTTTAAAAAGAAAAGTCTACACATACATACTTACACCAGCAACATGCCAACTGTAGCTTACTGCTATCTGATAAACTAAACTGATGCTGAATTTTCTAATGGTCAGGAGTAGTTCATTAGCAACCAGTAACATGCCTGAAACCCGGGACCATTTAATAGTTGCCTAAGTACTCAACTTGCGTCATACTACCAGCGGGGTAATCATCAGCATACCGATGATTAATCTGATTAAATACAGCGATAATTAATAAAGTAGTGTAATAATAAGGGATTCGAGTCTTGCAGTAAACAGATTATGTTAGGATGATAATCATTGACGATGATCTGCACAAATAACAGCTTGTCCTCATAGTTATAATCTTTAATATTTAAATTGTAGCTAAGTATTAACTAGCAATCAATAAAATTAACATATAAAGTTAATCATTCAGTACTAGTTGAATAATAGATGAGTAACACCGGCGGACTGTATATTAATTTTTTTTTTATTATTAACTATTAATCATTAATAATAATAATAATCGTAGTTATGCTGTCTCATTTAAAATTCTAATTTCAAAATTCAATGCAGAGGGTCTCGGGTTCGAACCCACGTCGCGCACCTCTGACTTTCGGAAGTTATATGACTTTTCGAAATTATGTGCGTATTGATTGACAATTATCGCCTGCTCCGTGCTTCGGAGAGCACGTTAAGCCGTCGGTCCCGGCTGCCATGAACATCTATGGCAGTCGTTATTGGGAAGTCAGTGCCCTATAATATCCTGACACTGGTCTAGCCTTAGGGTATCGTTAGCCTTCGGGTTGCGGAGGTCTGGTGGCAACCGCGCCGTGTAAAAAATAATATGCAGTCAAATCCGGTTAGACTAGAAAAGCCGACCCCAACTGACTTGGGAATAATAAAAGCTAGGGAGAAGACTTATAGCCAGACTAGGCACAGCCTGTATCTAACGACTAAACAATTTTACATTAAATATTGCATACTTTAAATTAGTTACAAGCAGCGATAACCTGGTGGGAGTCCGTTGGACTGTCACGCATCTCTGGGTTTTCGAAGTCACGTGCGTATTAAATAGTCAATTATCGCTCACTTAAACGGTGAAGGAATACATCGTTACAAACCTGCATGTCTGAGAGTTCTCCAGAATGTTCTCGAATATAAGTTAAGTGTGCCAACGAGCACAAGGCCCGCGTGGTGGACGATGGTCTAACCCTTCTCACACTAAGAAGAGGCCCGTGCCCTACAATGGGACAGTTTAATACACGGCTGATATTATATATTAGTTATTGTTTATTACTCCTAAATTTAGACATGGCTAAATTTAGAGGTAACTAAGTATTGGTTAACGATTTTTTTTATTAATAAAGCTGTTGTTCTTAGCTTTTAATTCAAGTTAAAACTAAGCCACATTTCACCCCATTCAGTATAATCGAACATGGGATGCATTACCTAAATCACAAATAAATTGGCTTCCAACCATATTTTACAGACTAAATTCGCAAGCAAATTCTAGTTTACCATAAGAAGATAAACATCCACGATATTATCACAACTGTTTCTCCCCTTTACAAAAGAGAGCGTAAAGATATGCAACATGACTTAACATTGTTGTAACAACAACTTGTAACATTACATTATGAAGTATATATGTTACAAACATGTTTTTGTGTAATACTTCAGCGGTTATTTTCGGTAGTTTTCGATTATGATTTATTCAGTTTGTAAACTACCTAATAAAATTAGTGATAGGTAATTGCAACGAAAAAAAGGAATTCGAATAATAGCAACTTGATTTGAGACTTATTAGATGCAGGATCGATTAAGTTTCGATGTTAAGTATAGGGTAGTATTTAACTTTTCACTCAATTTTTTGCCTTTGTTCCACTAAAAATACTAATTGCACACCAAAATAAGATTACCAAAAATACTAATTGCACACCAAAATAAGCTTACCAAAAATACTAATTGCACACCAAAATAAGCTTACCAAAAATACTAATTGTACACCAAAATAAGCTTACCAAAAATACTAATTGCACACCAAAATAAGCTTACCAAAAATACTAATTGTACACCAAAATAAGCTTACCAAAAATACTAATTGCACACCAAAATAAGCTTACCAAAAATACTAATTGTACACCAAAATAAGCTTACCAAAAATACTAATTGTACACCAAAATAAGCTTACCAAAAATACTAATTGCACACCTAAATAAGCTTACCAAAAATACTAATTGCACAGCAAAATAAGCTTACCAAAAATACTAATTGTACACCAAAATATATTTAAAGAGATCAAACTAAGTCAACGGGCTCCTATTTTTGGGTGGGTTTAAGAAGGAACCTAACATAACCTAACCCTTCCGAGACGGAATGCAGTGATTTGAGGCGTATAGGTGCTCGTTATGATATATTTTAGTAAGCATATTTTGCTGTGCAATTAGTATTTTTGATGGTCATTATATTTAATCCCTTAAGTATATAGCCTCGGATTGCCGCGAATGCGACTGTGCACGAGGTCTTGAGTTCAATTCCTGAGTCAAGAAATGCTTTATGGCAGCACTGAGAGCAAACCTGTCCCCGGTATGCGGCAATAGGCTCGTCAATTATTACGAGGGATCTAAAACCATAGTGAAATAGTATTAGGTCCTACGTAATTAAGCGTGAGTCTATTCTGCTGGGTGGGTCGTTGAAGTAGTTTCAGTGACCCACCCACCATTCAAGGCGGCCAGGACTTATTTTTCCGGGTGAGCCGGACCAACAACGCTCCCGTTTTTCCCGCGGATAAAAAAGGCACCTCTATTCCACATTCACACTTCATGCAGTCACGGCGAATAACCTTACCGAAAATTCAAATAGCACTTTGATAATATCGAAGTCAAACCTGAAACCTCACACACATCACATTAACCACCAAAGCGATCCATAAAACCAGGAAATGTTAAAACAGTAGACTGCATTCAGTAATCAAGCAAAAGAGAATTTCCGTACGCTTCGCCACGGACCATAAACTTGGCACTGCGATAATAATCGCTTTACGTAATAGTAAGTGTCGCGTGTCAGATTCTTTAGCGTTAACACGTTACTCTCAATGGTGTTGGAGGCGTCTGTGACTGTCAGAAAATTTGCAGTAGAAACACGAAGTTGTATTGCCAACCGTACTTTAAAATAGAGAATTGTACTCTACTAGCGACCCGCCCCGGCTTCGCACGGGTAGTGCAAAACCTTAACAAACTAGGTATACACCTAAACCTTCCTCATGAACCACTCTGTCTATTGGTCATAACCGCATGAAAATCTTTTAAGTAGTGTTTAAGTTTATCGCGAACAGACTGATAGACAGACGCGGTGGGCGACTTTGTTTTAAAATATGTAGTGTTTTCATGTAGGTGTACCTATTTTATAATCTGTAACACTAAAAAAGTACAATAAAATACTCTTTTTAAACAATGTTGCCATAATCCAAAATAAAATACCTTTTTGAACATTTAAATAAATATACGCTGTTTTATAAAAGTTGGTACCTACTCTTTTTTCAGCATCATCATCATCATCAGGCTATAATAGTCCACTGCTGGACATAGCCCTCCCCCAAAGAGCGCCACAGCACCCTGTCTTCGGCTTTCCGCATCCAGCATCTGCCTGCAGTCTTTTGCAGATCGTGATTCCACCTGGTCGGAGGGCGTCCTACAATACGTATGCCTAGTCGCGACCTCCACTCAAGAACATTCATACAACTTCGAACAACACTCTTGTTTACGCTCACTGAAATCAGATATACTCTATTTCTTTTAAAAAGAAGTTAGCAACCCTGGCTCGGTGTCTAGTAATGTGCTCAGCAGGCAACAATAGGCTCACCCCATGTTTTATAAGAATATAAGAACTGAAAATGTATTTATCTACCATCTTGGGGATATACACTCCTGAAGTACTTTATACAGATTTTATCGCAGTTTAATTCAAAACACTGATATTTATTTAATTGTGAAAAATATTAAGTTACTGTTACTAAACTTTCAATAATAGCATATTTATAATTACACTTTCCCTGACGTTTCGGTTGCTTTTTAACAGCCATGGTCACGGGGAGACTGAAAGTGTTAATTACTTAATTGGGTATGTGTTTTCCGCAACTACTCATAGCATTTCAGCTCTTTCCAGAAAGATAGTAGGGGATGGATACCATTTAGTACTTCCTATTTCGTTTCAGGATAGTTCAGAAACCTACCTCGTTGTTCGATCGTGCTTCAGCAGTGAAAGAACCACGATCATCTCAGTCTTCATACAGTCCCTTACAGGGCTGACGGCGATACCAATGTTTGATTATAGACTATCAAAACTGCTCATAAAACAGGCTGTC
Organism: Catocala nupta; assembly: GCA_963675205.1. Taxonomy (NCBI): domain Eukaryota; kingdom Metazoa; phylum Arthropoda; class Insecta; order Lepidoptera; family Erebidae; genus Catocala; species Catocala nupta. The sequence continues at coordinate 1,464,831 of OY776105.1, forward strand.
TAGAGTCTACTCACCATCGCTGCATAAAAACCAGCCACATTAAAATGAGTCAACCATTTCCACGAAAAACGAAAACAAAGGTATCACATTCAGCGGAACTATGAAACAAGAACAATGTAATAATATAATTGTTGACCTTAACTTGGGGTCACACATAATGTGGCCAGCACCGTGGCGATATACGTGTTACATTTAAATAGCCTTTGTTCATTTAAATATACGGAAATGTAATATGTACTTGTCCGTTTTGTAAAGAGGGGTAGATTATAGCAGGTAATAATTCATCGACTTTAAAAACATAGAAAAGAGAGAATATTTTTTTTATAGCACCCGCTTCCTTCAGTCGATTTTAACCAATTTGGAATAGGTGCAAAGCAAACAGCCGGCAACAATAATTTAATTAGGTACTTAGCACTAATTATAAATACTTAAAAAGTGGTTTTTCTTTACAATAATATTTATTTGTGTAGTATTTTCATACATGAGCCACGCCGCGTAATAGCAAGGTGACATCTCAAACTGATGCACCATCCGTGCACTTTGAAGAGACATAGACTTTTAATTTTGACCCCAGCACGAAAAAAGGAAGCGGTTCTATATTCTACGCCTGTGCTTATTTTTGTATGTGGAGCGGACTCTACAAGAGATGGCGCTGTACTTAATAACACTACTTCATATAACTTTTACAAGTTACTATACATAAATATTATACAACTACTGAACGGATTTTCATGCGACTTTCAGAAATTGACAGAGTGATTCACGAGGAAGGTTTAGGTTTATAAATTTTAAGTTTTTGTGTAAATGGGTCTAAATTTGATGATGATTTTTGAAGATATCGGCAGAACACGCTGCCGTAAACCTTTGAGATATAAGAAAACAATGTATGGTGAGATTATTCCTCTTTTATAGGTCTACAGAAAAAGTACTGCATATAATAAAATTTATTGACAAAATCTATATTAACGCGAGCGAGTCCGTGGGCAAAATCTACTATAATATTTTCTTAACTGTGGTGTACACCAAGATTTAAGCATCTAAAGTGCTGTGCCCGACAGGATTCATAATTTGTTACTTATTTTTAAGCCTATCTACCTGTAAATGTACATTATGAAATGCAATACTGAATTTGAATTTGTATTTGAATAAAAGCCGTAGTGTCTGCTTACCCTTCCAGGAAACAAGCGTACCTGTTTTTTGTTAACTACATAATCGGTTATGAGTAAACAATTCATTATTACGTTAGTTTATTACCGGTGAATTAATTAAAACTGCCTGTAATTAAACTTATAAGCAATTATTATGCTTAAGTGTTACTCAGTCTGTAGTATATTCTATAAATAAGGCCAATTAGTAGGTTATATACCTAGCTTAATGTAGAGTAAAAAAAAGCGTTGTTACCTGACATTTTAATTGAAAATGTCGGAAATTTTGTAGATGCCAATCAATATAATTATATCAAGTAAATTATTACTATTTTAGTAGAAGACTGAATGGAATGGAATATAAATAAACACCATACTCGTATTTTTCTACATACATAATCTATACTAATATTATAAAGCTGAAGAGTTTGTTTGTTTGTTTGCTTGAACGCACTAATCTCAGGAACTGCTGGTTCGAATTGAAAATTTTTTTAGTGTTAGATAGCCCATTTATCGAGGAAGGCTATATAACATCACGCTACGACCAATAGGAGCGGAGCAGCAATGAAAAATGTTGCAAGAACGGAAAAATTATCTTATGTGAATCAGACGAAGTTGCGCAAGTCAGCTAGTTATTTATAAATCAGATAGGTTGATACCTACATAAAATAGCTTAAACCTATGACTTAAAATTCTAATACGGCCATCTATATAAACTAGCTTTTGCGCGGGGCTCCGCCCGCGTGGTACTTATCGATCAATAAAAAGTACTATATCTATATCTGTACAAAATTTCAACTAAATCGGTTGAGTGGTTTAGCCGTGAAGAGTTAACAAACAGACAGAGTTACTTTCGAATTTATAATATTAGGGGTTAAAGTATGAAATTGCCGATTTGTACTGAAAAATTAAAACTCATTTTTTTCTAAGATGTACCATATTTATTGATGTACGTATTTATTTAATCGAAATATTTACCCTCATTATCTATACATTGCTGCCATCTAAACGGAAGTTCATTTATGTCTTTACAATAGAACTCCGGGAGCTAGATTCGACACTGTGTGAAAGCATTTTGTACTGCCTCCTGAGAAGAAATTTTTTAACACGTAGAAAATTGTCCAAGTCACGAAAAAAATGGTAGTCCGTTGGAGCAAGGTCTGGTGAGTACGGAGGATGGCATATGGTTTCTAACTGCAGCTCCTGTAGAGTTACAATGGTTTCTCGTGCACGGTGAGCTCTTGCGTTATCATGGAGCAGTAATGGTGTAGATCGACTCACGAGCCGGGGCTGTTTCACTGCCAGTTTCACCATTATTGTTCGAAGTTCGGTACAGTAAAAATCTGCTGTTATGCTTGACCAGACCTGAGAAAGCTATAGTAAATAATACCATGAAGAGACCACCAAACAGTTACCATTACCTTTTTATTGGTAAGCTTTGCTTTAGGGCACTGTTGCGGCGTTTGACCTGGGGTCAGCCATTGTATTTTTCGCTTACGATTGTCGTAAAGAATCCAGTTTTCGTTACATGTTATAATTCGATCCAATATTCCTTTCTTTCTGTACCGATTCAACAAGGCAACACAAGTTTCAACACGCATTTCTTTCTGCAGGTCAGTCAAGTCATGAGGCACCCATTATGCAAATTACCCAATATTGTATTAAACCATGCCGCTAATTCCTGGGTAATTTGACTCGGATCGGCTTCCACCATCTCCTTTAATTCAGCGTTATTCACCTGTTTGGACGGTCTTCCACATGGTTCGTTCTTCAAGTCGAAATTTTCATTACGAAAGCGTTTAAACCCAAAATGCACAATACATTCATTAGCAGTCTCCTCTCCAAACGCAGGGTTGATATTGCGAGCCGTCTCTGCCGCGTTAGTTCAGCGTCGGAACTCGTATTCAAAAATGACTCGGATTTTTGAAGTATCCATCTTGCCCGTATAAGCTGAATAAAATAAAACAATTAAAAGTCGAAAATTGAATGTTGCACATTTTTAAAAGAATAATCTTTTAGGTATCATATGAAAAAAGTTTCACTCGAAAATCTCACACCATGAAGGTTTTATGTCAATTCAAAGTATCTATTACTATACAACGGCAACTTCATACTTTAACCCCTATTATTAGTAAGGATAAGCAAAGGCACCATTTTGTCCACTGTCAACCGACTTTTTTGATTATAAGCTTGTCGCCATTGCCTAGTTTACGAGTTATCAAAATAAACAAATTGGAAAACGCTCGTCTGTATTATATTGTAATTGCTTATAAAAGTGTATATTTTAAGATCTACAAAAAATAAATATAAAAAGTAGAAAATAATATTAGACAATTTTAATTCATACCTATATATTTTCCCTTAAATTTTCTAAAGCACACACTAGTTTATTTGAAACCTTCTCTGTCTTATGAGAACTGGCAATAGATATACTTTGTAGTAGCAAAAACTCGCAGTTTGAAGTACCTATTATTAATATTTAATGTATGAATATACACTTAGTGTACAAATAAATAATGAGTAAATAAATAAGTAGGTACTAATTTTATTTATTTCAAGTAACAAGAATTAAATATGCAAATTTTTTTTTTTTTTTTATGCGACTAAGTTTGCATACAAACATACGGCCCACCTGATGGTAAGTGGTCACCGTAGCCTGTGGACGCCTGCAACACCAGAGGCATCACTTGCGCGTTGCCAACCCTTTAGGAAAGGGGAAGTGGGAAGGAGAAGGAGCGGGAAAGGGTAAAGAGGGTGATTGGGCCGCCGGCACTCTCACTCACCTAACGAAACACAACAATAGGAATACTGGTATTTCACGTCGATATTCTGTGAGAGGGTAGTCCTTCCCCGGTCGAGCTGGCCCATTCATGCTGAAATCAGCGAGATCTATACCTATTGCTGTTATGGTTAGCTATGGTTAGCTACACAGATCTTTTAAGCGTAACTAAAGAAACGTGATTGTAATACACTTCCACCCACCAGTTTATAAATATTGGCTTGATATTATGTATGTAAAACTGATACTATTAAATGAATATAAATCGATATTAATTTTAATTGAAGTAACAAAGCGCCGTTAGGTAGTACTTAGGTTTTATTTGCATTTGAACATAATTACAATACCTATGTCGCAACTATGATGCGAAGAAACAACTTATAATTAAGGCTGGCTACACATTAGATGTTGTGGCGTAAACGATATACGCTTATGCTAGAGATTTTGAGAATGCTGGCTGAGCCGACGTCAAAAAGTAATGACTTTTGTGTCAACAGGTACCTAAATGTAAATTCATATTAAAGTTTATATAGTGTAGTTTTGACGTTCATAAGTGTTACTTTGTGACTTAAATGAATAAAGTTATTTTCTATATTGAATTGAATTTTTCGTTACTTGGCAGCAATCCATTATAATACATTTTGAGAAGAGAGGAATGGTGCTGAGGCGAAACACGTGTCAACGCATATTTTGTGTTCGAAGCGGAATACTACAACTTGGAGTACGCGCGGATCCCACGACGTGGCTGTCCTTAACCAGAGTTTACCAGGGGAGCTCGGTATTGTCAACCATTTTTATATTGCACTAGATGGGATGAGCAGTCCGAGGGTGCGTGCCGGGTTTTTCTCTTACCAATAATAGTATAGATATTTAGATTTTGAAAACTCCACATTTGGCTAAGTTCGGAACTAAATTGTTATTGTATTTTACTGTTAGAGGCAGACTAACCTACAGCCCATCTGATGGTAAAACACAGCCAAGGGACTGCCTGCCGTAAGCAATATAAATAGAAAAGAAACACAAGTTCTGCTATTGTAAGCAGTTACCATAACCTATATGAAGGGACGGGTGAAAGGGACAGGAGGTAGAAGGAGAAAAATACCACAGGTCCATGTTGGACCATCGGTGCTCATACTCAGCAAATCCTTACAGCATAGTTGACTGCACGCCTGGCGTAGTAGTTCAAGTAGTCGCTTCATCACTGCCACTGCTCCGAGTGTTGTGGGTTCAATCCCCATTCTCGAAACAAAAAAATGTGTGAGCCACAAATTATTGTTCTGAGTCTCGGTGGTCTTTGTTTCCTGTGTGTGATTTATGTCTAGTGCGAGAGTTGTCTGCTTTAAAAGAAAATAATATCGACTGCTATATTCTGTGAAAGGATGGAAGATCTTCTTTCCTATACAAGTTCCTGCCATCAATCGTCTGGCTTCGCCCCGTCAGGCATGATCACCTACCCTGGTCGGAGGATCGCTCCTTTGTGTTGTAGTGACATCATACCACGTACGTATCGATAGTATTTTACTACAGATTAAAACGCTCCCTCGCTCGCGGCTTATATGTGACCAATCTAAGTAGTTATAAGTAGCAAATTACGCAGTAATTGCATACACTTACCGATTAGATATAGTCGTAATTGTTGTGAGATAAACCAATAGGTATCATTAGTCTGCTTAGTTGGTCCAGTAGCGATGATGCTTACTGCCGATCTTGAAAGTGTTTAGATTTTTAGTAAGGAAATTATTCTCTTTTGAAAGATGTAAAACATATTGACGTAATTATTTGTATGCTCTGCGATAAGTTTTCGTAAACTTGTATATGAGACACTGACCTTGAACTAATAACTAGTATAAGGTTTTTTTTCGAAGTAACAGAACGTTTTTTTAATGTATACTATTCTACTAATGTATGTAATCTTTTCTACTTATGTATGTATTCTTCTTGCCAGGCGTCCTGGGTTGCCGAATTAAAAACTTCGGGTTCAAAGCCGAATACTGCTAGTTGGAGTACGGCAACGTCATGGCTGTACTTATCCAGAGGAATTAGGTATTGTCAACCTTTTTCTATTGCAATAGGTGGGGTGGTGAATCCGAGGGTGCGTGGCGGGTTCTTCTCTTCCCAAAATCTTTTGAAATCGAACTCGAGACTTTCGCATGGCAGTCCAAAGTTTCCATTTAGCTAACAGTGCTCTACTCTACAATATATAACAAGACTAAATGCCCATATGCGATAATAGTTTCTGAAAGCGGTTCTAATGCTATCTTCGTCTTGCATGGTAAACAAACAGGGATAGCAAGACACTTGCCTCATATAATAGGCCTTAATAATTTGCGACAAAAACTAACTTTTTATACGAAACCTACCTATACGTCACCTTGAAAATAATACGTAATTGTATTGTGTAAATAATGACCACGAAATGATCATGCCAGCGGCGTCCGCCATAAGTTTGTACTCATGTTTTCAATCGTGAGGTCTTACGTTTGATGTCTATTTTTATAGCCAGTTTCAAATACGAATTCCCATTTGACAGTGTGAAGTGAAGAGACCGTTTCAATCGACACAGCACGAAATCAATTGCCAATTTACTTTACAAGCAAACTGTAATCGTGGCTTTAGAATCGAAACAGAAATGATAGAAACAGAAAAACAAAAAAGGAGTCAGACTAACTTTAACATATCGAAAGAATAGCTAAATCAATGTTATTTATACCGTGTTTATTTGTAAAACTATGAGATATTTAAACTATAAGTCCAATATCGAATCCTCAAATTCATTTTTTTATATAGAAAATATATCAAGGTGTTACAGAATGGGATTTAAGGTACGTTGCAACTTAATATTAATTAATATCACATACACATTTACAAAGTAGCTCTCGTTAATTGTTTTTAGCTTGAGTTAGTTCGATTTTATCCGATTCATATTGTCGCATCACTATGAAAGTATAAAATTTACCATAGTGCGGAACCATGGTATTGTAGTAAAATGTTATTTTATTTTGATGTTTAAATTATTTAAGACCAATATCAATGGAAATTAATAGTTCATTATGTTTGTGAAACATTATGTCATGTTTTGTATAGATTCTATTTTATTTACATGGTCTTAAGTACGATGTGGTCATTTTGAAGAGCAAAAGAAAAAAAAACGATAAGTTATAATTATTTATCATAGCAATTTATATGAATAATAATAATAATAATAAGGGACTTCGTATTTGAAACAGACTATAACAGCTGTTTCTCCAGCCATCATTTTTCTTCCCACGTTATAAGGGGCAGCTTATTACTTTACTGGTACAGTTGCAGACTGCATGCTACTGCTGAAAATATTTTGCTAGGAAAACCCAATAACAACTGCGATTTTTATGGAATTGAACTCGGGACAGCAGTTACACTTCACTGCCGTAGCGCAATCAAGGAAGTCATTAGTATGGAAGTATAATACATACATACATACATAAATTCACGCCTGTTTCCCAGAGGGGTAGGCAGAGACTACGGATTTCCATTTGCTACGATCCTGACACACTTCTCTGGCTTCATTCACTTTCATAACATTCCTCATACACGCTCGCCGGTTTAAGGTGCTCTTAACCTGGCCTTTATCCAGAACGTCTCCAATCTGATCAGGAAACGTTCGCCTAGGTCTTCCCCTTGCGACTGTTCCATTCACACTAGCCTTATAAACTTTCTTAGTCAGTCTGTTCTCGTCCATTCTTTCTACATGCCCAGACCAAAGCACTGTAAATCAAATATCTACTACGGGGTTCTTCTCAGTATGAGAAGGGTAAAGCCAATAATCCACCACTGTGGCCCAGGTTGGCAGACGTCACATATCTTCGAGAATATTATGTAGAATTCTCAGACATGCAGATTTCCTCACGATGTTATCCTTCACCGTTCAATTGAGCGATAATTAACTATTTAATACGCACATAACTTCGAGAAATCAGAGGTGCGTGACTTGAAATCAAACTCATGACCTCTGCGTAGCATGGAGGTATGTGTAATTAAATATTATATAATTATTATATGTGAACCTGACCCTTGCGTATGAGTTTAATTGAACATAATTATAATTGAGTTATAGTAATAAATCAACGGTGCAACATGTGTTTACTCTAACTAATTATGATTATAGGAATAATTAACTGCACGCATGGCATTGTGTTAAAGTGGTCGCATCGCCCCTGCCATTGCGTCGAGTGTTGTGGGTTCGATTCCCATACGGGACAAAAATTTGTGTGATCCACAAATGCTTGTTGCAAGTCTGCGTGTTCTTTATGTCCCTTGTTTGTATGTTTGTAAAGTCTCCCGCAACACAGAAATATTTAGTAAGGTTTTCTTTTAAAAATAAGATATTTATAATGTTAGCAATAATAATAGAAATATAAATATGAAGTTGAAAGAAGAAAATCGGTAACATTGAGGTTTTCATACTATTTCATCAATATTTTTGAACGGCCTACTTGAATACTATGTTTTTCATTTCATGTACGTTGCATTTATTTAGACCGCCATGGTTTGTCGTAAATTAACAAAGTCATCAACCATCTTGTAATTATGGAGAATTGAATTGAGATTGACAACGAATACCGGTAGATACTAAGCGATATAACATCAAATACAAATTGTATAAAAGGTTATACTTATATACAGCATCGTTATTAGGCAAGATAGCATTGTTATACAATATTATGAAGAATACTTTTTTAGAAATTTTACTTATAACGACGTTATAAGCCCCTTGTCAGTTTTATGAATATAACCGCTTATAAATATATTGGTGCCAATTCTGTTGTCACAAAATTCTCTTATCTTAGCTAAAAATCTCTAAAATTTAGTTTAGTCTTGTCACTTTTAGCGATTTCAGAATACGAAATGTCGTTTGACAGGACTAAACTAAATTTTAGAGAGTTTTAGCTAAGATAAGAGAATTTTGTGACAACAGAATTGGCACCATTGTCTCAAGCGTATTTTCCATAAGGGTTGACAGTACACTATCATTTTTTATCATGTAAATATAATGTGCGAGCTCACTCTTCTTAGAATGAACACTTTTTTGTACGATCTATGTACGGTAAGGATTTAAATCTTTATATCCTAATTAATATTATAAATACGAATGTGAGTTTGTTTGTTTGTTACGCTTTCACGCCGACTACTCGACCGATCATTGTGAAACAGATACACGTTGTCAGAAGTACAGAAAGGGATATAGGTTACCTTCCATCCAGAAATAAAACTGTTACTAACTTAACCTACATCGACGAGCAAAGCCGCGGGCAAAAGCTAGTACATGATAAAAACACAAATTGAATTGAAAACTACCTTTTTTTACTCAAATTAATACTACCATTGTAGAAAGTGTCGAAATATTAAAGTGCTAATATAATAATATTTTATTACATACACACAACACCATCTAGCCCAAACTAAGCAGAGCTTGTACTATGGGTACAATGGATAAACATTAATATATACTATTTTTTTGTAAATACCTAGATATTATGCATAGAAACACCCAGACCAAGACAAACATCCATGTTCATGCACACAAATGTTTGACTTGTGAGGGAATCGAACCCGCGACCTCAGGCGTGGCAGTCGGTTACACTGATCACTACGCCATCGAGGGTCAAATAAAATTATTATTACTAATGAACATGTTGTTCTGATCTTTATCTCAATCTTAATGGAAGATAAACTTTAATATTTACAAAATGATATAAAATACCACGGAAATGTCAACATAACTACCTACATAATATGTAGTTTTTTTGTACTTAATAAAATATAGTTAAAATTAAAACTACTTTATACGAATTTTGTCACGTTGTTTATTTTATAACACTACTATTATTGAACTCTACTACAATTTAAGCTATTTAAATTAATTAAAACTATTTAAATTAATTAAAACTATTTATATTTAAGTTTATACTTTTCCCCGATGTTTCGGTTGCTTTACAGCAGCCATGGTCACGGGGAGACTAAGATAGTAGTTGTCTCAATGTTCTGAAGTATAGTTATTTCAAAGTACCCGAACATAATTTAATCATTTGTGTTCCTATCTATGCAAAATATAGTTGGTAAAATTATGGCGTAATACAATTTTACTTATACCCTTTTGAGGGTGTTCAGACTTCAGAAATGAGTCTTAGGCCTATTCCACCACCTCCAAATAGCATTTATCTATAAGATAATAGTCTCGCCATCGCTCTTCTTTAACCTAACAAGAGTGAGACAGCATGCGATTTATCTTTCGGATAACTTTTACTTATTAGTTGTGAAACTGGCCATAAGTGTCTTCACCAAATAGTATCTATAGAACAAAGTCGCTATCCTTGTCGGTTTATATGTGTATCCGCTTAGTTATTCTCAACTATAATATCACGGAATGAATGATTGACTTTTGATGTGGTTTTCTCTCATATATAACTTTCTGCTGTACGGTTTATAGGTATAATATTATTTAATGCATATGTCGTACGCAATTCCGGTAAGCAGCTGGTATCACAGCCAGATTCGATGTAGCTGTAGGCTTGGACCAAGGGACGGCTCTGAGCCCATATCTCTTCCTGTTAATTATGGATGCTATAACATCGAACATACAGGAAGAGGCACCCTGGTGCATGCTATTTGCCGATGACATCGTTTTGATAGCAGAGAGTAGACAAGAGGCGCAGAGCAAGCTGGAGGAGTGGCGGCTGAGACTGGAGAATATATATATATAGCCTTAGAATAAGCAGAACCAAAACGGAACATGAGAACATGTATGTTCTGTGAAATTAAAAGGTCGAACGTATAAGGCGGTTATCAGGCCTATCGTACTATATGGAGTTGAGTGTTGGGCTACTAAGAAGATGGATGAGAAACGATTGCATGTAGCAGAGATGAGAATGTTACGATGGATGTGTGGAGTGACGAGAATGGACAGAATTAGGAATGAATATGTAAGAGGTAGTCTGAAAGTGGTACCCATAGACGAGAAGGTGAAAGGAAATCGTTAGGCATGGTATGGACACGTTATGCGAAGAGATGATACGTATATAGGTAAGCAAGTGATGAATATGAGGGTAGAGGGACGAAAAGGACTGTGGAACTGGACTGTGTGAAGATGGATATGAAAGGGAAAGGAGTAAATGATCAGATGACAGGTGACAGAGAAGTATGGAAGCGAGGGACATACTGCGCTGACCCCAAATAAATTGGGACCAGGGCAAGAGGATGATGATTATTTTATGCATTTATAAATAGTATAGAAAAGTCGGTAACTTGGAAGCAAATTAACAATAAGAAAAAAAAATAAGAGCTTACAAGGCATACACTGGGTAAATTTTATAAGTTACATCACAATAATGTGCTAAAGAATTGTAGGTCTTAAAAACACCTACAGAAGATATCAGGATAGCATATGTCTATCTACTAAAGTTGACACACATAATTTTTTTATCTTTTACTGATATATAAACTTTTATTAGATATTTCGGCAGCTATTTCGAACCATATAAGTAATTAGGTTTGTTAATATTAGTTAAGTTGTAAATTATGTTGCTAATGTTCATGTAAATAATAGAAAAGCCGTTTAATTAAAATTTCAAACATACTTATTCATTTAAATTAAACTACTATATACGGCTTTTATCGCGTTGTTTATTTATCACTGTATTACATAATTTTGAAACTGTTACACTACTAATACTATTAAATTTTACTAATTTATAAGCTAATAAAATTATTAAAACTATTTATATTTAGGTTTACACTTGCCCCGACGTTTTGCTTTTCAGCAGCCATGGTCACGGGGAGACCATGACTCCCCGTGTAACAGTTTCAAAATTATGCAATACAGTGTTAAATAAACAACGCCATAAAATCCGTATATAGTAGTTTAATTTCAATGAATAACATTCGCGTAAACAGAAGACAATATGACATACTTATTTAGTTAAATATAGTAATTACTTTGGAAATTTAAGGTAGTTTATACATCATATATACTACATACATACTTTAAAAGATATTACAGATTTATAACCGTATCAAATTTTAAAAATTAACTTACATAGCCGTGCAAATCCGACGCAAAATACTAGTGAGCCTTGAAGTATAAAAAAGCATCGGACAGTAATAAATTATTCATTTAACCTTTATTTATATAATTTTATATACGAACAAAAAGATATATGAGTCACTTGAACGTTACCGCCTGACATTACAAAAGACACTGTATAATCCTCTTACAAGTGACTTTTATTACAAGTGAATGTTAAGTGTATTACATCTACTTCCTCTTGCTAGTATACTTACTGATTACGTTTTCGAATGTTACATATTGAAATGCACGGATGGCATAGTGGATTATAATATAAATAATAATAATGTCCTCCACACCGAATTTCGGTCACGGCGGCCGGTCTTAACGGAGACTGGCCATCTCCGCAGGAGATATTATAGTGCACAAGTGTGTGCGCAAACACAAGTGCACTCTCTGTTCCCTAACTCTCGTGATTCGATGGGACGGTAATCCGACACGACCGGAGGGAGATCAGGTGCAGGACCAACGGCTTTACGTGCTTTCCGAGGCACGGGGGTGTCTAACACCACCAACTTCCTAACTCCGGGCTGCTATTGAGCTTTCTTAACACAAAAACCTAATAACTTTTTGTTGGCCTGACCCGGGATTTGAACCCGAGACCTCATGCACAGCAGTCACATTCACTACCGCTGCGTCAAGGAGGCAGTGGATTAAGTGATTGCCTAGCCCTTGATATTGGGCCGATTGTGTGGATTCGACCACCACACGGGACAAAAATTTGTGCGGTCCAGAAACAGTTGTACCGAGTCTAGGTGATTGGTATCTGTTGTTTGAATGTTTTTAAAGAATTTATTCCTAGAGTGTCAGACTAAGAGAAAATAAAATCAATTTTAAGTAATATTTTGATATTAAAACTATGATCATTATAAAAATTATTTACCCTCATCCCGACGTTTTTGTTATATCTAGCGGCTAGGATCATAAAGAGACTGTCTACTGAAAAGCAATCGAAATGTCGGGGAAGTATCTATGTATACATTAAAACGTGAAGCAAAAACTTTGTACCCCTTTTTACGAAAATTGCGCGGACGGAGGAGTATGAAATTTGGCACAGTTAAAGTTTATAATATAAAAATACATTAAATTAATGAAAAACACTACACGCGAATCGCGTTCGTAGTATATCGGCATTGTTCGGCTGATGTACCTACTATTCATCGTAACTATAGTTACGTATATCAATATACAATATGAAATTTATACTACCAGCCAAATTTCGTCTAGACGTTAGGTATCAGTAATAGAACCCATTTTTCAAAAAGAAAGTATAATATTAATAAAATATAATTAAAACATTTTTTAAAACAAACATTAATTTAGCGTGGTCACCGAGTCAACGTAAACACATGATTCTTTAACAATGCATTGAATGAAAGCGGGGTGGCGCGCGGGGTGCGAGAAGGGCACAGCTGCAACACAAATGTCACAAATCGTAAATTTCGTTTAGTCGCGTGCGCACTTGTGACGCAATCGCTTACTTCCGTGTTTACTTTTCCCGCGCACGCCGCCGCCCTATCTTTTGACAATGTATTCAAACCGCGAGTACTACGAAATGGTGCGTTGTTACATTTTGAGTGGAGAAAGTTTAAATGGTGCTCAAAGACTTTACGAAGAACAAAGTGTTCCTCGCCTCCGTAATCAAGGACACGTAAATCCAACAGTGCCAAATCGTGAAACGATTTTAGCTGCTAATCAACGGCTGTTAGACTACGGCCAATTTACTACACCTTCGCATGCCCAAGGACGCGGCAGGCAGAGACTGCCTGTAGAAGTCGAAGACGAAATCTTCGATTTCTATGAACGCAAACCTCGTGCAAGTACACGAGACGCAGCCCGGCGCTTCGGCGTGAGTCAGTATGCGGTTTGGAAACTACTGAACACTACCGGCATGCACCCTTATCACTTTCGGAAGGTCCAAGCATTAAATGATGAGGATGCTATGCCTCGTCGAAGATTTTGTGAGTGGCTAATTGCACATCCAAATGCTGACATTTTATGGACGGATGAGGCACTCTTTACTAGAGCCGGGCTATACAATCAGCATAACGAACATTGGTGGTCGTTTCGTAATCCGCACATGATAAGGGAGACCTATCACCAAGTACGATTCAGTGCAAACGTATGGGCTGGCATTATAGGCAATAAAATATTGGGTCCATATTTTATTGAGGGACGTCTCACCGGAGGCACATACTTGGACATGTTGCGACATGTCATAGAAGATTTTATGGACGATGTGCCTATAGTTAATTATCGTGAGTTTTACTACCAACACGACGGTGCACCACCACATTATGCCACCTCTGTTCGTGAATACCTTAACACGGAATACGGCAGTCGCTGGATCGGTCGTGGGGGTCCTGTTCCATGGCCGCCGTGTTCCCCGGACCTTACGCCGTGTGACTTTTTTTTATGGGGTGAAATAAAAAGACGTGTGTATGTGGAGGAGGCTGAAAGTCTCGAGGCTTTAAAAGAACAGATAAACCGTGCATTTGACGAAGTGAAAAATAACACTACAGTGCTAAATAAGCTAAAAAACAATGTGCAAAAGCGAGCAAGACTGTGCCTAGAGAGAAACGGATTGCATTTTGAAAATTTATTGAAGTACAGCTGAAGATGTGGTAAGTGGATTTTAGTTGTACGCCTCAACCAAAAACCTAAGCTGATTACATTTATTTTAAAACGCATAAATCCAACTATTCTACTTTATACTTTTGTTTTACGTATTTACGATTTTTATGTTGTGCCTAATGAATAATTCAATAAATACTTATTAGCCCTTACGTCGAATAGTATCTTGTGCAATCTCCAGCTAATGAAATAATAAAGAGTAGGTTTGAAATTGATTATGTTATCACTGATATACCGCCGGCCGCGCCGGCGACGGCGGGGCGCGGGGCGCGCGGGGTGTCTTGCCGCCTAACGCGTAGTGCATGTACCGCGCGTGGTGTCCATAATCATAGAAGTTTTTAAGACAACTTTGTAGTGGCTGAATTCATTAATTTTGTACTACTTAGCATAAAAATAAAAAATACGTGTCTCATTATTTTACTCAAAGATTATTATATTAAAGTTTAGACGGTGACTAAAAAATCAGGTTGTATAATGACATATATCAGCAATATCTTACAGGCAAACCTTGAGCGAATTGGAATGATATATGCTATTTATATTATAATATATTTACGTAATTATATGAAAAAAGAAAACAAAGTAACAATTTTAGGAATATCGTCTAATTAAAGAGTTAAGTAAATAATAATTTGTTTGAAATAGATAGGTAAATAATTAATCTGTATAGATCGAAATCTAAATGAAATGTGATTATAAGGTTCTGACCAAAATACCTTAATAACTAACGAACTTAAAATATAAATTAGATTTGGTCGGATTTCGACCACTAGGCGACCGCTAGTAAATATAAATAGTTAGAAATAATATCTAAATTAATAGTTAAAAGTTGTAATTAAACAAAATCTTGCAAGTGTGTGTGTTACTTTATGACCTAAATAAATAGATTTTACAGGTAGCCTTTTACTTGGCTATGAACTGTTGGGTTAAAACTCCGCTTTCCTTCGCTGATGTTCACCATCGGTGGCGCGTGCGCAGCGGTAATTGTTGCGACTGCTGTGCATAAGATCTTGGTTTCCGTTTCCGGGTCTGGCAAAGTACATGTGTAAACAAACTCACATTAATTCGCATTTATAATATTAGTTAGGTTATGAAACGGTATCCTAAAAAGACTTGCCAACGCTTCGCCTGTTTCCTAATACGAACAACAATACTTTTTACAAATGTCGGCGTTTGGCTCGCGTGTACAACAATATAAAGCTGGCGTTGCGCGATTATGTGAGAACTAATGTGTTAATCTGTTGCTAAATAGAATGGTACACATCTTGAGCAAAATATAGCCAAGTTCTTTAATGAAACAAGAAAGTATTTAGCCTAGGTTAACGGGTACTTTCCAAACCAAGATAAAAGTAATCTATTTTTAAAGAAAAGAAAGATTACGATTTTTGTCTACGTTGAAATATAATTATATTCTCAAAAGTTATTTTTACGAAATCGAATTAGACTGCGGCACAGCGGTAGTGACTGCGACTGCTCTGCATGAAGTTTCTGGTTCGATACCCGGATATAGTGTTATTGGAATTTTTCTATTAAGAAATTCTCAGGAACAGCACGGACTCTGTGCCCGTTAGACTGTAATAGCCTCACCCTTTATTTCGTGCAATTTATACAGGGTGTAACAAAGAGGTGTGGTCATATTTAAGGGTCACACGTACAATGGAAAAACGTAAGAATTTTTGTATACATTTTTTTCACGAAGATATTTAATTTTCTTTTTTATCGACTTATAAATATTAGTATATTCTAATCGATACGTAAACAACACTATACTGCATGCACTTGTATTTGTTTCTAAGGATTACAAAAGGCCTTTTTTTAAGATTTTGTTTACTTTTGCTATCTTAATATATATTGACCATAATTCCAGATGTGGGTATCCACATCTGGGGTAATGGTCAATGGTCCAGTGGTTAACAGTATTGTTAACTATTCATTGTTTACAATACAGCTGGTCGTTCTAACATAGATGGGTGGCCCCACAGATGTTACACAGTTGTTGTAACCCGTTTTGTATCAATATTTAAATAACAAATAAATAAAATGATTGAAATTGTCATAAAATTTATAATTCGATATTTTGATATGGGGTTAGGACACATAGGTTATTCATCAGATATACATAGCGACCCTAAAATATGACCACACCTTTCTGTTACACCCTGTATACCTACATAGCTGGCGAAATTTGAATGCACGTCGGAGTGGTTCAAGGGTCGTCTCGCCACTGCCACTGCACCCAGTGTTGTGGGTTCGAATCCCACACGGGACAAAAATTAGTTTGACCCACAAACGGTTGTGGATATTCTTTGTGTCCGTTGTTTGAATGTTTGTAGAGTCCCCCGCAATACAGAAATTATTTCTAGAGTAATGTCTTTTAATAAAATGTAAGTATTTATGCACCTTTTGTCTACATTCAGGGATATCTGTGAGAGACTATGAATCTATGTCAAAGATTTAAATCATAAATGTGTACTACGTTTAAATTAGGTCAGTTTTTTCGACGTAAAGTTGTCATCTGACACACAATGTCAACATGATATCTTAATTATAAATATAGTATTATCACGCTCGCTCTTATCGAAAATTGTACACTATCGTTCCCTATCTAATGTGTGAGGTCACTCTTCTTTGTATGGACACTTTTACATGTGATCTAAGATATAGGTAAATGGTGAAAGCACATTTATGTTTTAAATCTTTGATGTATGTCAATGAGAGTTATTTCCATACTTGGCTGTAACACTGCCGCGCACCCACCTCTTACTAAACAGATTATTGAAATAGGCGGTAGTGAAAAATAATGTTAGCTCAGTTTTTAGCGCGCCTTTGTTACTGCCTAGGAAATACTAGATTTCCGTGTAGATAACTCAATACAGTGACAATGTTGGCTTAAGGTCGATATTGATTAATCTTATTAATGTTATAAATGTAAAAGTATGTATGTTTGTTGCTCAATGACGCCTGAATTGCTGAACTAATTTTGATAAAATAAAGTATAGATAGCAAACCATTCACAAAACAAATATTGGGTTACTGACTTCATTGTTGGTGTAGTGGTAATAAATGCGAGGGGTGGATGGAAGTTATGTGAGACTCTCCGCCCCTGAAGGGGGTCGGTATACACACTAAAAACCTGGGGTGAGCAGTCCTTCCGCCGAAGGGGTGGGATGAGATGGGTTCGCGTTAGCAATCACCATCCCGCCCACTGTTACTAACATAACCTAACCTACTTTTACGCGAGCGAACCCGCGGGCAAAAGTTAGTTACTGATATTGACATGCAAACAATTCCGAACTAAAAACGAGATAGGTGTAAAAACCCAGGATTCAACCTCTACGTCTTAAATGTAAAATTAATGAAAAGAAATGACCCCTATATCTCGGGGGTCTTTTGATCCACAGAGCGCATATTCAAACTCAACCGAGGTACGACCCCAAGGTATCTGCACACCAAGTTACAAGTCAATATTCTTCCATTTAAAATATGTGATTCCTATATCTCGGGATCTTTAGACCCACAGGGCCCATATTCAAACTCGACCGAGGTATCACCCCAAGGTGTCTGCACACCAAGTTACAAGTCAATCGGTCCAGTGGTTCCGGAGCTATGCCTGTCACTAACAAACAGACACACAGGCCCACATAGTGTTTTCATTAACCTCTTCAAAGAAGACTCAGAGGTTAATAAATCCTGTATCTGGGCCTTTACAAACATTTAAACAACGACACAAAGAGCACCCAGGACAACCATTTGTGGATCACACAAAGTTTTGTCCCGTGTGGGATTCAAACCCGCAACAGTTGTTGCAGTGGCAGTTCCTATGCGACCACTTACACCTCCACGCCAACCGTGCAGTTAATCTAACTATGAGTAATCTCGCTACCAACTAACATAACATTTAGAACAGTATTACTCATCACCACGTGGAGTTCAATTCACTCAGATCGTAACTGTGAGTGTAAGTACACACGGCTACACATCAAGTTAGACACCCTATATACGCATAACTACGCTACAAACAAATAGAGAATTGTCGGAAAGGGACAGTGCATAGTGGTGTCGATGTAATGGTAAGGATAGAGCATAACAAAAATATAACGTACTCTCTCGCACGATTTGCAGCGTTCAACTTCTAATAGTTCAAAGTCCAAACAGTCCAGGTTAATGCGTCGCTGTGTGTACATTGCCTTCACATTGTGTGAACACAATAGTTGTTTAAAATAAACTATTGTTAATGCAGAGATCTTTCTGGTTCAGTGGTAGGGCACTCGTGGTCATTGGATATATGTGACGGTGACATGGTGGGATTGAAGGCAATTGGTCTGCATGAGGTCTTGGTTTCGGCTCTCTGATCCGTCAAAGAAATCCTTAATTTCAACACGGGATCTGGAACTGTGAGTGCCAGACACGGTATCTGGAACTCACAGATCTGCTGCCGAGAATATCTTGACAGGAAACAAAGACCCAGGAATCGAAACAGTACATCAGTATTGTGTAGTATTGTATACCTTCCTATATTTTTCATATTATAAGGAGGGATTATATAGAGGGACGATATCTATACTAATATAATAAAGAGGAAGATTAAATTTTTGTTTATATATTTGTAAGAATGCTACTCAAAAACTACTGAACCGATTTTATAAATTCTTTCGCCATTATATAGCTACTTACATCCAGAAGTAATATAGGAGAACAGAACAGAACTATACAACGTTACGCTAGGAGCTACAGGAGCGGGGCAGGGTGTCATAAACGTGGATTAAACGACGGAGCAATACAGCTTTCTTTTTTTTTACGTGGGGGAATGCTTTGTCGCATACCCCTCCGCGAGGGTGGGAGGAGGGGTTATGTCGGACTCACCGGGGTAAAAGAAAGCTGGTAATGATGATAATAATGGACCTCCCGGTAATACCAACAAAGTGTGCAGCGCCGTGTCCTCAACAACGTCGCGGCAGTCACCGCAGTGGTGACAACCTGGCGTCTCTAGCCGGCGTATACGACACAGGAACTGGCCAAAACAACCGTGGCCAGTCATTACCTGTGTCAGCTTGGATAGTGAGGGCGCCATGCCACTTCTCCAGCCACTCTTCAAAAACGGGACTTACCTCCACGATCGTGGCGTGCCCGGCACTGGGATGCACAAGTCACTTCTTCCACTTCTCCACTAAGACCTGGCGGAGCTCGGACCTTGCCACCACGAGAACGGAAAGAGCAGGTCCTTTGCCCCCAGCTAGCGCCTCCTGGCGCCAACGGTAGTGCGACGCTAGGAGCGCCGTTTCTAGGTCCCATGGAATCGATCCGCTGAGGAGGCTCGCAGACTCGAACGAGACCGTGCGGTAACCTCTAATCAACCTGATGGTCATGGCGCGCTGTGGCGCACGAAGCGTTGAAATGTTTCAGGCCGTCAGGTTAGGGCAATACAGCTAGTCTATCATATTTTAAGTTCCTAATTAATATTATAAACACGTTAAAATTCGTTGAAATGCAACACCCGTATTAGGAATAATTCCTGTGTAGCGGACGACTTTAGAAACATTCAAATAACAGACACAAATACATATATACCTAGTCTCGTTATAACCATTTGTGGATCGCACAAATTTATGTCCCGTGTGGGATTCGAACCCACAACACTCGGCGCAATGGCAGCGGCAGCTGTTCGTTTGTTTGTTAAGCTTTCACGCCTTAACTTCTTGACCGATCATCATGAAATTTCGTATACTCGTTGTCAAGGGTACAGAAGAGGACATATTTTATAGGGTATCTTTTATCTTAGAATATTTAACGCTTTTGAAATGCATGTCTGTACAACGCCAATATTTCAATAAGCTATGTAAATACTGAGCATGATGGCGTTAATTACCCGGTTTACTATTACATAAACTAGTACTATATCTAGGAACCCAGTAAGCCTTCTGTGTATGGTATTTGTTGACGGTGGGCACGACCATCGGGTATAATTCCATGTTACGTCATCAGGTCGCGCCGGCCCAACCCGTCAGACCGCTTGGGGCGTTACCGGCTCACTCTTAATAAAATACTGACTTATCTGAGTATTTTGGATTTAATTTTGAACTCTATTGCAATTATTTAACACAAATATAATATTAGAGTTTTAATCACGCAATTAGAGTTTAAATTGGCTAACTTTCAAATTTCGAGTTGTGTCGCTGTTTTATTAAGAGTGTTATGTTATGTGTCATATGTGTCAACATAACTTTGTGTTTCTTAATGTATTATCCTTAAAAGTTTACGTAGAATTTTGGCAGAGATGTGGTAAAGTCAGAGTTGAAAATCTTTGATTAAGTTAAGTCAGAAACTAACACTTATGAACGTCAAATATGTTCGAAAGTGAGTTTGTTTGTTTCACGCTTTAATTGTTAGAGCGATCATCTTGCAATGTCGCATGCGCGTTATCGGGATTACAAAAAAGGAAATAGGGTACTTTTCATCCAGAAAAAAGCACTTCCCGAGCGACCAACCAAAGTGAACGAAAATGGAAAGAAAAAAACAGAAACCTGGTCACATATTATCTTTCTCACGAAACTTCAAACATGCCAATAAAAACGTCGCTCATCCATCCCCAATAGATCAATAGTTGGGTCTGAACGTTAACCATTTTTTTGCTACATAAAAACAACTACCGTTGCTCAATGCAGAAAATTTAGTTTATCTAAATAGTCAATAAGTTTACACAATGTCTCAATACATGGCGTCGTTAGGTACCTACGGCTGAATCGCGCTATGATTTGGTTACCGAGCGAGGTAAGTACATACATATACATATATTATAAGATCGAGATTAATAAACGTCTAAGTTCTTGAGATCGTGGTGTATTTATTTGAATTTTCAATCTCTAAGTATAGTGTGGGAACCAACCGCTTTATTATCATTCAAACAAAGGATACAAAGAATATCCAGACTCCGAACAACTATTCATAGATCACACATTTTGTTGTCGCATATCGCCGATAACGAGTCAATATATAATAACTGACATTTTGGCCATTTTTGTTTTATTGAATTATTCATTGTAAAATAAAGTAATACACATGCTGACAAAGATCTTGGGTCTGTTTCTTATTAATTTTGCAAGATAAATAGTTATTGCAATATATACTAAGTATTGTTACCTCATTTATGATGGCAATAGACACTAAGAAAGTTCAGTCGCGTCCATTAAAAAAAAAAATAATAAAAATAATAATAATAATTATCATTTTCAAGGGCATAACTACGGGGAAACCCGCTCTGGGTCTCCGTTGTCACGAGACCCGTGATGGTGAAACCGGCGCCGCACCGCTCGACACCCCTAGCCACTCGCACCGGTGTTGCCCTCTGCTGCTGGCTTGTATGCCTATAGTGGCTTATCAGGGGGCCCATCTAGTGAGTTGGCGAGTCACCGTCTGCCCATTGCATTGATGCTATTAGAGTTTTCAGGGCAGACGCCGTTTTTCATCCATAGTTAGCAATATACCGGTCCACCAAACACCCATACCTATAGCCTATATATTAGAATCCATACGTAGCAATAGCCCTACGCCTGCTGCGGCTAGTGCCGCTGTAGGTGTTCCATAACACCTTTGATTAAAACTCTCGAAGGGCCTCTTCACGTTGGACCCATGTCTCCGTGTAAGCCTCCCAAAGGGCCAGGTATTTTCTAATATAATATGTTAGAATCAAATCAAATCAAATCAAATCTTTATTGCAATCATGAGTATATAGGATGTTACATTAATTCACTGGCCAACAAAAAAAAAAATATTTTCTGCGGCATTAATTTTGTTACTGGTTTTAATAAACACCTTCATCAGTCATACCCGAAATGTATTTACTGTGTATGGATTGACTCTGGTTCTTGAGATATTCAACATAAAGAACGGTCCCATCAGGACATTAGAACAATGAAAGAAAGATACCAAGGCCGATGGGACAGCCATATTATGATGGCAGACTATTGAGTTGAGTTTAATAAGGGATTATCCTGAATATAAACACAATAGAAAAGCTTACAGATAAAATTTCTTCAAATATTTATTTTATAATATTTTGTTAATAGCATATCTATTAAGTATTCTTCTCGATATTATGTAGCCGTTAATAAAATATATATGTATTTAATATGTAGTTGTATTTTTATTTCGACCTTCTTTCAGTCATATAGTTATAAAGTCTTATCTCATAAACTAGAGTCAATTTACCAATTCTGATATTTTTCTCGTATTCAGCATACTGAACTTACACAAAATTGACTTCAACTTACCATGCCGCAAAATGACTGTTCCCCAGATTATAGGCTCATACATGATACCCTGTTAGGGCGCAGCAACATAATATTATTATTTTATTAATTATAAAATAAAAATTACTTATATTATTTAGTTAATTGTTATAAATATCATTGTTAATATTGTATTCATATTTTATATTAGGTTACAGTTCTGTCCTCGAAAAACTCTTTTAGACTATAAAAGCATTTTTGAGACAAGTATTTTTTTAATTTATTTTTATATATATTGAAAATATATAGAAAGTACCTGTGATAAGAGAAACATAATAATAATACATAAATATAATATAATTCAGCGACCATTGTACCGATAATCGTATCAGTCCATGGACTGATTGCCAAGAGTCTCGATCACCATCTGAAGAGGCTCGCATTAGACGGCTGGATTAAGTCTCTGATGCAGAAGGCCGTATTGCTTGATACGGCACGCATCGTGAGGAGGTTCCTCTCGCTGGAGCCCTAACCACCGGTAGCTTGGACCCAGTTCCCGATGCCGGTGGGTCTTCATAGGTTTTATATTTTAAAATGTGTTATTTTTTAATAATTATATATTTAAAAATATAATCATTATTGAAAACTTAGCTAATAAATATAATATATATAAATAAAATATACTATAAAAAAAATTCAATTATTTTCGCCTCTTGAAAAGTTGCATTTTTGCAGTTATTATTTATTGACTCTTCATTGGCGATATGGCGATCAGATCTACAACACTCGGCACAATGTCAGTAACGAGGCCACCACGACACCTTTAGAATAGTAAAAAAGAAAAGTGATTCATCTCTACTTATCCTTCACAGATAGGCGTGATATTAAGTCATGATCTACCAGCTTAAGTAACGTTACGCGCGATCAGTTAATTAATAAATCAAGTGTAGCAGATAAAGCAATTAAAACAGCTTCGTGCTTCGTAAGGTACGTAATCATATTAGTTCTGGTTAACGCGATTGTATAAACCTTCATTACATACATACATAGATTCACGCCTGTTTCCCAGAGGTAGGCAGAGACTACGGATTTCCATTTGCTACGATCCTCACACAATTCTCAGGCTTAATTCACTTTCATCGCATTCCTCATACACGCTCGCCGGTTTAAGGTGCTCCTAACCTGGCCTTTGTCCAGAACGTCTCCGATCTAATCAAGAAACGTCCGCCTTCTCCTTGCGACTGTTCTATTCACCTTCATTAGAATTGAACTTTATTTGCATAAATACAAATGTAATACAATTCTGCCTACCCTTTGAAGATATAGACGTGAGAAGTATATGTAATACTTATTTATATTACATTATTATATATGTAATATTTATTTATATATCGATTGACTAGCTGTTTTCAGGGAACAGTACTTTATTCTAGATGAAAGGTACCCTATGTCTTTTTCTGTACTCCTGACAACGGG
Organism: Catocala nupta; assembly: GCA_963675205.1. NCBI lineage: Eukaryota > Metazoa > Arthropoda > Insecta > Lepidoptera > Erebidae > Catocala > Catocala nupta. The sequence continues at coordinate 1,489,191 of OY776105.1, forward strand.
TATGCAAAATTTTATGATGATCGGTCGAGAAGTTAAGGCGCGAAAGTGTAACAAACAATTAAACTCACATTCGCATTTATAATATTACTTAGGATTTGAAGACTCGCCTACAAAATAAACAAAAACACACATAGTAAACTCAAGTTGCTCAAGAGTAGAGATAAAAATATATAGTATCTACAATTGCAAAAATATATATATATATAAATATATCGCAAAACGCCTGATCGACGTTTCGCGTTGAATGGCAATGCTAATCAGCATTGCCATTCAACGTGGCAATGCTGCCAGTCTTCTGGGCACGTTACCAGTTGACAGCGATGCTGAAGAATTCTACGATGCCTAAACCATTTTTGTAAATATTTAGTATTATAATTATTTGTGTTTTTGTAATTATGTTATCTTTTTTTTTAATACGTTTGTAAATATAAATAGTTGTATATATGTTGTAACAAATAATTTATATATGGTAAAAAAAACTACAATTAACAAATTATGAAAATTGAGAATAAATATAACTATTAAAACTGTATACGTTGTCAAATACTTTTCATCCAGAAAAGTACAGTCCTCGATAGTCCGACGCCGCGGGTCGAGCTACTCAGTCTAGTAAATCCAACGTTTAGCGCAAAACACTACTTAATAAAGGACCTTGCTACATTTATTATGAATATTATAATTTGGCAAAAACTTCCACATCCCATATTGCTACAGACTATTTAGCAATGCTACTCTAAAACATCTTGATAACTAATGCAGTTGTTTGCCAAGAAAAACTCACGTTCATTTGGCAACGTTCTAACTAGGCCGTCCACTTATCGCTTAACGAAAGTTTCATAACTGTATTAATTTATCATGCCCTTCAGCGTGAATGATCTGATTGTGACTGGTAAACCTCTTTGGTCCCGTGTTATTAGTACATATATATATACATAGATTCACACCTGTTTCCCAGAGGAGTAGGCAGAGACTGCGGATTTCCGTTTACTACGATCCTGACACACTTCTCTGGCTTCATTTACTTTCATCACATTCCTCATACACGCTCGCCGATTTAAGGTGTTCTTGGCCTTTGTACAGAAAGTCTCCGATCTGATCAAGACACGTTCGCCTAGGTCTTCCCCTTGCGAGTGTTCCATTCACACTAGCCTTATAAACTTTCTAAGTAAGTATTTTCTCGTCCATTCTTTCTAAATGCCCAAACCAGCTTAACATACACTTTTCTATTCTTGTCACTATATCTACTTTCATGCCGCATCTCTCTCTAATCACACTATTCCTTAATCTATCTTTCAGAGTCACAACACATATGTTTGTCAGCCCTCTCATTTCTACAGCATATTTTATTCTGCTCTCATGCTTCTTTTGCCATACCCAGAAGCATTAGTATCAAGTTCATTGTCGATCGTGACGTCTCTAGTTTGACAAAATGTTTTTAACATACATTTAATATAGTGTTACATCTATAATATATTCCCGAAGATGTAGGCGGAGGTGAAATACACCCACATTTTGCTAGTCATTGTTATAAATCACACGTAATAGGTTATAGAATTTTGTTCAAACCCGGGAATTGAAGCTGAGACCTCTATATAGAGCGGTCGCATACGATACTGCTGCGCTACCGAGCTTTTTCTATGAGAAAGTTCTTAGTAGCAGCGACTGTATAAAGTCTACAAATGTGCGAAGTGAAATCGGCTTTTATCTTCGGTTTAAACTGAGGCAAGATTCACGCACCCTCGGATCGCTCACCGTAACTATTGCAATAGAAAATAATATTCTACATAATATTCTACCACATACACACAACACCATCTAGCCCAAACTAAGCAGAGCTTGTACTAGATAATGGATAAACATACATATATACTTTTTTTTTGTAAATACATACATATTATACATAGAAACAACCAGACCAAGACAAACATCCATGTTCATGCACACAAATGTTTGGCTTGTGCGGAAATCGGACCCGCGACCTCAGACGTGGCAGTCGGTTATACTAACCACTACGCCATCGAGTCTGGGTCGAACTGTTCTGGATAGGTACAGCCACGGTATCGTGCTATTGCTAAGAATTTCTTGATAGAAACTCCCAATAACATTTTACCCGACGTGAAAGTCGAACCCGAGAACTCAGGTAAAGCAGTGGCTTATTACTAGTAATTTAACTAAACTAGCTCCAAAAGCTGATAAAAATTGTATCAAAACTAAACTTTTAAAAATAGCATATCTAAACAGCTACTCCTCTCTCCTAATAGTGCTGTGCCCGACAGGGTCTATTATTTGTTACTTATTTTAACCTGTAAATGTACATAGTATTGTCTTAAGTTTACGCGAATGTTATACATTGAAATTAAACACTTTATACGGATTTTGTCGCGTTGTTTATTTTACTTTAAACATAATATTGTCTTCTGTTTACGCGAATGTTATTCATTGAAATTAAACTACTATATACGGATTTTATCGCGTTGTTTATTTATCACTGTATTACAAAATTTTGAAAATATTACTCTACTACTACTATTGATTTTATTTGACTAATTTATAAGCTAATAAAATTATTTAAACTATTAAATCTATTTATTTTTGGTTTACACTTTCCCCGACGTTTCGGGTGCTTTTCAGCAGCCATGGTCACGGGGAGACTAAGATGGTAGTTGTCTCAATGTTCCAGTGTAGTTATTTCAAAGTACCTGAACATAATTTAATTATTGGTGTTTCTATTTACGCAGAATGAGCTCAAAGTATCATGAAGTCTAGCTGTGGTTTGTTTCTTCTTGGGTTTGACTATTTGAAGTACTGGATCCCAAGCTGGTGGTACATTCCAACCATCTTCTCTATTGAAATTGGGATGTTTTTTAATTTCAATAGCCTCGCGAAGCATCCTTGGCAGGAATCGGTGTTCTTTAGCGAGAATCTGTGGTTTGTCAAATCTCAGGTAGTGGTTGGTCCCCTGTTGTACGTGTTCACACACAGCAGACTTCAACGAGCGTTTGTGTTTTACGTCAGCTATGTGTTCTTTTATGCGGGTGCCTATGCTTCTCTTGCTTTGACCAATGTATGAGAGTCCGCAGTCACAATCTATTTTATAGACCCCTGCATCTTGTAAAGGTAATTGGCACTTGACGGATGGTAAAAATTGACTTATCTTCGTTGGCGGCTTGAAGTATGTGTTGATTGAAGCTCGCTTCAAGATGTAGCCAATCTTGTCAGTGACACCCCTTACATAAGGCAGTATAGCAGGCTGGCGCTCGACTGTGGCTGGCTTTTCTCGGGATCTGTGACAGCGGCGCGGCTGTTGGAGCTTGTTAACAAAAAAAAAAATATTTTCTGCGGCATTAATTTTGTTACTGGTTTTAATAAACACCTTCATCAGTCATACCCGAAATGTATTTACTGTGTATGGATTGACTCTGGTTCTTGAGATATTCAACATAAAGAACGGTCCCATCAGGACATTAGAACAATGAAAGAAAGATACCAAGGCCGATGGGACAGCCATATTATGATGGCAGACTATTGAGTTGAGTTTAATAAGGGATTATCCTGAATATAAACACAATAGAAAAGCTTACAGATAAAATTTCTTCAAATATTTATTTTATAATATTTTGTTAATAGCATATCTATTAAGTATTCTTCTCGATATTATGTAGCCGTTAATAAAATATATATGTATTTAATATGTAGTTGTATTTTTATTTCGACCTTCTTTCAGTCATATAGTTATAAAGTCTTATCTCATAAACTAGAGTCAATTTACCAATTCTGATATTTTTCTCGTATTCAGCATACTGAACTTACACAAAATTGACTTCAACTTACCATGCCGCAAAATGACTGTTCCCCAGATTATAGGCTCATACATGATACCCTGTTAGGGCGCAGCAACATAATATTATTATTTTATTAATTATAAAATAAAAATTACTTATATTATTTAGTTAATTGTTATAAATATCATTGTTAATATTGTATTCATATTTTATATTAGGTTACAGTTCTGTCCTCGAAAAACTCTTTTAGACTATAAAAGCATTTTTGAGACAAGTATTTTTTTAATTTATTTTTATATATATTGAAAATATATAGAAAGTACCTGTGATAAGAGAAACATAATAATAATACATAAATATAATATAATTCAGCGACCATTGTACCGATAATCGTATCAGTCCATGGACTGATTGCCAAGAGTCTCGATCACCATCTGAAGAGGCTCGCATTAGACGGCTGGATTAAGTCTCTGATGCAGAAGGCCGTATTGCTTGATACGGCACGCATCGTGAGGAGGTTCCTCTCGCTGGAGCCCTAACCACCGGTAGCTTGGACCCAGTTCCCGATGCCGGTGGGTCTTCATAGGTTTTATATTTTAAAATGTGTTATTTTTTAATAATTATATATTTAAAAATATAATCATTATTGAAAACTTAGCTAATAAATATAATATATATAAATAAAATATACTATAAAAAAAATTCAATTATTTTCGCCTCTTGAAAAGTTGCATTTTTGCAGTTATTATTTATTGACTCTTCATTGGCGATATGGCGATCAGATCTACAACACTCGGCACAATGTCAGTAACGAGGCCACCACGACACCTTTAGAATAGTAAAAAAGAAAAGTGATTCATCTCTACTTATCCTTCACAGATAGGCGTGATATTAAGTCATGATCTACCAGCTTAAGTAACGTTACGCGCGATCAGTTAATTAATAAATCAAGTGTAGCAGATAAAGCAATTAAAACAGCTTCGTGCTTCGTAAGGTACGTAATCATATTAGTTCTGGTTAACGCGATTGTATAAACCTTCATTACATACATACATAGATTCACGCCTGTTTCCCAGAGGTAGGCAGAGACTACGGATTTCCATTTGCTACGATCCTCACACAATTCTCAGGCTTAATTCACTTTCATCGCATTCCTCATACACGCTCGCCGGTTTAAGGTGCTCCTAACCTGGCCTTTGTCCAGAACGTCTCCGATCTAATCAAGAAACGTCCGCCTTCTCCTTGCGACTGTTCTATTCACCTTCATTAGAATTGAACTTTATTTGCATAAATACAAATGTAATACAATTCTGCCTACCCTTTGGAGATATAGACGTGAGAAGTATATGTAATACTTATTTATATTACATTATTATATATGTAATATTTATTTATATATCGATTGACTAGCTGTTTTCAGGGAACAGTACTTTATTCTAGATGAAAGGTACCCTATGTCTTTTTCTGTACTCCTGACAACGGGTATGCAAAATTTTATGATGATCGGTCGAGAAGTTAAGGCGCGAAAGTGTAACAAACAATTAAACTCACATTCGCATTTATAATATTACTTAGGATTTGAAGACTCGCCTACAAAATAAACAAAAACACACATAGTAAACTCAAGTTGCTCAAGAGTAGAGATAAAAATATATAGTATCTACAATTGCAAAAATATATATATATATAAATATATCGCAAAACGCCTGATCGACGTTTCGCGTTGAATGGCAATGCTAATCAGCATTGCCATTCAACGTGGCAATGCTGCCAGTCTTCTGGGCACGTTACCAGTTGACAGCGATGCTGAAGAATTCTACGATGCCTAAACCATTTTTGTAAATATTTAGTATTATAATTATTTGTGTTTTTGTAATTATGTTATCTTTTTTTTTAATACGTTTGTAAATATAAATAGTTGTATATATGTTGTAACAAATAATTTATATATGGTAAAAAAAACTACAATTAACAAATTATGAAAATTGAGAATAAATATAACTATTAAAACTGTATACGTTGTCAAATACTTTTCATCCAGAAAAGTACAGTCCTCGATAGTCCGACGCCGCGGGTCGAGCTACTCAGTCTAGTAAATCCAACGTTTAGCGCAAAACACTACTTAATAAAGGACCTTGCTACATTTATTATGAATATTATAATTTGGCAAAAACTTCCACATCCCATATTGCTACAGACTATTTAGCAATGCTACTCTAAAACATCTTGATAACTAATGCAGTTGTTTGCCAAGAAAAACTCACGTTCATTTGGCAACGTTCTAACTAGGCCGTCCACTTATCGCTTAACGAAAGTTTCATAACTGTATTAATTTATCATGCCCTTCAGCGTGAATGATCTGATTGTGACTGGTAAACCTCTTTGGTCCCGTGTTATTAGTACATATATATATACATAGATTCACACCTGTTTCCCAGAGGAGTAGGCAGAGACTGCGGATTTCCGTTTACTACGATCCTGACACACTTCTCTGGCTTCATTTACTTTCATCACATTCCTCATACACGCTCGCCGATTTAAGGTGTTCTTGGCCTTTGTACAGAAAGTCTCCGATCTGATCAAGACACGTTCGCCTAGGTCTTCCCCTTGCGAGTGTTCCATTCACACTAGCCTTATAAACTTTCTAAGTAAGTATTTTCTCGTCCATTCTTTCTAAATGCCCAAACCAGCTTAACATACACTTTTCTATTCTTGTCACTATATCTACTTTCATGCCGCATCTCTCTCTAATCACACTATTCCTTAATCTATCTTTCAGAGTCACAACACATATGTTTGTCAGCCCTCTCATTTCTACAGCATATTTTATTCTGCTCTCATGCTTCTTTTGCCATACCCAGAAGCATTAGTATCAAGTTCATTGTCGATCGTGACGTCTCTAGTTTGACAAAATGTTTTTAACATACATTTAATATAGTGTTACATCTATAATATATTCCCGAAGATGTAGGCGGAGGTGAAATACACCCACATTTTGCTAGTCATTGTTATAAATCACACGTAATAGGTTATAGAATTTTGTTCAAACCCGGGAATTGAAGCTGAGACCTCTATATAGAGCGGTCGCATACGATACTGCTGCGCTACCGAGCTTTTTCTATGAGAAAGTTCTTAGTAGCAGCGACTGTATAAAGTCTACAAATGTGCGAAGTGAAATCGGCTTTTATCTTCGGTTTAAACTGAGGCAAGATTCACGCACCCTCGGATCGCTCACCGTAACTATTGCAATAGAAAATAATATTCTACATAATATTCTACCACATACACACAACACCATCTAGCCCAAACTAAGCAGAGCTTGTACTAGATAATGGATAAACATACATATATACTTTTTTTTTGTAAATACATACATATTATACATAGAAACAACCAGACCAAGACAAACATCCATGTTCATGCACACAAATGTTTGGCTTGTGCGGAAATCGGACCCGCGACCTCAGACGTGGCAGTCGGTTATACTAACCACTACGCCATCGAGTCTGGGTCGAACTGTTCTGGATAGGTACAGCCACGGTATCGTGCTATTGCTAAGAATTTCTTGATAGAAACTCCCAATAACATTTTACCCGACGTGAAAGTCGAACCCGAGAACTCAGGTAAAGCAGTGGCTTATTACTAGTAATTTAACTAAACTAGCTCCAAAAGCTGATAAAAATTGTATCAAAACTAAACTTTTAAAAATAGCATATCTAAACAGCTACTCCTCTCTCCTAATAGTGCTGTGCCCGACAGGGTCTATTATTTGTTACTTATTTTAACCTGTAAATGTACATAGTATTGTCTTAAGTTTACGCGAATGTTATACATTGAAATTAAACACTTTATACGGATTTTGTCGCGTTGTTTATTTTACTTTAAACATAATATTGTCTTCTGTTTACGCGAATGTTATTCATTGAAATTAAACTACTATATACGGATTTTATCGCGTTGTTTATTTATCACTGTATTACAAAATTTTGAAAATATTACTCTACTACTACTATTGATTTTATTTGACTAATTTATAAGCTAATAAAATTATTTAAACTATTAAATCTATTTATTTTTGGTTTACACTTTCCCCGACGTTTCGGGTGCTTTTCAGCAGCCATGGTCACGGGGAGACTAAGATGGTAGTTGTCTCAATGTTCCAGTGTAGTTATTTCAAAGTACCTGAACATAATTTAATTATTGGTGTTTCTATTTACGCAGAATGAGCTCAAAGTATCATGAAGTCTAGCTGTGGTTTGTTTCTTCTTGGGTTTGACTATTTGAAGTACTGGATCCCAAGCTGGTGGTACATTCCAACCATCTTCTCTATTGAAATTGGGATGTTTTTTAATTTCAATAGCCTCGCGAAGCATCCTTGGCAGGAATCGGTGTTCTTTAGCGAGAATCTGTGGTTTGTCAAATCTCAGGTAGTGGTTGGTCCCCTGTTGTACGTGTTCACACACAGCAGACTTCAACGAGCGTTTGTGTTTTACGTCAGCTATGTGTTCTTTTATGCGGGTGCCTATGCTTCTCTTGGTTTGACCAATGTATGAGAGTCCGCAGTCACAATCTATTTTATAGACCCCTGCATCTTGTAAAGGTAATTGGCACTTGACGGATGGTAAAAATTGACTTATCTTCGTTGGCGGCTTGAAGTATGTGTTGATTGAAGCTCGCTTCAAGATGTAGCCAATCTTGTCAGTGACACCCCTTACATAAGGCAGTATACCACTCAGAGGCAACTCGAGAGCACATGTAAAGGATTCATACCATTTTGTGAGTGAGATTAAACACCTATGTCTCACTAACAATGAAACAATGGTTAGTTTTGATGTACAGTCATTATTTACATGCATACCTGTACATGACTGTATTGAAATAACTAATCAAATCAAATCAAATCAAATCATTTATTCATTCAATCCATTTTGGGTATTACATGATTACAAAAGGTTATTAAATTAGTACCACCAAAATCTGCCTGTGGAGGCGTATGAACGGGTCGAGTATAAAAAAAAAATTATAAAAACATTAAATTATCAAATTACATATTTAGATAATAAATCAATAAAATGTAAGCAATTAAGTTAAAATCTCATGCCTAACTAACTAAAAATACATTTAGATAAATACATTTGTATGTCAAAAGAAAAACTTAAAATAAATTATAAAAATAAATTAAAAATGTCATTGGGTAAGAGTCAAAATAAATTAAATGTCAAAATGTAAATGTTAATACAAATTTAAAAAATCAAAGTTACATTTATTTAAGATTATTGTCATTCAAAAAATCATTAATACTATAATAGCACTTCTCCGTCAAGATCTTTTTTAATTTATTTTTAAATATTTCTATATTATACAGCTTTATGTTACATGGTATTTTATTATAAATTTTTGGCGCCATACATAACAGGCTTTTGGCCATCAGACTTGTTTTTGCGCTATGTAAACATAATCTGTTATTGTTGCGCCTGTTTCGCTTCACAACATCTGATATGCGCTGAAATAATTGAGGATTTTTATGGACAAACAAAGCTACCTCCAGTATGTATAGAGACGGAAGTGTCAGGATGTTGTTTCTGATAAAATAAGTCTTACAACTATCTGATGACTTCAGACCATACATGGCTCGTACGCACCGCTTCTGGATTTTAAAAACCATTATGCTGTTTGTGGAATTGCCCCAAAAAATTATACCATATCGTAATATTGAGGCCACAAGACCATGATAAGCAGTAAGGACAGCATCAGTATTAACAATTGAAGATAATTTGTAGAGAGCGTAAGCAGAACTGCTAACCTTTTTGCATAGCTCAGCTACATGGTCTTTCCAATTCAGCTGGCTATCAATGACTAAGCCTAAAAATTTAGCCGAGACTACTTCACTTATATATTGATTATCATAGCGGACATCAATAGAATTATACAGCTTGGGTCTTTGATTGAAATGCATGACTTGGGATTTTGTTAAATTTATTTTTAAGTTATTATTGTCTAGCCAACGAATAATTGAACTAAAAGGAAGCTAATAGAGTACAATATGCCTGAGGAATATGCAGAACTACTTAAGCATTGCTTAACAACTGGCTATCTGTTGTGGGACAATAAATTCTACATACAAGTCGATGGTGTGGCAATGGGCTCCCCAGTATCGCCTGTTGTTGCCGATATATATATGGAGGACTTCGAGGCTCGAGCTTTACAGACTGCCCCCATCACACCCAGGATTTATAAGAGGTTTGTAGATGATACTTTTACAATATTACCAACAGATAGTGTTAGTGTATTCCTAGAACATCTTAATTCCATTAATAACAACATCCAATTTACTATGGAATTAGAGGCAAATAATTCATTAGCATTCTTAGACGTACTTGTCATCAGGAATCCTGATCATACTTTGAGCCACACCGTGTATAGGAAAAAGACCCATACAAATAGGTACTTGAACGGTGAATCTCACCACCATCCTAAACAGTTAGCTACCGTGGGAATGTCTTTGTTTCAGAGAGCCCACGGGATCTGTGACAAGAAACACCTGGACGCCGAGCTTCAACATGTCAAGCAAGTACTGCAAGACAACAAGCTCCAACAGCCGCGCCGCTGTCACAGATCCCGAGAAAAGCCAGCCACAGTCGAGCGCCAGCCTGCTATACTGCCTTATGTAAGGGGTGTCACTGACAAGATTGGCTACATCTTGAAGCGAGCTTCAATCAACACATACTTCAAGCCGCCAACGAAGATAAGTCAATTTTTACCATCCGTCAAGTGCCAATTACCTTTACAAGATGCAGGGGTCTATAAAATAGATTGTGACTGCGGACTCTCATACATTGGTCAAACCAAGAGAAGCATAGGCACCCGCATAAAAGAACACATAGCTGACGTAAAACACAAACGCTCGTTGAAGTCTGCTGTGTGTGAACACGTACAACAGGGGACCAACCACTACCTGAGATTTGACAAACCACAGATTCTCGCTAAAGAACACCGATTCCTGCCAAGGATGCTTCGCGAGGCTATTGAAATTAAAAAACATCCCAATTTCAATAGAGAAGATGGTTGGAATGTACCACCAGCTTGGGATCCAGTACTTCAAATAGTCAAACCCAAGAAGAAACAAACCACAGCTAGACTTCATGATACTTTGAGCTCATTCTGCGTAAATAGAAACACCAATAATTAAATTATGTTCAGGTACTTTGAAATAACTACACTGGAACATTGAGACAACTACCATCTTAGTCTCCCCGTGACCATGGCTGCTGAAAAGCACCCGAAACGTCGGGGAAAGTGTAAACCAAAAATAAATAGATTTAATAGTTTAAATAATTTTATTAGCTTATAAATTAGTCAAATAAAATCAATAGTAGTAGTAGAGTAATATTTTCAAAATTTTGTAATACAGTGATAAATAAACAACGCGATAAAATCCGTATATAGTAGTTTAATTTCAATTACTTTAAACACTTTTATTACATAATTTTGAAAACTCTAACACTATTATTGAACTTTACTATGCTATTTAATTTAATTAAAACTATTTATATGTAAGTTTGCACTTTGCCCCGACATTTCGGTTGCTTTACAGCAGTCATGTTCACGGAGAGACTAAGATGGTAGTTGTCCCAATGTTCTGAAGTGTAGCTAGTTATTTCAAAGTACCAGAACATAATTTAATCTTTGGTGTTTCTCATAATATTGTCTTCTGTTTACGCGAATGTTATTCATTGAAATTAAACTACTATATACGGATTTTATCGCGTTGTTTATTTAATACTGCACTGTACCAAACTTATGTACTGTACAAAATTAGGTAATAACATAATTTTGAAAACTGTTACAGTACTACTACTACTATTGAATTTTATTAATTTATAAGCTAATTAAATTATTAATACTATTTGTATTTAGGTTTACACTTTACTTTATTCACGCAAAATGAAACAAAACTGAAACTGTAAATTTACATTATGAAATGAAATAAATTGAATTAGATTTTGAATTTGAATTACCGCTGCCACCGACCGAGCCACGGGGCGGAGCAGTCTTCGTAAGTTGGTCTATACCCATACATATAAAAAAATGGTAACCATTGGTCGAAGTTAATGCTGTGCGAACATAATATTATCCTTCAATATCTCCTATGTGCAGACATAGGAGATATTTAAGAAAGATACAGGATGTCCGGTAATTAATGGATAACCTTAAAATGTCTTATAGTAGAACTGAAGGCCGCTCAGAAAAAATGAAAAAAAAAGCATTAAAAAAATATATATATTAAAAAGTGCAAGCTATATTAGCATAGCACAGTTTTGACTGTCTATCTATTAGCATAATTAGTGTTTAATAATAAGACAACAAAAAACCGATGGATTTCATTCATTTATGGTCGTAGTATATAAGAAAGATATACATACATACATGGTATTTAAAAAAACACATATCTCAGGTAATAGTTAGGATAGATTTTTTTCATATTTTTTCTAAACGGCCATCAGTTCCACTATAAGACATTTCCAGGTTATCCATTAATTACTGGACACCCTGTATAATTATGTGAGTTGTTGGTTGTTTATGAGAGGTATTTTATTTCGTTTCAACAATAAATATTCTTAGTTTGTGGAGTATCCTTTTAAGCATTTAATGCTTTTTATTGATTTATATTGATACGTCGTTGATACGTCGCCTAAAAGTTAAGTTTTATGTGTGAACATCAACTTCTTGCTACATTAATGCAAAGAAAGAAAAATAAGATACCTCCTTCCAAAAGCTGTTTGTAAGGATTTAACTCAAAAACTATTGAACCGATTTTAAGAATTCTTTCACCATTAGAAACCTATATTATCACTGAGAAACAAGCTTCTTTTTAAAAAAGAATTGTCACTAACATAACGTAACCTACTTTTACGCAAGCGAAGCCGCGAGCAAAAGCTAGCTTACAAAAAACAACAGCAAAGATACCAGCAAAGTACTTTCCAGCCATTTCCCCAGGTCGTCATTTGTGTCTGACCGTCCATGGCCTGATGTGGCAATTGATGGTGAATGACAGTAACGGTCGAGTGGCTATAGGGGACAGGGGCCTACAGTTTTTATGTCAAAGAATTAAACTAATAATAGACCTTCGAGGGAAGTGGCGAAGGTGGTCACCTCGCTATTGCTGTAGCGTTGAGTTTGGGTTCAAATCCCGGGACAATTATATAATAATACTAGCAGACCTGACAGACATTGTCCGCGGTCCTAATACGTCGGAATATCTCACTATCTCCCTCGTACGCCCCTACTTAAATAGCAGTGACGACACATTTTGTATTGTGCATCCTTTTTCTGTTATTTGTCAACTGGGGCAGTTGACAAACCAGATTTGATACGCTTACCTATAGCTTGTTAATAAATTAATGGCTTTTAAAAATCTTCGTATTTATGACGTTAATTCATTTATCAATTTCTACAAATAAACAATGAACAATAGTAACAGATATACAGTAACAAACTGATCAATTCCAACCAGCTTCATGGCCGTGCTTTAGTGTAGACAAAGACGAGGTCTAAACTAATATTAATCAACTAATATTGTAGAGAACAGTATGTAGTTTGCACACACATACACATTCACATAATTTTAAATACGTTTCTTTAACTGTGAAGGAAAACATCGTGAGGAACCAGCATGTCTGGAAGTTCTCCATAATGTCATAGTAATGCTGGACAGTTTCATACAGGGCTAATATAATTATTGAATATACGTTTTAAACGCTAAAAGCAGCGATAGTCTAGTTGGAGATCGTTGGACTACCTCGCAGAGGTCTCGAGTACGATCCCAAGGCGCGCATCTCTGACATTTCAAAGTTATGTGCGTATTAAATAGCTAATTATCGTTCGCTAGTTTACAGTGAAGGAAAACATCGTAAGAAAACCTGTAAACACTATAATGTTCTCGATGATATGTGAAGTCTGCCAACCCGCAATGGGCCAGCGTGTACTATGGCCTAACCCTTCTCACGCTGAGAAGAGGCCCGTGCCCAGCAGTGGGCAGTTTAATAGAGGGTTGATAATTATTTCCTTTTTTATGTAGTAAGCATCTATAATATCCTTAGTCTATAAGTTAGTGTAGTAAACACCGGATGTGTTTGCAGTAATGTACTGGGCCATGTATCACCAAATAAGTTTCAACCAGCGTATTATTTACATACCAGAATTTACTAGGATCAGGAGCAGCGATAACTCAGTGGGGAGACCAACAGACTGCAATGCAGAGGGTCTCGGGTTCGAACCCACGTCGCGCACCTCTGACTTTTCGAAATTATGTGCGTATTGATTGACAATTATCGCCTACTCCGTGCCTCGGAGAGCACGTTAAGCCGTCGGTCCCGGCTGTCATGAACATCTATGGCAGTCGTTATTAGGAAGTCAGTGCCCTATTATCCTGACACTGGTCTAGCCTTAGGGTATCGTTAGCATTCGGGTTGCGGAGGTCAGGTGGCAGCCGCTCCGTGTTAAAACTGATATCCAGTCAAATCCGGTTAGACCAGGAAAGCCGACCCCAAGTGACTTGGGATTAATAAAGGCTAGGGAGAAGAAGAATTTACTAGGATCACTCTACAACTATTTTAACTCTTAAAATCAAGGTTCTATAGAATATAAGGTCTAGAATTATTTACCTACCGTTAGGAATAACGTAAGAACTCCAACTAAAAGTAACCTAACTGGAAACTCAAACGCGAGACTACACGATCGGCAGTAAATGTAAAATCCAGTGTACAATTTAATTTTACATAATGAACTGGTTAATTTATGTTAATATAATAATATTATATAATTACGAGTCCATTACTAAGCATGAAATAATATACTTTACATGATAATTACATTTGCATAAGTAAGTATACATATAATAAAATATTATAAGTGTATGTGTTTATGCAAATCTGTATGTGTGTGCGTGTGAATGTATACAGAGTGTTTTTTTTTTAACTTCTTTAACGCCTCTCCGCGGGGTGACGGAGATGTTATGTCGGACTTACCGGGGAAAGATGGTGAGTGACATCCCGGTACCGACTAAACCTATCACGGTGTTCCTCGACATAACCGCAATCGGCGGGGCCGCGCGAATCGCTTTCACATGCAATCGAGACCCATATAGTGTTACAATAAGGTGTGGTCAAGTTAAATTTGTATAGGTACTGGAAGTAGCTTAAAATCTCGCAATTTTATGAAGAAATATAATATACTAATATTGTATTGACTGAGGAATGTGAAATATGATGAAAGTGAATGAGGCCAGAGAAGTGTGTCAGGGTCGTAGCAAATGGAAATCTGTTGTCTCTGCTTACCCCTCTGGGAAACAGGCGTGATTCTATGTATGTATGTATTAACTGCACCCATGGCGTAGTGGTTTAAGTGGTCGCTCCGCCACTGCAACCGCGCCGAGTGTTGCGGGTTCGATCCCCACACGGGACAAAACTTTGTGTGATCCACAAATAGTTGTTCCAAGTCTGGGTGTTCTTTGTATCTGTTATTAGAATATTTGTAATGTCCCCCGCGACACAGGAATAATTCCTACTGGGAGTTGTCTTTATTAAACTTATAAATAAAAAAATGTAATCTTGAAAGATTTGTTTTCTTGTTTATAGTCAACAAAAGCCGAAATTATTGAACGGTTTGTAATAACTTTCACTATCAAAAAGCTACTTTATTCAGAAGTTACGAGTCACGGGAGCAGTACAATAATCATTAACGTAGGTGGAAGAGCGAGACAACATATATTTAATACAGAGACAATTTAAGTATGGGTTTGAAAAATTAAGAAGCTCAGCGTTAATGAGTGCGACTGCTGTGCTATTATTAATACACAATTAATTATTTATTTAATTACACTTTTTTTGCATGTCATACATACCTTCATACATAATTTTCAATTCAATTCAATTCAATTGGCGATTAAAAAGAGTGGCTATAAGTTTCTTGCCCGTTCTTCTCATGAGCCCTACACACACTTGCTTTGCTGAACGTGGCAGTAAATGTAAATTCACAGAAAAAAAATTACGTGTAACTTTGACTTTCATAAGTGTTACCGCAAGGTTCGATTTTAGGCCCATTTTTATTTTTAATTTATATAAACGATTTACCTTTTTATTTGAACAATATTTGTGACGTTGTACTGTTTGCTGACGACACTTCCTTAATATTTAAAGTAAATAGGAATAGGCACCATTTTGACGAAGTAAACAGTGCATTGATTCAAGTAACAAAATGGTTTACTTTAAATAATTTAGTACTGAACCCCAAAAAAACAAAATGTGTTAAATTCATACTGCCTAATGTAAAACATCTTGGTCCTAGCATAACATTGAACGGTGAGGTACTGGAAGCAATAGAATCCACAGTATTCCTGGGCATTACACTTGATTCAAAGTTACAGTGGGGTGCGCAAATATCTTGTCTCTCAGCGAAACATAGTTCAGCCGCTAACGCCATTAGAAAAGTCCGTGGATTAACTGACGTTGATACAGCTAGATTAGTTTACTTTAGTTACTTTCACAGCGTTATGTCATATGGAATATTATTATGGGAAAAAGCAGCTGATATACAAAGTATTTTTATATTGCAAAAAAGAGCTGTGCGTGCAATTTATCAATTAGGAACTAGAATCTCGCTCAGAGAAAAATTTAAGAATATAGGTATTTTAACTATAGCACCACAATATATTTATTTTAATATTGCATGTCCGTCAAAATATATATTTATACATAAAAAATAGTGACATACATAACATCAATACTAGAAATAAATATAAATTATGTGTTCTATTCTACCGTCTACATAAAGTTCATGGTTCCTTCATGGGTCTTGGTATACGTTTTTATAATAAAATCCCGAGTAATATTCTAGAATTACCAGAGAATAAATTTAAAGTTAAAATTAAAACTTGCTTAATTTCTAAAGCATATTATAATATAGATGATTATTTAAATGACAAACATCCATGGCACTAATATTTGCATTAGATCACAGGATATTAAATGACTTGCCCGTTCTTCTCGTGAGCCCTACACACCCTTGCTTTGCTGAACGTGGCAGTAAATGTAAATTCACAGAAAAAAAATTACGTGTAACTTTGACATTCATAAGTGTTAGCTTGTAACTTAATTTGAATAAATTTATTTTGATTTGATTACCTTGTAACCTAATTTGAATAAATTTATTTTAATTTGATTTGATTTTATTTATTTGCATAATATATGTTTAACAATAGGTATTACAACATTAATAGTATCGCCATATTCAGCCGTTCAGCATGCAAAAATTTGCTATATTAAAATTTTATCACAATATCAATAATAAATGAATATACAAGTTACAAAAAAAGAAAAACTGCCGTCAATCTTAATTGTCAATAAATAAGTAATAAAATTATGTTAAAAGTAAATAACATTAAATTAATTTTCGTAAATCTGCATTGATCGGTGAACCTGTGTCAAAACGATCTCCGTGTTTTAAATTCATTTAAGGTGCAAAACTGAGTCTTTTTGTGTCGTGAAACAATTTTTGAAGTGCAACTACTTCCAATACACACTTCTATAACAATAAACATTTATAAACTCCACTATTTTACAAAATAAAATCAAAAACATAACTTAAAATTTTAAATAACGGACAAAGTGAAAAAACACTGTGTCGATTAGATGGAAGACATCGCGTTCTGTGTCGTTCTGTGTTAACGCGCGTCACTGACTCATCGCAGCGAGCGGCGAGACTCCGCCTACTAAACACAGTGCCACACTGTGTCTGAAGCTGGAAAGGATCGGGTTCTGTGTCGCTGTGTGTCAACTACAACGCTGTGACTCCGCGCGAACTTTGGTTTGGAATTAAACACTTGTTGTTAATATACTACCTCAACTACGATGCCGACGATATGTAAAGCTTGCAGTAAGTCTATTAAAAGTACTAATTTTATGGATTGCTCTAAATGCAAATGTCAGTACGACCTACAATGCATAAATATTAGTTTAGAATCCTTCACTAAGTTTACCGCGAGTTATAGAAAATCCTGGTTATGCCCCACCTGTGTTTGCCTCTTACCAAAGCGAGGAAATATTAATACTCCGGTCCGTTCGCCTGATTTAAACACAGAGGAATCACACTGCGATAATATAAACTTAGTGCGTGGCTCCCGGGGCAAGTCCACAGCTACGTCTGACATTACACTTCTTGAATTAGTTACTGAAATTCGAGAGCTGCGAGAGGAGGTGAAAGAATTAAAACAAACAAACTTGGATATATGTATATTAAGACAGGATGTACTGGAATTAAAGGAACACCTTGCTAGTCTCTCTCCATCAATATCACAACACTTTATTGACTTTAAAGCGGTAATTGAAGACAAGAACAAGGAAATAAGTGACCTGAAGTTGTCGGTATCTCAACTACAGTCTGCAGTCTGCGCCCTGGAGACAAACGCCTTAAGAAATGAAATCGAGATATGTGGAATGCCAGAGGAACGTAATGAAAACCTCACGCATCTATTGCTCACTGTTTCGCAGAAAATTAATGTAAGCTTGCAAGAATCTGATATCGACAGCATATTGCGAGCAGGTCCTAAGCACAACTCGAAGGGAAAGCCTAGCCAACATCGTCCCATCATAGTTAAACTAACTCGGAAAATTAAAAGGGATGAAATTCTTTCAGCGGCTAAATCTAGGAGAAATGTGACGTCGGAAGATATGGTTCCTGGCACCAAATCCAAGATATACATAAACGAACGCGTCACCAAAGAGAAAAGACTGTTATTTCGAGAGGCGCGCGCCAGAGCCCAACGCAATGGCTTTCGATTCTGCTGGCTGCGAAATGGGTTCATATACATTAAAAAGACCGAAGACAACGACCATAACAGATACCCTGCTATACGTATTCAATCCTTTGAAGATCTGGACAAACATGTCGGAATCTCCCCGGCAACATTACCTACATGTGAACCGCTTAACTGAACTGCTGATTTGCTCAATTGACTTACTGATTTGCTTTATGTTCATTTGTTTGTTTACCTGTTTTTATTTGCTATTTTTGTTTGAACTCTGTTGTTATTCACTAGCTTTGCAAGTCCCAAATATGTACTCACAGTCAAAAATATACACATCACTCACATATACTACACACAAAATCACGAATCTGTACAGTCACACATACTTGACATCATTTAAACAAAACAAACACAAACCACTTATTTATCCCACACTCGCTAATCACTTTATTACTGGCATTGCCAAATTATATAGTTTCTCCTCGCAGTCAATCGCTTGCATGACTCTTTTACTGCATATAAAAAAAGGCATTTTTCGTATATTGTATTTTATATCGATCATCAATACATAAGATAATTATAAACTATGACGACACTTGATATTATGGAATGCATAGATAACGATTGTGCAATAAAATGCCACCATGTAGACTTTGCAGAGGACGCGTATAACATTATCCATAAACACAAATATAAAATCATAACATTTAACATTCGAAGTCTAAGTCGTAATTTCTATAGTTTCATGACCGTGGTTAAGAGAATGCATTTTGATCCTGACGTAATTGTGCTGA
Organism: Catocala nupta; assembly: GCA_963675205.1. NCBI lineage: Eukaryota > Metazoa > Arthropoda > Insecta > Lepidoptera > Erebidae > Catocala > Catocala nupta. The sequence continues at coordinate 1,508,570 of OY776105.1, forward strand.
CGGAATGCTGGCTAAGCGAGAGTTCGTTAATATATCAAATCGAAGGCTATAGGGCACATCATACTACAAAATATATTAATAGAGCCGGTGGTGTTGTTGTCTACGTGAAGGATACTTGGTCACCGAAAATTTCTGAACCTAAGATAGGCAACGCAGAATGCATTTTGATAAATATCCCAAATATCATAACTGTATTGGGTGTGTATAGGTCTCCCTCCTTCAAAAACATTGATAACTTCATCAACTCGTTACATGACGTCATGCAGACCATAAATATTGGACAATGTACGGTATTCACTGGCGACATCAACATTAATATAAATAATCCGGACACGGCCGACTCAGCTTCGTACCTATGTGCTATGGCTGAGTTAGGCTTGAGACCAGCTGTAAATAAACCTACCAGAATTAACTCTTGTCTTGATCATGTATTTTTTAAGGGAAAAGTTGACATAGAAACAATTGTTTGCCCGTCAACTGTTACAGACCATGACTTAGTTATATCTGGATTATCAATTGTAACACCGGGACACTTACCACCCCCAAAATACAAGATAACCCCTAAGTATGACTCAATAGTAGAAGAACTAAGTAATGTTGACTGGTCTGGACTGTGTGACATTCACAGTGTTGTTGAGCAAACGGATACCTTCATGAGCATAATGAAATCTATTATTGATTCAAATTCAAAACCAATTCGAATTAGTCGCTCGAAAATTATTCTCAAGCCTTGGATGACACAAGGTTTACTGAGATGTTCCCGAGTAAGAGACAAACTTCATCATGAAGCTAGAAATGTATCAAAGAACCATGTGAAAACTCTTATATACACTAGATATAGAAACTTCTTTATCACTTTGCTGCGTAAAATAAAAAATAACTACAATTCTGACTTACTAGAAAAATTAAAAAATCAGCCTAAAAAACTTTGGGAAATCATTAACAAAATCTCCCATAGGAATAAAGTTGCTGACTCAAATGCTTCTGATTTGATTAATGCTCACACATGTCCACAAAAGGCAATTAATCTTTGCAATGAATTCTTTGCATCGGTTGGTCAAAGCTATGCTACTAACATTCTGAAGGGCCTCAACACAACCCAGTCTGAATTGACACGAGAGATTGATAATGATTCAGCTCCACTAAAATCCTTCTTTTTTGAGCCCACGGATACCCGAGAAATAGAAAATATAATCATGAACCTAAAAACTGATAGTGCTCCGGGATTAGATGGTGTTACTAACAAATTGATAAAAATGGCTAAACATAATATAGCTGAACCACTAACAATAATAATCAACCAAAGTTTGGCTACGGGAGTTGTTCCTCCAGACTGGAAAACTGCCGTTATAGTGCCAATTCACAAAGGAGGTGAAACTAACGTACCTGATAATTATAGACCTATATCGCTGCTTCCGGTTTTTTCAAAAATTTTGGAAAAAGTAGTAAATAACCGTCTTATCAAATACTTAGAATTAAATAAAATTTTGTCGGACACACAATTTGGTTTTCGTAAACATAAATCTACAGAAGACGCAGTCAATCTACTAACGAATGAAATTATCGACCATCTAGACAATGGCCTCGCATGCGTAGGAGTCTTTTTAGACTTGGCAAAGGCCTTTGATACTGTGGCCATTCCAATATTGCTGAGAAGACTGGAAACCATCGGAATTCGAGGTGTTGCACTGGAATGGTTCAAAAGTTATTTGACTGAAAGGAAGCAATGCGTTAAGTTGAACGCCTGGATCAGTACCAAACAAGAAATATCTTTCGGAGTACCTCAGGGCTGCGTTTTGGGACCAACTCTGTTCCTAATATATATTAACAGCTTGACAAATTTACCCCTGAAAAATGCAAAAATACTTTGCTATGCAGATGACACTGCTGTTGTATTTCATGATAGTAACTGGAAAGACTGTTTTAGAAATGCTGAACAGGGCGTCAATTCAATCGCAAAATGGCTAAGCAATAACTTACTAACACTAAATACCAACAAGACCAAGTTCTTATGTTTTCAAAAAACTGCAGCTTCCTCACCTTCTTCTCTATTAAATATTCAAATACATACATGCGGCCAAACGCAGCCCCCGAACACCAAATGTCAATGCTGTAATTTACAAAGAGCAAAATCTATAAAATATCTCGGAGTAATAATTGATGAAAAACTTACATATAAAAAACATATCACTGCACTCTCAGCCAAAACCAGAAAGTTAATATATGTAATTAGGGAACTAAGAGATGTTGCTTGCATGAAACTTCTTAAAGCTATTTATATCTCCTTGTGTCAATCTATCTTGTCATACTGTATTAGCGTCTGGGGCGGAACTTCGACATCACATCTCATACTGTTGGAAAGAGCACAGAGATCAGTTATTAAAGTAATGTTAAAGAAGCCTATTAGATTCCCAACTATAGATCTTTACAAAGAAGCTGATCTACTTAGCGTGCGAGGGCTCTATGTAATGCATGCAATTACCTCCACTCATAAGCGAGTCATAAATTCGACGAGTTACAATGACATGCTGAGGCTAAGAGTCTATAAAATCACTAGCACTAAATGTAAAACATCTTTTGCTAGAAGATCACAGAAGTTTATGTTTCCATACCTGTACAATAAAATTGCAAATAAATATCAGCTCCAGCATAACACGACTCGTGAAACCAAAGTTAAAATTAGGAAAATACTCACCGGCATGAACTATCATCAGATGGAACAATTGCTACGCTCAGTTGTGTAGGGATTACGCTTAACACTCTCATCAAACGCTATACACGACACACATAACTCACATCACACAAAACACTCTCTCAAACACTTACTCATACACTTCACACTCATACACATACATACAATACACTCGTATTTCAACCTCATGGGAATGATAAATGCAGATTTATTTTATTTTACTTTTATTAGAGCAATCGTTTTTGTTTGATAGCCACGATACAGGCTCTGCCTAGTGTGGTTTCACCGTTATTTTTGTAACATGTAATTTGAGATGCTAATAAAGTTATTATTATTATTATTATTAAATGTTTGTATCGTTCAAAAATTCAAACAATGAGTAATAAGTTTTTGTTATAAGTAGATGTTTTAACTTCTTTTAAATACATTAATATTATTTTCATTTCGTAAAGCTAATGGTATCTTATTGTATAATTTAGGTTCCATTCATAACACACTTTTATGTAAAAGAGCAGTTTTTGAAGGTCTATTACATAATTTATCGGCATTTCGTATTCATTTCCGTTGATCAAACAGATGAAGAAAAATACGGGAAACTTATATTCTAAGCCGAGTGTTCCTGTGAGCGTTGACAATGCAGTAGGGGACCAAAATATAGCCAATATTTTTAAAGATTTATTTTCTATAGAACCTATGTCCTGTGACACTAATAATTTAAGTAGACCATACGTCAAACCTGGTGAAAAATATGGTAGAATTTTGCCGGTAGATGTAAAGAACGTAATTAAAAAGATGAAGCGTGGCAAGTCACCAGGTCATGACGGTATAAGTATTGAACATTTGCGTTATGCAGGTGTACATTTACCCAGAGTCCTGAGCTTACTGTTTAATTTTTGTATAGGTCATTCTTTTATTCCTGACGATATGATGAAAACAGTAGTAGTTCCAGTTATAAAAAATAAGACAAGCATAATTACAGACCGATATCACTAGTCACAAACATGGCGAAGGTACTTGACAGTCTCATGGAAGCACAGTTGAGCGAACACCTTCAAATTCATGACTTGCAGTTTGGTTTCAGGCCTAATCTCTCAACAGAAATGGCAGTTACCCTACCGGCCAAAAGTTTGAGACCACAAGTTAAAATATTGTTTCACAATAAAATTTGTTAAAAATACATATGATAAACAATTAATTTGAACATCTGCATATACAATGGATATTTAACTATTTTTCGAAGTCATTATTTCTATTTATTTTTATGTAATCATCGTACAAAGGTCTTTTGTCTAGAAACATCAATGGGCGCCGCGTGCGGACCGCGCGCTAAAGTCATTGTAATATTATTGTTACCTGACTATTATTCATTATTTGGGCTTTGTTTTGTGTTAACAGAATTTTAGGAAATTTTAACTTCCTAAAACACTGTGAACACCTGAGTTTCCATGGAGTAAATATTTCTTAATCTTGGTTAGTCCGAGCTCGTCGTTCTTACAGTGAAGACATCTCATTATGGGAAAAGTACGCCAAATTAGCGGTGAAACTCGTGCTGTCATCATTGCTTTACACAACGAAAGCAAATCTGAACGTGCGATTGCTACTCAGCTCAAGTTGTCGAAGACTTCTGTTCATAACACAATAACCCGATACAAGGAGACTGGCAATAATCAAGATCGTTCGCGGTCGGGAAGGCCGAGAGCTACCACTTCTAGCGAGGATAAGTTCATCGTGGTAACAAGCAAGCGGAATAGACGCCTGACAGCACCAGAAATCCGCGCTGAAGTGAACAAATCCCGGTCTACACCTGTGTCATTGACCACAGTGAAAAGAAGACTAAGAGACGCTAAGTTATTTGGTCGCGTAGCAGTGCGAAAACCTCTCTTAAGGCCACAAAACAAAAAGAAGAGAATGCAGTGGGCCCTTACCCATCGAGACTAGAGTGAAGAAGACTTCAAAAGAGTTCTTTGGACAGATGAGTCCAAATTTGAAGTGTTTGGGAGCAAAAGACGTGTTTTTGTTCGGCGGAGTGCCGAGGAAAAGATGATGCCAGACTGTGTCCTGCCCACAGTGAAGCATGGCGGTGGTTCCGTTATGGTTTGGGGTTGTTTCTCGAGCCGTGGAACTGGAGATTTGGTATGAGTCGAAGGAATTATGGAAAAGGAGCAGTACAAAGCAATATTGGAGTGTAATGCTGTACCATCGGGACTTCGGCTAGTTGGAGATGGCTTTATTTTCCAACAAGACAATGATCCTAAACACAGCTCCAAATTATGCCGGGGTTATTTAGATACAAAAGAAGCAGAAGGGGTGTTAAAAAACATGGTGTGGCCCGCTCAGAGCCCCGACCTTAACCCTATAGAACTTTTGTGGGAAGAGCTGGACAGAAACGTGCGCAGTTGTTGTCCCAGCTCACAAGAAGATTTGTGGAGAGCATTGCAAGAAAGCTGGAACAATATTTCACAAGAAACAATCGACAAATTGATTGCCCTCATGCCAAGACTTGTCAACAAAGTGATTCAATGCAAGGGAGGGTTTTTTGATGAAAAAGCTGTTTAGCTTGTCAACATATATTTTAAGTTAAATTGTCGAAATATTTAATATTTTTTATTTATATTTAATTGCATTTGCCATACTTAATAAATATCACAATAAATCCTTTCATGTTTAGCTTTTTATTTTGAGTTTTACATCCATTTGCAACTTTGATGTAGGTGGTCTCAAACTTTTGACCGGCAGTGTATGTGCCTGAAATAAACTGTAAGATACTATACTGACAGAAAGACCAGTATACGCATGCTTTCTTGATCTTTCGAGGGCCTTCGACCTGGTTTCCTATGACATTCTTTGGCATAAATTACTTGAGGAAACCACTGTGCCGAGAGAACTGATATCTTTACTCAAGTATTGGTATAATAATCAAAAAAACACTGTCAGATGGGTCAACTCACACAGTCAGGAGTTTAATCTGAAGTGCGGTGTTAGGCAAGGCGGGTTGACGTCTCCAAGTTTGTTTAACCTGTTTATTAATCAGTTGATTTGTAGGCTAAGCGAAACCATGGTCGGATGTTCAATAGACGGACAAATTATTAAAATATTAGTTATGCGGACAACGTGGTTCTATTAAGTCCGTCGGTAACCGCAATCAGAAGACTACTGGGCATTTGTGAATCCTACGCTTTGTCACACGGACTCAAATATAACGCCAGTAAGAGTGTCCTCATGGTATTTAAAGCAGGCAATAAGACTCCCTCGAATGTGCCACCAATTAAGATCGGAGGGTCTTCACTGGTAAGAATAGCAAAAGTTAAATATTTGGGTCACATGATGACAGAGCGGCTACTGATGATGAAGACCTGGAGAGGGAAAGGAGGGCGTTGGCAGTCCGTTGCAATATGTTGGCACGTAGATTCGCACGATGTACTACAGATGTAAAACTGTTTCTGTTCAGAGCCTTCTGTCAGTCTTTTTACACGTGCAGTCTATGGATCAACTTTACGCGCCGGGCTTACAATGCCTTACGTGTTCAGTACAATGATGCTCTGAGGGCAATGTTGAGGAAACCAAGGTACTGCAGTGCTTCTTTAATGTTTGCAGAGGCTTCGGTCGATGATTTCTTTGCCATCATCAGGAAAAGAACTGCATCGATGATGAGCAGGGTCCGTGGTAGCACCAACACTGTCCTCCGAACGCTAATGTGCAAAATGAACAATCCTTTCATTATATTCTGGGCGAATGTACACCTGCTCACAAATAAAAAATAGCGCTTGGTAATTATTGTGTATTCTTGTTTTGTTTACTAACAAATTACTAACACCCTGTTCTTTTTGTTTCTTTTTTGTTATTATTTTTATGTGTGTTACTAACAATGCCTACTACTAACTTTCTTTGTACACTTTTTATGGACGGAAGTCTGAAATAAAGACTATTATTATGTTTCTCTTATCACAGGTACTTTCTAACATATTATATTAGAAAATACCTGGCCCTTTGGGAGGCTTACACGGAGACATGGGTCCAACGTGAAGAGGCCCTTCGAGAGTTTTAATCAAAGGTGTTATGGAACACCTACAGCGGCAGTAGCCGCAGCAGGCGTAGGACTATTGCTACGTATGGATTCTAATATATGGGCTATAGGTATGGGTGTTTGGTAGACCGGTATATTGCTAACTATGGATGAAAAACGGCGTCTGACCTGAATACTCTAATAGCATCAATGCAATGGGCAGACGGTGACTCGCCAACTTACTAGATGGGCCCCCTGATAAGCCACTATAGGCATACAAGCCAGCAGCAGAGGGCAACACCGGTGCAAGTGGCTAGGGGTGTCGAGCGGTGCGGCGCCGGTTTCACCATCACGGGTCTCGTGACAACGGAGACCCAGAGCGGGTTTCCCCGTAGTTATGCCCTTGAAAATGACACTTCCACCCCCAAGCATATAGCTCTAGCGGCCTCCCTCTGGCCGGCCGACCAAGGCAAGCCAGAGTTGAGAGTCCTGCGGGCGCTCTTGAAGTTCCACCCCGGCCAACCAGTAACGGCAAGCCGTGAACGAGGCCCTAACCAACTCTCTGAGGCATTCAGGAGCGCAGTGTCGCCACTCACATTCAGCCCGCCACAAGCTGCCCTGTGGTTTGTGCGCTTTAATTTAACCTGGTGATACATTTTTTGTTTATATCACAAGGCGAAGGTGATAGTTTTAAAGCTAGTATACTGTGCCCTCCGATATCGCGTTAGTCTCATGATGAGATAACGACTGTCCCAGAGGGATCATTATTATTATTATAAATACATATATATATGCAAGGTAAGGTCAACATTTTTAAAGTTTTAAAATGAGGTAGGCAGGATCTACTTGCTCTCGCGCATCGTTTTTGCGCTCTGAATGTACAGTCTACATCAGTTGAGTTACCCCAAAACATCACACCATATCGAAGGATGTGTAGTCTGACGCCTATATCGCCGACAGGTTACAAAGAAATATCACACCCATATTTCTCCAAGTATGGTTTGTTAGCCCTCAAAATAGAGAGTTAGAGACTATCGCAGTTTACAAGGCACAGTTAGAATTTCTTGAAAGATAAACTGATTATGCTTTGCCTGAATTTAACCCAAGACCGGCCCAGGAGTTGCAATCTGTGGCTATAATCTATACAGGGTGTAACATAAAGGTGTGGTCATATTTAAGGGTCACATAATATAGCCCATGTACAATGGAAAACCGCGAGAACTAAATATTATTTCCACGAAGATATTGAATTTTCTTTTTTATTGTATTAAATATCAGCATATTCTAATCAATACGTAAACAATACTATACTGCATGCACGTGTATTTGTTTCTAAAAATTACAAAGTACTTTTTTTTTTAAGTTTTTGTTCATTCTGCTATCCTTATAGGGCCATTGACCATGGATACTGTTAACTATTCATTGTTTACAATACAGCTGGTCGTTCTAACATAGATCGGTGACCCCACAGATGTTGCACAGTTGTTGTAACTCGTTTTGTATCTATATTTAAATAACAAATAAATAAAATGATTGAAATTGTCATAAAATTTAAAATTCGATATTTTGATATGGGGTTAGGACACATAGGTTATTTATCAGATATACATAGCGACCCTAAAATATGACCACACCTTTCTGTTACACCCTGTATATATAATAATCTCGTGTCACGGTGTTTGTAGTTGCACTTCTCCGAAACGGCTCGACCGATTTTTATGAATTTTTTTATGTGTGCTTTTACGTATGAGATTAGGTCGTAATGTATATTTCATACTGCTAGGTGATAAAGGTGTCCATATCCAGAATTATTGTTCTATTTCTTTGCCAATTTCTTTTTTAATGCATTGTTTCATATGGCAGTACTACGTTTGCGAGGTCAGGAAGTTATATACAGGGTGTCCGGTAATTAATGGATAACCTTGAAATGTCTTATAGTAGAACTGAAGGCCGTTCAGAAAAAATGAAAAAATATATATATATTATAAAAAGTGCAAGCTATATTAGCATAGCATACTTTTGACTGTTTATCTATTAGCATAATTAGTGTTTAATAATAAAACAACAAAAAACCGATGGATTTTATTCATTTATGGTCGTAGTATAAAAGAAAGTTATACATGGTAATTAAAAAAAAACACATCTCAGGTAGTAGTTAGGATAGATTTTTTCCAATTTTTTTCTGAACGGCCATCAGTTCTACTGTAAGACATTTCCAGGTTATCCATTAATTACCGGACACCCTGTATATAACTGTATATGACACACCACATGATAAAGTGATAACAATGTTCACAACTGAGTTAAACTGGTTATTATTAAAAAACGCGAGTTTTACATATATAAGAAAAATAAAACAGAAAGAAATTATATAATTATATATCTTCTTAAGAAGACCTCTCTTGCAATATGAATATATATCTCGTGTCGTGGGAACTCTACAAACATTCAAACAACGGACACACAGCATACCCAGGCTCGGAAAAACCATCTGTGGATCACATAAATATTTGTCACGTGTAGGATTCGAACCCACAACAATCGTCATCACGTCAATCAACGTCCACTTTAAAAGAAAGAAAGAAGAAGAAAGAAAGAAGAAGAAAGAAAAATAATTTACTTTTGGCACATCCAAAACACGAAGAAAAGCAAAACAATAATGAAAACTAGAAAAATATAAACAAATACTTACACTATAATAAGAAATTTATCGTTTCACTTGTACTTTCGTGCCGTTATTTAGAGATGACATCATTTTATCTCTCTTTGTATACATCTGCTCACCCCACAAGGACATAACACGATGAGTAATACTCTCTAAAGTAGGCTGTGACTTAGTTTCGTACGCAGCTGACACGGCGGTTAAGCAACAAGTAACCGGTCGACGACATGATGGGTGACGACACTCCAATGATACGAGGTAGACGGGTAGATGATTTATTGAATCCGTTTGAAGCATTCTAGAACATTTGTTAGTTTGCTAAATAACTTGTTTATAAATATAAAAAGTGATACAGAAAATTACGGAGCAAAATGCATGCTTTAAAATAATAAAGCACTAGCTTTTGCCCATGTCTTCTCTCGGGAGTAGTACTTTATCTCGATGGGCCTAACGCAAATTTATAAATGCGTAACCTCATTTATAATTTTGACAATATATATTCGTTCTAATAACATTGTATTATGCTGTCTATTACACATGCATTTTAATTATATTTAAAGATTTTTTAATTTAAAAAAAAGAAGGAATGTCCTTTTCTGCTCGCCTGATAATGTCCACTTGACCGAATTTCGGTCATGGCGGCCAATCTTAACGGAGACTGGCCATCGGCGCAGGAGATATTATAGTGCACAAGTGTGTGCGCAAACACGCAAGTGTAATCTCTGTTCCCTATCTCTCATGATCCGATGGGACGAATAATACGACACGACTGGAGAGAGATCAGGCGCAGGACCAACGGCTTTACGTGCTTTCCGAGGCACGGGGGTGTCTAACACCGCCAACTTCCTAACTCCGGGCTCGTATTGAGATTTCTTAACAGAAAAACCCAATAACTTTTTGTTGGCCCGACCCGGGATTCGAATCCGAGACCTTATGCACAGCAGTCGCATTCACTACCGCTGCGCCACGGAGATCCTGATAACGTGTATGCGAAATTACATGATGATCGGTCGAGAAGTTACGGCGTGAAAGCATAACAAACAAACAAACTCACATTCGCATTTAATATATTATTTATACTAGATTATGTCCGTGGCTTCACTCATATTAATGTCGATTATGTCAAGAAATTTCTATTCCTCGGAAACGGCACTTTTTACAAGATGAAAGGTACCCTACGTCCTTTTCTGTTCCCGTGACAACGTGTATGCGTATGGTGTGAAAGCGTGACAAACAAACTCACGTTCACATTTAAAATATTAATTAGAATGCTAGGAAACCGAATAACAATTTGTCTGAATCAAACCACAGTTCAGACCTGAGACAGCAAGCTAAAAGTTTGCTGTCATCTACCATGAAATGATTTATTACAATACCACCCCTCAAATGGTTGAAAAGGGAGATTACAATATAACCGAACTATACAAACAAAGTCGCGGGCAGCAGCTAGTTCAATACAAAACACGGACAGAATTATTAAATTAAATTAATTGCAATATTTGAATTTTTTACACAAACAGAATCGTCATACTTATTTGCAAGACTTTCACTAAAACATCAATAAGTGCACACGGACGCGTAATTATTGCACTGTTAGAAAGGTGTTAAGGTGTGTTTACAACAGCACGATTCGGTTATATTCGGTTAATAACCGAATATGGACCGACACGTCCCTCTCCCAGCATCTTCCTTACACAAATTCTAAACACAGTCTAACTTCTTTAAATATTTTTGCTATTCAATATTACTATACTTCATCGGCAGGTAAGCAGTTTTGTAGTCCACGAGCAGAATCTTCCACACCATGTTCTTATTACAGCTAAAGCGGTGCCGATGTCTCTACTGTGGCCTAAGCGCCTTTTTCACGTCCCGCTTGAAGGACCCAGAATCGAAGGAAAAGAGAAGCACGTGCCTAATTTCATTTCAAGTTTTAATAGTTCGGCAAAGATATAAGGATCCAGACGTTTTGGTACGCGCTCTAACCGGCTTTACCTCGTGTAATGGACTAGTTATGATTCAAAGTCACAGTTAATAGAGGCGAGTCTATTGCTATCTTAACAATAACAGTCCCAGACTTCGTAGTATTACTTAAAAATATCTACAGAAAAACCCCCCAACATTTTACACGAGCCGTAAGAAACCGAGACCATATGCCTAGCAGTTGCATTGTCTACCGCCTCACCGGTTACCAAATTCGGTTACCATATTTACTAGGTCATCCCTTCCTCTACGACTATCCCAGTTTATGATATAGCGTTCCTCTACACCAACCAATTAGGCTATAATAGAGGAGCCGCTGTACCTTCCAGTGCCCGAGAGCACCTTCCGGGACCAGTTATAGACAGGTCTTGTCCCCAAATCCCGACTCTCCACCCTAACCTCAGAGATCCGGTTCTCGTAAGCGAGCTACCTCGTGCCCAAGTGACACTACCTATTCTCCAGATAGGTACCGGAGCAATAAAGCCGCTCACTACTCGCAACTCAAAGGAGTTGCTAACGATAACCTCGCTGAAGCCGACGGAGAAGCCGCCTCCCATATCTCCAGTATGGTACCGGAGCTGTGTAAGGCACGCTCACTTCCCGACATACATCCGTAAGCCTACCCAAATAGGCCTACAAGCCGGGTGTGGCCTGAGTCACTCCAGCTACTCCTACTTGCTGAGCAGGCAAGCTCCCGAGATGCGTTGCGGCAGTGAAACCACACTGCCACTTCGCTAAAGGCAACTCCGTGCCTCATGCGACCGACTGGTTCGCACTGGCCGCGTCTGAGTCCAACGCTCGAACGCAACGTGCTTGCCGAGCAAACGAACATGTCGTCCTCAGCGGCCAACCACATACCCCTGCGAGTCCAACTCCAATGTCAGGCACCGCGCACTCTAGTCAGCGGTCGATAGAACACGCCTTTCGAGGCGCAGTGGGCTTCCTGACCCCGCAGTACCCTGGTCCAAAGGGGGAGACCCGTAGTTCTCCCCCCGAAACCCTATCTACTCGGGTCCTGAAGATAGGTCAATGTAAACACATCTTTACTGTCGAACATTCTTGATACCGTAAGTAATTCGTAACAGTAATTGGTAATATTCTAATAAATGCACCGCGAACAACATTCAATGGACGTGAGGCGCAGTAATGTGGCGTATATCAGGGAAAGTTTGACGGTAAACAATTTTGTTAAGCTCGAAATTATGAATGTGTGATCATTCAGAAAAATTAACCAAAAACGTTTATCTAAATGTCTCGATTATGCTCTAAATTTGTTTAAGTATATATGTTCACTTAGCCGTATTATTAATGCTGTGACCATTCACACTGACCTGCATTGAACTCACGGCCATGGAGTTTTCAGTTCAACGCCCGGGTCAGTCAAATTGTCAAGTTTGTCTGTTAACCTCAGTTGGCGAAATGTGGGTGGCGTGAGGCTATGTATGTATGTATGTATGTGTATGTTCCTACTGTATATATTGTACAGTCAGCCAAAAATGTGGTCTACCACCCTACGGTTGAAGATTTGAACGTCATAAAACAACAAGATCGATTTCCCCTTACTATGAGATGATAATATTATGACAGTGACCATTTGACTTTCTCTATCATGTATTATATTAACGTCCTGCTATGTGTCAAATTAGAAAAGTCAACTTCCCATAGCCTTTATTATTCCCAAGTCACTTGGGGTCGGCTTTTCTAGTCTAACCGATTTGACTGGATATCAGTTTTTACATGGAGCGGCTGCTACCTGACCGCCACAACCCGAAGGCTAGACCAGTGTCAGGATATAGGGCACTGACTTCCCAATAACGACTGCCATAGATGTTCATAGCAGCCGGGACCGACGGCTTAACGTGCTCTCCGAGGCACGGAGCAGGCGATAATTGTCAATCAATACGCACATAATTACGAAAAGTCATATATCTTCCGAAAGTCAGAGGTGCGCGACGTGGGTTCAAACCCGAGACCCTCTGCATTGCAATCTGTTGGTCTCCCCACTGACAACAAGTCAATCTAAGCGATAATTAGATCTCACAGAATCTTTTGTCGAAACTGGTAGACATCTTTCTTAGCCGACTCTACAACAAGTTGGCTCAGTCGGAATAGAGCTCACGATGTTTTCTTTCACTGATAAAGCGAGCGATAATTAATTATTTAATACACAAAGAACTTCGTAAAATCAGAGATGCGCGCCCTAGGATCGAACTTGAGGCCTCTGCGTAGCAGTCCAACGGTCTCCCACTAGGCTATCGTTACTTTGATACTCACATGGGACACTAAATTATGTGATCCTCAAAAAGTTCGCATTAGGCGTGGTGGTCTAACCGTTTTTACACTGAGAAGAGGCTCACGCCCAGCAGTGGGACAGTTAATAATAATAATAATAATTTATATTTTCAGAATAACATTTCTTAGTAGGTTAGTAACAGTTGAACTTACATCTAGTGTTAGTAGTACCTACATCTAATACCTGACCGGTTCGGACTGTCCGACCCAAAGAAGCCATTTACTTGACTGCATGCAGTCCTATCCAGCGTTCCAGGATCGGAGAGTCCCACCGGTCAGTCAGCGTTTTCAGGATGATGTTGGGGCTGGCGCGTACCCGACGCAGTAAAGAGGTACATCGCTTGCGCATGATGGCAGAAAAGCTATCGACGTTTGCATCCGCAAACATTCCAGACGCGCTGCAAAAACGCGGTAGCCTCACCAGCACCTGGGACGCACTGTTGTACTGGATGCGCAAGTCGCTGTATGCCTTCAACGTAAAGTTCACCCACAGGCTGCACGTGTAGAAGAATCCTTCTACACGTGCAGCCTGTGGGTGAACAAAGGTCACGCTTTTTAAAGCTTTTTGTCGATTGACAAAAAGCGTGATCTTTATTTGAGTCGTAAAAGTTTAACACAGATCATGCCACTTTAGTCACCCAGGTGATCACTGGGCTGATATCATTATTATAGCATTGCGTGTAAGTGTTGTTCTAGTTGTGGTATAAGGAAGGCATGAATAGGTCAGATAAGTTGATTAATATCTCAGTATTACGAGATACGGAAGATGGCGGTGAGCGGAATATAAATTAATTATAAGATCAGATTATGCAAGAGGTCATTATTGTATCACTTGTCCGTATAAGATGACTTAATTAAGAAGGGGTAGGCAGAGGTGTATCACCTTCATTTTGGCAGCTATGGTTTATATGGCCTCAATGGCATAGTGATCAGTGTAACCGACTGCCAAGCCTGAGGTCGCGGGTTCTATTCCCGCACAAGTCAAAAATTTGTGTGCATGAACATGGATGTTTGTCTTGGTCTGGGTGTGTCTATGTATAATATGTATATATTTACAAAAAAAAAGGATATATGTATGTTTATCCATTGTCTAGTACTCATAGGACAAACTCTGCTTAGTTTGGGCTAGATGGTGTTATTTGATAGAATATTATTATTATTAATTGTGGGTATGCCTTTGTTCGGCTATGCAGTTTCGAATCCTGTACTTATATTAGGAATTCATAAACAAAAAAAAATTATGATGTCCTCCAGACCGAATTTTAGACACGACAGTTAATCGACACGTATCTATGCTATAGTGCACAAGTCTGTGCGCAAACGCAAGTGCCCTCTCATTGTCTGATGGGACGGCAATCAGAGAAGACCGAAGAAAGATTAGGCGTAGGACGAAAGACTTAATGTGCTTGCAGAGTCGCACCATCAGTTAACTAATTTATTAACTTAAACTAGGCAGCTTGTGAGATTTTCTTGACAAGAAACGCTAATAACACTTTGCCCGATCTGAGCATAGAACTCGGGACCTTATGCCGACGACCACTTTTACTACCCGTCCGCTACTAATGCAGTTTTGGCAAGTACATATGTCAAAATAACAACTATTAAAGTCACCCTGGCATCGTATTCATCGAATCTGTCGAACATGCAATCTCATCTCAGAGCAGAGGCATTCACTACCAGTACGACGTTAGTTCCTATTTATGTAATACTTATAAATAAAATTGCAGCGTTTTATTTTAATTTTAGTATGTTTGTGCCCTCAAAACTCGAAAAGTAGATTAGAGATTGACTTGAATTTTATACACAACAATGCATTTATATATAAGAATGTTTTTATATACTTTTAATCCCGAAGTTCATACCGGAACAGGCATTCATTTCCTAATAATGAATATCAGGCTAAGCTTTAGAAAAACTTAGCTGGGTTTAGCTAGGTATAACAATAAAATAATATTTTCAAAATTTTCTGTCGAGACCTTACAGCAAAGAGCTATCAAAATTTATAAATTTGTTGGTAATTTGAACAGAACTTAATTTTAAATTCATGTTCTTCTTTCTTTGCCGCTTGTATTTTATTTAGGCTATGATGGGGGCTATGGGCATAATCTTTGTTTAGATTTTAGTCCTCTAAATTTCAATAAAGAGAGCAAGAAAAGAACTATAAAATGGTGGTCTGGTTGAATAATTTTTAGACGAGCTGTCAGCCCGCGTGGCTGTTGCACGCAGGACGATGTCGGACCTGTCACGCTGCGTGACGCTGATGTCACGTGCGCTAAACGTGACATGGTAACGTTTTTATTGAAAGCCTCCGTGACGCACGGAAGCTGTTTTATGCAACGAGTTACAGTTAAGTGTGTTATTTTTCTGAATTGTTAAATATTAGTCTATACTAATATAAAGATTTGATTTTTTGTTTGTTTGTTTGTAAGAATTTAACACAAAAACTACTCAACCGACTTTAAAAATTATTTCACCTTTAGAAAGCTTTATTATCACCGAGTAACATATGCCAAATTTTATTTTTAAAAAGTAGTTGTTACTAACATAACATTACCTAACCTACATTTACGTGAGCGAAGCCGCGGGCTAAGGCTAGTAGATAAAGATAAGTAAATTTATTTGATTCAACATAATAATTATATACGATTAGGTGTTACAGTATTTTGTCTCAAAAATCTCTGTTTGGCTAGACATGCAAATGTTTGGGCATTCTAATTAATATTATCCTGGATCTAATATAATAATTATTATGTAAATTTTGCATATTTTAGTAATACAGTAAATAATATTAAAAATCATCAATATAAATCCATACAGTAAAAATAATAATAATAACAGTCTGCCCATTGCATTGATGCTATAAGAGTATTCAGGGCAGACGCCGTTTTTCATCCATAGTTAGCAATATACCGGTCCACCAAACACCCATACCTATAGCCCATATATTAGAATCCATACGTAGCAATAGTCCTACTCCTGCTGCGGCTAGTGCCGCTGTAGGTGTTCCATCCCACGTTTGATTAAAACTCTCGAAGGGCCTCTTCACGTTGGACCCATGTCTCCGTGTAATGCCTCCCAAAGTGCCAGGTATTTTCTAATATAATATGTTAGAAAGTACCTGTGATAAGAGAAACATAATAATAATAAAAACGTTTTGGTGATGATAGCATAAAAATGAAAGAGAACGCTTAAAAATAAAAATATTACTGGCGACTAAAAATATTTTTTCGGATGTTCCTGGTGATCTAGGTCCGGTAGACGGCAATAACTTAGTTGACGAAATGTCTGTATAACACAGTTCAGCCTACCCCTTCGCAGAAATAAGAATTCGTATGCATACGTAGTACGTACTACTTTTAAGGTAGGAGATCCTCGCTGGTTTCAGCATACATAGGCCGGATCGACCGGGGTAGTACTACCCTCTCACAGAATACCGGCGTGAAGTAACGGTACCCGTACTGTTGCGTTTCGTATCGGTGAGTGAGAGAGCCGGAGGCCCAGTAACCCCGATCCTTTTCCTATCCTTTCCTTTGTCCTTTCCATCCTTCATTCCTTTTTAAAGGGCTGGCAACGCACTTCTCACTTCTTTGGGGTTGCGGGTGTCCATGGGCGGCGGTAATCGCTTACCATCAGGCGATCCGTCTGCTCGTTTGCCAACCTATGACATAAAAAATAAAAATATACTATGACATAACATCAGAGATTCATGATCTATTGTTAATTTCAATAAGCTATCTATTGAGAACCAATTATTGCAATACTAGATGCTCAAAATAGGGATCGCATCTAATATAATGAACGTCAAATGTGAACTGGAATGTAATTTATATACTTAGGAGAATATTATTTGGGATTATAACATTGAAGCTAGATGTCAACTCAATTTTGAATCATTTTTATCACGGAAATTGGCACCCAGATTAGAAATTCATTCTTCTTACATGCCGTATGCAGAGCGATTATGTGATCGTAAGAACTAGAAACTAGTCTAAATGTATGTCACTGATGTCGTATTGGCATAAGTGATCACCGAATATTGAAGATTAGTTCGCCACATGATACAAAAAAATCGATGTTTAACAAATAAAATTGTTTCGAGTCTGGCTGTTCTGTATCCGTTATTTGACTGTTGGTAAAGTCTCCCGCGACACATCTATCCTAATATTATAAAGCTGAAGAGTTTGTTTGTTTGTTTGCTTGAACGCGCTTATCTCAGGAACTACTGGTTCGAATTGAAAACTTATCTTAGTGTTAGATAGCCCATTTATCGAGGAAGGCTGTAGGCTATATAACATCACGCTACGACCAATAGAAGCAGAGCAGCAATGAAAAATGTTGCAAGAACGGGCAAAATTCTCTTATGTGAAGCAGACGAAGTTGCGCGAGTCAGCTAGTTATATATATTTAGTGCAGGACTTGTCTTATTAAAAGAAGAAAAGAAAAGAACAAAATTTATTGAAAGTTCTTCTTCTTAATTTTTCACTAATACATATTAGTAAAGAACTCTGCTGACCCAGTAAAGGCCCGGTCATAATACAAGTGAATCATTTAGAACGTAACGATAATTATACATGTATTTAACCTTGACTCGCCTGCTCCACATAGACTACATCTAGCGCACTGGCTTAGTCTTAGACTTATACATAAACATAGATCGCACATCACTCGCAGATTATTGGTGGGAGTGTGACCAACTGTTGCTAATAGCCACCAAACGAAACGCCATTCTCTCTTTATTTTGCTATTAGCCTCAGTGATGCAGTAGTTAATGCGACTGTGTACGAGGTAACGAGTTCTATTTCTAATAAGCTGATTAGTATAAAGATAAAAAGAAAGCAGCAAAAAACTTGTAGGGGACGGCTGGTCTGCCACTCAGAGGTCTTGAGTACAATCTCACGTCACACATCTCTGACTTTGGAAGTTGTGCTTGTTTTAAATAGTTATTTATCGCTCACTTTAACAGTGGAGGAAAAGTATTGTAAGGATACTAGCATGACTGAGAGTTCTCCACAAAGATGTGCGAAGTCTGCCAACCCGATCTGGGCCACCGTATTTTATTTTGCCGGCCTCGATGGCGTAGTGGTTAGTGTAACCGACTGTCACGTCACGCCTGAGGTCGCGGGTTCGATTCCCGCACAAGACAAATATTTGTGTGTATGAACATGGATGTTTGTCTTGGTCTGGGTGTTTCTATGTATAATATGTATGTATTTACAAAAAAAAAGTATATATGTATGTTTATCCATTGTCTAGTACCCATAGTACAAGCTCTGCTTAGTTTGGGCTAGATAATAGTGTTGTGTGTATGTGGTAGAATATTATTATTATTATTATTATTTGTACTATGACTTAATACTTACACTGGAAAGATATTTGAGACAAAATAGAGTGGTCGATTCACATTTTTTTATTATTCAAAGCTAATTATTATATTACCTAAAATAGAAGAATGAGTGTGTCTTTAAATTTAAAAACAAATAAGCAGTAAGTATTTCAAATTTGGTTGTAGAGAGAGGTAATTGTCAAATAACACCAAAATGATGAACGATAGACGAACGACGAAAACGTGATACCGCTATTTAAATGCAGCTGTCCGAGTGAGATAGCGAGAATTCTTCACTACACTCTTTTTTATTAATACCAAAATTTAAAATACTAATTATAATAAGAAAATGTACAAATTCAACCATAATATGCAACTTTTCGGACAAATTATATTATTACAATAAAATGTGAATGGTGAGTCAGAAAAGTCATGCCTTAGTCTTGACACCTGGTTATCGTTGCTCGAATGTTTAGAACAGGAAAAAAAAAATAATTACTATGCAAATGTGTGTTTGCTAAATCAGTGATGACCTTCTACAGATCATTGTTTCATCATTAGTTATAGGTATGGGAAAACCTATGTGTTACCTAGGATTGCATTATATTCTGCGCAGGAGCTAATTTTATGATTATAGTGTTACGGGGCTTTTCTATACGGGCAATTTTTTACTGCAATATGTGGCTTCAATGTTTACAACTATAGCCTGCTTAAGAATAATTTGTTAGTTCATAAATTTTATGCTTTTCTCTTTTCTATTTCCACTCCAACCCTGGCGGAGTGATTGGTAATCGGTGTGCGATTGAAGTTGAAGTTTGAATGCGTCGGCCATGCCAAGCATAAAGCCTGTTTGGCTATATTGCCGCGCCATATGCTGGTCACTACATTGAAGCCACACATTACAAGAAATAATGGCCATTTCGAAGCCTCTTTATTAAAGGCGATGGCAAGTGACATGTATACTTTTGTGCACTGTCAAATATGTCTGAAGGGGGAGTTACGATTTAGTCCACGCAAAGGGTAATTACATAAGTTTAAAATTCTAATACTCGAAACAAATGGACCAACTTAAAAGATACAGCTATAAAATAACTATGCTGATTTTTTTACTAAACAAACTCAGCATATCGATTAAAATGTGTCTAAAATATTTAAGGAAATAAGTTGGAAAACTTGGTACATTAATGTTTTACTTTAGTTTTGAGTAAAAGAATAACTAACAGCAAGCAGTTGGAACCTGCAGACATGTTTTAAAATATATATATATTTTTTTATATACATAGGATATGAGAGTTGTCAGCGTAGAGTAATTATTTACACATAAAAAATTTCAGGTAATTTTCCCGAAGAGGTAGTAGATGGAGACTACGGGTTCGCTACAATCCTGATATGTCTCGTACCCATTGCAATCAAACCTACAACGTTGAGCATATTGGCAAGGATGCCGTGACCAAATAAACCACTGCACCATTCGTGCAGTCAAATTATATGTAGTTAGTTAGTTAGTTGGACGTGTGTTATCCGCACTTAGCCCCACAATTAGGCCATTGTGCGTAAGTAACCGACGCGAAGTATTGTTCGGTTACTCATACCACCTCAGCTCCGTCCAGAAAGATAAAAGAGGACCGATTTTACGCAGTACCACCTTCATCGTTTCTGGACTGTTTAGAAGTTTCGGCCGTTGGTTGCTCACGCTTTTACAATGTAGGACTACGTGAGCCGGTGCCTCCTCGGTCTCCATGCAGACTCTACATAAGAGACTGTCAGTGATGCCGATGTTGAATAGGTATTTGTTAGTATAGTTGCTGTGACCGCGTATCCACTGCAACGTTACCCGATTTTTTGTTGCAATACTTTGCAGCTCATGGTGACACTCCGGGATGAGTCCACTGTTGAAGCAGTTGCTCTTAAGAGCTTGTATTACCACGGCAGTATCCGAAATAATGTGTATTGACTTATCGCTTATACCCCTTGATGTAACCGTTGTTGCAGCCCGGGTGATTTTAACACTTTCTGCCTGAAAGATAGTGTTGAGGTTTTCCAAGTGTCGTTAAGTAATTGATGTTTAGATCGTGGGGAAGATTCCGACTCCTGTTCCTGATTTTGTTTTGGATCCATCTGTGTATACACTCACTTCATGTATGCCAATGCCATGAATCTAAAGATAGCTCATATTTAGATTCTTCATGAAATTGGATGTGGTATTTTTATCAAAGACAAAGGTTTTTGGGATAATATCACATGTCGCCTTTAGGCGCGCATGAGTTATCTTACTATCCTGTTTCCAGAGCCCTAGCTTTTCAAGCCGTATTGCAGCTGTAACAGCTTTCTGCTGTATGATGAGGTGTAGGGGTCTGAGATTTAGTATAGCCTCCAGCGCTGCCGTGGAGGTTGATCTCATACAGCCTGTCGTCGCCAGGCAGGCGAGTCGTTGTAGGCTTTGTAGTTTGTATATGACTGTGCTTAGAAGAGTGCGGGACCACCAAACTATGGCGCCATATATTATCATGGGGCGTATTATGGTCGTGTAGAGTCATAAGGTTGTAGATGGTTTGAGGCTCCATTTTCTTCCTATTAATCTTCTGCATTACCAGAAAGTTGTGCATGCTTTGGTTATTTTCGTGTTTAGGTGCTTACTCCAGTTCAGCTTATGGTCGAGTACTAGTTTCTTCTTGCGCTAGGGTAAGCTCCGTTCCAAATAATTTTAGGATGTTGGTTAACTGAGTTTTCCTTATATGAGTGGAAATAATCTACGTATCTAATATGTAGCTATCTTTTTCAATAAAACATTTAACGTAATATAGATGTTATTTACCTTGTTTAATTGCTGTAATTAATGTAAATGGATCAATCAGTTTGTGGTCGAGTGCCCCAGGAAAGAAAACGCCTCTATCTACCTCTCCGGGAAACATGCGTGAGTTTTATATGTATTTATTCAAAACTGGAAGTAAACCAATTTGAACTGTAGCTAACACATTGTTAAAGTTCAAATTGCATTACTTTTAAATTTCGAGTTCTCTCTTTTATCAAGAGAACGATATGTGTTTATGCCAGAGGAAGGTAGTTCTAAGTTTAACACCCGTATATACAAATATTAAATGCACGAATGGCGTAGTAGTTTATGTGGTCGCTACACAGGTGCTATTACACCGAGTGCTGTCAGTTCGTATCCTATCTTTTTCTCCTTTAATTTAAGAGCGTATCTCTTGTCGGTGGAGTAATCTCCACGTACATATGTCTCTCTTCTGCTTTTCTTTTTAACCTCTTCATACCACTTGACTTCCGCCAGTACGTCAGGGTCTGCCCATTGCTCTCCTTTATTAAATATGGCCTACAAAGATTTTTTACAAATCGTCGTTTCAATTAAAGTAACTCTCCCGATATCCAGCCCACAAAAAAAATGTGATTCTAAAATGGTCGTTCCTAGTCTGGGTGTATTTTGTGTCCGTTGTTTTAATGTTTGTAAAGTACTCCACGACACGGCTTTTCACAGAAACCATTCCGAATGCAGGGGTCTCTTTGAAAGCAAAAAAGAGACATTTATAAGAGCACAAACAACATTGACAGTGTAAATACAATTTAAGAAAAATATTGCCAATTGGGATCTAGACATAGAGATATAGGCGTAAGACTATGTATGTAAACTAATGTGAAACTGACCACACCTATTTGTATTACGGCGAGTGAGCTGGCTTGCGAATTGGTAATATATAATCTTGGTTTTTAGAATTTATGTACTTGCCGGCACGGTGATGTTGTTTTGCTTTTTCCGGTAGGTGGCGTAAATTAACCAGAGCACCACCATTTTAGGGACTGAACTGCCTTTATAGGGATTCCTAACCAATATGACAAATACAGAATCTTAACTAATTATTAAGAATGCGAATGTGATTTTGTTTGTTTGTTACGCTTGCACGGCTGAACTACTCGACACATCATCATAAAATTTCGCACACTCGTTGTCAAGGGTACAGATCCAGATAAACGAACTGGTTTTGTCCGAGCAAAGCCGCGGGCAAAAGCTAGTGTTTAATATTTCTGTCTGTTCGTTTGTCGCAGTTAAATAGAAGAAAGTACAAGGGTTGCCAGGTAAAACTGATAAGGGAATACGGTGTCGAATGGTGACGATAGTACTAAATTGAATACTTCTGCTGGCCACGGCCATTTAAAGTCTCTCTGCCTACCTGCCCGATATAATCTAGTGGGAGACCGTTGGACGGCCACGCAAGGATCTTGGGTTTAATTTCGACGCGCGTCTCTGACTTTTCAAAGTTATGTGCGTATTAAATAATTAATTAAATAATTAATTATTGCTTCCTTTAACAGTGAAGGAAAACTTTGTGAGGAAATCTTATGGCTGAGAGTTTTCCAAAATGCTTTCGTAGACCCTCGCTGGTTTCAGCTTGAATGGGCCGGATCGACCGGGGTAGTACTACCCTCTTACAGAATACCGGCGTGAAATAACGTTACCCGTACTGTTGCGTTTCGTATCGGTGAGTGAGAGAGCCGGAGGCCCAGTTACCCCGATCCTTTTCCTATCCTTTCCTTTGTCCTTTCCATCCTTCATTCCTTTTTAAAGGGCTGGCAACGCACTTGTAACTCCTTTGGGGTTGCGGGTGTCCATGGGCGGCGGTAATCGCTTACCATCAGGCGATCCGTCTGTTCGTTTGCCCGCCTACGCCATAAAAAAAAAAAATAATAATTATGTAGTCTATTTACCCTCGCCGGGCCAGCATGGTCTTCTACAGCTTTATCTTGTTTTTTTGTACTTTGCAGGAATGCCATTTACACGTCGCTCTCCGCGGGAAAAGAGGAACGGCGAGATGTCGGGCGCACCCCGGAAAAGATGGAAAATGCCGGGTGCAACCGACTGAATCTACCATGGTGTACCTACCTCGTTCTCTTGAATGGTGGGTGGGTTGCCGAAACTGCAATTACATTGGTGACATGGTGGACTACGGCTAACGAGGATTAGGACAAAGTCCACAATGTCACTGATGTTGTTTCTAACAATGAGAAAAGGCCTGTGTCCAGCAGAGGTACAGTTAAATACAGAGCTGATATTATTATTATATGTAACGTACATATTATATGTATAATTATATACTTTTCAACAAAAACACGCAGTTGTATATACGAGTGTAGCGTGGGTAGCTTCAAGAAAAAGGCGTATCCGGCTGCTCGAGGCCTCAGACTCAGGATCTTGTACAATACTCAACGTTTTACACGCGTGCTTGAGTAACAGACAGACATATGTACGAATGTAATGATGTTGTAATTGTTACAGGCGGTTCTTCCTTTTCGATGGTTTTTCAAGATGGCAACTGCTACAGGTGTCATCCGTCCTAATAGCGACGAACGGTGGATTGTCATCTACCGATACATTTTAATTAGCAATGTTGTGCATGAGGTCTCGGAGTGGAATCCCGGGTCAGTCCAACAAAAAGTAATTGGGTTTTTTATTAAGAAATCTTAATACCAGCCCGGAGTTAGGATGTTGGCGGCGTTAGAAACCGCGTGCCTCGGAAAGCACGTAAAAGCCGTTGATTCTGCGCCTGACGTCTCTCCGGTCGTGTGGGATTGCCGTCCCATCGGATTATGACAGTGAGATAACAGAGAGAGCATTTGTGTTTGCGCATATACTTGTGCACTATAATATCTCTGTATAGAATGCCAGTTTTTGTTTAATTTAGCCGCCTTGGCCGAAATTCGGACAGGACATTATTTTTGATACATCTAACAAATTATAGCTACAGAATAAATTCCAAGACTAAATAAATTATATAAACTCCAAGAAAAAAAATCTAAGACTAAATTCCAATTAGACAAGGGTCCAAACATGCTGTTTACTGGAAAAACGAATTTTATCAGCAAAATGATGTTTCTTTAGTTGCGAATAGCATTGCCAGGCGTCCGGATAAAGCCGGACACAGACAGGCTTTCAGGTTGCTTGTCCGGCTAAATTAGACAGTGTCCGCCCTATCCGGCGTCTGTCAGGCTTTTTAAATTTGACATTTGTTTTTTTACATTTCGTGTGTTTGTCTCGCCTTGTATCGCTAGAATAAGCGAGCGGACTAGCACTGTCCTACTCTAAAAATTGTTGCTTTATACTAATACTAAAAAAATAAAGAGAGTCCAGCCTTTTAACTCCAATGATAGCTAAGCTGGCTGATCAATGCAGCTTTTCGGTTTTAAGACCTGGCAACTGTAGTGCACACCCGTACACAGCAGCAAAAGCTGGTCACGTTTTGTGCAAGTACAAAATAGTACCTTTTTAATTATATTATTACTCGCTGACTCGCGAGGATAAGTTTTCTGAAATTATCCAATTTTCTGCGCAATTTTCCTAACTATTCTTAATGTTCTTGTTGTAACTATTGGTAATGTTGTTCTCATGTTATGGCGTGATCAAGAGAAACAGGGATTCATTTTTATATAATATACTAGATGACCTGACAGACGTTGTCTAAGCATATCTACTTAAACAAAAATACATATCTCGTAATTAAATTCAATACTAAAACGTCATTTTTTTTATAATATTTTTATTTTTAATATAATAAGACCATTAAAATTTTCGAGATATCCCGCGGATTTATCGTAAATTTTCGATGATACAAACCTTGTCCTGACAATTATAAACACAACAAAAAAAAAACAGCCCGTCATACATGAGGCAATTGATTTTTATTTATACAGATATATATATATTCAGGTCGCCTACAAAACACAAAGATCATATAAGGAAAATATAATAGCTTATGTGTAGCTATAAGTATATCTGTAGAGATGAAAGTGTTTCTTTGTTTGTACAATTGAGTCACGCGTTTGACTCACGACTTTCGATTTCGATAAGTTTTATATTTATTATGTTTGTCCCCGCATATCGAATCCTGCAGCTTGAAATTGGTTATTATAGAAAGTGATTGCGTCTCTGAACCCGTAGCATAAACTTGTGGTTAATCTTACGGTTAATTGTGGGGTTTTCAGTTCGATTTCTGGTCCGGGCAATGTGATTACGATTTCTGGTGGTACGAATTTTTTTGCAATGATATGTTTTTTTGAATACATCATATATTATCAATACACTTCGAGATTTATTACGAAAGTGATATATATGTATATGGATAACACACATATATTTGTCTTGTGTGGGGTTCGAATCCACATTATTATTTTGACTGCAAGGGTGGCGATGTGGTTTAAGTGGTTGTCTCGCCACTGTCATTGAGTCGAATGTTGTGAGTTCGATTCCACGGGACAAACATTTGTATGATCCTCAATAGTTGTTCCGATTCTAGTGTTGCGTCGTTTTCTGTCAATTTGGCAACAGACGGGACTGACTTTTACGTGCCCTCCGAAGCACGGAGACGCTCAGATGAAATACCACTGAGCGGTCATCCATCTATAGACTGACCGCACCCAACGTTGCCTTACCTCGCTAATCGTTTACCGATCAGTGAATGCAACTGGCTATGAACAATTAAAGATTGTAAAGTTCACCGCGACACAGATATAATACCTAAAGCGGGTGCAGTGTTTTATTAATAAAACAAGCAAGGCTTGGCACGGGTAGAACAAAACCTTAACAAATCATACATCTAAAACCTTTCTCATGAGTCAATCTGTATATGAAAACCGCATGAAAGATCAGAAAGTCAGAGAATCTGTTTAGTAGTTTTTGAGTTTATCGCGAACAGACAGACGCGGCCGGAGACTTTGTTTTTTTATAATATGTAGTGATGATAAATAACATTCAAAATTAAAACACTGTGGATACTGAAATAATGACTTCGTTGTCCCTTTTCATCGAGTTAATAAAATCTTTAGTATGGTCAACCATGTCAGCTGATTACGAAAAAGGCGGTATGCTTGTTTGCTTAGTTAGTTAAAAGTCAGAGAATATATTCAATTAGAGTAAACATGTTAATGCATATATTATTTGTTTACATATACGTTGATTCACGCTTATGTTCGCGAAGGGTTATGCAGAGGTGTACAACGAACACATATATCTAACGAACGACACAACGAACACACATCATACTCTGTAGGATTGGCCTTAGGTCCCACGTGATAGGGATGGGTCTATCGCCACCTGCCGGGCACATAGTATTATCTTGACGTTTTGCTGCTACTAAAAAGATCTTAATAGAAAACCTAATCTATACTAATATTAAAAAGCTGAAGAGTTTGTTTGTTTGCTTGAACGCGCTAATCTCAGGAATTACTGGTCCGAATTGAAAAATTATTTTAGTGTTGGCTAACCTATTTATCGAGGAAGGTTATAGGCTATATAACATCACGCTATAACCCACGGGCGCGGCGCAGTAAACATAAACGCGAGTGAAACCGCGGGCACATCTAGTAATATAGGTATATAAATTTCCAGTAAAACTGTGATAAACCTACACCTTTAAAAAACTTTGGTAATTTCACTATCTACTTTACTATGACATTCATAAGTGTAACTTGGTGACCCAAATGAATAAATGATTTTTGATTTTAACTTTGCTTATCTGAGAGTTCTATATGACGTTCTCGAAATTGAGTGAAGTCTACCAGGCACTGGGCGTAGCGTGCTGGACTAATTATATAATGTAAAGAGGCTCATGCCCAGCAATGGGACATTATATAAATGGGATTAATATTTACTAGCTTTTTATTGATACCTAATGACTACCTATAAGGCCACGGGGACATAACAAACATTAAAACGACGGCATAAAGAAGACCTGAACTCAAAAGACCCATTTGTGACTCACACAATTGTCTCATGTTGAACCCACAACACCTTGCATATTAGCACACACAAGCCGACTTCCTAAACTCTGCGCCAAACGCGCAGTCAAAATAATTTAATATATGTATATTTTGTTTACAACTTTTACTTTCCTCTATATTTAGAATATTTTGCAGCTTTCATGGCCGTGCTCTTGAAATGTCAGAAATAAATCATAATAATATGCGTAAACAATAATTTAATTTTAATGTAAAGCATTATTGTATATGTAAGTCAACATTGTGTAATATGAAACTAACATACCTATGTACAATGTTATGTACAGTCACACAACACACGAATATAGAAACAATTTTAGAACTACTACATGAGTAAAACTTTCTAATAATTAAATTATCCGTTATGTGGTTACGAATGTTTAATAAATGCACTATTCTAATTAATCCTAATAATATCGTAAATGTGAAAGTGTGTGATGATGTTTGGATTTTTGTAACTCAATCACGCGAAAACCGTTGAACGATTTTGACCATGTCCTGTATAACTCGTTTTATCAAGCTATCTGTAAGTTCCCGTTTACTCGTTCCCTTGGAACTCACGAAGACGTTACTATAGGAAGAGCATAAACATCAAAATAGTTATAATTTTGAATGATAAAACTATTTAGAATGTTACTAAAGTCTTCTTGTTGCTTGCTGTACATTTTAGTTAATTTTGTGTACAATTGTTGTTTAAGATTTTAAGTACAAATTAGTACATTACACAAAATATAAATTTATAATGTTTATATTACAGTACGTTTTATGATATCTTAACGATTTCATCTTTTTAATGTAAGAGTACTTTTCTTTAGTAATATTACAAAGATGTTTGTTTCAGCCAGAATTAACTTCATGAGCCACATAAGCGGAACAGTAATTATATTATGCAACACCTAACGGGACTGATTTGCTTAATAACCAATATTGTAAACATGGCGATTAAAAGAGTGGCCGTGAATTTCTTTCCAGTTCTGCTCATTGGTTCGACGCCCTTGCTTTGCTAAACATGGCAACAGATAAATGTAATTTCATAATAATAAGTGTAACTGACGTTCATAAATGTTACTTTGTGTCCTATATGAATAAACATATGTTTTGATTTTATAAACGTGGATGAAATCGCAAGGTACAACTAGTATATGCTACAGCTGAAATCTCCTAATTATAATTGACCAAGCATGGAGACGAAATATGTATTATATTATTAAGTTAAATATAAAGCGAGGCGCTCATAGCCAGTTGCACTCATTGATCGGTAAACGATTAGCGAGGTTAAGCAACGTTGGGTGCGGTCAGTCTATAGATGGGTGACCGCTTAGTGGTATTTCATCAGAGCGTCTCCGTGCTTCGGGTGGGCACGTAAAAAGACGGTCCCGGTTGTTGCCTAATTGACAGCAGTCGTTAAGCCATGTCAGAGGCCTACGGGCGGCTCGAACAACTCTTGACAGCAGGTTGGCCACTAACCACACGAAAAAGAAAAGAAATGAAAGAATGTAAAGTGCATCCTTTGTTGGAGATTCAATTCCTTACTAATATTATAAATTAGAAAATAACTCTGTCTGTCTGCTACCTTTAAACCAATAAACCACTCAACCGATTTAGATGAAATTTAGTACAGATATATTTTAAAACCTGGGGAAGGAGTTAGGCTACTTTTTATTAATGTGGGTACTACAAAGGTGGAGTCGCGCGCAAAAGCTAGTAAAAAATAACTCCGAAAAGGATAGGCAGAGGTGTATTACACCTATATGTATTAACTTATATTTAGGTCTAACGTAATGAGTTGCGAGCTTATTGCCGTATAACGTGTTAATCAATCTGTACATTGAGGACTTTTATATTTGTTTATGTCATATATAAATATATAATTATTACTTCTCCCTAGCCTTTATTATTCCCAAGTCACTTGGGGTCGGCTTTTCTGGTCTAACCGGATTTCACTGGATATCAGTTTTTTACACGGAGCGGCTGCCACCTGACCTCCGCAACCCGAAGGCTAACGATACCCTAAGGCTAGACCAGTATCAGGATATTATAGGGCACTGACTTCCCAATAACGACTGCCATAGATGGTTATGGCAGGCGGGACCGACGGCTTAACGTGCTCTCTGAGGCACGGAGCAGGCCTTAATTGTCAATCAATACGCACATAATTTCGAAAAGTCATATAACTTCCGAAAGTCAGGTAGGTGCGCGACGTGGGTTCGAACCCGAGACCCTCTGCATTGCAGTCTGTTGGCCTCCCCACTGAGCTATCGCTGCTATTAAATATATAATTATTACAATATAATACAATTTAGACTCATATATATTATATTTAATAATTTAAGGTTTTTGTGTATACAGTTTTACTGGTAATTTTTATTATGTTAGATTTCTTTAGATATAGAGACTAGTAGCCTAGTGAGAGACCGTTGGAGAACCATACATAATTTTCCAGTTTGATCCCATGGCACGCACTTCTGACTTTTAGAATTCCGTTTATTATTGCTGGCTTTAACGGTGAAGCTAAGCATCGTCAGCTAACCTGAATGTCTGAGAGTTTTACATAATGTTCTCGAAAAGTGAAGTCAACCAACCCAAATTCTTCTCACACTGAGAAGCTCAGCGGTGGGGACTGTTTATATACGGGGCTATGCTATTGTTATTTTTATTGTATTTTGTGAGATGTTGCCTTGATGCACATTCTACGATTGGTTAACCTGTATCTGGTAAACGTATGAGCTTGACACTATTTTATGGTTTAATAGTTAAATACATTGTATACTGCATAAATAGTAGGTAAACCTTTGTTAAGAGCGGTTACGCCTTGAGTTATGTTCAGAGTGGCAAAGTCGCAAATAAGTGTTATATTTTGAGGCATTAAATTATTTTTTTTGAGCTTTATTTAATAAATTATTTTAGTACACTTTATAGATTTAGGTAAAAACTTATTATAGATGTAATCTTATAAATAAAATTCTCGTGTCACAATGTTAGTTACCATACTCCTCCGAAACGGCTTGAACGATTTTTATGAAATTTTATATGCATATTTAGTAGGTCTGAGAATCGGCTACTATCTATTGTTCATACCCCTTAGTGGTAAGGGTTGTCCACC
The DNA here is from genome assembly GCA_963675205.1 of Catocala nupta. Taxonomy (NCBI): domain Eukaryota; kingdom Metazoa; phylum Arthropoda; class Insecta; order Lepidoptera; family Erebidae; genus Catocala; species Catocala nupta. The sequence goes on from OY776105.1 coordinate 1,539,406, forward strand.
CCTAAAAGTCTTTTTAATATTCTGGCCAAAAAATTTTGTTTGTGGTAAAACAACTTTTGCCGTGTCAGCTAGTCTTATATAATATTATAAATATTCGAAAGTGAGTTTGATTTTTTATTTGTTTGTTTCACGCTTTAACTACTCAATCGATCTTCACGATGTTTCGCATAGACGTTGTCAGGGGTACAAAAAAGGACATAGGGAACTCTTCTTCCACAAAGGCACTGTTTCCGAGGGATAGACATTTACTGACAAGATCTAGATTAACGTAAGCGAAGGCGTTGGCAAAACCTAGTTGATTATATTTGAAAATCTAAAAATATAATATTTATTGGTCACTCTGAACAGGCAGAGACTGGTAAACACTATTATTTCATAACTCACGAATATATATGTCTAAGGCTATTTTATGTCTTAATTCTACTTTATATACATAAGCTAGAGTAAACCTGGGCAATAAATAAATGCTTTGAATATATCTAGATTTCACGCTCACATCACAAAAATAAAAATACTTTGTTGCTTCGAATGGAAATTTACATTAAACAGACTAAAATCTAGTACTGCATTCGTTGCAATAATACACTATTTTTTTTTAAATTTATTTACCTTCATATGTTCCGAAATTTGCTTGTTAAAATCTTGCAAGTCAGAAAGGAATAAGTAAACTAGCCACTTACCAAACTGGTCACGATGAAATTAAACGACCATATAAAGATCAATGCAGAACAAAATATTGTCAGAAGTTGTCTTTTTTAGTACGAGATGGCGTTGTTCCACGTTGCTGAATTCGCGATATTAATTATAAGCATATAGCTATAGGATGTAATTATAAATGTAATTACTATTTAAATAAATAATGATTGTATATCTAAGGCAATTTATATTTATCATTTAATAATAATAATATTCTACCACAAACACACAACACCATCTAGCCCAAACTAAGCAAGGCTTGTTCTATGGGTACTAGACAATGGATAAACATACATATATACAATTGTTTTTCTAAGTACATACATATTATACATAGATACACCCAGACCAAGACAAACATCCATTGAATCCTAACTTTAATATTATAAATGTGAATGTGAGTTTGTTTCTTCGTTACGCGTTCACGCCTTAACTACTCGACCGATCGTTATGAAATTTCGCATACACGTTGTCAGGGGAACAGAAAAGGACATAGGGTACCTTTCATCCAGAAATAAAAGAGAGATAGAAAATTATTGACAAATACTAGATTGAGGCGAGCGATGCCGCGGGCAAATCTAATAAAGTATAAAAGTATTAATCCACTCTATATATCGTAGCACGATCCTGCTACAAACTTATTTCAAACTCGCAATAATCATAGAAGCAGACTGTTATTGCCATGGTAACTGCAGAAAACTTTAATTATAGCAGCCATCTCGGATGTAATTTTGGTAGTGACATTTAACAGAATTGCACAGCAGGCCGTAACCTTCGGCGATCAGAGCGAGACAATGTTTTTGCTATTATGTCAGCTCTGTCGCCAACTTATTTACATAATTTTGAAAGGATTGTAATAATACTTGTATTATTTATTCGAGACTTGCACTATATAATCCGGAAGATCTGTAGATTGGTCTAGATGTTTTTGTGACATTTTTATATTAAGTACCTCCAAAATAAATATTAGTCACGAGGGCCATTATTAACGGAGACTAGCCATCTGGCACGACATATTGTAGAGCAAAGGCGTGTGCGCAAACACGAATGTGCTAATGTTTTGAGTTCGATCCCAATACGCGCATCGCAACTTTTTAATACGCTTATAACTTTTCGAAGTCATATGCGTATTAAAAAGTAAATGATCGATTGCTTTAAAGTTAAAGGAAATCATCGTTCTTCATAATGTTCACGAAAATTTGTAGTCTGCCAACCCGCACTGAGCCAGCATGCTGGACCTAACTAATGGCCTAACCTTCCTCACATTAAGAATAATCACTTGCCCAGTAAAGAGACATTTTAATACGGGTCTAATATTATAATGTTATTCTCCAGGCAGTTTTCTAGAACTATTCCAGTCTTAAAGGCAACAAGAAGGATATCCTACTTTGCTCCACATGTCAATAATGTTCGTTCATTCTATAATTAGCGCATAGTTCCAACTGATGTCATAACAATCAAAGGCTTCAAACAAGTCTACGCGCAGTTCATACAACATTAGGTACATTATATAAAACAACGTGACTCATATAATAATGTTTAGGAACGGAAGATTATCATAGTTCTAGGTAAACTACTCCCACACTAATAAATTAACCCTAGTTGTATTCAATCTAATGCAGCTGTTAAGTCTACGAGTATATAAGTGCCAGTGTTGTTCCCTGTGGCACTCCCATTTCTTTGTTATATAATTTTATAACAATGACTGCATGGCGTAGTGGTTTAAGAATTCGTCTCGTCACTGCGTCGAGTATTGTGGGTTCGATGGTATGAGATAAACATTTTTATGATCCATAAATATTTGTGCCCAGCCATCTGTGCTGGAGATATTATAGTGCACAAGTGTGTGCGCAAACACAAGTGCACTGTCTGTTCCCTAACTCTCAAGATCCGATGGGACGGTAATTTGATACGACCAGAGAGAGATCAGGCGCAGGACCAACGGCTTCATGTGCTTTCCGAGGCACGGGGGTGTCTAACACCGCCAATCTTCTAACTCCGGGCTGTTATTGAGATTTCTTAACAGAAAACCCAATAACTTTTTGTTGGCCCGACCCCGATTCGAACCCGAGACCGGCACAGCAGTCGCATTCACTAACGCTGCACCACGAAGGCGGTTAGGTTTAAATGAAGGACGAGTTACAACATGTTAACACGCGAACGTAAATGTATGTCATCGGTAACTATTGTTTGAAGTGGTCCAGTTATAACTGTTGATACTGTTATGGTTAAATTGACTAACTGAAAGATAGAAAGAAACAATTTTCTTTGTTCCACGTTCTTATAGGTAGGTAACAGTAAATACAACCAATATAAGAGGAACAAATAAAGACCTGCGTAAGCAATGTTGCAGTATAACCACAACGCCATTCTTGGTGATCATGCATATTTTCGGTGCCTGCAGGTAATCCTCGATGGCGTAGTGGTTAGTGTAACCGACTGCCACGCCTTGGGTCGCGGGTTCGATTCCTACACAAGTCAAACATTTGTGTGCATGAACATGGATGTTTGTCTTGGTCTGGGTGTTTATGTGTATAATATGTATGTATTTACAAAAAAAAAGTACATATGTATGTTTATCCATTGTCTAGTACCCATAATACAAGCTCTGCTTAGTTTGGGCTAGATGGTGTTGTGTGTATGTGATCGAATATTATATATTATATAATTAACTGGTAGGTGCAGTGGCTTGAGTGATCGTGTGGCTGCCGATCGTATTGCACACAATTCGATTCTGCATTCGGGTAGTGGTATGATATTTAATTGCTTTGATTTTTTGACAGATTTTGTTAGTGAGCGTCCAAGGTTTGGCTTGTTGTGTTGTCCAAAGTTCGATGCCCCGGTTGGGTATTTAAACAGGATTTTAGTGTCAGATGGCTTTTAGGAAGCATTATCGGTTTGCTGTGTCATAGTTCGATTCCCCGTTGAGGCAGATTTATTTAGTCTATTTGAACTTAGATTTCATTTTTGGTTACTTGACAAAAGTTTACATTCACGTTTGCCAAGTTGATGCAATCGTGGGATTGGATTGTAGGGTGACAAAGTATAGATATTTTAGTAAATAAACTGGTTAGGCTTGGTCGATCTGAGAATCAAACCTTGGACTTCGCGAATGTAAAAGCAAGGTAGCAATTTATTTTTAAATTTACAATTTATTTATCCGACCTAACAGAAATATTTATTTTTAATTTATTTATAGGGTCTTGAACATAAAGATACCGAACATTTTATGATGTATACAATACCTTCGATTCTGATATCTAATAAAGAAAAATAATATATACACTTTTAAATTGTTTTACTACATGGATGATAGACTGCAGTTCAATGTGCATAACTTACTGCTTTTGCACTAAAGATATACATTGTGGAAGACTATACAAACAACGGGCACAAATAACACATGTTCTAAAAAAAAAAACTACTTGGATATTTGTCTCTAGGGATCGAACCCGCAACACTGTGACATAGTGACCACTTAAACTATTGCACTATCTATGCAGATAATTAACAGAATGTATTATGATACGCCTTTGTCTCGATAAATAATATCGATATTGTAATTAAATATTCATTCTGACACTTGTGGCATAATATCATGTTCTTTGTAGACAATAAAAAAAAGAAAACAATTTTGAATTAAGAATGTGCCTTCACATAAATAATACTTAAAAAGTAATATTACATGTCTATGATTCATAAAAAAATATCACGGCTGTGCAGCGCCGAAGGATTAGGCAGAAGTGTATTACACCCACTTATCGCCAATAATGTTTAGGTTCCACGTAAGTCCCAAAGCAGATTACATGCGCCACTTAAAACTACACACAACACAAAAATTCGTTTTTGAATTTAGAATGTCCACCAGGTAAATGTTCGAATTAGGATGTGTGTGTCACACTAAGGTTTCGGGTATCCGTCCATCGCGTTGATAACATCATAAAAAATAATAAAAATTGCACAACAAAAGCCAACCCTGAGACGTATGAGAAAAAATAATACCCCGGCCATCTTGCCGTTCACTCCCCGCTTGACAGCTGCCATAAAAGGGCGGGAAACTGAAGCGGTTGATTCAGTCTCGGTGCGGCGACCACGCTGACTTGTCAAAAAAGCGCGACTAACTCCATTTTTTTTTCAATTTTTTTTATTTTTGGAAGGCATTCGTAAGGTGCTCAAAATGAAATACTTCGTCGCGTTCGCTGTTTTCGCTCTCGCTTTTGCCGCTGAGGAGAAAAAGGAGGAGGAAAGACCGAAGACTTTCAGGAGATTGATCCCAGCAGATGTTTTAAGAGGTCAGTGTTTAAAGTTTTGAGGACGTGTGCCTTTTTGAACGAAAAGGATTTTTGGCCGAGGAGATTTTGTAAATGAAAGTTTGTGGAAGCTTCTAGGCTGTATGAATTTGGGTCAGTGCGTCCGAATTTATTTAAAATAGAAATTAGATAAAATATGAACACCACATGATTTTTGTAGTAGATAAAGAAAATACATAATTCAAGTAGGTACTTATAAAAACAAAGAAATCCAAATTTTGATTCAATAAGTAATTTAATAGTTTTACTTTGTAAATAATATATACCTACGTAGATTAGTAAAAGCATATAGGACTCTATTGATTAACAAAATTAAAGTACATAATAAAAAATAACAAAATTATTTAATATAAACTATTTTAAAACGTATTTTCGTGTAATATTTTTCAGTCTTCATTTAATAAAGAGTTTCCAAACTAACAAAACTATGTAACATCAAGCTGTTAGTGCACTCGATTAAGTGAATGGTGATCGAACATTCTAGTTAAGTTACATTCTCAAATACCATTACATAGATGACTAGCTTCAATTACAATCTAATTCAAACCTAATTTAAAAACAATAAACATGTTTCTACTCAAAAAATTACAAAAAAAAAACAAAAAAGCTACCAAAAATTAAAACAGAAATGCAACCAAAAAAAAACAATCTGTCAAAAACATTTTTTTTGCTTAGTGTAGTGCATTACCTATCAAAGATAATAAGAATATAAATATGCTAGTAATTTCATTTCAAAATTTCGCTTGATGATTCATATTACATATTTCTTCAAGAAATCCTTGTCAACGGTAATTTATTAACGAACAAAGGATTTCACGCAGCTATCCTATATTTTGAATTAGCAGAATGGATTAGTCACGCATTGTTTCCCCACGGGTCGAGTCTTATAGACACTTATGACATGTCTAGGATCTATTGTCTGGGTAATAGTTTATTAAACATAACTTTTATAAATAAAACCATTTTATTCTATATGTCATAGAAATATATGCAGCGAACTTATCTACCTACTAAGAATTTTCTAATGGGAAATTCCAATTTTATTTTGACCGTGCTCAAAATCGACCTGTGATCAGCAGTTTATGGCAAATGCTGACAGACTAGATGCAATACAAAATATTGAGTATGCGTCGATCTTAATTAAAGGGTCTGAGAGTGTTCATTATCATGCTAACTAAGGCTTATTAAGCACAATGCTTATGTAAGCAAGATTTTTAGCAGCTATACTCTCTTTATTTTACTAAAAATGTATAGACAGAAGTTTTATAGAAAATTAGACACTATAAATCGAGCATTAAAAAAAGTTGTGCTCCACACATAAGTCTACATGGGAGTCCTTTGTGTCCAAATCCTTTGACTCACGGACTATCCCAACAACGAGAATAGTCAATAAAATTAAAAACAACAAATTTTACGCCTTCCCAGATTTCAGTTACGAAAACTGCAGTAATTAAATCAAAAAGGCCCGTAAATTAGAAGCAGACATGTTGTTGCTATTGCGCAGGCGCATGCGTGCGCGATGTAGAGTGAAAAAAATGTCACGCTTATGTAACAGATGGCGGTAACGGGCCAGTTGGCAACGAGTAGGGTTGTCACAAAATTATTTATTAAAACGCTATTTGTGGTAATTAAATAAATTCAGAAGCCCTCGTTGAGGTATAATTTCTGGTTTGATACCTAGGCATAGTGTTATTGGGTTTTCCTGGCAAGAAATTCTTACATAAGAAGGGAACGGGCCCGGTATATGGCAATAAGCTCGCATCCTTTTATGTGGAACCTAATAATATAATCGTATACAGACATTTTTGTCTGTTTATAATAGCGTAATATGCACAAAGATTGCAAGAGATTTATATTGACATAAGCTCAGTAAAACATCTAGTATTTCTTTCATATACATCTAAATCAAAAAGATATATCAATTTTAAAGCAGTTTATATCCGATTAATGTTCTGTAGAGCATATGAAATCCAAGTCACAATCAGTTCAGAAATAAATCAATTATTACTGCCAGCCCTAAAAATAACGTAACTGCTATGATTTAACAGTGAAATTGATAGACAATCTGCTATTTTTTTAACAATTTGTTGTCATATCGCGTGATATACCTGTTCCTGATGTAATTGTTATTTAATTGATGAGTATTTTGATACCTAGTATTTCTTAACGTAATTATTGCATTAAAAAGTGTAATACGTATTGAGGAGTGACGTAGTACTTTAAGTGGTCGTCTCACCACTGCTATTAGGCCGAGTGTTGTGGGTTCGAATCCCACACGGGACAAAGATTTGTGTAATTCACAAATAGTTGTGCCGAGTGTTCTTTGTTGCAGTTCTTTGAATGTTTGTAAAGTCCTCTACGACACAAATGCATCCCAGTGCGGGAGTTTTCTATTTGTAACAAAAAATACATATGTATATACAATCCCAGATACTAACGTAGCAATGTCTGTTTGTTATGTAAAGGCAACTGGGACGTCTATAAGTTCCCAGAGAGGGCAGACGTCAAACCTACATGGCATCATCAACCATTCCCTAAAGAGAGAGCAATCCTATTAGACACAATACCAAACTCCGTGTAGCTACTGTCAATTTCCAAACAGCCCAATATCACTGCCCAATCCAGGAATCGTACCTCACAATTGGTCACAAATACAAACGAATGCACAACTACCTGAGTATCAAAGCAGCAAAAAACAAAACAAAAAAAGAATCATTATTTTTTATTAAATATTTACAGTATACAAATTATTATATAACCTTTGTCATCATAATAATAAAAAAGGAGGAAAAAAGAAATATGGCCGTATATTGACCGAGGTCAAGGAAAACAATAAAATTTAAATGTTACTAGGCCAAGGCACAAAAAGCTTCGAACCATAACCTGAATCCGCCATATTAAATAAAAAGTACAAAAACATAGAGTTCACTCTGTGAATCATTTACGATTGTGTGTTTAAAACAACAAACGACCTTATTTTTTGAAGCTTTATACTGTACATATGGCTCAGTGGCTATTGTGGTCAAAATATTGATAGGCTAATGAGTATTTTGAGTTTGGATCTTCTTTATATCCGTTGCTTGGAAGGTTAAGTTCTCCGCGACTCAAATATTATCCCAGAATATAAGATATTGATGATGGTCAGCAAAATCCTATGAAGAATCTCATTGGTTTCGAATAAGATTACTGAATCACGAAGTGCTTTTAATATTTTTGGAAAGCAAATTTCTGTAGCAGCACTGAGTCAGGAAATAAGCCGTAGACGAGTTCCTTATTGCGTAAGACCAGCTGATGAAACATACTGTAGCACTACCCAACCCGGAGATCAAATCTGGTACCATTCCTATAACAAGACACTTCCCGAACTAGGAATAAATCCTGTGTCGCAGGGGACTTTACAAACATTCAAATAACGGACACAAAGAACACCCAGACTCGGAACAACAATTTGTGGATCACACAAAGTTTTGTCCCGTGTGGGATTCGAACTCGCAACACTCGACTCAGTGGCAGTGGCGAGAAGACCACTAACCCATCCGTGCTGTCAATTATGTAGGACCAGCTGAAGAAACATAGATATACTTGTTCTGTAACATTACCCAATCCGGAGATCAAATCTAGTACCGTATAATCAACACAACAAGCTTACGAAGCAAACCTACTTAGTAACAGATTAATTTAATATACTTTTCTAGATCTCAGCCTGAACTTTGGTCTGACATTTAAAATCTAGATCAGCCATGCCTGGCATATAGCAGCTCATTAATCTCTAAGTAGATCTAAGTTATTGCCTAACTGGTTAATCGTTGGAGCACGATTTAGACTAGTCTATTATATAACTTACGACTGATTTCTCGTTACTAAGTTTGCGATTGTAATTGCTATTATGATGTCTTGTGCTCGATTTTTATATCGATGAGCCTTATAGAGCTTTTTCGAAACGTTCTTTGTGATTAGTATACAACGGGAATCGTCGGGAATTAAATAGGTATACATACTTTTAAATTATAACTAACGCGATTAAGATTCGTTGTCTAATATTGAATTAGACACTTTTTCTTTGAAATTTCTCCATAGCAGCATCAAAATATACTTAGAAAACAACAGTAGGTTCATCTCGTTTTAATTACAAGGTTTTAAAACATGACATGATAGACCATTCTTTGGTTTTACTGTCACGAAATCATCATTAATAGCACGGAGTCTCGAACTGTGCTCGGTAGACGGCTATAGGCCCGCTCTTTATTACCTCTACTTTCCTCTTCAGACAGAAATACTGTTGTAAATAAGCATGCATGACAACCTTAGTAATTGTTAGTTACTCAGCTGTCTCATAATTAAAGAGTTTGAAGGGAAGCGATTACCTTTTCGCAACTTACGACTGGTCGCGGTTGTTGGCTACATAATAGTACTATCGCGATTGTCGCAATAGGATGTTTGCCAACGCGGCTTTATGGTTCGTGGTTATCGACAAAATTGTCGTAACGATTAGTCGTTCGATTAGATTTTGATGCGATTGTTATTTATAGATTGATGATGTTGGGAAATATCGGTATTATGTGGGTTTTAGAATGTGAATACATTACATTAGAGTAGGCATCTGTTTTGAAGCTGATATTTTGCTTAAGATAGAGTAATCCTTCTGGCAAAATATACATATATGTAATCAAAAGATCTATAGATAAATTAACCTTGTGTTGTTTTCCTATGGTAGGTAGGGCTCCTAGTTTCCTTAAGTAAACCCTATGATGTCAGTAGCGAACTAGAGATTTTTTATTGTTCTGACATAACAGGTACGTCGTTTTTTATGTGTCAGCAAAGCGTATGTGATAGAGCTGTATGTTGTAAGAGTCTATTGGGTATAATATCTGCTTATTATAAGGTAAGCAGCATGCCTTCTTTTCTATTTAGAATAATTTATAAGAATAATAATTTATAAAATCGAGAACAAAGCTTGATAATAATTGTGGGTGTATCGCACTCTATAATATTCGTATGGTTAAAGATTTATCGACATACAAAGCAAGCAAAAAAGATTATTTGAAATTAGAATCACGCGCTTTTAAGTCTATGAAAGTCTACCTTTCTAAGTTGACTAATATTTGAAAGCCTTTCACAAATTTGTTCAGCATTCGGTACACTTTCACGTGACCGTTCATCTATCTTAATGGCTGAAATGTATCACTTATATACGCCTCTCTAGTATTTATTTGGTCCATTGGTATATATTCGCATTTATTTGGTCCGAGTCTTAATTCAGACAAAGTAAAATTAAAGGATTTATGTTAAAAACTCGGACTATAATAACATAGAGAGATACTTGTTAAGTTAAACTCTTTAATAGTTGACATAAGACTTTACAAGTTTTAGCGCTGTTTATTAAGCAAAATTAATTAAACTATTATTTCTTACTATATTTACACTTTTTCCGAAGTAGGTATCAGATGCTTTATAAAGGCCATGGTCAAAATCAAAACCAATTATTCATATATAACTTACGTCAAACTTAGACTTAGTAAAATTGTTAAAAATTTACATAGATATATGGTTACAGAGACTTTAAGTTTTAATACTACCAGACAGCAGGTTAGGTACGAAATACAGGTATAATATGTCTCTGCTCACCCTTAACTGGATATAATGTTGTAAACACATGTACGAGTTTCACAAGAAACTTAAATTAAGATGGTGACTTAATGAGAGTGTAATACTCGCGACGTTTAACTTTTTCGTCATAACGGATGTTCTGTATATGGACGGGCTATTTACACATATCGTGGCAGGGTTGGCAGTATACATATATAGCCTTACAGTTATACCATTTACGGGGTAGGCAGAGGTGTCGCATATATTTTGGTTATAATAGAGGGCGACGATATTGTCATAGTTTCAAACTGCGTGCTGGGTTAATAATTCCGCAATAATATGGTCAAAATATGGTCCATGTTATCAAAAACATTTTTGTATAAAATATCAATTCTCTTTAAACGACCTAAATCCCTCATTGTCGTTCAATTGATATAATAAATTGGATAAACTTAGCCATTCTTCGCTTTGGCTCAGTCTAACAGACAGATATTAATAATTTGTAAAGTATAATATATATCTGTTTCCATGAGATGTTTAAAATAAAAAGTATAGTATAAAACACTTATCTACACTTGCAACATTATATAAAAATTCAATCCATCGATTACTTTTCCAGTTTAGCGAATACAAATATGAAAGCTGATTTAAAAATATTGTACGATTATTTATGTGTATAATTTTAATTCTAACACAAAGTTTATTGCCCTCAAATCTTATTGTACCAAATTTTATTAATCATAAAGTTAGTCATTACTTTTGGGTTTGAACCCAAGCACTATATAATTTATTGCCATTTTTATAATCGATAACCCTAAATATGCACTTCGGTTTTTTGTTGCCAAACGGGTTGTTAAGTGAAACGACATCTTTTTTTGTTAAACAACGAGTTTGAAGAACACTGTTTATATTTTATAAAAGTTATAATTATGAGTTATTATTATTTATCGTTGTAAATGTTAATAACCCTGTTTTTTGTGGTTGTAATGTGTAACAGTTTTAGTTGATGTATAAAAATGTAATTTAGTTACTGTTATTTATTTGAATGGCTTTGCAGTTTAATTGTGACTGCGTTTTTGGTTCTGGTATACGTTTGCGCCCATTTTTGCGGCTGATCGTGGGACTTGGTTTTAATTCTCGGTTCATGTAAAGTGTAATTAGGTAGTTCGTTAATAGATGGTGATATGTAGGTTGGTATTTGTGGAATTAAAAACATAGTTGGTTAAATATGAATATAATGCGACACTGCCTACCTTAGAGGTTATTAAAATATGATTTAGTCAGCCATGTTTACCTACCACATAAAAAAAGGCTATACCTATACGTCGGTGGAATTTTAATACCCATGCCTTATCCCAAATGTATGATACAATACATTATCCTTTATCCAATAATTGAATCCGAACTCACACATTCACTTTCGCATTCGATAATACGTAATCTATTTATAAGAAATAAAGCCACAACAACAAAAAAAAAACGCTTAATACAAAAAGATATTTATTTTTTATTCGGCTTTTATTTATACTACGCTTATTTATACGACTTTCAAATTTATGCCGGCTTAAAATATTTTTACACGGCTTTCCTGGAAGTGCGAAGTATTTTAATTTAGATCGTTTCCTGGTGGCCTTAGTCGATGTCGCCTTTATAAAAACAGCCTGACTCATAGGTACCTATACAAATAATTACAAAAGTGAATGGGAACCTTGGAACTATCTAGAACTGCATTATTAGGGCTCAACTTGCATAAGTATGAGTCGTTGCTTCGAAGCGTTTTGATATCGTATAGCTGGCTGTATGAAGAGCTAGAATAGGTCAAATCTGGTATTAGTTTAGTAACGATACGAATATAATGCTTTAGAATTATATTGCAGAAAAAGTAATAGTGTTTCTTAAGATCTTAAGGTGTCAGACAAGCATATAATCCAGGTGATGGTAAGCTGCTATTGTAGCCCATTGTCGCTTGCAATATCACGGGTATATGTGCTTTCTTATCCTAGGGAATAGGTATAAAATAATTAAGAAGAATGAAAAGGAATGAGAGAGGCAATTTCTATGCGACACAAACATTTGTGTGATGTCACAAATAGTTCCGAGTCTAGATGTTCTTTGTTTGAATGTTTGTAAAGTCCTGCGCTATACAGATTGTTCCTAGTGAGAGAGGTGCCGTTAAAACCTTATCCAGACGAGACAACGTGATATAATTGCATTTCAATTATTCAGTATGCATAATACGCCACCAATCATAGTCTGAGACTTCGCTTCGCTTAAGAATTGGTACAACTGTCGCAATCAGTACGCTCTTGAATATAAAACGCATAAACACTGACGATTTACAACACATCCTCTTTAATCCGTTAAGCGGCTCACGTTGATATTACGTAAAAACGTAGGCAGTTTTGTAATGTCACAAAATAAAAACATTTGTGATGAAACCTCACCTTTTTGAGAATTGTTTTTATTGAACAAAAGTGGCAAAATGGTGTTTTTGATGGTAAGCGATTGGTAGCCTATGTCCGCTAGCAATAGTAAAGGTATCATTTACGCGTTGCCAACGTTCGGAAAAAGGATTTAGTTATGAAAGGTAGGCCATATAGTGAGATTTAGAAACTCTTATTGACCAGGGTCATTGCTGTAGTAGTCTGCTATTCTTATTCTGTTTGCCTGTATGGTGGTAATTTTCAAGCCAGTCAGCTAATTTGTACCGTTATCAAAAAGCCTTTGTCGCTTCTTTGACATTTAATTTAAAATGGCCACTCGACAGAATAATAATTTTGCGAAATGAATTAATCTAGAAATGCCAGCAGCTGAAACATTAGTTAATTTATACGTTATTAGTCTGACATTTAAATAATATAGATTGGATGGTAGCCATTAATCAATATTGATTTGTTAAATATCGTATTAATTTTGGATCGTAAATTCTTCGTTGCAAAATAAGCGTGTCATTTTTATGTGTTTAGCCAGATGGCAGTCGCTTTGTAAATTGAATAATAAGTTATAAACTTGACCTTACTATAAATATATCCATACTTAATGAGACTCTCAACACATCTTACTACTAATAGAATCACGGCTATTTTTCGAGACGAGATATCTTCCTTGCTTCGTTTACTCTAAATCTCATTGTTCTTACACTTAGCTTTGGATTCTATTTATAAATTGAAATACTCCAGGCTGCTTTTGCTTGAGAGAACATGTGACCTGCGTTTTATTTATTAAAAAAGGGCTTCTAAAGTAAAAAGTAGCTAAACTCTTACTAGTATATATCTGTTTTTTTAAATAAACATGTCCTTTAGTTGCTTTTCTAATATTATTCTTTATTTATCTTTTGAACTACCAGTGGTTATCACATAATTCATTTGGTCTTTACTTTGCGGAAAGAATAAGCATTGCCATTCAATATGACAATGCTGCCAGTCTTCTAAACACGTTACCAGTCGACTGTGAATTCTAAGACGTCTATTAGAAGGTTTTAGTTTTAGGCTCCTTTTTTTTGTTTGAATTCTGTTATATAATATTTTAGGTTTAAGTTAGTTCTAAAGAATAGTTCAAATTAATTCTTACTAATATTATAAATTCGAAAGTAATTCTGTCTGTCTGTCTGTTACCTATTCACGGCTAGACCACATAACCTATTTGGATGTAATTTGATACATAGGTAGTTTAAAACTTGGGCAAGGACATAGACTACTATTTATTGACGTAAGTACCTCGCGGGTGGAGCCGCGCTAAAGCTAGTAATATTCATATATTATAATAAATATGAATTCAGTTGAAGAGTTCATAATACAGATATTATTAGATTTAAAAACCTGCTGAGGTGTACTCTAGGTGTGCAAATAAATGAGTTTTGAAAGTAAACATAATTTATTAAACTTCCGTGTTATTAACATTATTTATAATGTCACGCGAACAGTACTCACTAGAAGCCATTTTATTTTTGTCCATAGCATTTAAGTGATCTATAAATGCTAACCTATCACCTACTATTATTACAATGCCTAAAACTTTTTATAGTCACCGAATGCGACAAGGCCACGGACATTAATACTTAATTAAATAAAGGAAATGACATTTAAAATGACATTTTGTTTTTTTTACACAAGTGAAGGCAGCTGTCAGCCAGCTGTCACTATAAAAATAAATGTCAACTTTTTTATTGTTATTGAAAATTAATTGTTAGTTTTTTTAGTTGATTGTAGTGAAGTAGTTTTTATAATGTGATGAATTGGACTAGTCATTTTAAAATGTTTTAATTGGAGTGGTCATTATTGAACTTTTCTCCTCTTTAACGTGGGACCTATAATGTTAGTTATGTAATGTAAATAAATTCAAAATTTTATTTTTATAAAAGATATATCTCTTACTAGGAATAAATCCTGTGTCGCAGGGGACTTTACAAACATTCAAACAACGTACAAAGAACACCCAGACTCCGAACAATAATTTGCGAATGACAAACATTTTTATCTCGTGTGGGATTCGAACCCACAACACTCGGCGTACCCCTACATATAGGCATGGGACTTTCAATATTGAATGTTATCCCTAGCCTAGTGGTTACAAAACATCTCTACTTAATCCTTCAGGACCACAATCGTGATCCTGTATTACCATAAACCGGAAACCTCTCGAAAATGTCTCCATTGCAAAATACAATAATATCACATCGAACGTCAGGTCACGACGCACTTTCATTAAGGAAATGAATTCGATTCTCGTTCACTGACGACCGTTCCTCACGACTGCTCTTCCTACACCTTTCACCGAATGTTCTCGTAACAAAGTTGATTTGATTTTGAGTTATTCGTTAGTCGCTTTTTAGTTATGATCCTTTTACCATTACTTATTACGCGGTACTTTCATATTATATGCTCAAAAGGCTTGTCATAATAAAATATATTATACTTTGTTATTTAATCTACCGGTAACATGTCTTGAACATAAGTTCATTCACAATATAGAAATAAAAATAACAAATCAAGAAGAAACAAAATGTGTTTAATTTCATTAACCGATAAATATACACATCGAGCTTGTTTAGAACATTAGATACGCCAATGCAATAATATATTAGGTGTGTTAGATTAAATAAATATATCCTAATAAGTTTTTATTAAAGTGTAGTTTTGGAAAAATACCTTCAATCTTCTATAATAAAAGGTAATCTTGTTATCTATTATTCTCTTAAAAAAAAGCGTCCACGCTAAGAATCAATTACAAACACATATGTATCGGTTTAAAAACGTATCATAAACCACTTCATGTTTAATTTAAACATACTATAAAAACTAAAGTAATAAATAGTAATACAACAATATGCACTATTATATTAATTAATAACAAATATTATTTATAGCCTATAAAAAACCACCTAATAAAATAATCGTTTTTAAAAATAAGCGATATATAAAAATATATAAAGCTTACAGACCAGAAAAATATTATTAAAAGTTATTCGCTGTGTTGCATAATTTTATTACAAGCGTCTATATGTCTTTGGATTAACAAAACAAGCTGGGGTTGTCACATAAATTAAATAAAAAGTAAGAATTGATGAGTCACTAGTGTCACTACAGTCACATTTCGCTTGCTATGATTTAAGACCTCACGTAATAGGGACCAAGCCTTTTGTTTCTGTACTGCTACTGAATATTTCTTAACAGAAAATACCAATAACACTTTGCCTAACACGAGAATGAAATGCAAAGCCTCACTATTGTACAAAACATAAGGGCAAACTTATGGCATGGAAATTAAAAGGTAGAATATAAATTTTTAATTCTCGCTTATACTTTAAATTTATATTTCGCTCAACCCTAACACCGTCCCACATAACGCGATCTAGATGCATGAGGTGCTTTCACTTTTGCAATGTCTTACCGCCTTCCGTAAGCACTGAATAAGAATTATTGCTCTTTAAAACGAACAAGGATAATTTATAACCTATTCACTGACTTCGCTTATTAAGCGAAATATAACTAGAGTAACTAGACATGTCGTTACTATGGAAATGTTTACAAATGAAAGCTTTCACTTTTAAAAAATCCGTACTCGTAAAGTAGGTCAGTCAACTTTATTACCATGAAATATAGTTTTAAGAGAAATAAACCAATATAACTTGGTCTATGATTATTATAGACGTACCTACCAATTAGAGGTCAACGTATAAATCGCTTTCAAACTAATATTTCGGCAGACACTGCAATATATTAAAGACGCTACATAATTGATGACCGTGAATTTCGTTTAAGCGATATATAACCAGTTTAGGTAGAGCTCTTAGTACTATAGAATTGACTACCAACAAAGGGTCATAGACGCAAAATGGATTTTTATCCCATTCAGATGTTATAATGATCTTAAGGCTTTTTTCTATTGATAAATAGATTCCATGAATTTCTTTTTGCAAACTTAACCCAATTCTCTCGCTTCATTCTCGTCAATTTTAAGCGTTACGTAAAGAGTGTCTTTGCGAAACACATGGCATTATGTCTATAGCTCTCTTTACGACATTGACCCTACAAAATTCCTCACAAAGGATTGGGTAAACTGCGACCAGTCTTAATAAGGAAACAGCCGCTTAAATAAAAATGACCTAGAAATCTTTTGTCTGTTTTTAAGAGCAATTCGTCGAGCTATTCTTGGATTTCACACTATAATTTGGTCTTATTGTCTTAAGAGACTGCCGCCAGACTGATTTAATGGTTTTCGGTGTATCTATTAGCATATAATTAGTATGAATGGTACGGCTTGGCGGCTTTCGAGAACTAATTGAATTCTTGGGTTTTAGGCTTTTATAATTATGTTGTGTATTTGATATTGTACAGTAATCTTTCATTTACAATATTAGATATACGCATATATTCAGCCTTTTTATTCCCGTAGATGGTAGACAAATATATGTTTTTAATTATTTTTTACGGCTATGTATTTTTGGGTCCCTTGTTATTGCAAGCGATTGCTGTCAATCGGGTATATGTCCAGATTCTTTGCTACTTAGCAACATCACAATATCTGGTTTACTAAACCCGGTACTTCAGGATTATGTTTTATTTATACATATCGCATATGCCAGACTCTTCTACTTTGTATATTGATATGCGAAATATATTTATTTCAAAGCGAAACCTCTCAACAAAAAATGCATTCACGCTTAAATTAAGCAAAGCTAATTACTGGAAATACCGAATTTCTTTTTAAATAGAAATCTATGTTAAATAACATTTTATATTCCATTCTTTTACCAAAACCAATTGTGTTGTGCGTGAAAAATTCGCACACACAATTTTTGTATGGACAATAAGTTGAAAACTTTTTAGATCACGGACGTGAACAAAGCCGGGGTTTTTTGTATGTATGTACTGTTAGCCATTGTTGGCTAAACCTATTGTGAAATAACTGCAGTATATGCCGCTATTGTTGTTTCTGTATGTTTATAATTATGATACGGTGTCGAATTTTCACGTTATATTTCAATTACTACTTATTTACATAAACTTATGTCTATACCCTTGGACACAGAGATGTTTTAGACTCAATTCGCCATGTGTTTGTAGGTTTTACGTAATTAAAAGGGAGCTGAGTGCCTCCACAGCTTTTAAAATTTACTGGCAATTCTGGTTACAAAGAACTTGTACTCCTTCAGTTATGGGAGACCATAAAATAGAAAATTTTATCACATAATCAATTTTATCATATTGACACATATTTAAGAATAACTCAAAAAAAATGACATTCTAATCCTAAATAATATTATAAATGCGAATGTGTGTTTGTTTGTTTGTTACGATTTCACGGCCGATCATGAAATTTCGCATATACGTTGTCAGAGGTACAGAATAGGACACAGAGTACCTTTCATCCAGAAAAAAAGTACTGTTATTAACCTACTTTTACGTGGGCGAAGCAGCAAGCAAAGTCTTGTTAAAAAATCAAAGATGGCATTAGAACATTAATCAAACACACTTCGAATCAATTTGTATTATATTGTTGCAAATGCACAAGCATGGCCGCCTTTCACAAAACGATTGCAATGCCAACGAATGCACTTCAAGCACGATCGCCATTCTAAATCGTTATGCACCGCATATTTGTACATAATTTTGTTGCATCTTCAATCCTAACTGATATTATAAATGAGAATGTGAGTTTGTTTGTTTTAACGCCTTAACTACTCGACCGATCATTATGAAATTCCGCATACACATTGTCAGGGGAACAGAAAAGGACATAGGGTAACTTTATCCAGAAAAAGGAGTGTTACTAACCAACCTACGTTTACGTGAGCAAATCCGCGGGCATGTATACATATACTCACGCTTACATCCCTGAAGGGGTAGGCAGAGATGTGTCAATGCCATATTTTGTCAGCTATATCTAACGGTCTTAAGGTCACACGTAAAAACAAACATCTCTAGAGAAGTTTAAAAAGCCATGCTGCAACTAAAAATGTCTTCAATGAAAAATTCAATAACATTTTACTCGACTAAGAATCGAACTTGATACCTCATGCACAGCAGTTGCATTTGCTTATATTGTTAACTTACCAGAATCTGAGCTGTTATTAAAAATATCTTAAAACAAAAAAGAATACATGGCACCATGAAGGCATTTTTACCAGACAAAGAAGAATTAAAATATTTTAATTTTTAGCACATCAAATGTACAGCTAGGAGACGTTGCTCCGTAGTCATTAATTTATAAAAGTTCACAATATAAAACCTAGATACATTTTCACTTTTACACGATAATAACAAATTTAAACAGCCATTCAGTTTTTCTGTATTTATCCATAAGATCGAATCGAACCTAAATTTTTACAATGAGTAATAAACATAGCCAAGACCTACGTGATTTGAACAACATGGTAGTAAATATGTAATAAAAATACATGCTTTTAGAAATCTCGTGTCTCCAAAGCAGAAATGTTAGAAAGTTGAGTCTTAACGATTAGCCAACAGTTCGAAGACAATATTTGTGCAGTTAATTGTGTTTGTAAGAGTTAGTGTTTAACAAGAAAGTGATATATTGTCAACAATATGTACTTAAAGCCGGGAAAGCTATTCTCAAAGTGTTCATAATTAACTTTGTTTATTGTACAATATGGTGAATGTAAAGATAAATTTATAATTTAATATAATTAAAATCCACAAAGTGCGGTGAATTACACCTACATTTGTCTATATTCTATTCTATCACATACACACAACACTATCCAGCCCAAACAAAGCAGAGCTTGTACTATGGGTACTAGGCAATGGATAAACATACGTACCTTTTTTGTATATACATACAATTTATACAAAGAAATACCCAGACCAAGACAAACATTCATGTCCATGCACACAAATGTTTGACTTGTGCGGGAATCGAACCCACGACCTCAGGCGTGGCAGTCGGTTACGTCTTTTAGGTCTCATTTTATAGGAGCCATTTACCTAATTTCCGCTAATAAAATAATTATAATAATATCAGCCCTGTAACATATAAACTGTCCCACTGTTGGGCACGGGCCTCTTCTCAGTATGAGAAGGAATAGTCCTCAGGCCACAATGCTAACCCAGTGCGGGTTAGCAAAACATTACGCAGAACTCTCAGACATGCATATTTCCTCCCGATGTTATCCTTATCTAACTGTTTATCGAAAAGTCACTGGTGAGTGGTACGTGCCTTGGGATCGAACTCGAGACCTCTACGTGTTAGTCTAACGATCTCGCACTAGACAACCTATGCTTATTTAATAAAACATATAATTCTAATTAATATTATAAATTCGAATGCTAGTTTGTTTGTTACCTTTAACCCTTAAACTTTACGACCGATCATCATGAAATTGTGTATACACGTTATTAGGGTCACAGAAAACGACTAAGGGTACATTACATCCAGAAAAGCACAGTACACCTACCTATAAACTAAATATTGTTTTCTGTTTGTTCCAGATTTCCCTGGTATGTGCTTCGCCTCCACTCGCTGCGCGACCGTCGAGCCTGGTAACACCTGGGACTTGGCACCCTTCTGTGGTCGTTCTACCTGCGTGGTCAGCGAGGACACTCCCCCAAGGCTGTTGGAGCTGGTTGAGGACTGCGGACCTCTTCCTCTGGCTAACCCTAAGTGCAAGCTTGATACTGGTAAGTGGACTTAAAACTGAATGATTGTAGACTTTGAAATGATCACTGCGCTGGCTACGGGTTCGATTCCCACACATGTGCAAAATAAATGTTTCTTTCTTTCAAGGTTGACTATATTGTTTTTTTTTTTAATTACTCCCGCACTAGGAATAATCCCTGTGTCGTGTCGCGGGGAACTTTACAAACATTTTGACAATGGACACAAAAACATTTAGACTCGAAACAACTACCTAATTGTGGATTCTCCGTGTGGCTACTGGGAATTTCTTAACACAAAAATCTTATAACACTTTGCCCCGTATGTGCGTGTACGTTATTGTTGGGATTACAAGCAACCATAATATGGTCCAGCTACTGTACCGATTACATACCGTACAAAATATCAAGTTCTTCAAGTTCTTCTCGATTCATAACTATTTTTCTTTACAGACAAGACCAACAAGACCGCACCCTTCCCTGGCTGCTGTCCCCAATTCACTTGCGAGGATGGTGCCACGTTAGAGTACCCAGAACTCCCCACCCCCGCCCCAGAAGCGGAAGCGAAGAAAGAGGAAGAGAAAAAAGCTTAAATACCATAACAACAAGGCATTTTACAAGCAACACTAGAGAATAATAAACGCCCGACCGCTCATTGGTCGACTATCGCGCGATAATTTGAATAAAGGAATCTCTTTGGTTGATTTAAACTGTAGTGATGGGAAAGTAAAATGCCTGGTATATATTAAGATTGGTCTCAAAAAATCCTTGCAAATACCAAAATTTGTTTGTTAACATTTTCTTCTTTTAAAATTTATGTTTCGGAGTTTTTACTAATGGATAATGAGCGCTTTTTGATTGTCATACAAAAATATTTTCGTGATGAATGAACACTGTAACAATAGTTCAAAGAGTTATCTATTTCCTGTTTTTTTATAAAATTCACAAAAGAGTTCGGATTACCGTTCGTCGGTCATTGTGTCACAATAGAAAGCGATGGGTTGGCACAAACATTTTTAAACATAGTGTTGTGATTATTACGCTGTTGAAAAAATTCAGAAAAATAATATATATGAAAAAAAAAACTCCTTTTCTCTTCTCAAAAATTCTTTTTTTATAATTATAAGAATGTGTTTTGTGAATTTTTTCAGTAGCGTACAAGTATTTTTAGAAGTTCATCGGCTTTTTTACTTGAATACCTGCCTAATTATAATGTTTTGTGATATTGATAACATTAATATAAATAGAAAAGTTATTCAATAAAAAATACAAAATTTCTAAAATTCTTTGTTTTATTTTATACCTATACCGAGTAATTTGAAGCTAAAACAATGTCGAATCCAGACACATCTCCACTACATAATTATTATGAAACAAAGTACCCCGCCGCGTCTATACGCGGTAGAATTAAAAACTACTAAACACATTATCATGCGGTTTTCACCAATACACAGAACACCTAAACCTTCCACATAAATCTATGAGAGCGCGGGTCGCTCGTTAATATTAAACAGAGGTGAAAGTTGTCACCTCGCGACTGCTGTGCCGAGTTTACTGGGTTCAATCCCCATACGGGACAAACATTTGTGTCGCAATTTATTTCCGCCAAGTGACGCCTAATTCGATTTAACGATCCACAAATATCTGTCCTAAGACTGGATGTTTCTTGTGTCTGTTTTGTGTCCCACTGCGACACTGAAAAATCCTTGTCCTTTAGCAATACGCCTAAAACTAATAAGAAAATCAATATGAAACCATTTAAGTACTATAATATTATAATATAAGCCCTTTTTATAAACTGTCCCAGTGCTGGGCAGGTCATCTTCTCAGTTCGAGAAGTGTTAAAACGTGGTCCACCACGCTTGTCCAGTGCGGATTGGAAGACCTCAAATATCTTCGAGAACTTTATAGAGAACTCTCAGACATGCAGGATTCCGCATAATGTTTTCCTTCACCGTTAATGTGAACTATAATTAACTACCAAATACATAACTTCGTAAGGTCAGAGCAGGCAACGGTTCGTGCCGCAGAATAGAACTCGGAACCTCTGCGTGGGAATCCAAAGCCATAGATGCTACTTTAACACTGCAGAAATAGTGTAGTGGATTAAGTGGTCGCCTCTCCACTGCCAGTACGACATTTATCTATTCAAAATTTAAACGTCTGGTAACATCTCAGACAGGTTATTATTTTAATTTTTTTTATTCATTATGTATTATAGTTTCAAAGATCCTTCAATGCTTCTACTAGACACAATTGATTCTATGGCATACCTAAAACTTGGAACACCGACATGATTATAAAACGTATACTAAAGCTGCAAAAGTAAAAGAAGTTGACACTGCCTTAATACAAGAGAAAATCAGAAAATGCAGAACGTTCACTTGAAGTAGAACGCCGAGTGTTGTGGGTTCGAATCCCAAACGAGACAAAAACTAACACTTTTCTGGCTTCATTCACTTTCATCACATTCCTCATATACGCCAGTCGGTTCAAGGTGCTCTTAACCTGGCCTTTGTCCAGAACGCCTCCGATTTGATCGAGAAACGTTCGTCTAGATCTTCCTCTTGCGACTGTTCCATTCACACTAGCCTTATAAACTTTCTTAGTCAGTCTTACCTCGTTCATACTTTCTACATGCCCAAACCAGCTTAACATACCCTTTTCTATTTTTGTCACTATATCCACTTTCAAGCTGCATCTCTGTCTAATCACACTATTCCTTAGTCTATCTTTCAGAGTCACACCACATATATTTCTCAGCGCTCTCATTTCTACAGCATTTATTCTGCTCTCATGCTTCTTTTGCCATATCCTACTTTCATTTCCTTACATAAGCGTGGGCACTAATAGTCCTACACAAAAATGTATGCGATCCGCAAACGATTGTTCCGAGTTTAGGCGTTCTTTGTGTCTGTTGTTTGAATATTTTTAAAGTCCCTCGCCGTACAGGAATTATTCCTAGTGTGGGAGTTGTCTCATTTATAACTGTATACATATCCTGTATGTATCCTGTATGCCTGTATCCATAAAGAAAATAAGATAGTGATGAATTACACCCATATTGCACATGTCACTATATCGCACTCTTAATAAAACAGGGACTTATCCGAGTATTTTGGATTAAGCAAATTTAAACACTGTTGCAATTATTTGACATGAGTATAATATTTAAATTTATAGTCATACAAATAGAGTTCAAATTGCCTTATTTCCAAATTTCGAGTTATGTCGCTGTATGTGCGATATGTTAAAAACTTACGCGAACCTAGTACCGTCTCAAGCTGCTGCGTAGAATTTCTTAAAATCAAAATAAATTTATTCAAATTAGGTTACAAGGTAACACTTATGAATGTCAAAGTTACACGTAATTTTTTTTTCCCTGTGAATTTACATTTACTGCCACGTTCAGCAAAGCAAGGGTGTGTACTTCATGAGAAGAACGTGCAAGAAACTCTTAATAGAAGAGCCCAATAACTCTTTGTCTGCCAAGACAACAGCGTCAGGGCTTCTTGCACGTAATTATTCTTTGGGAACAGTACTTTTTTTCTCGGTGAAAGTTACCTATCGTATTTTCTTTTCTGTATCCCTGACAACGTGTTTGTTATATTTCATGATGATCGGTCGAGTAGTTAAGGCGAGGAAGCGTAACAAACAAACTCACATTTGCATTTATAATATTAGTTAGGATCGTTAGGAGTAGGATGTTGGATTACATAGGTTATTTTTATTATGGTGTAGAAGCCAGTATATACATACATCTGCAATAATAGGTTTTGCTAAAAGAAATCCGAGAGGCGTTTTAAACGACATCTTTACACTAATAAATTCGTAGTCTGTCAAGTTTTAGAATCATCATCCTCTTGTCCTAATTAACTTGTCATAATTAACCGTGTGCCGCTGCGTTTCAATAGATTTAATCATAATCATAATCATAAACAATTATTTGCATGAACATGGGTTGTACAACCCATATATATAGTACATTAGATCTTAAGATTAACAAGAGTCCAGGCCACATCCTACCATATCAGGTGCGCAAAGGGGCATGTCAGTATTAGGCCAAGAGGTGCACAAGAAATTGGCTATACTAAAAAAATATATAATTATTTATCCTAGTTTTTCTTGTATTTATTATTCTGTACAAGTCGGTATTATTTTCTAAAATATTAAACAAGAAAACGACAAACAATGTAATAGAACTTGGAAGCAAGTACATTAACGTAAAAATGTTGCCATTATACAATATATGTTGACAGGTAATTAATCGAAATAGTAATTTACCCTTGCTATATTATATAATTATTATTTTAATCGTTCATTTCATTTTTATACAAAAATAAAACAAAAACTAATAATAATTATTATTTTTAGATTAGCAAGTTTGCTTTGATTAACTTAAAATAATGTCTATTATCGATGTATCGAGGTTTTGTGTTTATTCTGGCAGCACTGTCTCTAACTTGTATGACGCCGGCAAACGTAATATGTCAATATAATTGCTTGTTTTGCAACTCCATTGTGACGGTTAGTGTTTATTTATTGCGGTTAATATCGACGACTTTTACCTAGAAGACATAAAACTGAAATGTATTCTGTTTTATTCCATTCCTAATAGATTGTACTCATAAATAAATTTAAATAATGTGTAAAATAATATAAATTATATTGTTGAGATATAAGAAGATTAGATAACTTTAAAATGCCAAGTTTTTATGATTCACTTCTTATGCTAATTAATTATTGGCATTGCTTACTATTATTATCATTAGCCTTTATAGGTGTGCACTGTGGGTCCAAATTACTATGGCGTCTTGGCATGCCCCTTTATAAAATTCTATATAATAAGTAATAGATATTAATAAGAAATGATAGCTCAAAATGTGATCATTGAATCCAATCACTTATAAAATACACGATTCTTTTAAGCAGTAATACTTTTAATTTTTTTTTACAGATTGATATAGGGAGCTTTTGTATGTCCGACGGTAATTTATTAAATATTTTTATATACATATAGTACCTAATTATTTAAATGAAATAGTTTTGTTCTTGGCGCTGTGTCTAATACAAGTCGCTCTCCACATCTTGTATTACGAGGATATAAATCTTTCGCTTTTAAAAAACTTTCATGATTATTTTTTATAAATACACTTATTCCAAAAATGTACATACCAGGTAGTGGCAAGATGTTAAATTTTTAAATGTGGTTTCCATGTTTCGTAACGCGGTATACCAACTATTGCCCTGATGCATCGTTTTGAGAGAGAAAAGCCCTTTGGGAATCAGTAGAATTTCCTCATTATATTAGACAATATCTTAGTATGGCACTTACAAAGCCATGGTATGCTAAGAGTACTGTCTGTAGGGTTGAGGTAGCCCTTAATCTGTGTAGTATGTAGACAAAACTATTTATTTTATTACATAGCGCATCAGTATGCTTTTTCCAGTCACAATATTTATAGATTACTATACCTAAAAATTTGGTGTGTGAAGTCTCTTTTATTGTCGTGCCATCATAAGTTAGAAGCCTAGGAATTACTGTTGATAGATTTAGTGGCTTCTGAATACCACGTGACATTTTGAATACCACGGGCATAGGTATCTAAATAAAACGGTAGCTAGAAGGACATATCCTTCCCCAGGAGATAATCTTTTTCCCAAATTTCATCGAAATCGATTCAAAGGTTCAGCAGTGAAAGCTTAACAGACAGATAATTACTTTCGCATTTATAATATAAAAAAACTAGCCTTTGCCCACGGTTTTCTCTCGATAAATTCTGTACCCCTGGCAACGTGTAGAGATACGAAATTTCATGATTATTGGTTCAGTAATTAAGACGTGGAAGCGTAACAAACAAACACATTCACATTTATGATATTAGTTAGGATAGGTACTCTGAATCTCTAACCTTGGTAAGTACATAGGTTCATCTCGTACTCTTGCTATGTATCCCTGACAGAGGAGGCAGAGGTGTTTAACATACAACATACATTGGCTATGGAGGAACATGGTCTGATGTCCCTCCAAAAAGGGAGGATCCTTCGACCAGGCTGGGTGACCGTGCCTGGCCGGCCGCAGCTCGATTGTTGATGTCGGGAACTGTATATATACGTAGTCGATGTGTAAACTTCACTTGCGTGTTTCAGGATTGTATGGCGAGCGAGATTATAAGCGCCTATTGTGTACAGTGCCATCTGTTGTCTGTCGTCGAAACTTCTTCGTTTGTGTGGTGTCGCTACATAGCGAATAACCGGAATAACTTATGGTAGGTTATAGACTATCCACGTTGAAAAGAAAAAGTAGCAGATGGTATAAGAGAGCCAGGGTTTTACGGTTGCTGCACAGGGTTACAACATGTCCTAAGTAACAGGATTGAGTCTCGTGAAGGGCTGAGTTTACACTAAAAAGATCCATATGCCATAATATGACAATGTCTATGATAATACAAAACTATTATTACCGAGATATTGCGTATCTCGGTAATCATAGACAGGTTATGTGCTTATTAGGCAGGAATTAGAAATTTTTAGCGTAATTTAAGTGTGCGAAAAGAAAAATCCGTGCGGGTACCTTCAAACACTAACACTTTTCTTGAATCATCCGTTAACTTCAAAACCTTTGACAGTTAACGTTGCGTTCGGAAACACGTGCAGAATTGATGTGAATTATCGTCACGATATTCTGAACGTGAACAACTTATTGCTCTTCTAGAACGATAGTGACATAAGTAAAAAATCAAAACCTTTAAATATTATTTTGCTACTTTGTTTGTACATATTTTGATTACACTACGACGCAAGTTCCTTTTAGCAACAATATTGTTATTACTTAAAATTCGATGCCGCGCTTAAAACTTTCATAGATTTTAATAGTTTTCCATTATTGGTTAAATTAAGATTTCTTTTTGCGTTCACGTTTTTGTTGTTCTGGATATTACGTAATTAGGCCCCTCGTGATTAAGGGGAAGCTTATTGCTGCCTACCTGAAACATTTTTAATTTTATGCTGATAATTCGAATTCTCTGGCAGAAAATTCTAATAAGCATTCAAGTTTATTCGAATTTTGTTTGATATTCTCAATATTGTCCTTTAAGTTCATTCGATGTTTTATGCCAAGTCACCAATGAGCCAGCTAACAAAAATGCATACTTTAATTAACTCAATATTTTATTCGGGAATAATGAATTTAATTACAATTAATAAATACACAATACATTAATGATTGTCAACACTTTATAATACGTGTATAATATAATTTATAATGAACAGTACACCTAAAAACCTTAGTAATTAAGAAAAAGAAAATTAAAAGAAAACACACAACAGTGACACCTATGCATAAACCGAAAATAAAATGAAAAATAATGAAAACGTCTTGAAGCGAATACACTCTTAGTTTTTAAACGTAACAATCTATAAATACATTTTTAACTCTCATCTAATCTAACATTGATTCCTTAACGTTACATGATATTACATATACTTTTAAAACATTATTATTTTTTTAATTATACGATAAAATATAATCAACTATATTTTTAAAATCACATTTTTCCTAATTTTATAACATTTATATTGCACAAAATAGACACAGACCGCGATTATAAGTTACACCGTTTGAGCCGTTAACGAACGAAAACGAAGCTGTCAACGTCATAATGGCGGATGACATAAGCGCGGGAAATATATTTTTATATTTACGATGCAATGTAACTCATTGTCTCGGCCACAGTTACTATATTAATTGCGATTACATAATACATTCAATTATATACTTAAAATAAACAATATTACCGCAGAAAGTTATTTATAGAGCGGTAATTTTAAATTAAACAATCTCTATTCTAATCGCTTAGCATTTTCGTTTTGATTACCAAATTCGTTAACATAGAATCGAAATATTGTGTCTAAGTTAGAAGAAAAAATGTTACTGATTAGAAACTTGTGATTTTTACACAAGAGAAGATATTTGTGCTTTCTGTATATAGATAAAAAATAACTCTTATGTGCGCAGTGTTAATCTATATATTATTTATTTAAAGAATATTTCACGAAAAATATTTATCCTTGAAGGCTTTGGAAATAAAAAATTAATTGATATGTAATAATTGTACATCACAATGATTTGGAATCGACAAGCTTAGATATAGGCTGAACAAAGCAGCTGTCTGTTACCTCGTTTAAAAGAAACGCCACCATTTTATTGACTGGTAATAGGTTCATATTTCAAATTAAGAATATAATTGTCTTTGAAAAACGGAAAACTAAAATATAGGTACCGCCGTACGTTACGTCGTAAATAGCGAACGTATTTTTAGTTTTTTGAAAATGGAATTCTTTTGATTCCCAGTACATTCAATTGTTCTTATATAAAAATATAAAAATTGTTTATTGCCAAATAAAATTAACAAATTTAAGCGTTACCCGGTGGCCCCACACTAGGCAAGCCTGTCCTGTGGGTACCGTAAATATTATGTTATAGACTCAGTATGACCGTTAAAAGAGTATTTTGTTAGAGAAGAAATTTTAATTCTATGCAATAATTAATAAGTCAATTAATTAGGTGGTATGTAAGCACACAAAAACTGATCAATTGTTTTCTTTTCGTAAGCTGAAAAGACTAACTTTAAGGCAACGAACAGCTGTCTTATTCGTAACAAATGAAATAGCTGTATTTCTTCACAGTTAAAAATATATTCTTCTGCTACATAACAGTAAAATCGATAAAGCAAAAAAGAGGTAGTACTCGGAAGATGCAAAAATATTTTTTATGTAATTTTAATATGTATAAGTTATTGCAATTTACATAAACGTACTTTTTGTGCGTGTAATCAATGTGTTTAAGAACTAATGCGTTCGAAGTTTTGAAGTAAGTAGTATTTTATAAAGAGAATTTGGTCACACACATTCAAAGATACATGTATACAGACACGTGTAAGATACACACACATATGAAAGTGTTACGCTTTTGTAAATTACAAAAACTATAATTACGTTATAATGAGATACGTTTAGCTCAAACTCTGCATGACAACAATCAATACATTTTTCCTATTTTTATGTACATTTATTAGAATAATTCCTCTCATTTTGACCTTTCTTTTATACTTACAATATTTTTTTACCCCTACCATTACCAGGATATGCTTTTGTTATAAAAAAACAGCTGAAATCAATGCCTGAAACTCGACTTTGTAGTATCTACTTGAGAACTAACTTTATATTGTGCAAAGCGCCTGAATGAATCTGTATAGTAAGTGTGCAACTTGTTGCGTTGCTGCCATAATTTTGTCAGGCGTTAAGTAGATTAGTTTTTAAGTAAATAAAAATTGTTAAGTTTATTTTCGTCACGAAAATAAGGTTATAGGTCACACCTAACTAATAAAGCGTTGCATACATTTAGTAAAAATAACATTAAAATGCTTAGCAAAAATAATAACAAAGCGTTCCCGAGTTTAATTACGAGACCTCATTAAAAATAGACATTTTCCGCATAAACACGACAGTAAAAAATATAGTTTTCAGCTATTTTTTTCACAAATCGAGTGTTCAAGACTTATTTTTTAAATTTACTACAGAGTTTTTAACTGGCACATTATAAGTTTAGACAGAAATATTATGAGGTGTGTGTAGTAACATCGTTAATGGTGGTTGTTGATACTATCGCCGAATTCCTTACTCTCTAAGAACAGTAATATGTTTACTATGTTCGCTGACGAAATTGCTCATGTATATGGTGTTAGGCTCAAAACATACAATATTTATAATACGTAACGGGTATTAACGCGATCATGCATAATGTTTATCTTTTAATGCTAAATATATTGCATCGGACACATACATAAACAGTTTACGAGTATTGTAATATACTTAGTGTCATTTTACTGGTAAACGTGGTCAGCTTTTTAAGTCCAGAATGTTAACAGAAGATCTAGTGTGATATTCAATACTAATACTGCTTTTAATATTTATGTGGCTCTCTGAATATGATTTGAAATATTGTAAGGCATTGTGCCATAAAAGGCGTTTTTGACAAAGTCAATTTTGTTTAATAGCTGTATATTTTGAAAGAAGAGATCATGTTACAAGAACTTCTTCTAGACCAACGGTTATCCTGAATTTTCTTTTGTGTCGGTTATATGGCGTTTAACTTATATTTTTTATTTTCTGTTTTCCTACGTATTTCAGAGCCAAATTTTCTGGAAATCATGTGTCAAGTACTTATAATTTAGGTAGGTAAATCACATTTAATTACCATTTTTATTTATGTTATACAGGAGAGGAAGGGAACGCCCGAGACGTACCTTTCTTTGTCCAACAAGTGAAATGGGAGGAGGAAAAGGAAAGGGAAAGACAGACATATTATGTCTATCTTTCCTGTTAACCTTTTGATGCGACTCCCACTTTTACTTTTGCCTGTTGGACAAAGGTACGTCTTGGTCTTTCCCTTCCTCTCCATCCATATATAATATTAAGTGGCGATTAATTTATCAACAAGAGTTAGATAAGAAAGCTCATTGCGAGGAAAATTTGTCGTGTGTTTTGAGCCAAACACTTTCATTGTCTTCGTACCAACTAACCAACCACCCTAGGTTTTAAACATTAACACTAATCAAATATCTTAACATTTATATTTTCTTGGCTTTCTTCCACTAAAATCGGTTTCTGAAGCTCAGTTAGAGGATTCTTTAAGTTAAAATTGGTACTTAGAACATTGTTTTACCTTTTTTTAACAGATCTCGTTTTTTGCAACTAATTATTATGAACATTTAAACTGTCTAACACCTATAACAACAAGCTACATGGTACATCTATAGTTACACTAAAATCTATAAAACTTTTATAAATGTATACAATATTTTGCATCTTGATGATCTTTTTTTTCTCAATATTTTTTTAACATCGATTGGATCTACTTTATGGAATGTAAGCTTAACATGTAACAATAAGCATTTCGATACTATTTTTTTATATTATTTTTATATATATTTTAATATATATTCAACAGAAAACATGCTACCGAAGCTATTATCCAAAAGTTGCTGGTTGAAAAATTGCTATTAACACTTTTTAACGGCTTGCAACTCTGGGTAATTCTTACTTTTTTAATCTCACCTAAAATTGACCAGCCTCATACACTTGCAACACTTTCTTATATTTTAACAATTAATTTAGAATCTGTACTTACTCCAAAGCGATCAGAAAGCAACTTTTTGACACATATTTTCTCAAAAATCGCGTACTTTTAGATGTTATTATTGTTATTTTTTCATAGTTAACAATTTGGCAGTATGGTATTACTCTGACACTGGATCACATTTTTTAGAACAGTAAATTTAAGAAAGGAATTCTATTTGCTGTCTCATTGAGCAATTCTATAGCAGAACGTCTTAATTCATAACATTGAACATTACGTATAAACAATAATGTCTTTGAAAAAACAAGTAAAATAATTATCTACACTTTCCTTTGTGCGATGTGAACTCGACTTTTCCATATGATCACTACATTTTTAACAATTAATTTATTATTCTAACAATATTATTTATTAAAATTCTTAACACTCGACCAACCGTTACTTATTAAGTAAAACGTCAATATATGTAGTTTGAAGTGAAGAGATTCATTTGAAATGCTGATTATATTATGTTAGAGAAATTTTCAAGATATTTTGATATAAGTTTATATAATATAGCGAATATTACATGTTATATATAATTCAATAATCTTGATTGACTTGTTAAAAAATGCATTGATATATCAAAACCATTTGTTTTTAAATACCGCTTTCACTGGTTGTCAGAATAGAATATTATGCAGAATAAGTAAAAACCAAGAATATTGTTTTTGGTTTTCGATTACCGCGAACAACACATTATTAGATAGGTACCTACTATATTGGTTACCAGTTATTGATAGTTTAGTTATAAACGTTTTGTTAAAATGAGGGACGACCAATTTTTTGAGTTATGTATCGCAATAAAAAATATTTCAGCAATATGAAGTTGGCTTCGGTACCAATCGTCTCCCCCCTAAGGGGGAGACAGTAGGGAATTTTTGAGGGAGTCCTTTGGGTAGGTCTCTTTGGGTAGTGGCCTGCCGTTTCATACGGCGGGCCGAAACCTCGGCGGGGTCGCGACCGCATGCGAAAGCGATTCGCGCGGCCCCGTCGATAGTGGTTTTGTCGAGGAACACCGTGGTAGGTTTAGTCGGTATTCCGGGAGGTGCATTATTTCTTTTCCATCTTTTACCCCGGCGAGTCCGACATAATCCCTCCGCCCGCCCCCGCGGAGGGATATGCGTCAAAGCATTCACCCAAGTAAAAAAAAAAAAAAAATGTAAAGTTGGCTATTGTGGCCATCGATTTATTACATACATACATATCTACCAATACCTACCAAGTAGTACCTACATATGAAGTCAATTATAGCAGCAAGCCTTTTTTGGATAGATGACAACTATAGAATTTAAACTTGTATTGTGTTTGCCGCAATCACTGGTGACTGTTAACTGTTCTTAGTATTGAAAGTGGTATAGTTATTTAACAAGTAAGTTAAGAAGAAATCCATACTGTAACCTCAATCTTTATTCATATAACACTCGAAAACACTTTCCAAAACCATTCGTAATTTTATATAAATCAGCATTCCAAATTAATCTCCATTTTTAGGAAAGTTACGTTTCAAAGTTATTTTTCAATTTTTTAGAAATATCACCACTTTTGATTTTAATTTTTAAGTCATTTTAATGTTTTCATTTAGAGATAGTCAAGTTTGGAGAGTTAGCGCGTGCTTGAAACAAACTAAAATATAAAAATTATATTAAATATATACCTACATAATGTGCTTTCATTATATTATTAATAATTAAAATTAAGAGATTTCAGAAATAATGGCATTGCTGATGAAGTTAATAAAGACAATTTATTTTAAAATATTTAAATATAAAACTGCGTATATTCACGGATATTGTTTGCCCGTAAATAAATGTTACATGATGCGTTTGATCAAAACTTAAACAATTATTGATTAAAATATGACTGGGTATTCAGTAAACCAAACGATAAAATAAAGACTCACTAAAAGGTGTGGTCAAGTCAACCTCATAATCAAAATAAATATATTAATATTTCAATATTATTTTGAAAGCTTCTGACTGAGCGAACATAAAATTTCAATCATAAATAATATTATTAATATTTTTATATCTTTACGTTGGTGATTTTGAACGCTGAAGTCACCTTTATTGCCACACCTTTAGTTAAACATACATATTGATAAATAAAAATAAAAATAATATAAATAATAAATATAAAAACTCGTGCACAACGCTCAGACAAAGACAGATCAGAGAGATTCGCGTGCCATAAAATTTTTTGTTAAACGTTCAGTCTTATGACGTCTTTGTTTTTTTTATTATTTCTTTTTTTGTTAATATTTGACGTTTGGCGTTCACTCGGGCTTCAAGCGATGCCACTGCACGATGGTCTGGCGAGGTTTCGTTATCATGTCCTGCCAGTGCTTCGTTTCTGTAGCACCTGAGCCGTTTTTGCCTGGAAAACAGGGAGGATAGGATTAGAAGCGAATTCTTGATAGACATTATAGAAGCAGGTACCGTAGCATATGGAAGTTTGCAACACAGACGTGTCACGTCAAGATAGGAGTTGCTGCGGTTGCAATTGCTATGGTAATAGGTTATTGATCCCTTGCTGGCAACATAGCATATCCGAAGAGAAATAGACAGCTCGTATCAATGCATATTATGAGGATCAGCTGAATGTCCTAGCTGTTGCAGTCGTCGTCACAAAACTAAGGCATACGTTATTTTGTAACGATGATAATAATCTTATATTTGATGTAGTCCAATGCTTAAATTATTGGATATATGGTCAATATGTTTTCGGCTCAATAGGCATATAATATACTACAGACGTAAACCATCTCTTAAGACAAACATTTATCTTAGTTGAAGGATTTGGTAACTTGTATATCGCAACAAATTTTTAAAGCAATTTTCTAAATTTTATGTCGAATATGACAGCAAACTAAATCAATCGAAGATTGAGTTCTTATGTGGGTTTTAATCGCCTTTCTGGTAAGATAACATTTACCATGGTCTTCTATTTCCCACTGTCCTGCAAATATTTGTCTGATACCTATAAAGTCATGATAAATATTTCAGCTCTCACATTTTTGTCAAAATGGTCAAACCATCATAGTATACCTTTATCAATTCTTATTACTACATCTTCTACCACTTCAACGCTCTCTTAAAAACACGAACAATATACTTCTTAATAGTCTTATATCATGTTTCTTTTGCCATTTCTTACTTTTCCTACACACACACAAATGCCAACATCAACTCTTCTCTATATCTAAATAATCAAAACCCTACCCACACTACACACACACTACACTACATCAGAAGAAATAAGAATTTCTTCATTCAATAAGTCGGCCAAAAACTTACCAGCAAGCAATATTCTGCCAATCAGCTCATTCCTGCCGATGTTATCGAAGTCCATGACCTGCACATCCAGGGAGCACTCCCTGATCTTCTCCCACGGTACGTTGAAGGAAAAGGAGTCATTGAAGACAGGGTTCAGGGTGCATTTGAAGATGGCGGTCTTGCGCTTCTCAATGCGCTTGTCTCCGAACTGGAGCCAAACCTTCACGTAGGGATCTGGAAAATGCAAAAACATTGGTTTTAGTTCTTGTCTATACTAATATTATAAAGAGGAAAGATTTGATGTTTGTTTGTTTTTAAGAGTTTATCTCAAAAACTACTCAACCGATTTTTACAATTCTTTGACAACCAATAGAAAGGCTATATTTTATTGTAAAAACAGTACTGTTACTAGCATATCCTAACCTACTTTTAAGCGAGTGAAGCCACGAGCAAAAGTAGTATTTAGTATATTTAATTCGATTTTTATATTAAGATACGAGTCGTTTTAGCTACAGACTGTTAAATTCTTACATATTTTTCATAGAATATGTGTCAAAATTTAACTGCCCGTAAGGTAAACGACTCGTTACTTGACATAAGAATCGGGCCTTAATTGCCGCGGGTGGTAGAACGGAGATCAGTCAGATGAGATTAGTGAGTCAGATCAGTCAGGCATTTAGTCGGAGCGACGCGCTCTGTCGTATTGGGGCGTCGTCGTCGCCCGTAGATCTTCCTGTCTGTATTGGACACTACTGGGTGGGTCGCTGAAGCAGTTTCAGTTCCAGCGACCCACCCATCATACGAAGCAGTGGGTTGGCACACCGTGATGGTTTTAGTTGGTAGGCCCGGTAAGTTACGGGTGAGTTCGACATAACCCTCTCGCTTTTTCGCTCCTTTCCTCGCGCTCCTTTGCTAAGGAGCATTTTCCCAGGATAAAAAAAGGGAATCAGGCGTAAGTTGATAATGTAAACGGCTGTGGTTAATTAAGGTTTGAACATGGAGCAAAAAAGATTTCTTTCTCTTTTTCTACATTTCTTTGGATTTGGAGAGCAGAGAGTTACAATATCCACATGCCTCCAACTAT
This sequence comes from Catocala nupta, assembly GCA_963675205.1. Taxonomy (NCBI): domain Eukaryota; kingdom Metazoa; phylum Arthropoda; class Insecta; order Lepidoptera; family Erebidae; genus Catocala; species Catocala nupta. Next base: position 1,575,651 of record OY776105.1, read on the forward strand.
GGTTTTAGGTCCCATTTAAGAAGGAGCGGGCCTATTGCCGTTCTCCGGGCATGAGGCCAGATTCGATGCAGCTACTAATGACAAATTAATAATTAAATACTTTTTTCTTTATTAACAGCATATCCACACAAAAGTTGTTGAGGCCTTCTTTTAAGTATAGAAATACCTATGTCAGAAGACCCCAAAAACTCCAATAACACTTTGTCAGTAAGGTGTTGTATCCGGTATTTCATCTCTTTTTAATTTCATGCTTTCGTATTTGGAGTTCCCTTAATTAAGAAATTAGAAGAAAGCACATAAAGCCATTTGTCCTACGCCTTTTAACTCTACAGTCATTTTCGAATGTCTTTTACAGCGACATATGAAATTACGGGAAAAGCAGAGTCTTTAGCCTACTTCACACTTATATAGCATAAAAAAGCAACTGTATTACGAATAGCTGAAGGGGTTAATAAGAGTAATAGTAGTTTGAAACGTAAATTGCTGATAATATTTTGCACGTTAAAACCAAAACTGACACTATCCAAAAAAAGGTCTTTTTCAGGAGAGCAGAAAATGGAGTTCTTTGAATAATTTTAATCATTACTAATATTATAAATGCGTATGTAAGTTTATTTATTCATTTGTTTGTTTCGCTTTCACGCCTTAACTACTCGACCGATCATTATGCAAATTGACATAAACTTCAGAGGTACAGAAAAATATATAGGGTACCTTTCATCCAGAAAAAGAGGTGTTACTTAACCTAACCTTATCTATATTTACGCGAGTCAAGCCGTGGTTTAAATCGAGTATGTTAAAAACAAAATTTGCTACAGTTTATCTATGCTAATATTATATTATGAGTTTATTTGTTTGTTTGGTTGAACGTGATAATCTCAGGAAATACTGGGTCAAATTGAAACATTATTTTAGTGTTGGATAGCTTATTTATCGAGGATGGCTATAGGCTATATAACATCACGCTACAACCCACGGGGGTGGCGCAGTAACCATAAACGCGAGTGAAACCGCGAGCACATCTATTCTATTATACAAATATTGTGCATTCATGTTGTATCTTCAAATTAACGACATTCTATTCCACGTTTTACAATAGATAGCATTTAAAATTCGTTTTTGTAAAATTTATTATATTGGAATAAGTGTGCGATTTAAAGATCAAGAAATATTATATAATAATATCAGCCCTGTATTAAACTGTACCACTGCTGGGCACGGAGCTCTTCTCTGTGTGAGAAGGGTTAGGCCCTAGTCCATACGCTGGCCCAGTGCGGCAGACTTTCACGTATCTCGAGAACATTATGGAGAACTCTCAGACATGCTTCCTCACGATGTTTTCTTTCATCGTTAAAGCGAGCGATAATTAAATATTTAATACGCACATAACTTCGAAAAGTCAGAGATGCGCTACTTGGGGATCGAACTCGAGACCTCTGCGTGGCAGTCCTACGGTTTCACACTAGGCTATCGCTGCGTAGCCCTTGTTACTCGGTGCTAATATAGCTTTCTAATGGTAAAATATTTTTTAACATTAGTGAGTAGTTTTTTAATTAAATCCTTACTTATCCCTTACTTATCCTTTAGCGGTCGCCTAGTGGTCGGAATTCGACACTAATTGATTTAAATTTTAAGTTTATACTATCATATTTAACACTGTATTATACAGGGTGTCCGGTAATTAATGGATAACCTTGAAATGTCTTATAGTAGAACTGAAAGCCGTTCAGAAAAAATAAGAAAGAAAATTAAAAAAACAATGTATATTAAAAAGTGCAAGCTATATTAGCATAGCATACTTTTGACTGTCTATCTATTAGCATAATTAGTGTTTAATAATAAAACAACAAAAACCAATGGATTTCATTCATTTATGGTCGTAGTATACAAAAAAGTTATACATGATAATTAAAACAGTAACACATATCTCAGGTAGTAGTTAGGTTAGATTTTCTGTACGGCCATCAGTTCCACTATAAGACATTTCCAGGTTATCCATTAATTACCGGATACCCTGTATAATTTTGAAACTGTTACACTACTACTACTCCTGAATTTTACTAATTTATAAGCTAATAAAATTATTTAAACTATTCAAACTATTTATATTTAATACAGTGATAAATAAACAACGCGATAAAATCCGTATATAGTAGTTTAATTTCAACAAATTAACTATACTCTTTAATTGACGATATTCCTAAGCTTGTTACTTTGTTTTATTTTTTCTTTATTACATATAAATAGGTACGTAAATAATTATATTACAATATAAATATCATTCCATTCTGCTCAAAGTTTGCCTGAAAGATATTGGTGATATATCATTATATATATGTAACCATAGTTACGAAGAATAGTACTACATTAGACGAACAATGCCGAAATCATTGACTTATATATCACATAGCCGAAATACTACGAAAGCGATTCGACTGCGTGTGTCCAATGCATGGTTGTGTGCGTGTAGTCCTTTATTATTAATTTAATGTATTTCAAATGCATATTTTATATAAACTTTAACTGTGCCAAATTTCATACTCCTCCGACCGCGCAATTTTCGTAAAAAGGGGCACAAAAGTTTTTGCTTCACGTATTAATATATAGATAAACAATCATGCAGGAAATCAAATCATTCCTTTTTATAATATTAGTATAAATAAATATTTCTGATTGCAAGGGAGAATAATGGAATATAGAAGTCAAACAAGCGCTTGAACATATTGTATTAGCAATCAGTCGCTGTAAACACTCTACATGTATTTAGTTCACGGACAGGAGCGCTCTCTCTGTTAGCTCTATCGTGTGTGTTTATTCACATTCGTCTATAGCAGTGTTACCTATTACATTTTAATGTAATTAGTTGTTAAGTTCTAAACTTATTTTGTAAAGGTTAATATGAACAATCTAAATAATACTGTGTCGTAGAAGTCTATAGTAATATTATAGGGCTAAAGCTCGTATTTAATAAAGAAAAAACATACATTGGTGCCAATTCTGTTGTAACAAAATTCTCTTATCTTAGCTAAAAATCTCTAAAATTTAGTTTAGTCTTGTCAAACGACATTTTGTATTCTGAAATCGCTAAAAGTGACAGGACTAAATTAAATATTAGAGATTTTTAGCTAAGATAAGAGAATTTTGTGACAACAGAATTGGCACCACTGTCTCGTAGGAATCAATACTAATATTATAAAGCTGAAGAATTTGTTTGTTTGGTTGAACGCGCTAATCTCAGGAACTACTGACTTGAATTGAAAACATTTAGTGCTGGATAGCCTATTTATTGAGGAAGGTTTTAGGCTATATAAAATCACGCTACGATCCATGGGGGCAGCGCAGTGATCATAAAAGTGGGTGAAACCGTTGGCACAGCTAGTATTTGATAAAGATATAGACTTCAATTGCAGTTGTATGGTGTATTTTGTCGGCCTCGATGGCGTAGTGGTTAGTGTCACCGACTGCTACGCCTGAGGTCGCGGGTTCGATTCCCGCACAAGTCAAACATTTGTGTGCATGAACATGGATGTTTGTCATGGTCTGGGTATTTCTATAATATGTATGTATTTACAAAAAGAAATGTATATGTATGTTTATCCATTGTCTAGTACCCAAAGTACAAGCTCTGCTTAGTTTGGGCTAGATGGTGTTGTGTGTCTGTGGTAGAATATTTATTTATTTATATTTATTTATTAGTAATTGTATAGTTATCTTTGTTTTACGAAAAACTAGATTATGCCCGTGGCTGCGCTCGCGTTTATGTACATTTTGTCAATAAATATCTATGGTCTATCCCTCAGGGTCTATCCCTCCTACAGGGGCACAGTACCCTTTTTTCTGGATGAAAGGTACCCTATGTCCTACTCTGTACCCCTGATAACGTATGTACATAATTTATGCATTCATGATGATCGGGCTTGTAGTTAAGGCGTGTAATCATAACAAAGAAACTCAATTTTGACACTATAATATTAAAATTAGGATAAAAGTATTATATTTATTAATGGATGGTATTTATAGGACAGTATGTATGTTTGTATATAGTAAAAGGGTCTAATGGGTTGGAGCAACAATACTTTAGAGAGTGAGTTGCCGTAATATTATTATCAGGAGCGCAAATACACCAATAGAATGAAAATCGGTGACGTTGCTTTTTCACATATAATTTCCATTTTTATCCTAACATTTCATAAAGGTAAAACCAAATTCGATATTATTTAACACTAGCTGACCCGCGCAACTTCGTCTGCTTAGCACAAGAGAATGTGCCCCGTTTTTGCAACATTTTTCATTGATGCTCTGCTCCTATTGGTCGTAGCGTGATGTTATATAGCTTATAACCTTAGTAGATCAACAAGTTACCCAACACTAAAAAAAAAACCAATTCGAACCAGGAGTTCCTGAGATTAGCGCGTTCAACCAAACAAACAAACAAACTCTCCAGCTTTATAATATTAGTATAGATACAAAATTAAATTACACGATCACTTCTTATTCATCTGTTTACGTAAAAACCTTAAATATAAAATTACTCCTTGAAACGTCTATTAATCAAGCAAAAAAAAAAGAACTTTAATGAACTCTTTTAATCTTCAAAACATTTTTTATGAAAATTATTTGAAAAGAATTTCTCTGAGATCATTAACGTACAAAAATGCTGGCGATATTTCAGTCGGTCGAGTTACTGGAAACGGGAGCCATACTTAATTGGAAGTGGATGTTCAGATCCGTATCTTGATTTATGCGAAGAGGCTCTTGAGGACTTTTAAATTACCCGACGTTGATATTGAAAGAGTAGTCTTATTGACTCTCTCGGCGATGATAGTGAATGCTATCGATGTGTAAGAGGCACTTGAAATTTTGATATACAGGGTGTCCGGTAATTAATGGATAACCTGGAAATGTCTTATAGTGGAACTGATGGAAGTTCAGAAAAAAATATGAAAAAAATCTATCCTAATTAATACTTTCTTTTTTTTTATATCACTAACACATTTCAAGGTTATCCATTAATTACCGGACATCCTGTATGTGGGTTCGAAATAATGAATTTCGTTAAAATGTTATTCAATTAAGTCCTAATTTTCAATATCATATAAAAGTTATTCATTAGGTAACTAATTGTTAGAATAACAACAAATCAAAAATGCTAGTTGTATGAATAAGGAAGTCAAATATTTTTTTAAGACATCTCCCGCCCCGATTTGATTTTAATTTAATGATTCCTGTGTCGCGGGAGACTTTACTAACACAAAGAACAACCAGATGCGTAACAGTACGCAGCGCTTACGTATAACATCAAACTTACTAACACTAAAAGACGGAAAGATATTGTCTATACCACACTTTCTGAATCAAAGTTTGTTTCTACAAATGGATTTTTCGCATTCTTAGGGCCTTTTCTTTATAACAAGATAAATTAACAAACAGCTATATATGACCTAAGTTATATAAGATCTAAGCGGATAGTCTGTCAGTACTTACAAACTTTAAATTATGAGGATACTGAAGATTTGTTGATTGTTGTTAAATAAGTAATAACAAGTTCCATGATAATAATTATAATCTTGGCCTATTTTTGCATATATTTATATAATGAGTATGGTTAATAGTATATAACTTAGTTCCTAGTAGTATATTGTACGCCTGTGGCACAGGTTTACCCTAGTACAGGCACCAATATTATATTACCTATATTAAGTACTTTATGGACTGTATTCATGTTTTATCAATGTAATCAATAAATAAATTATTATTACTAAAAAAAAATATTTGTGGATCATACAACTTTTTGCCCCGTATGGGGATCGAACCTCCAACATTAAAGCAGTGGCAGTAGCGAGGCGGCCATTAAAATCAGTACGCAATCCGTGCAGACAAATAAATCATTTAGTTATTGGTTATTATATAAGTTACTAGATGTGCCCGCGGTTTCACCCGCGTTTACGATTACTGCGTCGCCCCCGTGGGTATTAGCGTGATGTTATATAGCCTATAGCCTTCCTCGATAAATGATCTATCCAACACTAAAATAATTTTTAAATTCGGACCAGTAGTTCCTGAGATTAGCGCTTTCAACCAAACAAACAAACAAACAAATTCTTCAGTTTTATAACATTACTAGATGTTCCCGTGGTTTCACCCACGTTTATCGTTACTGCGCCGCCCCCGTAGGTTGTAGCGTGATGTTATATAGCCTAGAGCCTTCCTCGATAAATAGGCTATTCAACACCAAAATAATTTTTCAAATCGAACCAGTAGTACCTGAGATTAGCACGTTCAAACAAACAAACTCTTCAGCTTTATAATATTAGTATTGATTGTTGGAATATCAGCTCATAGTTTCATAGGACTTATGGCCATAAAATTTTATTGGTTAACGAGTATTTTGATGTGACATTAAATTTGTCGCCAGATTTAAGCAAAGGTCCCTACGAGAAAGTACCTGCAAGAAATTCGGGTAATTTAAGCGTGTTACAATCGCAACATTGTCATTTTATATGGTATCGGCATAAAGTATCGTCCAATGAGAACACGCCCAAAGTAACAAATTAGCTCTCTTCATAAAAGTGGCTTTCGAATTCAATTTGATAATGATTTCAAGTGATGTGGCTTTCCTCGCCTTTGCAATGAAATTCTGAATTGCGTACTTTGCTAATTTGTTGTTAGAAAACTTTTATCAATAGAGAATTAAGATGCTTCGGCATTTTGATCTGTACGGGTGGTGAAGTGATTTAAGTGGTCACCGATTGTTGTGGGTACGAATCCCACAGGGAACAAAAATATGTGAGATCCACAATTGTGGTTCAGAGTCTGGGTGTTACTCGAGTCCGCTCCGAGGTGACGTGAGAATTTACAGATATGTGAACCTAGCTTAAAAGAAAATACAGTCAGCAATATGTCCATACAAAGGTATTCCGCTGTGTAATTAAAAATATCTAGCTTGGACATATTCTGTTATATAGGTATCTTACTAGGTGACCTGCGCAGCTTTGTCTGCTTCATATAAGAGAATTTTCCCAATTTCTGCAACATTTTCATTGCTGCTTCGTTCCTATCGGTCGTAGCGTGATGTTGTATAGCCTATAAGCCTTCTTCGATAAATGGGCTATCCAACACTAAAATATTTCTTCAATTCAAAACATTAGTTCCTAAAATTAGCGCGTTCAACCAAACAAACGAACTCTTTAGCTTTATAATATTAGTATAGATGTATAGACAAGAACTAGAAACCTTTAAAATACAAAATTCTTTCGTTTTATTGTTGTTTTCAGACATCCAGCTTACAAATAAAACGAACTAATGGAATAAATAAAAACATAGCTAAAGTCTTTTTAACATTGTTCAAGAAAATTTACATCGGCGAAGGAAACAAACACGCGATGGTGATTTTGTCAATTTTGCACAGTCCGAGCAACAGTTATCTCTTTCGCACATTGATATTTTGTTCGCGCCCAGCGCGATAGCAATAGATTTAAAAACTTTCCTTCAATGTTTTAATGACCGCATTTCCTCTCAACATTGTAACGATTGCCATATAGCCAATATATCGATGCACGATGCTAAAAGAGCTGTAAGGGAAAAATTACTTACCTGGACCTACGAAATCGCAGAGAGCTTTTTAAAGTCTTTAATTTAATTTTTGTTACCTTTTCAATAACTTTGAATTTATTTTCTTGATTTTGTGTATAAAATTTATTGATATTATTGAAAGAAATCATGTTTATTTCGTACAGAGCACACACAATTAATTAAAAAAATAAAATAATAATAAGTACATAATAAAACAAAAATGTGTATGCCCTCGCCGAAAAGAGTCACCACCTCAGCATTAGTTGGGCACCCAAATTGAGTGCACCAGCGCTGGTTTTCAGTATTGCTGTATTTAATTGAATTTTTATTTGTATTAATTCTAATAGTTGCGTGTTTATTTGTCAGATTTGTTAGTATTACAAGTATTATTTAAATATTGTCATTTATTCAAATTGGAAATTTGTAATTTAAAGCTTTCCTGCGTGACAGGGTTTGTCTAATGCTTAGCTTTGCAAAATCTGACATTACATGTTTAATTTTTGGTAATTTGTCACTTACTATACCTAAGAACTTGTATATTATGTACTTATTAGCAATAAATTATTTATTATTATATAAACAAATGTCGTACCTGATTTCCCATTAATGTCCTTGGCCTTAAGGTTCCTGGCCTTCAGCAGCGTGAGAGTGAGAACGCTGTTGCTGGGGTGGTAGCACAGTGACGTCAGCAGCTCCCCACACTTGTCCTTCGCTGGTGGCTTCAGAGCCTTCCAGAACGAAGGCTTCTCGCTTAAGTCCACCTGGAATATTATATACATTACATACATATTAGCACTAGCAACTGGAAAGACTAATTGAAGATGCTTTAGGAGCTGATTCCTAAATGAAAAAAGGAGACCATGAGATGTAAAATGACACAATATAATTGCAATTATCACCTTTTCCTTAGCCTTTATTATTCCCAAGTCAGTTGGGGTCGGCTTTTTCTAGTCTAACCGGATTTGACTGGATATCAGTTTTTACACGTAACGGCTGTCACCTGACCTCCGCAACCCGAAGGCTAACGATACCTTAAGGCTAGACCAGTATCCGGATATTAGGGGTACTGACTTTCTCAATTACGACTGCCATAGATGTTCATGGTCGCCGGGACCAACGTCTTCTCCGAGGCACGGAGCAGGCGATAATTGTCAATCAATACGCACATTATTTCGAAAAGTCATATAACTTCCGAAAGTCAGAAGTGCGCGACGTAGGTTCGAACTCTGCATTGCAGTCTGTTGGTCTTCCCAGTGAGCTATCGCTGCTTTTTGCAATTATCACCAATAATATTAAACTCTCCCAGTGCTGGGCACGGGCCTCTTCTCAATGTGAAAAGGGTCAGGCTATAGTCGGCCACGCTGGCCCACTGCGGGTTGGTGGAGTTCATATATCTTTGAGAACATTACGTCTAACTCTTCGAGATGCAGGTTTCCTCACGATGTTTTCCTTCACCGTTAAAGCAAGCAATAATTAACTAGATACGCGCCTTGGGATCGAACTCGAGACCTCTGCGTGCAAAGTCCAAACTCTCAAAAATTGCTTGACAGAAAAACCCATCATCATTTTGGCTGAACTAGAAATCGAACAGACCTTAAGCGCAGCAGTCATATTCACTACCACAGCGCTACCGAGGGAATATCCTAACTAATATTATTGATGCGAATGTGAGTTTGTTTGTTTATTTTTGGATATACTCTCACGACTTAACTACTCGACCAATAATCATGAAATTTATATATAACGCATATACACGTTGTCCGAGGAACAGAAAAGGATATAACGTACCTTTCATCCAGAAAAAAGTACATTTACGCGAGCGAAACCGCGGGCACAATCAGGTTATCTATAATTAACCCGTAACATGTACCTGCTTTAAGATTTATTATGATAAAGTTACGATCTGGAAGTTAATATCACAAACTTTACTAAAGTATCTATGACACGATAAACTAGATAGCGAACAATTATCTAACTTATACACAAAGCACGACTTTACTTGGAAACCTTGTGTAGTTAATCCTATCGTACTATATAACCTTACACTTTATCCTTAAGAAGGAAGCCAGGGATGTATTACACACATATTTCATCAATAGGTTTACGTGGTCGCCTTGAAATTGAAATTGCCTGCTTAGTGTTGCGCGTTCAATTTCCAAACAGGACAAAAAATTGTGAGAGAATTCGTTATTCCGAGTCTGAAATAGTTATTCCGAGTCTGAAATAGTTATTCCGTGTCTGAAATAGTTATTCCGAGTCTGAAATAATTATTTCGAGTCTGATATAGTTATTCCGAGTCTGAAATAGTTATTCCGTGTCTGAAATAGTTATTCCGAGTCTGAAATAGTTATTTCGAGTCTGATATAGTTATTCCTAGTCTGAAATAGTTATTCCGCGTCTGAAATAGTTATTCCGAGTCTGAAATAGTTATTCCGAGTCTTAATGTTCTTTGTGTCCTTTGTTTGAATGTTTGTAAATTCGCTCGAACCCAGGAATTATTACGATAGCTGTTAAAAAATTAAATAAAAGGAACTGTATAAATCAGAGTTTTGAAGGCCTATATTTGTCTCTTCTTTTTTTTTCTTTCATCTTCACTTCCTGTTATAAAGGGTCAACTGCTCGCGAGTGGCACTGCTGGTATTGTGATCATAGGATCAAATGATCATAGGGTATCCGCTAGTTATCAGGCGGGTATGAGCTAGTTAACCATATTAATGAATAAAGAAACCAAATATTTGAGGTCCCACAAACAAGGAGATGTGAGCCTTATGTAACACATTTCTAACTGTTACATACATACATAGTTTCTCGTCTATGTCCTCAAATTGGTAAGTAGAGGTACATCACACCCACTTTTCGGAACTAAGTTTTCAGGTTCCACGCAATAGCCAGCGAGTCTTTTGCCGTCTATCAGGCACCGACAATTGACCGAAAGCCCAATAACATTCACAAACCCGCGCGCATTACCACTGTGCTAATACCTATTTAAAGAGTGCTTAGGGAGCAGCGATAGTTCAGTGGGGACGCCAACAGACTGCAATGCAGAAGGTCACGGGTTCGAACCCACGTCGCGCACTTCTGACTCTCGGAAGTTATATGACTTTTCGGAATTATGTGCGTATTGATTGACAATTATCGCCGGCTCCGTGCCTCGCAGAGCACGTTAAGCCGTCGGTCCCGGCTGCCATGAACATCTATGGCAGTCGTTATTGGGGAAGTTGACACAAAAGATCCCACTGGGTCGAAGTGTCGCCGGTCTGTACTGACTGGCCCCCACACAAGATAAGATAAGATAAGATATTGGGGAAGTCGACACAAAAGATCCCACTGGGTCGAAGTGCCGCCGGTCTTTACTGACTGGCCCCCACACAAGATAAGATAAGATAAAGAGTGCTTCGGTGAAGTAATCTTTGAATAATTATGATCACAAAACATTCAATAATATTTTGACTGACTGTAGCACACATTTTAAGCCAATAAACCAACGATAAGAAAACTCAGCTTCCGTGTGTTTATGTCCGCATAACTCGATATATTTACTTGAAATTTTTACATAACGTTACATTTCTATATAAAAGAGTATATATATTTTTTTTATCCCTAAGTTTCCACAGGAACGCGACATTAAAAATATCAGACTGAGCCATATCAGAACGTGGTCGAGATTGGTTACTTGAGTATAAAAAGGATTTGAACAGCCTTCCTCTTAAAGGATGTATAACTTTTCATGGTATCATATTTGCCCTCTTTTACAGGTGGAATATCTTCTATAATATATATTTCAAGTAACGATGAAAACTGAGCATATCTTTTCACACATGAAAGCAGCTTTTCAATATCACAATCACTTTGTTAGAGTCTTTAAGGTAACTGTCTAAATATCGAATTCTACTTATCGTAAACGGCATTGTAGTACTTTTAGGGTCTTAGTAAACTTGCTAGCATGAACGACCAGCGATTTGGTTTCAGAAGTGCGATAAACCGACCAAACGTTCAAACGTCCAAACTGCACTAAACGTTCTTCGAGACTAATCGGAGCGATTCAGTTAGGTTAATGGTTTAACATTTATGTAAAGGCTTCGTTATTCCGTTTTATTACTGGAATACTGCATAGACTAATAGGTATGAATCCTGTGTCGTGGGGGACTTTACAAACATTTAAACAACGGACACAAAGAACATCCAGACTTGGAACAATCCTTTGTGGATCACACAAATTTTTGTCCCATGTGGGATTCGAACCCACAACATGCGGCACAGTGGCAGTGAAAAGCGACCACTTAAATCACTGCGCCATCTGTGCAATCACAATAATCAGGAAAATAATATTTGTATCATTAAAAAGTACCCAATGCTGCTTACGCTTTATGCGTCAGTACTATCGAACCTAGCCAAATTCTGCCTTGCCCTTCAAAAATATACAGTCGTGAATATAGTCACTAATATAGTTGGTTGTCAACCTCGATGGTGTAGTGGTTAGTATAACCGACTGCCACGCCTGAGGTCGCGGGTTCGATTCCCGCACAAGTCAAACATTTGTGTGCATGAACATGGATGTTTGTCTTGGTCTGGGTGTTTCTATGTATAATATGTATGTATTTACAAAAAAGAAGTATATATGTATGTTTATCCATTGTCTAGTACCGATAGTACAAGCTCTGCTTAGTTTGGGCTAGATGGTGTTGTGTGTATGTGGTAGAATATTATTATTATTATTATAGTTTAAAAGGAAATCAAACGGATGGTATTTACTAAAATAACATCCCTTCCAGACCCTTTTTAGTAAGATCAATGTATAATACTATAATTCAATTAAAAACTTCCAACTTGAATTTATCCAAACAGCCCTAGGATCCGTTCTCATTTGAAGTTAAAATTAAAAGGTAAATAGACTCACTTCTCCTTTACCAAAGGATGGGTAGGCAGGAGTGTACCCCTACTACCCCCCTATAGGGGGCGAAACTATTGCTGCTAGCATTATATGGATGGCATTTTTGGGTTTTGGTTGTCGTTTCCCCACTGCCACTACGTCAAGTGCCGTGGGTTCGAATCTCACACGAGAGTATAGAATTAGTTTATAGTTGTTCCGAGTTTGGGTATTAATTGTGTCTAAACTCCTTCGCGACGAAGGAATTAATCTTAGTACGGAAGTTGTCTTTTTAAGTAACTTTTTGCTCGCCCAGGCTAATTCGAACTCAAGACCTCAGGCACATTCACTGCCGCTGCGCTATCGATGTCAGAGTGCCAAATGATGTAATGAAACTGACTATGTAAAATTCACGCCTTAACTACTCGACCGATCATAAAGAAATTTCACTTACACGTTTTCAGGGGTACAGAATAGGACGAAGGTTATCTTCACCCAAAAAAAGTACTGTTTCTGAGATAGAAATTTATTGACAAAATCTACATTTACGAGCGAAGCCGCGGGCAAAATCTAGTACTAAATAAATAAAATTATTGAAATTAACATAAAATTTAAAATAATACGTTTTCGTCTGTGGATTATTGATACGCTATAAATATTGATACTTGCTGCGCCCCGCAGTTTCACCCGCGTTAGACCCAATGACGTGGGATCGGGATAAAAAGTAGCCAAGTTTCATCGCAATCGGTTAAGTAGTTTCTGTGTGTGGAAGATAACGAACATCCATCCATCTATCCATTCATCCTTCTATCCATCCATCCTCACAAACTTTCACATTTAAAATATTAGTAGGATAATATATCTAAGTTTCTCTTAAACTAATATATTTAATAGTGCCTCGGCACATGTGCGCTGCTACAATAAATTATTCGCGCGTTTTAAACTTGAACTAGAAGGAAAACAGCTCTGCGGTTAAGTTCAGTTCTGAAACTATGCTCCCCTTTCCAACTAGGCCGTGTTCCGTCTAAAGCGTTCATTTCATTTACGCGTAAAACGCAGCGTTTATTCTATTGATAAGTTTTGATTGTTGCGTTATACGCGGCGTGAGACTCGACAATCTTGCAACGATAGCCTAGTGGCAAGCGTTGGAAACAGAGGTCTCGAGTTTGATCCTAGGTCTCTGACTTTTCAAAGTTATGAGCGTATTAAATAGGTAATTATCGGTTGCTTTAACGTTAAGTAATCCTGTCTGCTTGAGAGTTCACAAAGATGTGTAAAATCTGCCAATGTGCACTGGGCCAGCGTGGTGGACTATGGCCTTCAATTTAATACACTAACAAGAGGAACGGACCTCTTTTAATTGGACAGACACACACAGTGGGACACAGATATTGGGACAGTTTAGTTTATAGAAAAAGCTGATAATATAATATACTGTATAGACGCGGCCAAACCAAGTATGTTTGCCGCGTGTGTCTTATGCACCGTGTTACGCATAAACGGACCGAGAGCCTAAGAGACAATGCGACCATCGAAAAACTTAAAAGGAAAGGTTTTTAATTGATCAGATAGATATTGTTGTCGCGTCCACCATATCTCTCAAGTGTTATTATAATATGTATACGTTTGCATGGACTACATTTTACAAACTATTTTTTATAATTTTTTTTAAGTTATCTTTAATCTGTATACCTATCTTGCATATACCATTGTAACAATTTAGTATAATCTGTTTTTGGGAAGGACTGTTTCCCAACATACAGCGCACGCTAGTTTAGGAATCAGGGCTTGAACAGTAATTGTATAAACTTTTTGTTGCAATAAAGAATTCATTATTATTATTTCCTTTCTAATCAAATAATATTGCAGCTTTCGTTACAGTTGAACATCACCTTTCTCCCTTAAACCCGCGAGTGGAACAATATGTTTTTCAAACAACCATCAATATGCTCTCTACATATTACTATTTCAGTTTCGGAAGGTATTTAAATTAAACCTTATACACAGCAGTCTGTTTCATCCGAAGTAAAGCTGCGGTACTAAAACTTTCACCAGCTCCCAAATTCATTTCGCGTTCATGTTGATACGTATTAAAACTATGATGAGAAAGCAAGAAATATATTGCTATCTATACTTATTTATTACTAGCTACGCCCCGTGGTTTCACCAGCGTAAATACATATATCGGGATAAAAGTAGCCTATGTGTTACTCCAGGTCCCGAGCTATCTATATACTAAGTTTCATCGCAATCGGTTTGGTAGCTTTTGCATGAAAGAGTAACAAACATCCATTTACCCATCCTTCCTCAAAAAACGTCAAAATGACGTCACGTATTTGTAAACGTCCTCTGTCATTACTTGCTCTCCAAAGTTGATTTACAAACGTATGATGTCACTTGACATACTGGAAGCTACATAGCCGAAGCAAGAGTTTCGACAGTTTAAAAACATCTGTATATATAATGAACGTTTTCTATCCTAATTCTAACTAATTTTATAAATGCAAATGTGAGTTTGTTTGCTGCGCATTCACCCCTTAACAACTCGACCGATCGTCATAAAATTTGCGCATACACGTTGTCAGAGGCACAGAAATGGATATAGTGTACTTTTTATCCAGAAAAAGTACTGCTCTTTATATATAGTAGGTATAGTAAATTGACATAAACTAAAAATGTACTTTATGTCAATTTTCTAAGAAGTATAGAATCAATTTTCTAAAGCTGAAGAAGATATTTGTTTTTTTTTGCTTGTATGCGCTAATCTCTACAACTACCCGTAGGATTTAAAAAAATTATTATCAATTTGATAGCCCTACAAAATGATTTATATAACACCTCATTGGTGGTACTACGGATAACTTATTTCCAATAGATGTACGGGTGCATACTCGTGTGTGCTAATCCGTAAAATTACAGACCGTAAGACGTAGGTAATCAATTACTTTTAATTTATAATCATAGCCATAAATCATTTATACTTCTTTCTTTCTTTATTCTTTAAAAAAGACAACTTCCGCTCAAGGATCATTACTGTGTCCCGTGACACTTTACAAACTTTCAAACAACGGACACAAAAACATTTAGAATCGGCACAACCATTTGTGGATCACTGCGATCTCGGCGCGGTGGCAGTGCCGAGGTGACCATTTTAACCACAACGCCTACCGTAAAATAATTTTATTTATTTATGTCACAAAGTAACTTCACTAATATTTAAACAACGGACACAAAGAGCACCCAGACTCGAAACAACAATTTGTATCACACATATATTTGTACCGAACCCACTCGGCGTATTGGCAGTCGCGAGGCAACCTCTTAAACCACTGTGACTGTACATATTTATATTATAAACTAGATGTGACCGCAGTTTTACCCGCGTTTATGATTACTGCGCCGCCCCCGTAACCTATAGCCTTCCTCGATAAATGGGCTATCTAACACTAAGATAATTTTTCAATTCGGACCAGTAGTTCCTGAGATTAGCGCGTTCAAACAAACAAACTCTTCAGCTTTATAATATTAGTAGGCGCTGCGGTAGTGAATGCGACTGATGTGCATGAGGTCTCGGGTTCGAATCCCGGGTCGGGCCAACATAAAGGTATTGGGTTTTTCTGTTAAGAAATCTCAATACGAGCCCGGAGTTAGGAAGTTGGCGGTGTTAGACACCCCCGTGCCTCGGAAAGCACGTAAAGCCGTTGGTCCTGCGCCTGATCTCTCTCCGGTCGTGTCGGATTATCCGTCCTATCGGATCATGAGGGTAAGGGAACAGAGAGTGCACTTGTGTTTTCGCACATACTTGTGCATAAGATTGGCCGCCGTGACCGAAAATCGGTCTGGAGGACATTATTATATTATTAGTAGGTATAGATGCGAATGTGAGTTTGTTTGTTACGCTTTCACGCCTTAACTACTCGACCGATCATCATAAAATTTCACGTACACGTTGTACAGAATAGGACATAAGGTACCCTTCATGCAGAAAAAGTACAGTTGCAAACCTAACCTTACCTAAATTTACGCGAGCGGAGCTGACAAAAACTAGTTTTAATTTAAAATCATACAAAAATACTCTAATACCCTCATTTTCATTAATATTATCGCGAATAAAATCCGTTGTCTATTACATATCATAATAAATGGGGCAATGTTATTATTTTTTATTGGACATTATATCTAAAAATAATTGGAAGTCGCCAAAATGGCGGCCGCAATCGAATTGCCGATATTAATATGATGTTTGTTGTTATTGGTTCAGTTTAGCTGTTGAAAGTTATTAATTAAAATACATGAGGCTACGTGGATTGGTTAAGTTAAGCTACTTTGCCAAGGTCAGATAAATGATTATTCGTTGTTTTTTATTAATTGGACACAATAGTTGTAAATACTGTCACGTGTGCTTAGGTGAAGCAACTTTTCTTAGGTCAGATTAAGGATATTTTGCCTTTTTATTATTTCATACTCTTGTTGTAAATACTGCCACGGTGCTACAGCGATAGTGACGGCGATTCTTGTGCTCTTGGGTTCGACTATCGCTAAGTGTTGTTGGAATTTTCCGTCATGATATTCCCAGTTTTAGCAAGAAGCTAGAAAGGACCTGAAACTATACTTGGGGAAAACACTTTCCATCTTCCTTATTTTATTTATGTCAACTACTTTACTAGGAATAATTTCTACTCTACGTTACGGAGAACTTCACAAATATTCAAAGAACGGACACAAAAAACAGTCTAGACTCAGAAAACATAAATGAAATTTGTGATTCCCACAAATGTTTGTCCCATATAGGGATCGAATCCACAACACTCGTTGCAGTGACAGGCGGCCACTAGTTACACTAGGCCATTTGTGTAGTCAGTTGTAATACACTTCTGCCTACTCATCAGCGATATAGGCGAGAGACTAGCAAATAGGTAAAAAAAAAAAAAAAAACTTCTTCGGCATGTAATAAATGAAAACATCATCAATGTAGACGAAGTCAACCAAATACGCATTATTAAAAATAACTCAAAAAATACTGATCAGATCTTGATGTAATTTAAATAGAACCAGCTCCAGTTTTTAAATAAAGAAAAACGTCAAAATCGGTTCACTTAGAAAAAGTTCAGAGGTAAGACACGTATAAACAAATACAGTCCAATTGAGTACCTCCTCCTTTTTTTAAGTCGCTTAAAAGGAAATAACCACATAACTTAATAACACTGAAAAGATTATTTATTAGATAACCTGAAATCATATTTCGTGTAAAGCCGACGCTTAATTTTACGCCGCTGTTGTTATGTATGTATGATAAATAATACAAGTTATAATAAAATATGATGAGTTGTAGGGGCGGCAACGACTGCTACTTTTAAACCATTTTAATAACAGAATGCTATTTTTATTAGCGTTATATTTCTGGAGTTATGGTGCTTATAGACTTGTCAGCTACAATGTACCGTTGAAATAACATGAAATGAATCTGACCGATATTAAAGTATTTTAAAGATTTTGTTTTACGCTGGTAGCATGATATTTTGCTGTGAATTTTTATATAAGCTTTATATATGGTTATAAGCTTATTTTTACTCGATATAGTCTATGTGTATCTGGCGAATATTAAAGGTTTCAATAGCTCTTCGTAATTCGTTAGAGTTATAGTTACAAATGTGATGATATTTTATTAACATAACATTTAACTGGGTAACTGCGTCGTTGCTCCGTGGCATAAAGTTAAGCTTATATTTGCAGATGATTACTTGTTCCCTGATTTAATCCCCAGGTCGTACAAAGTATGACTGGTCTTTATATTATTTTAATTTTATATTACGATAGCGGGGAGACCAACACACTGCAATGCAGACGGTCACGGTTTCGAACCCATGTCGCGCACCTCTGACTTACAGAAGTTATATGACTTTTCGAAATTATGTGCGTTTTGATTGACAATTATCGCCCGCTCCGTGTCTCGGAGAGCACGTTAAGCCGTCGGTCCCGGCTGCCATGAACATCTATGGCAGTCGTTATTGGGAATTCAGTGCCCTATAATATCCTGACACTGGTCTAGCCTAAGGGTATCGTTAGCCTTTGGGGTGTGGAGGTCAGGTGGCAGCCGCTCCGTGTAAAAACCCGCGATATTATACGTTGTAACTAACACACCAACCACTGTCGTTATAACAGTCCTATTAAAAATCGCACAATCTACCCGTGATTTTTTTCATCACGTTATTTATAATACGCTATTCGAGAAACGTCGGTTTAATGTAGGTAATATATTTATTTTATGAAAAGGTTGGGAAAGATGTTTGTTAAGGAAATGGAATATGAACAGACATACTGTTACGTATTCCAGGAATATGGAACAAGTTGGTAAATTATCTGGATGAAGTAAATAAGGTTGTAAATCCTTGCTTATCTGACAGTAAAAGGGTGAAAGTGTATTTGTTAAACGATGTGATATTGTCACAGAAAAACGAATTTTTGACTGATGATTCAGCATGTCAGCCGAAAGACGTCCACTGCTGGACATAGGCCTCCTCCAAAATTTTCCACTCAGACCAGTCTTGGGCCACCCGCATCCAATCGCTTCCTGACAATTAATTCTATGTAAATCTATACTTTAACTGCGTTGGATGACGTAACTGGTTTACGCGGTTGACTCGTCACTCCCACCGCGTCGAGCGTCATGGGTTCAAATCCCACATAAGACAAAAAAATTGTGTGGCCAATCCAAACAAATAGTTGGTCCAAGTCTGGATGTACTTTGTGTCCATTGTTTGAGTGTTTGTAAAGTCCCCCGCGACACAGGAATTGTTTCTAGTGCGGCAGATATCTTTTGGAACACAAAAAGAAATGATCCAATGGTTTAATGGCGTAGTGGATGAAAAGACTCACCTGGCATAACGGCAGAAACACCTCTCCAATGGAGTCATCTCTTGAGAACCGATCGTAGTCGAACACGTGGAGATGGAGAACCTGTAACAGAAGAAGAATTTAGTTCTCTAGTCTTATCTTCTTTTTGGTTAGAGTGAAGAATAGTAGGGGTTCTTAAGCCGGTGTAAGGCCTGGGATTGGCGTTGATATATATTTTTCACTGACTTCAAAAAAGTCAATCTCTCAATATGACTGTATTTTAAAAATGTTTTTTTGTATGTTTGTTGTGCGATTTCTCCGCCAATTATGAATTGACTTCAAAGATTCTTTTTTTGTTTGGTAGGTTATATTTCACTGAACCATATACACATTATCGAAATTGATTTAGCTTTATGAAAAAACAAGAAAATTAAAAACCATATACATTGATGACGTTTTGGTTTATTGCAGTTGCTTTCAGCAAAAGTTTAATTTTTCAACTTTTTAGTTTAGTACATTTAAAATTAGCTTTATAAAGATTTCAAACCGTGGCAACACACCGCTGCCCAGACACAAGTTATATGATCTTCTTTTCAAAGATTTTCCGTAGTGCCAGTGTGCTGCAAATCTTCAAAGTTTCTGTTGAATCTGGAACCATATCCAGTAGTCCGTAATAGGCTAGTCATCTAGATAAGATAATAACTTATTTGAATAAACATGTGTAGTATTAATTTATAATGGCCTCATTTATAGTACGGCCTAATAGCATAGCTGAAATGAGAGTCTCGAATACTAAAATACAAAGAATATTTGAAATCAGTAAACAAATTATTCAAGCTTTTTAAATCTGGTAGTAAGGGTAATGTCAAATGACAAAAAGAGGATGCACGATACAAGTTGTGACGTAATCGCTGTTTTAAACGCCGATTTCCAAGGAAGATAGCGAGATATCCCCACTATACCCAAACTTTTTCATTAATACAAATTTCAAATAATAAATACACCGTTATTTTGTAACCAATTTTAATACTGTTCACAAAAATATTTCTTTTGATTGCTATCTGCTTTTGTGTCTAAAATAATGTACAGCATCCAACGTAGGCAACTACTCTATTAGAATTAACTCAATAATGACATATGCATTTAAAATAATACTTAAAAGAAATGCATAACTCGTATAACCAAACCTTAACTACCCAAAAACTTGGGAGCTTGTGTAAATTGACGGTTGATGTCTGCGCGTGACTGGAGACCATTGTAACATGGAAGAGATAAATGGTTATAGATTCTCTCACATTGTTCTCGTTTGTGGCTTTGAATGGTTATTTAAAGTATAAATTGATGCCAGTAAAATCAAAATGGGGTGAGCAGAGGTGTATTACATACCTAATATGTATGTATATAATACACCTCGTATTACATACCTACACAATTTGCTAACAATGTTTTAATTGAATCAAAAATCTTTTGAAAAGATGACACTAACAGCGAGAAAATTCGCAGGCAGTATCCTATCCAACAGTTATCGAAACGCGATCTCCTGATCGCGTTTCTGTTGAGAAATCACCGAAGGTTTTTCTTGGAGACCTCAGCGAAAAGAAGTATTTGGTAACATCGGATTTAAGAGTAAGTTAATTCAACCTCCTAATTAGAAAACATATTTACCAGAGATCTGAAGATCCGCCGTTCTTTTTGTTAATAATGTGATTCCTTCTCCATCTGCCACAATGAGTTCTCTATGCCAAGAGCATCATGACGAAGATTTCTTTCTGTATATTGTATTTTCGAGAACACGCTTGTGGCCAGCGGTGGAACCGTTTAATATAGCGTTGATATTATTATCTTTATACGTCTCAGACTGTAGGATTCTTAACTATGGTAACTAATCATTTAGAATGTTCATAGCTTTCATATATTCAGTACCTAGAGCCAAAGCGTGCAAATAATTAGTTTTGTGTTCTTCACATATTTCGGTTGAGTATAAAGAAAACTTTTAAAGTACTTTAACGTTTATATTCTAGGTTAAAGAGAAAACACTAGTGTATGATTGGCGTAATAGTTCAACGGTAACATTGTTACTGCCACTGCGTTGAGTAGTGTTCGATTCCCACACGGGACAAGAATTTGTGTGATATACAGATAGTTTTTCCGAGTCTGGGTTAATTTGTGTTTCTTGTTTGAATGTTTGTAAAGTTGCCCGCGATCTAAAGATTAATCCTAGCGTAAACATAACTTCAATCAAAAAGAACAAAAAATTTAATCTACAGTGTACATTTCCAGACGCCGCGCTAATCGAGAATTGCTGGATAGAAATACCCAAAATACTTTGCCTGACTCGGGTATTGAATTTTAGACCTCAAGCACAGTAAACGCATTTGCTGCGCCAACGAGGCAGTCTGCTAGCGCAATCTTGTAAAATATTGTAATAATATTTCAGGCATCCTCCTTAACAGGCAATAAAATCAAATAATCGTGGAAAGGTCTGGAATCTCCCGAAAGATTCCCTAAGGGGCTGCAAAATGTAGTTTTATTTTTTTATTGACTTTACTAAAGAGATTTTAGTGGTAAAAGATGTTTTTTTTGGGACTACGGCTTAACTTGTAATTTTCAAAACTAATAAGCCTAGCTCATTGGTTCAGTGATGTAAGTATGAAGGTTACGAACAGGTCTTGGGATCGACACTCGATACGGTCAAAAGGCTATTGGGATTTTTTTTAATTACTTCTACACAAAAGAGAAGATTTTTCGATGTGAAATTTTGTAACAAAAAACTGGGTCTAGGAAGCGGCAATAAAAATCCCTTTTACGTGGAAAACAAAAAGAGAGTCAGCTATACGTAGGTGTAGTATACTTCTGCCAACTTCTTCGGGGCAATAATACTGGTTTATTTAAAACTAAAAGTTGTATTAAAATTGAACCCACCTTTTTCAAGTTTTAGAAGAAAATATATGGACAGCAAATGCCAAATAACACGATCGAATTGGATTTTGACGATAATTTTATTATCTTTTCGATCTCTACAGCCTTACTATATAATAGTACTAGCTGTCTCGACAGACGTAGTCCTGTACACAGGAAAAAAAACTAATCTAAACCAATCTTTAATCCACTTGAACACACACAAAAAAAAACATC
Source organism: Catocala nupta (assembly GCA_963675205.1). NCBI lineage: Eukaryota > Metazoa > Arthropoda > Insecta > Lepidoptera > Erebidae > Catocala > Catocala nupta. The sequence goes on from OY776105.1 coordinate 1,598,059, forward strand.
AAAAACAGTCCAGCCGTTTAGGAGGACTTTAATTACAAACACACGTACAGAAGATTTATATATATAAAGATAGATTTAGAAACATTGGCCAACTAACTCTGACACAGAATTAGTTTTATAGGAGAATAGCTGAAATTGGAAAAGTTAATCCTGTGTAAAGTCGAGACGTAAATGGCGTGCTAGCAATATTATTGTAGTTATGTATATTTTATAGCTCACCCATCTCAGAATTTGATAAACAGCAAACTTATTTGGTATTTCTAAACTGTGTTAACCAATCATTTTAAATTTACTAGCTTCTGCCCATGACTTCGTACGCGTGGCATTTGGAAGGTAATTTATAAGTGTATAATTTATATCAGTCATGTTTGATATTACCAGTCTCTCAAAATTATTAGTTATCAAATAGAGTATTACATAGTTTAGCGCTTGGACTGTCTTTACTAATAACAAATTATTTTGTATTGTAATCTGTACTCAATTTGAGTACTGCTTTATTGTTTGTTGTTCTTATTAAAATAAAGAAATAGGTATCTATAAATATTTGTCTTTTTTGAGCAGAGATAGCTCAGTGGGGAGACCAGCAGACTGCAATGCAGAGGGTCTCGGGTTCGAACCCACGTCGCACCTCTAACTTTCGGAAGTTATATGACTTTTCGAAATGATGTGCGTTTTGACTGACAATTATCGCCTGCTCCGTGCCTCGGAGAGCACGTTAAGTCGGTCCCGGCTGTCATGAACATCTATGGCAGTCGTTATTGGGAATTCAGTGTCCTTTAATATCCTGACACTGGTCTAGCCTTAGGGTATCGTTAGCCCTCGGGTTGCGGAGGTCAGGTGGCAGCCGCTCCATGTAAAAACTGATATCCAGTCAAATCCGGTTAGATTAGAAAAGCCGACTCCAAGTGACTTGAGAATAATAAAGGCTAAGGAGAAGAAGATATATTTGTAATTTTTAATATTCTTTTTCTAGTCGGCGTATGAGATGAAACATGCACCAAATTTATAGGTAGACTTTCAGCAATATAATTGAGAAAACCATATTCAATTATGTGCAGAAGTTTTTGTGTGATGCGTGTACAAAAATACAAACAGAAATAATCTATTGATAATTGTTTTGGATTCTATAGCTCTTATAAAAACTCTTCACATTATTTTCTTAAATATCTTCTATGTTCAGACATCGACCAGATACAATTTTGTTATATATAAGTATATATATATATATAGATATAGCTTTGATGTATTCAGAGGGTAAAACAAAAACGTGCGATGAATAATTATAATCAGTAGCTCCTTGCGCTCTGCGAAAATTTTAGTTTGATACAAAGGAAAAGTTATTGAAGTACTTTAACGCTTATTTTATAGATACAGACAAAAGGTATAATTTGTTACACTAGTAGAAGTGTTGGCCTCCTTGGAGAACCGTTGAACTGCCACGGAGAGGTCTTGACTTCAATAGGGTAGTTGCCATTTTTTTAAGTCTATAAAGAGCAGCGATAGCCAAGTGGGTGACCGTTGGACTGCCAGACAGAGGCCTTGAGTTCCATCCTAAGGCACGCATCTCTGACTTTTCGAAGTTATGTGCGTATCAAGTAGTTTATTATCGCTCGCTTTAACGGTGAAGGAAAACATCGTGAGAAAACTTACATGTCCGAGAGCTCTACATATATAATATCGTCGACGATATGTGAAGTCTGCCAATTCGCACTGGGCCAGCGTGGACTATGGCTTAACCCTTCTCAAATTGAGAACAGGCCCGTGCCCTGCAGTGGGACAGTTTAATACAGGGCTGATATTATAAGTCTCATTACTCAACATAATAAAAAGGATTTTTGAAAAATAAATAAGTAATGAGTGTTTTAAATCTGGTAGTATAATATTATAGTTTTATTATTATATTGTCAAATGACAGAAAGAGTATGCACTATACAGACTATGACGTAACCGCTATTTAAATGCAGCTATGTGAGGGAAATAGCGAGATATCTCCCCTTTTTGTCTTATATCGAGATAGAAAATATTAGTTAGTTTATTTGTAACCAATTTTGATACGGTTTGCACAAAAAGTAATGAGTATAGTATAAAGTAATGAAAGTAATTACATGATTATTTTCCCTTGCGTGTAAAATCTTCTTCTACCTAGCCTTTATTATTCCCAAGTCACTTGGGGTCGGCTTTCTAGTCTAACCGGATTTGACTGGATATCAGTTTTTACACGGAGTGGCTGGCACCTGACCTCCGCAACCCGAAGGTTAACGATACCTTAAGGCTAGACCAGTGTCAGGATATTATAGGGAACTGACTGCCCAATAACGACTGCCATAGATGTTCATGGCAGCCGGGACCGACGGCTTAACGTGCTCTCCGAGGCACGGAGCAGGCGATAATTGTCAATCAATACGCACAAGTCATATAACTTCCGAAAGTCAGAGGTGCGTGACGTGGGTTCAACCCGAGACCTTCTGCATTGCAGTCTGTTGGTCTCCCCACTACGCTATCGCTGCTATTTTCCCTTGCGTGTAAAATATTGTACAAAATCAAACATAAGCAACTGAAATCTCAAATATCTTATTCTAAGGCACCTTTGACTTTTTGAAAGTTATGTGCGTATAAACAGATCTTTAAAGGTGAAGAATATTGTATAATGTTCTAAAATACATGACGTCTGCTAACCCGCACTGGGTTAGCATGGCGGACTATGACTGAAACCTTCTCACACTGAGATGAGGCCTGTGTCCAGCAGCGGAACGGTTTATACAGTGTGTCCGGTAATTAATGGATAACCTTGAATGTTTTATAGTAGAACTGAAAGCCGTCCAGAAAAAAAAAATATATATTAAAAAGTGCAAGCTATATAAGCATAGCATACTTTTGACTGTCTATCTATTAGCATAATTAGTGTTTAATAATAAAACAAAAAAAAACCGATGGATTTCATTCATTTATGGTTGTAGTATACAAGAAAGTTATACATGATAATTAAAAAAAAGACACATCTCAGGTAGTAGTTAGGATAGATTATTTCATATTTTTTTCTGAACGGCCATCAGTTCCACTATAAGACATTTTCAGGTTATCCATTAATTACCAGACATCCTGTATACAGGGCTTTTATTATACACAGGGTGTAAAAGTAAGGCGTGGTCATATTCATATTACAATATAATAATGGAACCACAGGCTAAGATAAAAATACGAAACTCGATAAGATTGTAATTTTAACCGCTAATGCCGTGTACTGAGTACCACAGTTCCGGTCTGTGACGCATCTGAGAATTTCGAGCTAGAAATACACAATTTACCCTTTTTATATACTTTTTTATAAGTACCGCTCCTGCGTTCATAATAATTCATGTGGTGGGGAACTTACAAACATTTAAACAACGGACACACACCAACTAAACTCGGAACAAATATTTGTGGATCACAAAACTTTTTCTCCCGTGTGGGATTGTGCCCACAAAACCCAGTGTACTACCAGTGGCGAGGCGATCATTTAAACCAATAAGCCCATCGCGCACTCAAGCAATTTCTTATTGTCTGTACCTAAAGTACTGTACAAAGAGTTTTTGTAGTCAACCGAAATATCTAAAAAACACAAAAGCTGCTGCTCATTCTTCGCACGTTTTGGGTTTAGATATTATATGAATATATCAAAGCTAAGAAAATTCTAAATTATTGGTTAGATTAGGTAAGAATTTCACAGTCTGGGATGTACAGTCAGGAGCATAAGCAGCTAAACATTCAATAAAGTAATAGTATTTTATAAATTACTAGCTGACCCGGCAAACGTTGTTTTGCCATAAAAAAAATGTTAGGGGTGGACAACCCTTATCACTAAGGGGTATAAAAAATAGATGTTGGCCGATTCTCAGACCTACTCAATATGCTCACAAAATTTCATGAGAATCAGTCAAGCCGTTTCGGAGGAGTACCGGAACGAATATTGTGACACGAGAATTTTATATATAAGATTAGTTGTCCCGCGCAGTTTAACCCGTGTATGATTACTGCTTAGCTTATGTGGGTCGTAGCGTGATGTTATATAGCATATGTTACATTTAGATAAAGTAACCTTGTCGAATATTTATCTACTATCGTGTTTCTAAATTTTCGTTAAATATAATAATTTGCGATGTCTACTTGCTTGTTATAACTTTGACATTCGCTATTATTCATTTCATTTGCATTATATCCTGATTTATTTGCTATGAATATTTTATGTACCATGTTTCTAAATTCTTATAAACCTTTGTTCCTAGTTATGCTTAGTATAATTTGTATTATACTACATGACGTTTTGGTATTATTTTTTTTGGATTTGTTGATCTATTCTGTATTGAATTTTGTACACCGGAGACGGTAAAGCATGTTAGCACTCACTAGAACTGACCATCATGCTTGCAAGCTTTTATATCTCGTAATGTACACACATGTTCTTACAAAATAAATTATCTTTATCTTTAGCTTTTCTAATGGTTAAATTAATTTTCAAATCTGTCCAGGCCTTTTTAAGTTTATTCAGTACAAAAAATATACAAACATATATACTAAACATTCCTCGGTATAAAATTTGTATAGAAGAATAGATTATATGTAATAGCAAATAAAACCATTATTATTATTTTGTACTTTTGAATTGTGATTATACTTAAACCATCTTTTAAATAACTACTACTGCAACAATATTCATTATTACAAAATACAGAGGCAATTAAAATCTAAAAATGATGTATCGTATTACGTTTCTCACTGTAAAATGATAAAATGATTTGATAAAAAAACACAAGCTGTCCACACGAAAAAGAAAAATAAAAAAAACCAAGTCTGAACCATTCTCGAATCCACTCGAACACACACAAAAATTTCATCAAAATCGGTCAAGCCAGTATAGGAGGAGTTTAATTACAAACACACGCACAGAAGATTTATATATATATATAAAGATATCTATTGATGTAAAACTTTAATAAATAATAATATCAGCCCTATATTAAACTGTCCCACTGCTGGGCACGAGCATCTTCTCAGGCGAGAAAGGTTAGGCCATAGTCACCGCAATGGCCCAGTACAGGTTGACAGTCTTCACAAATCTTCGAGAACATTATGGAGAACTCTTAGACATGCAGACTTCCTCACGATTTTTTAAAGTGAAATTTCTTTAGGCGCGTTGAGCAATTTTCGGGTGAACAAAAATCAAGGCACTCGCGTCATCGACACCGCACGCTTGTTACTTAGTTTTCACTTCTATCGGCAGTCCCCAAAGACTACCCCGCATGTTTGTTTTTCACCGTTAAAGCAAAGAATAATTAACCATTTTAATACGCACATAACTTCAAAATGTCAGAGATACATGCTTTGGAATCGAACTCGAGGCCACTGCTTGGAAGTCCGACGATTTTTCACTAGTCTAGTAAGGTTGTTTATTATTTTGCCAGAACCGGGCAACAAATCTCCCCAATCCATTCCATACTCCATACTGCTGCTAACAACTTCTTTGCAGAAAAACATAACTGTTTGTCCAATCCTAGCATCGAAGCTAAGACCTTTACAGCAGTCGCATTTACTACCGCTGCATCTTTGTAAGGCAAGACTCCAATTAACAAAAAAAGAGAAGATCTTCTTACCCGGCTCTGCAGCTTCTGTATAGGGAACCCCTCAAAGTAGAAGGTCTCGTTCCACCTTGGGTTGAGGGTACGTCTCTTGATCTTGGTCTCCAGGCGGTGCTTCTTATCAGGCAGTAAGGTCACGCGCACGTAAGGGTCTGAGGTACCGCTCAGGTCCTTAGCGGGGAGTTCCTTGCCCTGGAAAAGAAGGAAAGGTCAGTTTTCTTGGTATGTTTATGGACATATTAGTGTATTATTCATACTTAGTCTCACGCCTGTAAGTAGTACGTATGTGTGTTTGCACCTACTTTTCATTAGCTAGGTAGGCAGGAATATATTATATATTAGACTTTGCAAAATCAATTTGCAACGTGTAGGCTAGGCAAGTAACAATACTTTTGTCTGAATGAAAGGTGCCCTACGTCCTTTTCTGTACCACTGACAATGTGTATGCAAAATTTCATGATTATCGGTCGAGTAGTTAAGGCGTGAAAGCGTAACCGCCTCCCAGACGAATTCCGTCATAGAGGCCAATCTTAACAGAGACTGGCTTGCGCAGGAGATATTTTTCAAGTGAAAACTTCTTTAGGCGCGTTAAGCACTTTTTGGGTGAACAATAATCATGGAACTGACGTCATCGTCACTGAACGCTTTCCATGAGCTATATGTATACTGTGTATATATGTGTACTTTTTGGGTGAACAAAAAGCGTGAAACTCGCGTCATCGTCACCACACGCTAGTTACTTAGTTTTCACTTCTATCGGCAGTCCGCAAAGACTGCCCCACATGTTTTTTTCTTTAAGTTTACTAGCAGTTTGTGTTTCAAATTACTAGTATTCTTGTTAACTCCTCCAGCTAAGCTAGAAGGCTTGTATTAGGAGTGGGTTCACGTCAGTAGTCCAATGGGTAGGATTCGAACCCGCGACCTCTCGATCGCAAGTCCAATGCTTTATCCATTGGGCTACCGTCGCTTCCGATATTACAGTGCACAAGTGTGTGCGCAAACACAAGTGCATTTAGCTGTTCCCTAACTCTCATGACCCGATGGGATGGTAATCCGACACGAACGGACAGAGATTAGGCGCAGGACCAACGGCTTTACGTGCTTTACGCCAACATCCTACTCCGGGCTGGTATTGACATTTCTTACCCAATAACTATTTGTTGGTTCGATCTGGCAATCAAATTCAAGACCTCACGCAAAACAGTCCCATTGAAAACTTCACCACCAACTCCACAAAACAGTACATTATATTGTTCTATCAGATTGCTTTATAACATACAAAGTTTCGACATCCAAAGTCGTTATCTCACATAGATGTACAGATAATACAGTATACTTTACAAATATAACTTTGTCACAAACACAAAAGATTCCTTCACAAAGTTTGCAAAAACAATTATCACAGGCATTCGTGATAATACAATACAAAACGTATTATCGCTGTTTGTTTTATGTATTAGTATGTATATGATGTATATATTATTTATATAATAATGAAAAATTGAGGAAAATATTTGTTTAAGTATAATACAAGGTTTTGCCCACGAATTTGTCTGTGTTAGTTGTTAAGAGGAAATACCGACGTCAAAACTTTTGAAATAAATAGTTTTGGACATTGCTGTCACCCTGGGCTCGATATATCAATGTGCAATAGAGATAATGGTGCCAATTCTGTTGTCACAAAATTCTCTTATCTTAGCTAAAAATCTCTAAAATTTAGTTTAGTCCTATCACTTTTAGCGATTTCAGAATACAAAATGTCGTTTGACAGGACTAATTTAGATTTTTAGCTAAGATAAGAGAATTTTGTGACAACAGAATTGGAACTATTATATATTATATTGACTGCATGAATGGCGTAGGGATTTAAGTGATCGCCTTGTCGCTGCAATTGCACCGAGTGTTATGGGTTCGAATCCCGCACGAGACAAAACTTTGTGTGATCCACAAATGGTTGTTCCGAGTCTGCGTGTTCTTTGTGTCTGTTGTTTGAATTTTTGTAAAGTAGCCTTCCACACAGGCGGTATCCATAGTGCGAATGAAATTTTTTTAACAAAGATGTTTGTTTGGTTTAAAAATTACTTTTATTATAACTAATATACTGTGCCTGACAGGGTCCACAATTGATACATAGCTTTAGGTGTTTCATTTATATTATATATTACATTAAGGAGCGCAATAAAAAATTTAATTTGAATCCAGGATAGGCAAAATGTTATTGGGTTTTTCTAATATGAAAATCTTAGAAGCAGCTGCGGCTGTTAGTTCTCTATGGACGGTCGTAAGACGTCTTATTTGTAATTTAATACACGTCAAGCGAAATAAGGTTGTGACATGAGTAGATATTATAATAATAATATGAGCGCTGTATATAAACTGTCTTAATTCTGGGTATGGGCCTCTTCTGAGTGTGAGAAGGGTTAGGCCATAGTCCACCACGCTGGCCTACAGCTGGTTGTCAGACTTCACATATCTTCGAGAACGTTATGGAGAGCTCTCAGACATGCAGGTTTTCCTTCACCGTTAAAACGAGCGATAATTAATTATTTAATACGCACAAACTACACTAACTTTGAAAAGTCAGAGATGCGCGCCTTGGGATCGAACTCGAGACCTCTGCGTGGCAGTCCAGCGGTTTCCTACTAGGCTATCGCAGCTTTAGTATTAAATAATTAAATTTATAACCTAGCGGTGCGTGCCGTGCTTAGTCTGTATCTAAAAATCTAGCGGAATATCATATAAACAGTCATAATTATGTTTATGTATATTAGCGGTCGTCTACTGGTCAAAATTCGACCAAAATTCCTAAGCTTGCTACTTTGTCTTCTGTTTTTCTCTATTACATATAAATAAGGTATAGGTAACCATAGTTACAAATAATTGTACGACGTCAGACGAACAAGTCGAAATACTACGAACGCGATTCAACTACGTGTGTCATATGCATGGTTGTGTGCGTGTAGTGTTTTTTCATTAATTTAATGTATTTCTAATGCATATTTTATAAAAATATTAGGATTCGCCACTCCTTCTCCATATAAACTTTAACTGTGCCAAATTTCATACCCCTCCGTCTGCGCAATTTTCGTAAAAAGGGGCACAAAGTTTTTGCTTCACGTATTAATATATAGATAAATAAATAGCTACCTATATAATATATATGTCTTTCTTAATATTCGTCTTCTAGGCGGCGTATGAGATGAAACGTGCACCAAATCAGTTCACAATTCAGGCCTAAGTATATCTCAAAACGTCATCCAAATTACTTCAGTCAATATGGACATTATATATACTAATAGCATCTATATATAAACGTATAGTCAAACACTAAACGTATAAACAAACAAAGCCGAAGTCTGTTTACGACTATTACGATCGTCTTATAATCTGCCTCGGTGGCTCAACGGTAATAAATGCGACTACCATGCATGAGGTCTCAGGTTCGGGACGACAAAAATTTCATTGGGTCTAGCTGTCATGATATTCTTGATAGTAGCCTAAAGTTTGAAAATTGGCGGTGATGCACATCCTCGTGCATCGGTAAGCAGGTAAAGCTGTTGGTCCTGTACCTGATTTCTCTTAGGTCATGATGGGTTGCCATCCCATCGGATTATGAGAGTGAGAGAATAGAGAGTGCACTTGTGTTTGAGGACATACTTGTGCACTATATTATCTCTGGCATAGATGGCCAGTCTGGCAATTTGGAAATCTTCTTACTAATATTATAAACATGAAAGTTTGTTTAGATATTTGGATCTTTGTCGCTTAATCAAGCGTAAATTGCTGAATGGATTTGAATGAAAACGTTGCTGGGGGTTTCACGTGAACATAGCCGTGGGTAAAAGTTAGCTAGCTATTAAAGAATCACGTAAACTTACTGCCAAATGCATTTGGATGAAAACGTTGCAGAGGGTTACATGTGAACAGAGTTGCGGGGAAAAGTTAACTAGCTAGGAAGCGCGCATACCCGTGGGTGAAAGTTAGCTAACTAGTTTAGAATAAAAACTAGTACTAATATAGTTCTATATGTTTAATCACGTTTAGGTTTCCATCGTAAGTCGAGTTTAGGATAAATCGCCTAACTCGAAAAACTTTCGCCTAAGCCTATCAAACTGAACTATAGTAAGCTCACAGTAATTAGTAAGTTTGATGAGTTCAGAGAGTTCAAACTCGGATTTAGTTTTTAACACATAGTTTAGTTAAAAGGGTACAGATATGTGTGGTTATACTAGTCACTGGCCATGGCTTTGCCTGCGTAAATCACATCAGAAAAATAAATAATAATAATAATTTATTGCCATACCAAATTAGATATATTAGGATAAAAACTGTTGATTTAGGAGTTGGTCTATATGTGTGCCAATTTGTGACCAACTTCAAAAAGAGGAGAAGATTCAGTTCGACTTTATTTTCCCTTTTTTAAGTTTGTTACTTTAGAACTTCGTACGGCTACACATCAAGTTAGACACCCTATATACGCATAACTACGCTACATACAAAATAGAGAATTGTTGGAAAGGGACAGTGCATAGTGGTCCCGATATAATTGTAAGGATAGAGCGTAACAAAAATATAACGCACTCTCTCGCACGATTCGCAGCGTTCAACTTCTAATAGTTCAAAGTCCAAACAGTCTAGGTTGATGCGTCGCTGTTTGTACTTCAACATATATTTTTGTCGGAATGGAGACATTTTAAAAAAGTCCCGTTTTAGTTTTATGTTCATTGGACCACCATCATCAGGAATCTCTTTATTACTTATACTAAGTTTCCTCATCATCGATGAACTAACCATTATCTAAGGTTAGTCATGCCATCAGCATTAGTTTCTTATCGCGTATTGGGTTACCTATCTGGCTCTTAACCTAAGTAAACGTTACTGAAAATTTTAATAATAACTTTAGGAGGAATCCATTAAGAGCTTAGTAAAGACAAAGAAGAAAAAAGTATTACACTACTTTCTCCTTTTAGTTTTTTGAATTCTGTTTATTTTTTTATTAAAGGTTATCAGGTATCCAAACAAGATCGATAGTTTAGGTGTAATTGAGTAACAAACATCCAAACAAACTTTAGTTTTTATATAATATTATAATAATTTTAATTCGATAGCCTAGTGGGAAACCGTTGGACTGTCACGCAGAGGTCTGATTTTTCGAAGTTATATGCGTATTAAATCATTAATTATCGCTTGCTTTAACGGTGAAGGAAAACATCGTGAGGAAACCTGCATGTCTGAGAGTCTCCATAATGTTCTCGAAAGATATGTGAAGTTTTCCAACCCGCACTAGGCCAGCGTGGTGGACTATGGCCTAACCCTCCTCACACTGAGAGGAGGCCCGTGCCTAGCAGTGGGGCAGTTTAATACAGGGCTGATATTTATTATATTGTATTTTCTCTGTAAGTCATTGTAAGTCTATCGAGAAAATAAATGTCTTAAACCGTATTTTGCGGTAGTACTGGGTAAAAGCAAAGAAGCCTAGAGAGAAAACTGGACTGCCTCGCATAGATCTTGAATTGCATCCCAAGACACGTACTTCTAACTTTGAGGTGTTATGTGCCCTTTTAGTAAGAAGACTACGAACAAATCCTTTGTTGTGCCGAGGTTTACAAATATTCAGACAACGGACGCAAAGAATACCCATCTTATCTTATCTTATCTTGTGTAGGGGCCAGTCAGTACAGACTGGTGACACTTCGACCCAGTGGGATCTTTTGTGTCGACTTCCCCAATACCGACTGCCATAGATGTTCATGGCAGCCGGGACCGACGGCTTATCGTGCTCTTCGAAGCACGGAGCAGGCGATAATTGTCAATCAATACGCACATAATTTCGAAAAGTCATATAACTTTCGAAAGTCAGAGGTGCGCGACGTGGGTTCAAAATCGAGACCCTCTGCATTGCAATCTGTTGGTCTCCCCACTAAGCTATCGCTGCTCTAAGAATACCCATACTCGGATCAACTATTTGTAGACCGCACATTTTTTTGTCCCCTGTGGGAATCGAACCCACAATACTCAGCGCAGTGGCAGTGACGAGGCGATTACTTAAGCCATTACGCCATCCATGCAGTCATCATCGTCATCGCCATAAGCGCTATCTCTGATCTATAGATTTCAAAATGAACATTATATTTATCTAACAGAAAACGGAATTACACTTGCATGACCCAAGTATCGAACGCAGCACCCCATGATAGTACACAAACTCAACTTTATATCAAGAGACCAACGCAGCCAAACATTACACGCTTAAATTGTGTCTAAAATTTGATAGACATTTGTTTCAAACGCTGGCAACACCAGCTTGTTACGTCACTCCTGTTGAAATGACATGCTTCTGTCATTTCAAACGCTCAGTTTGAGTTAGGCTCTGACGCAGTAGGAATGACACTTGAGTTGAGGTGGTGAGGCTTCCTTTTATATGTATTTAAATGGTTTTATTATATACAACACAAATTCATTTCAATTGACATTGAAATAATATAAGTAAATTCCTCCAGACCAAATTTCGGTCACGACGTTCAATCTTTCCAGAGACTGGCCTTTGCGAAGGAGATATTAAAGTGCACAAGTGTGAGCACAATATCTATTCCCTAACTTTCATAATCCGATAGGATGGCAATCCGAGACGGCGCGAGTGAGATTGTGCTCAGGACCAACAGCTTTACATGCTTTCCGAGGCATGGAAGTTTTTTACACGTGTTTTTTGACATAAGCTTTTTGTTGCTTGATTCGGGTTTCGAGCCCGGGTTCTCATGCATAGCGATCGCATTATCTACGTATAAAGTATAAAAGTTAATCACCCAAATAATATATATATACAGGATGACCGGTAATTAATGGATAACCTTGAAATGTTGTATAGTAGAACGGAAGGCCGTTTAAAAAAAATTTAAAAAACAAAGATCATATATTAAAAAGTGCAAGCTATATTAGCATAGTATACTTTTGAATGTCTATCTATTAGCATAATTAGTGTTTAATAATAAAACAACAAAAACCGATGGATTTCATTCATTTGTGTTCGTAGTATACAAGAAAGTTACACATGGTAATTAAAAAAAATACACATATCTCAGGTAGTAGTTAGGATAGATTTTTTCATATTTTTTCTGAACGGCTATCAGTTCCACTATAAGACATTTCCAGGTTATCCATTAATTACTGGACAGCGTGTATATATATTTACTAGTACCATTAAAACGATTTCGAATTTTGTTCTTATAATTTAGTCTGCTTCGTAGCAGTAAGTTATTTTAAGCCAACGTATATGCTGACAGATTGATCCGATAAGCCTATCAGCTGCAGGCATAAAAATGGACCTAATATAAATTTAGCGAGTATGCATATGATGTTAACCAACACATTTACTGTTAATAGTTTAGCCGAGCTGAAATAATGTTAGTCTGGCTATGAGATCATCTTATATATAAAATTCTCGTGACACAATGTTAGTTACCATACTCCTCCGAAATGGCTAGACCGATTTTTATGAAATTTTATTTGCATATTTAGTAGGTCTGAGAATCGGCTACTATCTATTTTTCATACCCCTTAGTGATAAGGGTTGTCCACCCCTAACATTTTTTTAATCTTTTGGTCAAATCATTTTTTTATGGTAAAACAACATTTGCCGGGTCAGCTAGTGTACTATAAAATTAAGTATTTATTGACAGTTTATATAATACTGTCCACTCGAAAATTAAACCGATCAGTAAGATAACCTGTAGGTATCTATACTAATTTATTAAGAGGAAAGATTTGATTTATTAAATTGTTTGTTTCTTTGTTAGGATTTAACTCAAAAACTACTCAACCGATATAAAAAAATATTCTACCATTAGAAAGCTATATAATCACCGAGTAATATACTTTTAGGAGAGCGAAGCCGCGGGCAAAAGCTAGTATATTGAAAAACTTCGACTTTCGTATGTTTGTGACTATAAAGGAGTGCGCCCAGTGTAGTGCGCGCTAGGAACGTATCAGACACGAAAAGCAACACGATACGCCCTGCTATAGGAACTGCTGGTCGGTGACGGAACGGTCTAGTGGGCATAGTCTTATACATTTCCTTCGAAATATATTTTTTTGCCTGACACGTTCCTAGCACGGTCATGGTATGAGACGGGGTAGTAGGCAGACTCCTTAAATCTCGAAAAGCGGGTGGGTTGAGTTGTTTATGCAAAACGTTGCATTTCTATATAACAATGCTTACATATACATTCTATGTCAAAACTCACACGTGAACAGCAAGTATTCCCCAAATCTTTAACTTAATACTATTAATGCAAATGTGAGTTTGTTTGATACGCTTACGCCTTAACTACTCGGCGGATCATCATGAAATTTCGCATACACTTTGTCAGGGGTAGAGAAAAGGACATAGGTTACCTTCCATCTAGAAAAAAGTACTGTTCCCAAGGGACGGCTAGTATTTAGTATTAGACTGAGTTACAGCCAAGTGTGGTCTGGTTATTTAGTTAATCGGACCATCGGACGACCAGACAAACAGACCAGCGCCATAAGTACCTACATGGTGGATATACCACATTAACGCACAAAGCGCTTTGCTTCCACTTTTAAAATGCGTACCATAAAGGATTATATAATATATAATAATATAATACAGTGTGTCCCGTCATGAACTAGCGATATTGTAAGTACCGATAAAACAACTATTTTAATACACAAATAAACTACAAAATCAAGTCCAAACTACTTATCAGCTATGTGGCAGCCATATTGTTTTTTTTATTGAAATATTTTCTACGTGGACACAAAAACCATCATATCTCTCAAAATTTAGGTCATACTGGAATAAAAATAGTCTTATTCGAAGGGTAATACTATTGTCTATTATTTACAACTTGATCGAAGAGTTATCACTATCAAATCTTTGAAAAAAAACCAAATTCCATCTAAAATATTTGAAAAAACTGACACGAATAAACAAATCAATGCACATTATTGCAAAAATAGCCCCGATGACCCATTTTGTTTTTCTGCGAGATTGACAGGGTATAATCTAAGCTACGATACAACATTCAATTTACAGCTGTATGACTGGTTTAGAAGTTATTGTTGTTTGAACATAGCCTATGCGCAAGCACAAAAGCCGTCAAAAGCTCATTGTAAAGATCTTATCTGGCGCTAACTGCGTTCCATGCGAGATCAGGCCAGAAATACTGCTCGCTAATATTGTGAGTAAGCGAGGTGGAAAATACAGATCCCTTACTTGGAAAAAATCCCATAGTTTTAAGGATTTTTAGTTAGTTTAGTTGTCCCTCGCCCTGTGTTGTGATCACTACTTTCACATACTGCTCTGCTGTTTAAGTGTTTACGTGCTCTGTATTACTGTTAATTATTATTGTTAACAGTGTGATACTAACATGGAAAATCGTCAATATTCGTCCCATGATATTGCCGACATACATTTCGTGTATGGTTTTTGCAAAAGTGCAAATCGAGCTGTACAAGAATATCGACGGAGATACCCTAAACGGCCTACCCCGAGCCGCCAAACTTTATCGAGGTGCACTCAAGGTTAGCGGATAGAGGAATCCAAAGGTCTGTTAATGAACGCGCTCGTATAATAACGCCCGAAGATGAAGAGGAAGTGCTTAGACTGATAGCCAATGATCCCAGACTAAGTGTCAGACGCATTGCTGTGCAACTACAGCTATCTAAGTCGAGTGTATGGAGAATTTTGAAACGGGATTACACCCATTTCATTTTCGCCGAGTCCAAGACATAATCGGAGTAGACTATGCATCCAGATCCGTGTTTTGTTCGTGGCTCAATAGAAGGACAAGACATGATCCTGATTTTCTGAAAAAGATACTGTGGACTGATGACGCTAAATTCACTAGAGCTGGCATCACAAATCACCGAAATGATCATCTCTGGAGCTCTGCGAACCCAAAGGCAGTGCGCCAAAGTTCATTTTAACATGAGTTTTCGGTGCATGTATGGGCGGGCATAATCAACGATCGTTTGATTGGGCCCTTGGAATTGCCTCCTACATTGAACGGCGCTAGATTCCTGGAGTTCCTGGAAACCCAATTTGCTGATAGTCTCTTGGAATTACCTCTGGCATATCGTCAGCAAATGTGGATCCAGCTGGATGGTGCACCCGCCCACTATTCTCTAGCAGTAAGAAATGATTTAAATACAAATCATTCGCCGTGGATTGGTCGCAGCGGTGTAGTAGCTTGGCCACCCCACTCACCCGATTTAACACCATTAGATTATTTTTGTGGGGTCATATGAAGCAAAAGGTGTACGCTACAGTTCCCAACTCAAGAGAACAACTCGTCGAGAAAATCATGGTAGTTGGCGAAGAAATCGGAGCTGATTTCGACATGATTAGGCGCGCATCAGGCCAGGTGGCACAGAGAGCTGTAGCTTGCCTACAAACCGGAGGTGGCCACTTTGAACAATTAATGTGATGTGCGTTATTGTAATGTAAAACCTTTACACAAATAAATGTTAATGAGAATTTTGTGTTTTATTGATTTTCCTGTTTAAGATTCTGACCATGGTGCTTGCGCATAGGCTATGTTCAAACAACAATAACTTCTAAACCAATAGTCATACAGCTGTAAATTGAATGTTGTATCGTAGCTTAGATTATACCCTGTCAATCTCGCAGAAAAACAAAATGGGTCATCGGGGTTATTTTTGCAATAATGTACATTGATTTGTTTATTCGTGTCAGCTTTTTCAAATATTTTAGATGGAATTTGGTTTTTTTTCAAAGATTTGATAGTGACAACTCTTCGATCAAGTTGTAAATGATAGACAATAGTATTGCCCTTCGAATAAGACTATTTTTATTCCAGTATGACCTAAATTTTGAGAGATATGATGGTTTTTGTGTCCACGTAGAAAATATTTCAATAAAAAAAACAATATGGCTGCCACATAGCTGATAAGTAGTTTGGACTTGATTTTGTAGTTTATTTGTGTATTAAAATAGTTGTTTTATCGGTACTTACAATATCGCTAGTTCATGACGGGACACACTGTATAATATTCTATCACATACACACAACACCATCTAACCCAAACTAAGCAGAGCTTGTACTATGGGTACTAGACAATGGATAAACATACATATATACTTTTTATTTTTGTAAATACGTACATATTATACATAGAAACACCCAGACCAAGACAAACATCCATGTTCATGCACACAAATGTTTGAATTGTGCGGGAATCGAACCCGCGACCTCAGGCGTGGCAGTCGGTTACACTGACCACTACGCCATCGAGGCCGACTTGGAACTCACTATTTAAGTCTGTTTCCCGATGAGTAAAATTAGGGTGTCTTCAAGTCGCGAGTGAATAAGTGTCTTCTACGCACACGTGCTCCATCATCGACTGCATCGTCACTTAACAAAAGATGAGATCGCGGTTATTAAGAACTAAAAAAATATAACTTGACGTACCTGGATAATCCTCAGGATCAAAGTAGTGTTCTGGAAGTCATACTCCAAGGAGAAGTGGATTTGGCCAACGTTCTCTGACGGCTCCGTGTTGTCGATGTACATGTCAACCAGCGATATGGAGCGATTCTGAAGGAACGCCATCTGTTAGCCAAAACCAGTACTTAAAGCATTTGGAGGTCAAACGCCGTTCCGAAGCAGAAATTTCGAGGCAAATTTTTGGTAAAATATTCTGTTGGTAGTAGAAATAGTGTTGTTAGTATTTTAATAACACTATTTATTATATCAACGACAGCAATTTATTTTCTGAATAATTATTATATGATAATATTTTTTTACCAAATTTTTGCTGTTTTTAATATATCGTGCGTAGTGAATTGTTGTGTTTTATATGCAAATCTTATGATATTGCACCATTTTGTATAAAATATAATTACGAAACGTATGATTTATAATATTTTACTGTCATTTTTATCAATTGTACTTGTAAAATATTCTTTATGACAAAAATCAAAATAAATCATACCTTTGTGAGAAATTTGTAAAAAGTACCACACAAAATCAATGGGGGGTTTTTGCATGCAGTGGGGTGAGGTTAGCGTATACACATCAGGGGGTAGGGGGTTCAATTCCTAAAGTATCTAAATTCTGTATATACAAATTTGTGCTTCGAATATTTGGACAAAAGTTTAAGTATTTTCTATTTTCTGTTTGTATTGAAATCACTAATGTTTTTTTGAAAATAGGCTTCGAAACGGATAAATGTAAAAATGTAATACAATATTATATTTCTGTAATATAAGCAATGAAATATAAAGCTAATCTAGTCTATTTATTTCTAAATCTACAATTATTATTTTGAAAAATATTACAGTAATAATAACAGCTGAGTAAGAAAGTTTTATTTAAACTACAGCATTATTTTATTTAACATTATTATTTATTGAAAATCTGCGAGAATATTATGTGAGATATATGATATTTTTTATAATTTAATTTGATTTTATTAATTGCCGATATTCTGACACAATCTTAATATCTATGAAATTAAGTTTTAAAATTAATTTGAGCCTTAAATTAGTCAGCGATATAAGTACTTAACATTAAAGAAAACTATAATACTACTATTTAATTTCTTAATTTTCATACGGTTTGGGAATTAATAAACTTTTTCTTTAAGTGTTACTGCTGTAAACAAATCAGAATGATTACGTTAAATATTCAAAATATATAATTAAATATAATTCAAAATGTTGCAAATCTTTATCTTTATAAATTTCATATCAATTTATGTCGCTGACTGTACTTTTACGGTTATTATTGCGGTTTATTTTGTTAATTGCAGAAAAATCGTTGCCAACAAAATAATCAGCAATAAATTGCGTAAAATATTGTATCTTAGAAACTTTTATCTCACATTATATTTCAAGAATAGCTATATTTTTAGATTTCTAATATAATAATATTCGGAAATAGGTTATTGCCAGTGCTAAGCTAAACTAATTCCTATTTACTACATCACTAGGTCTAAATTATATAATCGTGAAAACCGTGAGATTTAAATATTAAATCTTTATTTAAATTACGAAAAGTGAGATTTATTTATAAAAAAAAACAAATACTACTCCAGTCTTCGTGTAGTATTTAAAAAATAAAGATTTATTTAATATTTTTGATAAATTTAGCTATTAAAATATTTTTACAAAGCTATATTTTTCAAATTTGCGTTGCTATTTAAAAACCAAATAAGCTTTTCAGCATAGCCAAGCGGGCTCACTGAAAAGCCCGAAGCATTAATTAAAAGAAAAAAAAAGCGAAACGTCAAGCGTTCGCCGCCATTTTCGTAAGATTCTCTATTTTTTCATATACAACCTCTTCTACCTACCATGTTTGAAGGAGAAAGCATGGAAAGAGAATTCATAGTTTAGAAAATACACCACCGAAAAAAAAAAGACAACGGAAAAAGGAGCACAGTTAAAAAAAGGACAGTCCGGAAACACTTTTAAAAAGAACACTTGGAAAGAACACTTTTTGAAAATTGCACAGTTCTAAAATAGAGATGTACTGTCATGCTGTTTCTAGATGTGACTGAATAGAGTCGTGATCGATGTGTTGTTTGATCATGAGTGACGTTATTGTGTTTATCTGACGTGATATCTCAATTTAAGTAAGAATAGATTTGATGTACAGGTTGATCTTGTAATTTAGTAATAGAAATAGATTTTCTATAGATTGTATTCACCTTTTTATCGACAACTAGGTATAGAATTTTTAGTAGCTTAACTATCTATTTTAACTTCTCATTAAGTTCTATTTTAATTATTATATACCGTTGTATTACGTCTACGTGAATGTTATCTGTACATTGACGACGATTTTCCCGACATTTCAACTGGTCTCGAGTAGCCACGGTCACGAAACGAAACGTCGGGAAAAGTGTAAAATGTTCCAAATTGGTAATTAGTTACATAAATCGTTTAGTTTTAATAAATAACGTTATTTATAAAAGATAGATACTATTTTGGTGATCCTGGATCGCTGATAAAATAATGATTTACAAAAATAGCTTTATTATTCATCGGTTCATATAACTGCGCTTCTGTCGCGTATAGGTGACGCAAGAGCATTTACGCAAAATGCAAGAGACAAGGTCGCGACAAAGCAAGTAACGTAACGCGTGTGTAACATTGTTGCGGCGTCTGCGCTGCACATGCGTTTATCGAACGTTTACGCTAGAGAAACGCTAATGTGAAAAGGCTTTTATAGATTAGTGTTCTCTAAGAATTATTTTCTATATTTATATATAATACCCATGTGTATTTAAGTTTACACTTAGGTCATCATTTTAAATCCTAACTATAATATTATAAATACGAATGTTAGTTTGTTTGTCCCTATCACGCCACATACACATTGTCAGGGGTACAGAAAAGGATATAGTATAACTTTTATCCAAAAAAATACTGTTTCCAAAAAATTTTGTCTATAAATATATATTCCATATATTTATTGACAAAATTTATATTAACGTCAGCGAAGCCGCGTAAATCTAGTATAGTATAAGACCTGTTAATTGACGTAATCTACACTAATATTATAAATAGGAAAGATTTGTATTTTTGTTTTTATTGAATATACTCAAAAACAACTGAACGGATTTTAAGAATTCATTCATCATTAAAAAGCTAATTTGTTCAGAATTAACGTAAGCTATATTACATCACGCTATCAGCCACGGGAGCGTAGCAGTATTCATAAACGTGGGTGAAGTCACGGGAGACAGCTACTAATATATTATGACTATTAAAATCTAAAATACAGTATTATATACTTAATGATATAAGGCTATTCAGATGAATAAAAAAATACGCTTCGAATATACGTCCTCCTCTTTTTATGTCTAAATTTAATTTAGTTATGAAAACGTAAATTCTTAAAAATCTGTAATCTCTTCTCCTCAAAGAAATAGATATATAGGTAAGGTTTCACCCTCATCAATTTTCTTCATTTTGTGATACAATATCTTGTCAATAAATGATGGCTAAGACGCAGGTGCTACCCGAACATAAGAGGAAAATCTTCATCGGAACTTTAATTAAATAACTAAATTCTGTAGAATAACTTCCTTACCGGACGATGTTAGGGATGTTATATCATTTTATTATTAACTAGCTTAGCCCGCGTCTTTGGATGCGTGGAATTTGGAAGTAGGTACTAATCTTTATTTTCTTTCTTTGTATAAAGAAGTTGATTTACACACATAATACTCGAATTTTAGACGTTGTATTAGGATGAAACATGCATCAGATTTTAAGTTAGACCGCCAGCAATCAAAAGCAAATCTGAGTAGTAGAGCCTCGCTGTTTTCAGCATAAATTGGCCGGCTCGACCGGGGAAGGACTACCCTCTCACAGAATATCGACGTGAAATAGCAGTATTCCTGCTTTCCTGCTTTTGTGTTTCATTCGGTGAGTGAGAGTTCCAGAGGCCCAATTACCCTCTGCCCCCCTTCCCGCTCCTTCTCCTTCCCACTTCCTTTCCTAAGAGGGCTGGCAACGCGCAAGTGATGCCCCTGGTGTTGCATGCGTCCATAGGCTACGATGACCACTTACCATCAGGTGGGCCGTATGCTTGTTTGCCAACTTAGTTGTATAAAAAGAAAAACAAAACTTTATAGACAACATTTAAGGTAGTGCTGTAATTTCTGAATGATGCGCGTACAAACAAACAGAAACACAGACAATTTAAAAAAAAATAATTATTTAGTTTCTATAACTTTTATAAAAACCTGATATATTTTTTCTTGAATATCTCCTATGTACAGGCACCAACCGGTTACAATTTTATTATATGGTATGAACGAGATTGGATTGGTAAGCTTACCTGGTAATTTACGGAGAATAATAGAATATTAGCCTTGTACATGAATAGTCCCACTGTTGGGCACGGGTGTCTTCTCAGTATGAGATAAGTTAGACCATAACATACTATGCTGGTCCAGGACCGTTAGCAGATTTGCATAACAAAGATCATTATAAAAAACTTACAGACATGCAAGTTTCTGCCCGATGTGTCCCCTTTACCGTTAAAGATTATATACATTGATTGTCGGCCTCGATGGCGTAGTGGTTAGTATAACCGACTGCCACGTCTGAGGTCGCGGGTTTGATTCCCGTACAAGTCAAACATTTGTGTGCATGAACATGGATATTTGTCTTGGTCTGGATGTTTCTATGTAGAATATGTATGTATATACAAAAAAAAAGTATATATGTGTGTTTATCCATTATCTAGTACCCATAGTACAAGCTCTGCTTAGTTTGAGCTAGACGGTGTTTTGTGTATGCAGTAGAATATTATTATTATTTTATAGATACATATATAACTTCGAAATTATATTGGTGCGTGCCGTGGGATCGAACTAAATACCTTTTGTTTAGTTAGGTTATCGCTGATCAATGATCATATAAGATATCAGGACAAAAAAGCATAAATCAAAATACGATAAGGGCACAGCGGGCAGCATAGGTCGCCACATTCGTCGCTGGGTTCGAATCCTACATGAAACAATCAGTTGTACGATCCGCAAATGATTCTTAGTGTGTTTACTTTGTCTTCAGTAATTGTATCTCTGTAAAGTCCCCGGGACATAATGCTTGTTACCTAATGTATTCCAACAAAATTAAAAAAATAAAGTCATCATTCATTCCTAAATATAGCTGTCCAAATATAGATATACTAGATTTTGCCTACGACTTCCCTCGCGTAGGTTAGGTAAGGATGGGTTGTCCTTCTGCGAGGCTATTATCTCGCAGAAGGAGGCGGCGGAGCGGGGGCGTGAGGAAGATCCTTACGCCCCGGACATCCGCCGTTGGAGGAGGGGGCGCAGTAGACGCGCTTATGTCGCTCTCCTGCCCCCCACCTAAGGGTTCTGGGTGGCAAGGCCTCAGGGGACCCTGCCACCCGTGAGTTAAGAACCCATAGAGGGCGCGCGCGGTGTTCCCGCGCGCCTTCTAACGTCGAAAGGGGTGAGCAGTGAATTGCTCTCCCCTGGGGACGAGAGGAGTTCGGGTCCGATTGACCCGGCCGGCACCCACACGGGGAGGCCTGCTATGGATGAATCTTTTCAGACTCCCAACTGGCCCCCCCCATTGGGCGAGAGAGGGAACACCCCAGGTTTTTTTAGTGGGTATACCAGCACTCGGCTGGTGAGTCCCACACGCCCCGCCGGTGCCGTCCCCTAGCCGGCGGGTAGTGCATCAAGCATTTTTTCCCGGGTATCAAAAAAAAAAGTAAAGATAGGTTAGATACAGTACTTTTTCTGGATGAAACGTATAACGTAACCTTTATATGATTTCCTGTATCCCTGACAACGTGTATGCGAAATTTCATAATGATCGGTCCAGTAATTAAGGCATGAAAGCGTAACAAAGAAATTCAAATTCATAGTATAGTAGTGGTATTAGTGATTAGTGAAGATTTGAGGGTATTCCTAACAAAATTAAAAGGATAAAGTCAGCATATATTCCTAAATATAGCTGGCCAAATATAAATATGTAACCTAACCCTAATGAACAAAACAGTCTTAATAAAACTCCAAAATGTTATATATACATACATACATACATATATTCACGACTGTTTCCCAGAGGGGTAGGCAGAGACTACGGATTTCCATTTGCTACGATCCTGACACATTTCTCTGGCTTCATTCACTTTCATAACATTCCTCATACACGTTCGCCGGTTAAAGGTGCTCAAAATGTTATAAAGAGATTTAATAAACAGATCTCTCTGTTGATACGAAAATATTTCTGCAAAAAACTTTTGAGTATAATTCCAACATAACTAGTTCCATAACTCGAGTGAAAGAGTAAAAGTTATACTCGAGTACTCGCGAGTAAAAAGTATTCGAGTATATATCTGCTGAAGGCTGTAGAAAGTATTACATAATTCAGTTTCAGAGGTTCTGCTTTAAAATCGAATCGTTTTATAAGATATGTCTAATTATGTTTGGTCAACGATGTAGCTCGCTTGTATATCGCAGGAGGGGTAGGCAGAGGTGTATTGCACTTGATTTTGGACGGCTATGTTTAGGTTTCAAATAATAAGGATCAGATATAGATACGCCCAAGAATTGTCTTGGGCGTATTTTTATAGACTTTGTGTTGGTACTGAAAAAATCCTTATATACTTGACAAAAAAACGCTTTTTTATTTATTGAATTGGTACTTACTGAACTAGACTGCTGAAGTCGTACTTTGGTAGGTATACAATTTTAAACCTGGAGTATAATTACACCCGTTTCCGGTAGTTAATGATTGAACAACTTTGAAGCTCTTCTAACTAATATAATAAATGTAAAGGACTTTCGCATAACGTGTATGCGAGATTTCATGACTATCGGTTGAATAATTAAGGCGTGAAAGTGTAAGAAACAAACATACTCACATTCGCATTTATAATATAAGTTAGAATTACAGCGATAACCTAGTGAGAAATCGAGCTCGATCCCAAGGTACACCTCTCTGACTATCCGAAGTCGCGCAGACGCTTTAATGGTGAAGGAAAACATCGTGAGGAAACCTGCATGTCTTCGAGTTCTCTATAATATTCTCGATGATATGTGAAGTCTGCCAATCCATTCTGGAGCAGCGTGGTAGAATATACCCTAACACTTTTCACACTAAGAGGCCCGTGTCCAACATTGAGACAGTTTATATACAGGGATTATATAATATATGTTCTATAAAAGAAAAGTCTGGCTTTGATCAAAGGTTTCCAGTGTTCCACCCTTACATTTTCGTTAAAATACTATCCTTAAATAAATAAAACGCTAAATTTCATTCAGTTGAAATTCTGTACTAAATATATTCAACAGTTTCAGAATTGAATGCAACTTAATTAAACTCCTGTATTCAGTTGCTAGCTATACCTAGATAACATAACCCAGGTACACCAATGTAAATACTCGCCTGGAGCATACCAAAATTCACATATTTGTACATGAACTAAGTTGTTTCATTATTTCAGTTACTTTCGGGAGGTTCATAATGTAGTTTTGGAACTGGTAGGGTTGTCAATTCTGTAGTGTTATATAATATTGTCTTATGTTTACGCGACTGTTATACATTGAAATTAAACACTTTATACGGATTTTATCGCGTTGTTTATTTTACTTTAAACACTGTTATTACATAATTTTGAAAACTCTAACACTAACTTTAAGCTAAATATTTTTTCTAATTAAAACTATTTGTATTTAAGTTTACACTTTGCCCCGACGTTTCGGTTGCTTTACAGCAGCCATGTTCACGGGGCAAAAGCAACCGGCTGTAAAAAAAAAAAGGCTGTAAAGCAACCGAAACGTCGGAGCAAAGTGTAAACTTAAATACAAATAGTTTTAATTAGAAAAATATATAGCTTAAATAGTAGTAAAATTCAATAATAGTAGTGTTAGAGTTTTCAAAATTATGTAATAACAGTGTTTAAAGTAAAATAAACAACGCGATAAAATCCGTATAAAGTGTTTAATTTCAATCTGTAGTGTTATCTTATTATTTTTACCACGTGTCTCGGTAGCACGTGAAGTCGTTAGTCGACTGAACTCTCTCCGGTTGTGTCGGATTACAGTTTCATAGGACTGTTAGAATGAGGGAATAGAGAGTCCATTTATTTTGTGCGTACACATTTATGCACTATATTAGCTCCTACGCAGATAAATACTCGCCGGCAATAATGTCCATCGTCCCAAAATTTACTTTGGAGGACTTCATTTATATGTGGTTATTTCACTACATATTATAAAACTAAGTCACTCGCAGCCTCTGTCTGTCTGTTAGCGATAAAATCAAAAACTACTAAACGAATTTTCATACGGTTTTCATTAATTGACAGATTGATTCATGAGGGATGTTAAGGTGTATAATTTATTTAAGTTTTGTACTACCAGTGCGAAGCCGGTTGTTAGTTATTAATAATAGTATAAATTCGAAAGTAACTCTGTCTGTCTTTCTGTAAACTACTCAACCGATTTAGATGAGGTACTGTAAAATCTGGGTAAGGACATAATCTACTTTTTATTGATTTAAGTACCACGCGGGCGGCGCCGTACGCAAAAGCTAGTTAGGTATATGTGTAAATGATCTATGCTCGGAATTTCCCAGCGGGTTCGAGCTAGTCTTCTTATAAAAACAACTTCCACACTAAGAATACATTCTGTGTCGCGTTGATCTTTACAACCATTTAAACAACAGCCACAAAGAACATTCGGATTCGGAACAACTATTTGTGGACCACAAAAATTGTCCCGAGTGGGGATCGAACCCACAACACTTATTGCAGTGGCGATGGCGACTACTTAAACCACTACGTCATCCATGCAGTCATAATATCATTTTTATATAATATGACGCACAGCGAGATATCCAACTGCGCTCAAGGTAAATAAAAGAAATAATTATGTTTACCATTCATTCTATTTACCGTCGGCCTCGATGGCGTAGTGGTTAGTGTAACCGACTGCCACGTCTGAGGTCGCGGGTTCGATTCCCGCACAAGTGAAACATTTGTGTGCATGAACATGGATGATGGATGTTTGTCTTGGTATGGGTGTTTCTATGTATAATAATATGTATGTACTTACAAAAAAAGTATATATGTATGTTTATCCATTGTCTAGTACCCATAGTACAAGCTCTGCTTAGTTTGGGCTAGATGGTGTTGTGTGTATGTGATAGAGTATTATTATTATTCTTTTTATATGACTGTATATCTGGCATGCTACATGTATGCACATTTGCAACTCTTGACTTCGATTCCCACTCATTGCACTACCGACGTGAACCCATTTGTAGTACAAGCATATATATTTTGTTTTTTTTTTTTTTTTTTTACCTGGGGGAATGCAATGACGCATATCCCTCCGCGGGGGGCGGGCGGAGGGATTATGTCGGACTCGCCGGGGTAAAAGAAAGATGGAATAATAGTAGTAAAGTACCTCCCGGAATACCGACTAAACCTACCACGGTGTTCCTCGACAAAACCACTATCGACGGGGCCGCGCGAATCGCTTTCGCATGCGGTCGCGACCCCGCTGAGGTTACGGCCCGCCGTATGAAACGGCAGGCCCCTACGCAATAAGACCTACCCAAGATAGGCACTTCTCAAAATAAAAGCCCTACTGTTGAACAGAGTTATTTGGAAATCCAAGGAAGATGCCTTTGCCCAGCAGTGGGACATAAAAAAAGGGTAAAAAAAGGGTAATTGAATACGTTTATTGAAGTGGCAACCCTAGCAAATGTGGTGGCAGCTGATAAAATATTTCAAGCAATTTTCGGTCTAGTGCACTCGACCTGGCTAATCTGTTCACACTCGGAGCTTGGTACAATACAATAGAGGATAAGCAGAGATAGGAATAAAATCTTTAACTACCATCAGCAGATAACTAAGGCCCGGTTACTAAATTAAGAAACAAGTCGGTTTAGCTACGGACAGTTAAATTTTGACTTATTTTCCATGACATGTGTCAAAATTGACTTTCACTGGTAAAACGACGCGTTTCCTGATATAGGAAAAAGGCCTGTAGCGACACTGCTGACGCATTAGTTTTTAACCTCCGACGCAAAAACGACGGGGTTATAAGTTTGACGTGTGTGTGTGTGTGTGTGTGCGTGTGTGTGTGTGTGCGTGTGTGCGTGCGTGTGAGTGTGTGTTTCTGTCTGTGGCATCGGAGCTCCCGAACGGATGATCCGATTTTAATTATGTTTTTATTGTTTGAAAGGTGAATTAGTCGGGAGTGTTCTTGGTTATGTTTGATGAAAATTGGTCCAATATGGCCGCAACTACAAAATGGCGGATTACATATTTGTTCACAACTACCTGAATATGAGTATTAAATGAAAGGGCTTGACTAGTAGAATACTATACACTATGCTAAATTTCAAATCCAGGATGGCCGCCACCACAAAATGGCGAATTACATTTTATTTTCACAACTTCTTCAATATGTGTATTAAATTAATTATGTGTCAGGGGTTTTTTAAATTTTAATTTTATACATATATAGTCAGGCGCAAGTATGCAGTAACGCCGAGCGTCAAGTCCAGTCTCGCAACTAGTCAATTAGGCCGTAGCTCATTATGTATTTATTTTACTCAATATGTATTTATGTAACACACACACACACACACACACACACACAAACACACACACATACACACACACACACACACACACACACACAAACACATTAGCTTAGTTAAAAACTTATTATAATCTGAAGCAGTTACTTATGTTAAACCACGGCATCATTACACTGTGTAACCTTTGTTATGGAAGAGGGGGGGATCCTAACCCTCCATGCCTAGATATAAGTACTTACATATGTATGTGATATCGAAATAAAACATTTTTTTTTAATTTTACTAGAGAATATAGGTAATATATACATACATATTTATCATACATACAGGCGTGAATTTATGTATGTATGTACATATTTATCGTCAAATCATTTCATTTGACCAACCGATCACAGTTCTGGTTTTCCCTAAATTGGTGACCACGACGTGCGTAGTGTCGCTACATGGTCTATAAGTCTTTTTACAGAATGAAGGATACGGGCACTGCTTTTAAAGAGCGAAATTACTAAGAGTTGTACCAAGATTTACTTAAGGTATAATATTTTAACATGCCGTTTTCCAAATATACACTTACATAAACGCCTGTAAATTTCTAAAAGTGGAGATATAGCTGATGTAATACCTATGTACATTTCACCAATTATGTTTTTGAGTACAAAGTTTTATACATCTGAGTTAATTGGTCTAGAGCGGACACTTCCTAACAGAATAAATAAGAATTAAAAAAAAGCGTGGGGTGCTTTCTGAGATATTTTGATAACCCACCCCACGCTTTTTTACATTAAAATTATTAAATTACTTTCTAATTTTTTTGATAAAGCGTGTTTCTTAGTTTTTTCAAACTATTAAATTTTAATATATATATATTTTTCTAAATTATTGTATTGTCATCATCCTCGATAAGTGTGCTAAATTTCAGATCAATCCGTCGATTGGAAAGGGGTGAAATTCACGTTCAAAGATTCCGTTACATAGATTCATTGATACATAGATTCATAGATACATTCCAAGCTAATAAAAGCGTGTTAAAAACAAAGGTACACGTCGCGAATTGAATACGTTACCTCTCGACCTACCGGCGAAACGTTATAAGCTACGGCACCAAAGAAACGACCCTCGAATCAATAATACTATGAGCTGTTTAATATTCATTAGAGCCTTGCCTGTCTGTTACAGTTTTTTTAATATATTAAGAGAAAGAATATAAAATAATTTTATCAAGAGAAAGGAAGAATTATGTGACTTGTCAAAGCACGCATAATTATTGATTAACCGATACTCTAATCTAGCACTGGTTTCGCTGTGTTGTAGCAACAATACACTGATATGCTGAATGTCAACCTACGTATCCTAATCTTTAACTAATATTATAAATGCGAATTTGAGTTTGTTTGATTGTTCTCTTTCACGTCTTAACTACTTGACCGATTGAGTCGTATGGTGGACCAGGACTGAACTCAATACCGTCATCACCAAGCTGCAGAGATTCCAGAGAATGGCATGCTCAGCAATAACAGGGTGTATGAGAACAACACCGACAGCCGCCCTCGAAGTCATCCTGGGGCTGGCCCCCTTAGACCTCTACATACAGCAAGAAGCGACTATACAATACAGCTGAAACACTAGGGCCTGTGGGGAACCACCAGGAGTCCTACATGCATCGATCTTAGAGCGAGCTACAGCTCACGAACCACTACTCGCCGCCCCGTGTGACAAGATCTCCAAACAACATCTATTTCAGAAAAACTACCATATACAACTCCATGAGGAACAGAGAGATCAATCGGGAATCAACGAGGTCCGAGTCTACACTGATGGTTCAAAAACCATACAGGGAACGGACGCTGCAGTTCACTCCCTGGATCTCAATATTAACATATCTATGACACTAGGCTCACACAGTTCTATTTTCCAATGCGAATGTGTGGCCATCACGGAGGCCGCTACCGCGATCGACAGGAGACGGATTGACGGCTACAGGATACGAATCCTCTCCGACAGCACAGCAATACTTAGAGCACTAGAGAGCAATAGCTGCAACTCCAGGCTCGTCTAAGAATGTCACCTTGCTCTTGAAAGAATTTCGAGGGAAAACATTGTGATTTTACAATGGATAAAGGGACACAGTGAATCACTGGGCAATGATGCTGCAGATGAGTTGGCTAGAAGAGGATCGGGAACCACCAGGGAAGTTCCACCCTCTTTCCTCCCTTTACCATTCTCACAACTAAGAACATGGATGCGGCTTCGTACTCAGAGCCAACACAACGAACGCTGGGCACGGACAACGGACTGCAGACAGTCGAGAGAAGCCCTACTGGCCATCTCACCATGTCTGACACACCGCCTGCTCAACCTTCAAAGATTGGACCTTCGGACCATCGTGGGGACCCTAACAGGACATTGCCCCCTGAACAAACATCTGTATAACATCGGAGCAACAGACAGACACTCTGTAGGGGATGTCTGACCGAAGAAGAATCTGCAGCACAACGTAAGGAAATCCTCAATAACCCGAGGTCACTCCGCGAAGCCTGCGAAGACCCCAGGAAACTTCTGTGCTTCTGGGCGGAGTTGGGCTGGCTATCTCTATAACCGGCCGACTCTCACGCATAATGGACCAACCTGGAGTTCAAATGCGGAAAAGGGAGTCCAGTAATATTACATTACATTACTACTTGACCGATCAGCATGAAATCTCGAATACACGTTGTCATGGGTACAGAAAAGGACATAGGGTATATTTTACCCAGATTCCAGAAAAAAGTACTGTTACTATCTTAACCTAACCTGTATTTACGCGAGCGATGTTGTGGACAAAATCTAGTCTGTTCTTTTTTTTTAAAGACTATTCTTGGTCTTGAAATAAATCCTGTGCCGCGGGTATCTTAAAATCTATTTATAGGTTATTGTTTTACTAGTTTTAATTAGTAAGCGAATACGACGTACTGGTAGAAACAATACAAAAAAGACAGACATTACACAGCTATGGGTATCTCTACGTATTGACTTTCTTTTTTATCATCTCTTCTTCTCCCTAGTCTTTATTATTCCCAAGTCACTTAGGGTCGGCTTTTCTGATCTAACCGGATTTGACTGGATATCAGTTTTTACACGAAGCGGCTGCCACCTGACCTCCGCAACCCGAAGGCTAACGATACCCTAAGGCTAGACCAGTGTCAAGATATTATGGAGCACTGACTTCCCAGTAACGACTGCCATAGATGTTCATGGCAGCCGGAACTGACGGCTTAACGTGCTCTTCGAGGCACGGAGCAGGCGATAATTGTCAATCAATACGCACATAATTTCGAAAAGTCATATAACTTCCGAAAGTCAGAGGTGCGCGACGCGGGTTCGAACTCGAGACCATCTGCATTGCAGTCTGTTGGTCATCTCTATTTATATGAAAACGTATATAGTTTGAAAGCAGTAACTGGATTGTTTTACAATGTTATATAATATATATATGTAAATAGTTAAGAAAAATGGGTGTATCTATTTGCTTCTACTTACAACTGTTTTCGTGAAGGAACCTGCATGTTTAGGAGTTCTCCATAATGTTCTCGAAGATATGTTAAGGCTGCCAATCCGCACTGGGCCAGTGTGGTGGACTATGGTCTAAACCTTCTCACATTGAGTAGAGGCCCGTGCTCAGCAGTGGGACGGTTTAATACAGGGCTGATATTTCCTACATAATTATAGATTTGTTTTTCTGTATTTTTTTATCTATTCTGTAAGAGTTCTTTCTTTTCTATAAGAGTTTAGTAGTTTCCCGGGAGAGCTAGTTCAATCATATCATCATTAAGTTGTTGGCTACCAAGGATACCGATAAAAAAAACAAATTCTACTATGGAAGAAACCATAGAATTTGTTCTTTTTTATCGGTTAAATTCTATCGCATCTACCTTGAATATTTTTAAACCCGCTATACGCTTTAAGCTTGTACTATACACATCACAGCTGCCGACCAAATATATGAATTATTCAATATGGCTACAGAGTAACCGAACAAGTAATTTTAACATCAAATCATTGACAATTACGCTAACGAGATGTCATGATGTAAGGGTCCTAATACATCAGGGAATTTGTCTCTCGCGGTATCATCTATGTCTAAATCCCTTAGTTCATAGCCTGATGTTTTATAGCCTATCTTATCTATACTAATATTATAAAGCTGAAGAGTTTCTTTGTTTGGTTGAACGCGCTAATCTCAGAAAGTACTAGTCCGAATCGAAAAAATTTGGTAATGTTGGATAGCCCATTTATCGAGGAAGGCTATAGGTTATATATCATCACGCTTCGACCAATAGGAGCGGGCAACAATGGAAAATGTTGCAAAAACGGAGTAAATTCTCTTATGTGAAGCAGACGAAGTTGCAAGGGTCAGCTAGTATAAAATAAAGTAGATTTCTAAAGGTGACATATTTCTTTAAGTAGTTCGATATATATATATTCTTTATTACAAGCAAAAATATAAATAAATATTATAATAGATTATTTTGTACTCATATATATCACTGAACTCCTTCGAAACAGCTGAAACGATATGTGTGTTTAAGGGGTCTCTGAGTGGTTTAGATTTACAATTTGAATTGATAGGCGGCGCAGCGATTGATTTGTCCGGACCGGACAATGTCTATTGGGTCCGGTAGTCTCTACGCGTATTATAAAGGACTTTTTTTTTGTATATCTCTTTATAATGAATCACCTCAAAAACTACTAACTACAGAACTGATTTTAATAATTCTTTCACCATTAGAAAGCTACTTTATCTAGAAGTAACATAATATCACGCAACGAGCCGCGGGAGCGGACAAGCAATCATAAACGTGAGTAAAACCGCGGCAGAGAGCTATCTATCTATAAAAGAGTCCGCTCTTCCATACTTGATATGTACAAGTAACTTTATACTGTCTGAATTGACGTAATGTATTCATCATTTTGAATGTGAGCCTCAAATTGGGGGTTGATTTCAAGGACGAAAAGAATAGCGTATAGAAGATGTAATTATTATGTTTTTATAAATTTTGTGAAGAATATAATGAAATCGGAGAATATAATGTCTTACGTTGAGTGCCAGAAATGTCAAACTCTATTTACCATGTTATTCTGTGTAATTATTATTGGTTTAATCTGTAGCTATAGCAGCAATAGCCTATGGGAAACCGTTAGACTGCCACGCAGAGTTCGCCAGTTCAATCCCAAGGCGCGTATCTCTGATTTTTCGAAGTCATGTGCGTATTAATAGTTAATTATATTATAACTCGCTTAATGGTAAAGGAAAATATCGTGAGGAAATTTGCATGTCTGCGAGTTCGCCAAAATGTTCTCGAAGATATGTGAAGTCTGCCAACCCGCACTGGGCCAGTGTGGACTCCTTCTCACAACGAGAAGAGGCCCGTGCCCAGCAGTGGGACAGTTTAATACAGGGCTGATATTATTGTTTATTATATATATTATTATCTGTCAAGTATTAGAGCAGCGATAGCTCAGTGGGGAGACCAACAGACTGCAGTGCAGAGGGTCTCGGGTTCGAACCCACGTCGCGCACCTCTGACTTTCGGAAGTTATATGACTTTTCGAAATTATGTGCGTATTGATTGACAATTATCGCCTGCTCCGTGCCACGGAGCCCGGGTCCCGGCTGCCATGAACATCTATGGCAGTCGTTATTGGGAAAGTCAGTACCCCCTAATATCTTGACACTGGTCTAGCCTTAGGGTAACGTTAGCCTTCGGATTGCGGAGGTCAGATGGCAGCCGCTCCGTGTAAAACTGATATCCAGTCAAATCCGGTTAGACTAGAAAAAACCGTCGCCAAGTGACTTGGGAATAATAAAGGCGAACGAGAAGAATCTGTCAAGTATTAGAATACTAGACACAATTAGAGTCTATTGTGTCTGCCGGTGTGCCGCTGCGACTCATTAGGTTAATAGTAGTAAAGTTTAATTGTAGGTAGTAGTACTTAAAATTATTTAAAAGCAGTGATTACAAATAAACAATGCTATAAAACCCATATAAAGTAGTTTAATTTCAATTAAAAACATTCGCGTAAACTTCAAACAATATTATGATTTCCTTTCTTTCTTTCAAATAACAAACCGAATGTAGTAACACGATTCAAGACTAATCAGAAGACAGTTTTCTTGAAACGTAATATGACACTTACCATATAAGGTTATTTTGTATAATAGCTTGAAGTTTGGACGAATTTAATATAACTTTACGTAAAGTTTGCAGGTTTAAGGAGATTACTGCGGTGTTGGCTATAATTTATGGGACAATGTCAACTTATGATGAAGATTTATGGAGGTAAAAATATTTACTGCCTTTTTAGTCGTATGGGATAAGTCTGTTATTATGTGGGAGAAGTACAAGGCCCTGTTTTTACGTTGAACATAATTTTATTTTGGAAAGTTTTTTGTAGAGGCTGGTTACTCATCAAGCCTCTACACTCTCTACTTTGACTGCGGTCTACTAATTGAGTAACCAGTATAACTATGCATTCATAGCCTACGTCTCTTACGTATGTATAGTTGTGTGATGTTAATTAAACATAATTATGAACGGTGGTTACTGGTAACCATCAGGTGGGTCGCTGACTCGTTTATAACCAACGGCAATAAACAAAGGATGTTTACCATCTTAGTTAAGTAAAAATATACATTGAACTCGATAAACACACTCCCTGTTTACCCTAATTTCCTAACTAATATTATAAATGTGAATGTTAGTTTATTTGTTTGTTACACATTTACTCCTTATCTACTCGACCGATCATGATGAAATTACGTACACACATTGTCATACACATACACACACAACTTTCATTCAGAAAAAGTACTGTGATAGAAGGATAGCTGGTTATCATATCTAATCGAACTCCGTACGGATGTCGGTGAATTAAGTCTATTTTCCGTCATTTGTTTTGTCGTTGAAATCAAACTCCAATTTAATTAAGTTATTGAAAAATCGACATTAACTGGTGTAATAATAATATAAGCGATCTTTTCTTCTTCATACGTTTAGAACCAACATGCTCTGGAATGAACTACCTGCGGCGGTGTTTCCTAACTACTATTATATGAATCATTTAATCCAGGTTTATTAAAGTGAGTACTGCTTTCACAGTAGGGAGCGGTTTGGCCGTGTGTACCCTTGACATTGCCGAAATCTATGAGCTGCTATCGGCTTTTCTCATCAGGTAGGATGCTAGCTTTTTTAATATTAGTTGCAACAAAAAGATGCTCGCTTCATGACTTTGTCGAAATGTGGGTGTTATATACATCTGACTACCTTTTCGGCTACACATATAAGTGAGTGAGTTCTTAAAGGTGTGTAAAGTCTGTTAGTCCGTACTTTTCGAAAGGTATTGGAGAGGAGCGCGTTTTCACACATACGAAAATTATGGCGATAGTTGCAACTGCTTCAAATCACCTTGGGTACCGGATGACGACAAAGTCACCACGGTGTCGAACGTGGTGCAAAGTCCCTCCAACGCAAAGGGAGGCTCCGACCAGGCTAGGTGATAATGCCGTGCGGGCCGCTGCTCTATTGTTGATGTCAGGAACTTGTACATACAGTATTTCATAGTGTAAACTTCGCTTGCGAGATTCAGTATTATATGAAATAGTGTGCTATTGAGTACTGCGCCATCTCTTGGTATTTGTCGTACCTTCTTCGTCTATATAAACTCGCTACAGATTAGTGAAGTCTACTAACCTGCGCTGAATAAGCGTAGTGAACTATGTCTATCTTTCTGCCCATTGACATTCTTATTCATATTTCTTTTACACGCATGCGTTTTATCTCTCCGCATAATATACCAACCCAAACGACTCCTTTTTAACTTTTCTACCACTGGTGCCACTTTCTAACTCCCTCTAACATAATCATTCCTGATCCTGTCTATTATTATCACTCCAAACATCCATTGCAGCATTGTTTTCTCAAGCTACTTGCAATCATATTTTTATGTTTAAAATACTTGTGCTTGTTTTACCCCAGTTGTTTTAAAAATATGAAAATTCAGGTCGTAACTTTAAATTAAACATGAATATGCGATGAAGTTATTTGTGATACATAATATACTATATTTTATAATAAAAAAGTTGACAACGTTGTCTTAATAAAGCGTTGTTCGTAATTCAGGCACTATGATATAAGTAGGTAATAAATAAATTTTAAATTTAAAAAGCGTTGATGAGATGTGGTTTTCGTTTCTTACGTAAGATATATTTCTTTTTAAACTACGTACATGATTTAAAGATGATAAACTTTAATTAAAGACAGTCCACAGAAATAAAGAATTTACGAAAAATTACAAAAGATGGCGCTAAACACAATTACACCTTTCGCCATACATTTGTCTGAACCGCGCAATTGAAGTTTACACTTTGAGTTACTATACATATATGCAAGGTAAGCATTGAAAGAGATATAACAAATATTTTCATATGCTATTCACTCATCATCATCTCAGCCGAAAACCATCCTACTGGACATAGACTTGGGCTGTTTATATCCAACCGCTGCCCGCCACCTTTCCTTACCAGGTCGTTGGTATACACCTTGTGGAAGGCCTATCTCTTGGGTAGGCCTTAGAGCTATGACGGCAACATTAGGTTTTGTGCGGATCTCGTCAGTTTTAGCTCGAACACGCAAGGAAATTCCGAGCATAGATCATTTACACATATACCTAACTAGCTTTTGCGTACGGCGCCGCCCGCGTGGTACATAGATAAATCAAAAGTAGCCTATGTCCTTACCCAGATCTTAACCTACCTCTGTATCAAGTTTCACCCAAATCGGTTGAGTTATTTAGCTATGTAAAGGTAACAGACAGAAAGACAGACAGAGTTACTTTCGAATTTATATTATTATCAATAACTAGCGACCGGCTTCGCACGGGTATTATAAAACCTTAACAAATTATACACTTAAACCTTTCTCATGAATCACCCTGTCTATTGGTGAAAACCGCATGAAAATCCGTTCAATAGTTTTTGAGTTTATCGCAAACAGACAGACAGACGCGGCGAGGGACTTTATTTTATAATAATATGTAGTGATAGTAAGGAAGTAGAAATGAAAAACGTATAAAATATTTAAAAGACAGCGCATATTGACTTTTCCACACAGCCATGTGCCCTCGCAATTGCAGAAAAGAGATTCTATTACCATAATATTTCCGCTAGAACTGAACTGAATCACGGTTGGAAAACATTGTGAAGAGCGACGCTGTATTCGATTGGTATCATGAATAATGGAGTGGGTAGACCTCGAGAACGTTGATAATACGATGGTTTTATTTCAACGTAATGTACATTGAGTTTCTATAGACGTAGATATATTCACGCTGGCCTGAAAGGGTAGGCAGAGGTGTATTTCGTAGCGATGGTTAATTATCGGTAAGAAATTCGAAATATTGGAAATGTTAGAATTCCTGAATTTTTTATTTTGTAATTCTATAAATTTAGGTCTATATTAAGCAACGATAGTCAATTGGGATATCAAAAGACTGCCACCCAGAGATCTTGAGCTCGATCCAAACATCTACACAGTAATTTGACTAAAACTGAAGGTAAAGTATTTTTATCGGTTCACTGCCATTTTGTGGCTGGTGGTGACTGGATGGCGAAAACGGGAGATCGGGCCTTGTGGCGCACCCTGGGGGAGGCTTATGTCCAGCAGTGGACTGCAATAGGCTGAAATGATGACTGCCATTTTTATATGTTGAAGTTAAACAGAATATTTCTTCTTATTTATACATTAATTTGCTAATGTTCTAATTTAATATAGTCAAATATGTTTAACTGTAATGTATTGTATGTGTAATACGCTGTTTACACATATTTAGAACATAGACTAAAATAGAACAACATTGTAAACCTAGGCTAAATTTATCTATGAATGAAGTTTTATCTTATATCTTAGCTCTTTTCGAAGTCATGTAAATAATGCAGGATTTTAATTTTCGAATGGTCGTATTGTTTTTCCGGTAGCAATTTAGTTGCAATTAAACATTGCTCAGCCTGTATATATATACAGGCTGAGCATACTTCTAAGACAGGGAAATTATAATTTTATATTGAATATTTGTGAATCACACAATTTTTGTCGCAGTGGCAAGACGACTTAAACCACTACGCCATTCGTGCAATCATGCTGCAGTCTAATAATCATTAGCGTTCAGTCAGCCACAAACTATACGCCGCGTTCATTCAGCTGCAAACTATACGCCACATACTGTCAGCGACAAATTATACGCCGCATTCAGTCAGCTGCAAACTATACTGCAAACTATACGCCACATACTGTCAGCGACAAATTATACGCCTCATTCAGTCAGCTGCAAACTATACGCTTTACGCTGACTCGCCCTAACAGTAGGTACATCTACATCCCTGTAATTATCGGAGGGTGTTTAAGGAATACTAATTGAGGTGTTTAATTACAGCCGGTAAAAAAAGTCTGTTGTTTAGTAGATAATGTACGGGGGTAGAGAATTAAATAAAAAATGGTTAATGAGGGCTTATAGAACGTATTTATAAGGCTCTTGCCTCGCTCGCGTAAAATAGGTTATCTTATGTTAACAGTACCTTTTTTAAATAAAATATAGCCCATTTTACTCTGCGATAATATAGCTTTCTAATGGTAAAAGAATTTTCAAAATCAGTCAGCTAGTTTTTGAGATAAGCTATTACAAACAAACGAACATAAAAATGAAATATCAAATCTGTCCTCTTTATAATATTAGTATTGACGCAACTTTTTCGTGGATGAAAGCAGCCCTTTTCTGTTCCCCTAACAACGTGTATGCGAAATTTCATGATGATCGGTCGAGTAGTTAAGGCGTGAAAGCGTAACAAACAAACTCATATTCGCATTTATAATATTACTAGATTTCGCTCTCGACTTCGCTCGCGTAAATGAAGGTTAGGTAAGATTAGTAACAGTGCTTTTTTTCTGGATGAAAGGTTCTCTATGTCCTTTTCTATACCCCTGACAATATGTATGCAAAATTTCATGATGATCGGTCGAGTAGTTAAGGCGTGAAAGCGTAACAAACAAACTCATATTCGCATTTATAATATTAATTAGGATTAACAGCAACCCTGAGAAATAGGCGTGAA
The DNA here is from genome assembly GCA_963675205.1 of Catocala nupta. Classification (NCBI taxonomy): domain Eukaryota; kingdom Metazoa; phylum Arthropoda; class Insecta; order Lepidoptera; family Erebidae; genus Catocala; species Catocala nupta. Next base: position 1,636,907 of record OY776105.1, read on the forward strand.
TCTATGTATGTATGTATTTACAAAGTTTTGTCCTGTGCGGGGATTGAACCCACAATTGGCGCGACGGCAGTGGCGAGCTTACTACGCCATCCGTGCAACCATCACTCATTTACTCATTCACTTTGTAATTTAAATGATTAAATGGTCACGTAGTTAAACCAATAGCATTATTATGCAACAACATTTTACCAAAAAACATTCTACACAAAATTTTACAGTATTCAAAATGGCGTTAAAATTGCGTGTAAACCAATACAAATCGTGGTCCAGCGTTGAAAAAGCAATCTCAGTTCAAATACGAATCCAATGTTTTGAATGTTAGTGAAAGCATTCGGGGAAAAATTCCCTTTCAAATCTTTTTAAAAATCAAAGTACGTTTCTTGTACAATATTGCAACACACAACTTTCCTTCAATAGAATTACAGTTTATTTTTTTGAAAAGCTGCCGCGTTTTTGTTTTAATTACGGGAAATACCTGGGTATTTTATTTGAAGAAGTCTTCAGCGATAAGCCTAATATGCTATAACAAAGACTATATCTATACAAATATGTCTGCCAATCCTTTGTTGAAGATGTTATTAATCTAAACACGTAGGCCAGTATATCAATTATTCATGCATAGCAATAAAAAATACACTCCGAACGCAGGTGAAATTTCGTTCGTATCGTTTGAAGCAAGGGTTGGTTACGAGTGTCTTATCTTGCCTTTAGTGGTAAAGCTGCCATCTGATGGTAAGTCGTAACAACTGCCATAGACTAACAATGTCAGGAATATACACAGCTAAGACTGCTTACTACTCAGCTTGAATCCTCTTTAAAGAAACACAATTCTTAGGGTTTTTACTAAACTATTTTATATGAATTTTATCTCTCCGTGACCATGGCTGCTGAAAAGCAACCGAAACGTCGGGGAAGGTGTAAAATTATATCTAAATAGTTTTATAATTCAAATAGCTTAAATAGAAGTAGACAGTAACTAGGAAAAATGTTTAAGACTAGAAGTTTCTTTCTTCTCCCTAGCTTTTATTATTCCCAAGTTACTTGGGGTCGGCTTTCTAGTCTAAACGGATTTGACTGGATATAAATTTTTACACGGAGCGACTGCCATCTGACCTCCACAACCCGAAGGCTAACGATAGCCTAAGGCTAGACCAGTGTAAGGATAATAGAGGGCTCTGACTTCCCAATAACGACTGCCATAGATGTTCATGGCAGCCGGGACCGACGGCTTAACGTGCTCTCCGAGGCACGGAGCAGGCGATAATTGTCATTCAATACGCACATAATTTCGAAAAGTCATATAACTGCCGAAAGTCAGAGGTGCGCGACGTGGGTTCGAACCCGAGACCCTCTGCTTTGCAGTCTGTTGGTCTCTCCACCGAGCTATCACTGCTCCATAATTCCTAAGAACAGTAGTTTAAAGTTTCAAAATTATGTAATAATAGTGTTTTTTAGAATTATGTATTACCTAATAGTGCCTATAAATAAAAATAAAAACAACGCGATAAAAGCCGTATAATAAGGATTAATTATAATGTATAACATTTGCGTAAACGTAAGACATTATTACAAGTCTTAGGGCTCAGGAACCACCACGGAAAGTAGTTTATACCTATGCCTGCACGTATGAGGGGAAATAATCACTGAAAACCGTGCTGGATAGAAACGTTTATAGGTGGAAAGGAGGTAATCTAAGTAAGTAAGGTCTTACTGACCAAATTTCGGTCACGACGTCCAATCTTAACAGAGTCTGGCCATCTGCGCAGGAGACATTTTATTGTACAAGTGTGTGCGCAAACACAAGTGTTCCCTAATTCTCATAGTCTAGACACGATTGAAAAGAGTTTAGGTGCCGCACTAACGAGTTTACTTGCTGAAGCATGGGAGATTTGGATCACTGCCAATTTGTTGTTTTATACAGGGTGTCCGGTAATTAATGGATAATCTTGAAATGTCTTATAGTAGAACTGAAGGCCGTTCAGAAAAAATAAAAATAAATAATAATAAAAGAATAAAAGATATATATTAAAAAGTGCAAGCTATATAGCATAGCATACTTTTGACTGTCTATCTATTAGCATAATTAGTGTTTAATAATAAAACAACATAAAACCGATGGTTTTTATTCATTTATGGTCATAGTATACAAGAAAGTTATAGGTACATGGTAATTAAAAAAAAACACATATCTCAGGTAGTAGTAGTTAGGATAGATTTTTCATATTTTTTTCAGAACGGCCATCAGTTCCACTATAAGATATTTCCAGGTTATCCATTAATTACCGGACACCCTGTATAACGGAACTGTTTTATAAAAAAACCGAAGGTTTTGTTAAACAGCTAATTCGGCAATCCATCTGTGACATCCATTCAACAGTTAAGTGTTATGCACTTGTCGGTGTAGCAATTCCAATATTTTTCGATTCTTTGTCAAATCCTTCAATATTCTAAATGTCTCAACATTATATTTGTCTTTCATTTGATTTGTATACTTTCTTCTTGTTCTTTCTCTTAGCCTCTATTTTTCTTTCTTTGATATCAGTAATAAATTTTTCATTTCTAAGAGACCAATCACCTTTCCTCTTCTATAGTATAAGTTCCATTAATAACAACATCCAATTTACTATGGAATTAGAGGCAAATAATTCATTAGCATTCTTAGATGTACTTGTCATCAGGAATCCTGATCATACTTTGACACTGTGTATAGGAACAAGACCCATACAAATAGGTACTTAAACGGTGAATCGCACCACCATCCTAAACAGTTAGCTACCGTGGGAATGTCTTTGTTTCAGAGAGCCCACGGGATCTGTGACAAGAAACACCTGGACGCCGAGCTTCAACATGTCAAGCAAGTACTGCAAGACAACAAGCTCCAACGCCGCTGTCACAGATCCCGAGAAAAGCCAGCCACAGTCAAGCGCCAACCTGTTATACTGCCTTATGTAAGGGGTGTCACTGACAAGATTGGCTACATCTTGAAGCGAGCTTCAATCAACACATACTTCAAGCCGCCAATGAAGATAAGTCAATTTTTACCATCCGTCAAGTGCCAATTACCTTTACAAGATGCAGGGGTTTATAAAATAGATTGTGACTGCGGACTCTCATACATTGGTCAAACCAAGAGAAGCATAGGCACCCGCATAAAAGAACACATAGCTGACGTAAAACACAAACGCTCGTTGAAGTCTGCTGTGTGTGAACATGTACGTACAACATGGGCCAACCACTACCTGAGATTTGACAAACCACAGATTCTCGCTAAAGAACACCGATTCTTACCAAGGATGCTTCGCGAGGCTATTAAAATCAAAAATCATCCTAATTTCAATAGAGAAGATGGATCCAGTACTTCAAATAGTCAAACCCAAGAAGAAACAAACCACAGCTAGACTTCATGATACTTTGAGCTCTTTCTGCGTAAATAGAAACACTAATGACTAAATTATGTTCGGGTACTTAGAAATAACTACATTGGAGCATTGAGACAACTACCATCTTAATCTCCCCGTGACCATGGCTGCTGAAAAGCAACCGAAACGTCGGGGAAAGTGTAAACCTAAATATAAATAGTTTTAATAATTTTATTAGCATAAAAATTAGTAAAATTCAATAGTAATAGTAGTGTAACAGTTTCCAAAATTATCTAATAGATAAAGTGTTAAATAAACAACGCGATAAAATCCGTATATAATAGTTTAATTTCAATGAATATTTTGTCTGTTTTCATTTACTCTTCTCAATACTTCTTTATTAGTCACTTTTCCTGTCCGTGAAACTTTTTCCATTCGGCACGAACAAGACATTTCAAGCTTCAAAACCTTCAAATTTCCCCGATTTCTTATAGTTAGGCTTCATGTTTCACAAGGCAATGCTCCATTATATAAGTTTTTATCAATTTATTCCTTATGTTTTTGTTAATTTAAACTGTAAAAAGGATTCTTTGTTCAATTATCTTTATAATCGTTTCGCTAAGTAACCACGTAATAAAGTTATTAGTATTCATCCTAAATACAGATAAGATGCGCACCTAATTGTACATTGATCCAATGCATTGTACGTGCCTTTTGACCGCACGCGAGCTACTCTTTGATCGGCACGGGTCATCGGTTATAATCGGGATTGACCCCATTTAGAAGGTAATGCATATTTTGAAATTAAACTACTTTATACGGTATTTATTTGCCAGACATTTCGGTTGCTTTTCAGCAGCCATGTTAACGGATAGATTAAGATGGTAGATGTCTCAAAAACTAACTATCATTATAAATGCGAATGAGAGTTTGATTGTTACGCTTTCACGCCTTAATTACTCGACCGATTATCATGAAATTTTCATGCGTTATCAGCGGTACAGAAAATGACATAATGTACTCTTTAACCATAAAAAAATACTGCTCCCGAGGGATAGAAGATCGACATGAACGTACATTTATGCAAGCGAAGCATATGACTATCTGACACCATTTCACGAAAAAAATGATACATTAATTATTCCAAAAAAATAAATCTAATTAAAAAAATATATGGTCAGGGTTATTCTATACCACCAGTAGAATGCGTGGTTAAAAGGAATTACACGATTTCAAAATCACCCTGTATAGCAGGTGACTAAACCGACCCTTTAAAGTGATAATGGTAGATGAAAGTTGTGGGTGTTATCAACTTAATATTTGTCATAATAATATGTGATAAGTCGAAATTGCTTCAATCTCTGCCCACGCTCCATCGCTTAGTGCGTGAGTGTAAACTTCATAAAACTTTACCCATTACGACCGCAATTTCCTGAAATCACGTTAGGTTTACTTAATGTAAATTATATAAACAATTCTGTATACAACACTGGCAAATTTACGGCGTATGAACGTAAAATTATGGTGTCTGATATGATACTGGGCAAACTTAGTGTCATACTATGACCTTGCTTTGAATCTAAGAGGTATCCTAATCCCAACTTAATATTATAAATGCGGATATGAGTTTGTTTGTTACACTTTCGCGCCTTAACTACTTAACCGATTATCATGAAATTTTGCATAAACGTTGTCAGGTAAACAGAAAAGGACATAAGATACCTTTCATCCAGAACAAACTACTTTTATTAACCTAGCCTACATTTACGCGAGCCAAGCCGCCGGCAAAATCTAGCATGTGTTATAAGTGCGGATGTGCTTACTCCCATATCACTGAAGGAATAGGCAGAATAGTTTTTACCCACATTTCGCAAAATATATTTTATTAACCTCTGAGTCTTCTTCAAAGAGGAAAATGAAAACACTATGTGGGTCTGTGTGCCTGTCTGTTAGTGACAGGCAAAGCTCCAGCACCACTGTACCAATTGACTTGTAACTTGGTGTACAGATACCTTGGGGTCATTCCTCGGTCGAGGGATGAGCTCTGTGGATCAAAAGACCCCCGAGATATAGGTGTCACAAGGTCCTAAGGTCAGAGGATATCCACCAACAATGTGATTTGGAAGTCCTAGGGAGAGGCTTTTGCCTAGCAGTGGGACATTACAAAAAGCTGAAGAAAAAGAAAATTAACTAAATATGGTCACATGAAGACGAAGATGTTGAATCCTGGGTTGTTACACCCATCTCGTTTTTAATAGCCGTCGAGCCTGTTGTATCCTACCGGGCAGACACCGTACATATATTAAAGGAATCTTAACCGAAAAACCTTTTACTCGACCAGGGAATCGTAACCTAATACCCAGCAGTCGCATTTACACCGCTGCGACACTAAACCAGTATCAATTTGATTGAATACGTACTCCAAACACACTCCTTACTTCAGCGTTTACAAGTACGAAGCCCGAAATAGATCGGATTCTCTTCAATGTTTCTGCACGACGGGTTAGAAGTATTAGTAAACAATCCTAATGCGGCCTCCGTCGATATTCCGTGAGGAGAATATCTGTAGAGTGAGTCGTTTGAGGTATTCGCTTCGTGAGTACCTACAGCGGTCAGAGAGAGAATCACTGAAGCAGCTAATTTGAAGCAATTGAAATTCAACCTTATTACATGTGTGTAAGATTCAAATTGGTATGAAAAGAATTTGTCTGTGTTGAATCTTAAGATCCTGTTAAAATTAGTGTTGCTATTTGATTTTAAGTAATACAGCTGTCTTATGTCTACATAGATACATAGTGTTATGAAGGGGCAAGCAGAGGTGTATTACGCACATGTGCCAAATATGGTTGGAAAAGGGGCAAGCTCACTGGCGTCTATTAGCCACAGTTCCAAACTCTGACCTTTTTAGGGTTTGGATATCAACTGGTATACATTTCTATCCGACAAAGAACACGAGGAGAAAGCCGTGCGCGAAAGCTAGTCCGTTAAAAAAGGAGTTATATTCGAAATGCTGTATGTAGATGTTGACACAAAATCAATTGATAAAAATCTCTACCGGAATTCTCTTTATTACGGAAGAGATAAAAGTTTCTTCCGCGATAAAAAAGGCTGGCTGGCAATATCAATTGCAAAGACACCTCCTATACACGAGATTGTTCAAGAATAATTTAATGTATAGTTTATTCTATCCTTGTTAGTTGTGTTTATATTTTGTTGACTGTGTGAGGTAAAGCATTTATATAGAGTGTAACAGTAATGCGTGGTCATATTTTAGGCTCGTATAAAAAAATTAATGATGTCTTTAAAGAATGTTAATTTTCATACATGCATTGATTTCCGAACGCCCGCGTCCAGAGACAATACTTTTATCATTATATCTGGTTATGATTAAGAGGTTAATTTCATCAAAAATATTTTTTATACGTTGCCAGTTTCCGTGATAATAATGAACTGTTTGTAATTTTATATCAATTATTATAACGACGTTTTTTTTATGTAACTTCATTAATGAAGCTTCTCAGTTTTCTTATGGCCATTTTCAGACACACCATCAGCAACCTTGAGAGTTACCGTCCATTTAAATTAACTAATCTATTTAAATAAAAATTGCCTGTATCGGCATTATTTGAAGTCCATATTCTAATATTATTTTTTAATTACGTTAGTAATTATTTAAAGGTAATACATTCCTATTTATTCCCCAACGTTGACTTGCATCGATGCAAGATGACTTACATTAATGCAAGACGACTTGCATCAAAGCAACCTGAGTTGGGTTTACGCGATAGCCAAATTCTTCTGGAATAAATAATAAAGGTATATACTTAGATCAGAAATATATTTTGTATATAAAAATTCAAAAAGGTTACAAATTCTTCAGAGTTTGAAAATTACTAACGGACTCCAAATTCCAATATGACTTTGAAATATAACCACATATTTGTACACACTGTATAAAGCCCTAATTTAATATGTGAACCCTATTAAATCAGTTACTCCAATATATGTTAACAATACACATCTCTGTAGTGCTATTTAAACACTACTCAATCTGTTATTCAAGTATAATATTAGTTTTAAACAATATACAGGGTGATTTTGAAATCGTGTAATTCCTTTTAACCACGCATTCTACTGGTGATATAGAATAACCCTGACCATATTTTTTCTTAATTAGAATAATGGTTTCGGCAAAATTAGAGTACAGATTTTTTTCATGAAATTATTTCATATAGTCATATTTTAACCACCTGACACAATCTTAATATTTTTTTAATTTAAAAATAATAACAACAATAACTGATGTCGTAAATAAAAAGGGGCAATAAAAAGGACCGCCCGTTATTAGTTACGACATTAATTATTAATATGATTTTTTATTTTAATTAGTAAAAAATTAAAATTGCCTCGGTTGGTTAACATATGACTATCTGACACCATTTCACGAAAAAACGGAATAATAATTTTTCAAAAAAAATAAATCTAATTAAATAAAAATATGGTCAGGGTTATTCTATATCACCAGTAGAATGCGTGGTTAAAAGGAATTACACGATTTCAAAATCACCCTGTATATTCCGGACTGTCCCTTTTAAGTACATTTAACATAACACACATTTGAAGGAAAAGCCGTAGGTATCTTTTTCATTATGATAACATCTATGTTTTTGCAGTCAATCATGCTATGATAATATAAAATAAATGATTGCCAATAGAACCTTTAAGAAGGCTTCGTTTAGTATAGCTTAAGTTTATAGATGGGGCAGTATACCCTTTTTTAACTTGCGGAAATGCTCTTGATGTATACCTTTTCGCCACAAGGGGAGGCGAGAGGGTTATGTCGGGCTTTCCGGAGATTTCGAGCCTACCAACTAAAACTACCACGGTGTACCAGCTCGCTATTTTGTATGGTAGGTCAGTCGCTGGAACTTGAACTACATCAGCACCCCACCCAGCAGTGCCCAATGTAGACAGAAAAGGGGACAGTATGGCCCTAGTATGACTTTTATAAGCTTGGTGATACTTGTGTACTATAAAATAAATAGTAATTACATTTTTTTAAAGTTATTTTATAAATATTGATTCTCTCTGTGGCACAGAGGTACTGAAAGCGACTACGGGGCAATTCTCAGGTTCGGTTTTAGGTTGTGAAAAGTGGTTATTAGTTTTACTGTCAAGAAATTCTCAGTGGCAACATAGAGCTTGAAACGGTGCCGGAATTTCTAGACAGAAAAACCCAATAATACTTTGGCAGACCCGGATATCGAACCCCAGCTCTCAAACACAGCAGTCGCATTCACTACCACTGCGCTACCGAGGCAAACATAATTCAAAATTATCTGAAGTACAGAACTCACTTAAAATTGAAAATAATGTATTCACCAGTTTTCAATTGTTACAAGTTAATTAATATAATTTTAATTAACCAATTAATTTATGTAAACCAAAAATTTTGTATTTGGGGAAACTGCCGCATCTGTTTGATTTGACCAAGCCTCGCTTTAATATATAATTAATTAATTATCCATTTACACGAAAATGAGAAATTAATTAATTTGCATAATTTGTATGTAACATTTTGGGGCCATCCATAAGTTTCATGATTTTTTAACCCCACTCCCTTCCTGGTAACAGCTGGTCACATTTGTGAGACTCTCCCTTCCCCTGTGACGTCACATATTTTGCAATTTTACATCTAGAAATGATTAAATTAAAACAGCAGTTCCAAAATTTGTTTTATTTCCATTTAGGAATTCCCACTTTCCCTCGCGTAAAGCGGGGTACTACAGCATTTCTTTCTTTTTATTCTACTTAAGTGGCAAACAAACATACGGCTCACCTAATATTATATATATATAATATACAATACGTAAGTAGTTACCGTAGCTAATGGACGCCTGCAACACCAGAGGCATCACTTATGCGTTGCCGATCCTGTGAAAACTTTTTACCCTTTTTGAAGAACCCCATATATTGTGGGCACACCTCAGCAGGGAGTTCATACCACAACCTGAGCGTCCGCAGGAGAAAAATCCTTTGGAACTGCTTTCTTATATATATTAGATTTGAAATGTGACGTCACTAAATTCAGGATCCCTGCCACCTCATGTCACACTTCATCGATCCCTTCCCCTTTAACGTGTGACTTTATTTATGAATGGCCCCTTTGTTGTATGAAAATGACTGACTGCAAAAACTATACACATAATTATGTGACACAAGATATATATATTTTTGAACAAATTTCAACAACTAATGTCAACAACAGGTTTAACAGCAGCCAGTAACATTGAACAGTGACTACAAACAACAAAATTAACTGAATAATTAATTGTTAACCTTTATTTACTTACTGTGATTCTGTTAATTCCTAAATTATAATTAACTTGTTATTATAAGCAGATATTAGTAATCCAAATAATTTTCTATATTTTTTTTCTATTTACCTATTTTGTATCTGGCTATGTATTTTTATAACCTGTGTGAATGTAAATCACTTGCCAATAATTCTATTACTTTTTATGATGCAATATTTTACCTACATTATTTATTATTTTGCTATTTACATAATACAATTTTCATAAATAATTCAAAAAATTTGGCTTTTAATTTCAAATAATTTTATCTTTTAACATTATGTATAATATTGTTATGTTTGCAAATAATCTCTTGTAAAATTATTTAATCAGATACTATTTCTAAATAATTTACCATTTACCTAATAAAATTATATAAAATATTGAATGAAAGTTTTTTTCATGATCATCACAAATTATGACGTTTTTATTCAATTTAGCCATAAAGATTGTGATATATTAAAATTGTAACATTTCAGACGGTAAAAATTTTCATTTAAAAATTAAGACAAGACCTTACTTAGTTGCCAAGTAGTTTTAAAGTCTACAAATTGGCCATTGTGTAAAAGGTTTTACGTCTTTTAAAACAAAGTTTTCTTTCACCAGTAATAAATTTTTCATAAAAGATGGTTTGGTGAAATTTACAGCACTTAAGTCTCTCTGTAGCAAAAAAGTTTGTTTCAATATTTTTATTAACTGTTTAAACAGCTTTTATTAACTATTCAAATCACTTTCACTTTCTCTTAAGTAATTAAATTTTATGAAAGGGCGAAACTATTTCAACTTTATTCATTGTTCTATATAAAATAGCTAAAATTGTAATTTTTTTATTAATATCTCCAAAAGATGCCAAAAATGGTTCTATTCTTTGAAAATTCCGTGTATATCAATGCAAAATTTTTAGTAACATCAAAAATTTGATTTTTGTTTAATTGAAAAATTCTTTCTTCCGTTCAAATTATACATTTACAACCTACAAATACATCACACTACCTTACGACATCCGATTTAGAATTTTACTTGATATCATACAATAAGACGATCCTTAATACCCAAAAACATTCGCTTAAAACTACCTCAAACATTTATTACTCTGAACATCAACTACCCGAAAACATTCAATACCCATTTGAAAAGTACTACCTCAAAACATCGACTACCCAAAAACATTCAATACCTTTTGACATTTAACCCTTAAATGCTTGAAGGTGACTACTACCCAATTGAGTACTACCTACGGACATTCTACTTACAGATGGATGCGGCGGGTGGTCTTGTCCTTTGACATTTTGCAGTTGCTTGTTGTGGGCAGTCGGAGTTCTTTCTCCAGGTGCAGTGGAGGCACTTGCAGCCGCTCCAGCGCTGCTTCCTGCTGGTGACTTCGCTTGGGGGGAGCTTATTGAAGTTGTCCTGTAAAAAGACAGCTTTGTAAATACAGTGTAAAGAAATATTTGTTTGATGAAAAGTGTGTGATTTACGACAGTTTGCCTAGATATGTGAATAAATTTGCTGTCTATAATAAACTACATACATATGATAGATAGTCGCAAGCCTATATCCGCAATGGGGTAAGTAGAGGGGTAGTTGAATCATACATATTTAGCCAGCTATGATTTTAGGTCCCGCGTTCTAGGGTGCGAGCCTGTTGGTACCTGCCAGGCACCGTTGCAGTCTCCTTGCTGCTACTTTTCGGAATCAGCTAGGAGACTGGAATAAAATTCAACTGAGACCTCATGCATAGCAGTCGCGCCACTGAGGCAGTTAGCCACACACATTATGTTATTAATCAAATTATTATTGCTATGGTGGCCTCGATGGCAGTTCGATTTCTGCACAATTCAAACATTTGTGTGCATGGACATGGATGTTTGTTTTAGTCTGGGTGTTTCTATGTATAATATGTAGGTATTTACAAAAAGAAAGTATATATATATGTTTATCAATTGTCTAGTACTTATAGTACAAGCTCTGCTTAGGTTGGGCTAAGACTCCCAACTGGCCCCCCCATTGGGTGAGAGAGGGAAAACCCCAGGTTTTTTAGTGGGTATACCAGCACTCGGCTGGTGAGTCCCACACGCCCCGCCGGTGCCGTCCCCTAGCCGGCGGGTAGTGCATCAAGCATTTTTCCTGGGTATCAAAAAAAAAAAAAAAAGTATTGTTGTGTGTATGTGATAAAATATATTATTATAGAATATTATTCAGGCTCAAAATATAAAGTGCCTTTAAGGTAAGGCAGACAGATGGCATAGACTTAGTACTTAATAGAATTTGTAGGGAGCCTTTAGCTACAAAAACGGAAATAAAATAAAAATTTAACTTAGGTAACTCTTAGCCGAATAGCTCAAGTCCTTTATCAATGATTAGATGTGCCCGCGGTTTCACACGCGTTTATAGTTACTGCCCGCACCCGTGGGTCGAAGCGTGATGTTATATAGCCTATAGCCTTCCTCGATAAATAAGCTTTCCATCACTAAAATATTTTTTCAATTCGAAACAGCAGTTCCTGAGATTAGCGCGTTCAACCAAAAAAACTCTTCAGCTTTATAATCTATACTAATATAATAAAGCTGAAGAGTTTGTTTGTTTGGTTGCTTGAACGCGCTTATCTCAGGAACTTCCGATCCGAATTGAAAAATTATTTTAGTGTTGGATAGCTCATTTATCGAGAAAGGCTGTAGGCTATATAATATCACGCTACGACCCACGGGGGCGGCGCAGTAATCGTAAATGCGGGTGAAACCGCGGCCAAATCTAGTATTAATATAGATTTTAAATCAGTTTATAAATAACGCTGTTAAAGTTTCATCAGGTAAATGTACTGTCTCTTTACATCACCACACCTTTTGTAACTATAAGTCTAGCTATTAACCTTAATGTAGGTAAAATTCATTTTCACACCCCTTTCCCGTGGGTGTCGTAGGAGCTTTTAGCGGAGTATGATGAATGGCACATTAGGACATTATGAAACAACATGGTAGCCATTTTAAACGAATAATTTTTATTCTACGTTGGATATAGTAAGGCCTATTATTTTAAAAGTTGGCACGATATGGCTTTTATTTTCATGGCCATGATTATTCGTATCCTAACTATAATATTATAAATGCGAATGTGAGTTTGTTTGCTTCGATTTCACGCCTTAACTCCTCGAACGATTATCATGAAATTTCGCATACACCTAAATATTTCTCATTGTCTAAAAATATAAAAGATAGCACGCCGTTATTTTCATATAAAAGATTATTAAAACAACACATACCTATTCAAAGGCGTACCTTAAAATAAATAATTTTTGACCAACAAAAATAGTAACTTGAAACATTTAAACCGATCCTTATATTCGCTTAACTGTAATTAGCAAACAACTCGCGATTAGCGAAGATCACAGAAGTGTTTAAATTTACCTACATACCTGTCTGGCAATATTTAATATATTTTTAAAAGTACCGTTAAAAGTGTGCGCTTTCATGAACCTCAAATAATTTTGTGCTCTGATTTATAATTAATAATAATAATAATATAGTAATATATTCTATCACATACACACAACACTATCTAGCCCAAACTAAGCAGAGCTTGTACTATGGGTAATAGACAATGGATAAACATACGTATATATACTTCTTTTTTTGTAAATACATACATATTATACATAGACATTTATTTCTTCTTTTAAGTGATTTGTAATCTTAGAGAAAAATAATTTTTAAACCGTAACTATTATTAAAAAGAGGATAGGTTTGATTTTCGGTTTGTTTGTTTGTAAGAGGTAACGCAAAAACTAATCAACCGATTTTAAAAATTGTTTCACCGTTATTATCAGCGAGTAACATAGCCTATATATTACTAAAAAAAGTACTGTTTCTAACATAACCTAACGTACTTTGAGCGAAGCCGCGAGCAAAAGCTAGTATCTTATAAAGACGACTTGTCGGCCGATTGCAGTAGTATAGTACGAGCTGTCCAGTCAACGTGAGTGAGAGTGTGACTGGAGTGAGTGAGTGAGAGGGGGCTATTTCTAGTTTGGAAGGTTCCGTCTGAGAATTTCTACATCTGTCTTAAGTAGTGTTGCTGCAATAGCGATAGCTTCACTATCGATAGTTGACCTCGAAAACAGTCGATAGCGCGACTAGTCCTATCGAAAATATCGAAATGCTGCAAGTATTGCACATTTCGATCGATAGTATCGATAGAGAAAATTAGGTACTACTATTGAACTTTCGATAAAATCGATAGTATCGAGGCACGATACTATCGATAGTATCACATCAAAATAGTCGATACTATCGATACTATCTATGATCTATAAACGCGCATCGATAGTTTTGTTTTAGTAATTATCGAAGTATTTTCGATAGTGTCGACTGGGAATAAAACGAACAATAATATGAGCAAGCAATGCTATTGTAAATTGTTCGACTATCGATAGGGCAAAACTATCGATACTATCGATAGTACCGATAGTATAGATACTATCGATACCAACGATAGTGTTTGTACTGATTCTATCGATAGTGTCGATACTATTGATCTTCAGCAATAGTATTACTTATTTTTATAAATCGATACTATAGATAGTATTGAAAGTATTGTCAAGGGTCGATAATTTCGATAGGACTATCGATAGAATAACTGATTTTCAAGACCATGATAGTATCACGATACTATCGATAGACTATCGCTATCGCAACAATACTGGTCTTAAGGTAGGTCTTAGATATTTATAACCCGAGGTATTGTCTTGATAAGACAGTGAGATTGGTGTTGATTTTACTGCCAATCTTGCTGAATAACTAGGTTATTCAAATTACTTTGTAAGGCGTTTAAACTCTCAAATAGCAATTTCTAGTTGCCAACGGCGGTGGTTAGAGTATTAAGAAATTATTTTGGTGTTAAGAATGATTTTCTTGGTATATTATAAGTTTCTAACTTAAGCTTAGTTCTGAGAATTCAGCTGAAAAATCCACAGAGGATTTGAACCGTCTCATGATCTAATTGTGATACTAAACCAACAAGACAAGATGATGAAGTTTGGGAATGTGCTCAGTAGTTTTCATATTTGTGAAATGTATGTATAAATATAATTTAACTAGATGTGCCCGCAGTTTCATTCGCGTTTATGTTTACTACGCCACCCCCGTGGGTTGTAGCGTTGATGTTATACAGCCTATTATAACCTTCCTCGATAAATATGCTATCCAACAATAAAAGAATTTTCAATTCGAACCATTAGTTCCTGAGATTAGCACGTTCAACCAGACAAACAAATAAACAAACAAACTCTTCAGTTTTATAATATTAGTATAGATACTCTCTATATATGTAGCAGAACTACATTTATTGTATTTATATTATAATGTTAAGCATTTGCCTCCGTCCGTGCATCACTAACTTATACAGGGTGGCCAACTTAAAACCAGCGCTGGTGCACTCAATTTGGGTGCCCAGCTAATGCTGAGGTGGTGACCCTTTTCGGCGAGGACATACACATTTTGTTTTAATATGTGTTAATTTTTTTGTTTCTATTTTATTTTTACTTATTAATTGTGTGTGCTCTGTACGAAATAAACGTGATTCCTTTTCCTTTTTTTTCTTTTCTGTAGACAAAAGGCTGGCCCCCGGTTACGTAGGTCAAATTTAAATTTATTGCAGTAAATGTTCAATGCACCTTATAACGTAAGGTATATGTACTTAATTTCATACATCCCAACTAATATTATAAATGCGAAAATGAGTTTGTTTGTTCGTTATGCTTTCACGCCTTACCTACTCGGCGAACCATCATGAAATTTCCCGTAGACGTTGTCAGAGATACAAAAAGGACACGACGATACCATTCATAAAACAAAGTACTGTTGCCAACGGATTGGAAATTGACATAACCTTATATTAACATATCATTTACGCGAGCGAAGCCGCGGGCAAGATCTGGTATAATAAAAAATATAAACCCAAAACCTAAAACCATCCGTCTAGCATAAGCATTATTAACTTTATCAGGAGAAGCCACAAAATACATAAAATTGCCAATTTTAACCTAAAATATAGCTACTTAAAATGGCGGTTATTGACCTCTGCCTACCCCTTCGGGAAAATATATAGATGTGAGACTATGTATGTATGAGTATACATGAACATTTGTAAAGGCGGTGAAAATGGGCTATTCGCTATGTACAGTCACTTGTAATAGTACGGAAACCTTAGAGTAAAAAATTGTGTAAACTCAAATTAGAATGAATATGAATGAACTAGATGGCGTTGTTTTATAAATATTGCAACGCGTACTCATTTTAACAAATAGGTGAAATTTATAAGAAACTTTCATCTGAACTGAAATGCCACTCGAACACAGGGACAGAATAATGTTTGCGTATGAACAGAATAGCGAGTCAACGAAAGTATCTATAAAATAAACTATAAATTCATATGTAATTCTTTGCTGCTTTGTTTTATCCTGAAATGTGTTTTATCCTTAAATAAACTATTGTGAATAGAGATTAAAACATTGTTTAAAGTAAATTTATCAAAATTGTGTTATTAAGAAATCTACTTCTTTTTACATTATAGTAGTGCACGCCATCTATTACGATATAAATAAACTACTTAACAGTTTTTGTATCGATTTCCGTTAGATATCGTCAATTGTCGGTTAATACCATTTTAGTTTTGACATGGGTATTCATTTTTGCAGCTCACTGTACAACCATCGCTAGTGGACCGTTTGTCGTTCTATTCTATAAAAGTTAACATTTCGAACTCGAATATCACTCCGACGGCCACTATTGCAATAATAAAGTTTTTACTGCGAATTCGGCAGTTAGTTCGAAAGTAAGATCTTAAAGAATAGGACCGATAAAAATAGCGATGAAGTGAGTACTGACGTTGAATGTGTAAATAAAAATCGTTGTTGCTATCCACCGGTGTTTCTAAAAGGTCTATTTAGTAGGTGTAGTCCGACTGGATGATTAAGCCACACATTACACATGTACAGATGGCTAGCTCAATACAACGTGCAATAAGAAACGCACTCACTCATAGACGTATGTAATACAATTTGGGATAAGTCGTTCGACTTTTAATGTATATTCGGCCAATTATAACCGGTCCTAGTGGTTCGAATTTCAAATTGCATATAGTCGAATATGACCGATCCTAGTCGTCCTTTCAATATACATTCAGTCGAATAAGTCTTGAACAAGACGTTCGAATTTCAATTTGTATTTGGTCAAACAGAACCAGCGTAGTTCAAAATTTGATTTGCATTCGAATGATTAAAACCGTCTTAAGTCGTTCGAATTTTAAATAGCATTTAACCGCAAGTAAGTGCGTTTATTTTGTATTAAGCTGACATTCTGTATCTCTGTGTTCTATGACTTATACGTTACAATTATAGTAAGGACAACGAGTCTAGAGGAATGTTTAAACAAATCTCTCTTGATTAATGTATGTCTATCCTTTTCTTCCACGCGGATGCAGGTGAAAGGGTTGGCAAAACGCATTAAATAGCCAAGTAGTGAGACTTAATATGTAGATATTTTGAATATAAAATATGTACAGAACCGCTGTCTGTTTGTTACTTATTCTTATTGAAAAAAGACAACTTCCGCACTAGGACTAAATTCTCTATCGCGGGTGACTTTACAAACATTTAAATAACGGACACAAAGAACACCCAGACTCGGAACAACAATTTGTGGATCACGCAAAGTTTTGTTCCGTGTGGGATTCGAACCCACAACACGGCGCAGTGGCGAGGCGACCTCTTAAACCACTACGATATCAGTGCAATCACACATTTTATATTCTTTATCTCGATACTTGGCCAAGTAGTGTTGTTAAAATTATATACTTACTCCAGCTGCGCTCTGCACCATACATGAAACAAAGACAAATCAAAATTAGTACAATTCCATACGATCGCTACAATTCTGTAAGATTTAATACACATTTATACGACATTTATAGCACCTTTAGGCACAAGGAACATAAAAGTGCCACCGGCAAATTAACTTAATATTGATTTAGGGAAACAAAATATTGTAGGGTTGGTGCTCGTAAATTTTAATGTGATTGTTACGCTGCGAAAAATTGGGATTGTTTTGTTAGTGACCGGGGAGCTGACATCCTTATTTTAGCTTTGATTTGCGGAAAAAAATACTGTTTTAGTCTATAAATATAATATTCAGAATAGTAGAGTCTTGTTGATTTCAGTCTAAATGTGCAGACTCGACTGCTCACAGAATATTCACGTAAAATAGCAGGTCTTATACATAATATTGTATTACGTTTACGCGAACGTATGTGTTAATTAAATAGCTTAAATAATAGTAAAATTAAGCAGTAGTACCTAGTTATAGCTACCATTCAAAATTATGTAATAAATAGCTTTTGTCCGCGGCTTTGCTCGCTTGAGAACAGTACTTTGGTTTTTCCTAAACCAAGACAACGTTGTCTGCGAAATAAAATGATGATCGGTTGAGGCATTTAGGCGTGAAAGCGTAACAGACAATAATCTAACAAACTCACATTCGCATTTATAATTTTAGTGATGAAGTGTTTAAAACAAGCAATTGAAATTAAACTACTTTATACGGATTCTATCGCGTTGTTTATTTTACTTAAAAAAACCTATTTCATAATTTTGAAACTCTAACACTACTATTATAGAACTCTACTGCAATTTAAGCTATTTAGTTTAATTAAAACTATTTATATTTAAGTTTGCTCCGACGTTTCGGTTGCTTTACAGCAGCCATGTTCACGAGGAGACTAAGATGATAGTTGTTTCAATGTTCGGAAGTGCACCTAGTTATTTCAAAGTACCCGAACATAATTTAATCTTTGGTGTTTCTATTTACTCAGAATGAGCTCAAAGTACCATGAAGTCTAGCTGTGTTTTGCTTCTTCTTGGGTTTGACTATTTGATTTACTGGATCTCAAGCTGGTGGTACACACATCAACCTAGACTGTTTGGACTTTGAACTATTAGAAGTTGAACGCTGCGAATCGTGCGAGAGGGTGCGATATATTTTTGTTATTTTGTCTCATTCACGCTGAACGGGATGCGACGCTCTATCCTTACCATTACATTGACGCCACAATGCACTGTCCCTTGCCGACAATTCTCTATTTTGTATGTAGCGTAGTTATGCGTATATAGGATGTCTAACTTGATGTGTAGCCGTGTGTAGATTCCAACCATCCTCTCTAATTAAATTATTATGTTTTTTAATTAAACAATCATATCCTAACTAATATTATAAATGCGAATGTTTGTATGTTTGTTTGTTTGTTATGCCTTTACGCTTGAACTAATCGACTGTCAAGAGGACATAGGGTATACGAAAACGAATGGTAATACGAATGGTGAAATTCTAGATGAATAATTTTTGCATTATATTATATACATTATATGAGGCGCTCATAACCAGCTGCACTCACTGATCGGTAAACGATTAGCGAGGTTAAGGAACGTTGGGTGCGGTCAGTCTATAGATGGGTGACCGCTTAGTGGTATTTCATCTGAGCGTCTCCATACTTCGGAGGGCACGTAAAAAGTTGGTACCCGTTGTTGCCAAATTGACAGCAGTCGTTAAGCCATGTCAGAGGCCTACGGGCGGCTTGAACAACTCTTGACAACAGGTTGGCCACTAATCATACGAATAGAAGAATAGAAGTAGAACTTCTATGATAATATATTATTTACATGGACAGGACTCAAAATTGGTATTTGATAAGCATATTGACTGTCGTAAAAAAGGCATATAAATCTTTGGGTTTTTGAAGATTGTGGCATTGTGGAGGATGTATTTCACTTGTTAGTGGAATGTATCAGAACTGGGGCTGTGAGACAAGAGCTAATGGAAAATATCATATAAACTTATTTGATGTGGGTACTTTTCAAACTTTATTGTCCAAACCATTGTCCGAAAGAGCAATTTTACTTTATAAAACCTTAGAATAATATTAAAAATAGGTTCCTATAATTGTGGTTAGGTTACAATGGGGCTGACATTGTCTTATTTGCGACTAAATGCCCCTAAATAAATAGGATGGGATAAATCCTTTTTCTTTTAATTTATACATATGTATGGTTTGCACATTGAAATTCTATTTGCGAATACATGTCAATAGCTATGATCTTATTTGTTTAAGTTTTTATCCTTTGCATTTCGAAAACAATAAAATAAAATAAAATATTGTATTGTAGGGTTATGTATTTTGAGTAAATTTTATGTTTTTAGAATTATTTGAAGTTATTGCGCAATTCATCTCTGATTGTCTACGATGTTCATATTTAGTATGAAAGTTTAAATTTCAACACAAAGCTTTTTGTAATGAATAAATGACTAATGACTATCTTTCACCCAGAGATAAGTACTGTTACCAAAGTAACCTTTTTTTTTGTTTCCCACTAAAAATACTTTATGCACCGAAAGCCGGCTAGGGGACGGCACCGACGGGGTGTGTGGGACTCCCAGCATGAAGTGCTGGTATACCCACTAAAAAAACTGGGGTGTTCCCTCTCTCACCCAATGGGGGGGACCAGTTGGGAGCTCTTAAAAGATTCATCCATAGCAGGCTCTCCCGTGTGGGTGCGGGCCGGGTTAAATGGTCCCAACCACCTCTCGTCCCCAGGGAAAAGCCTCACTGCTCTCCCCTTTCGACGTTAGAAGGCGCGCGGGAACACCACGCGCGCCCTCTCTCGAGGCTCTTAATTTACGGGTAGCAGGGTCCCCTGAGGATCTGCCACCCGGAGCCCCTAGATGGGGGGCAGGAGAGCGACATAGGCGCGACTCGTGCGCCCCCTGTTACCAACGTAATCTAGCCTAACCTACTTGTATGGGAGCGAAGCTGCGAGCAGAATCTAGTTGTAATATAAATGTTAAAATTTATTTAGTTAATATCCAGAAACACCAAAACATACGTGGCTTTTCGACCACAGGGCACAGAGTCTATTCACCGAAATAATTTCAAAGAGATACACACAATTACACGTGTGAGCGACATCTGAATAAGATTCAGGATGCCAAAAACCATTTGATCTACCCACACAGTAATAAATAAGAGTAAATGAATGTACTTATTCGATTGCCTACAATAATAATATATGAAGCATACGAAAATGGTAGAAATCCTGTCCAAACGAAACAAAAATACGATATCAGCGCCACCTACCACGTCCAAATGTGAATCTAAACTATCCAGGGTTACTTAAACACACACGTCAGTGAACACACGCAACATTTTTATCATAATTAGTCCAGCCGCTTAGGAATGATTCTGTGTCCAAGAGATTAAAAATTAACATTACCTTACTATAACATTACTTAAAAAATCTTGTAGTTTAATAATTATAATAGCTTAAATAGTAATAAAAATGAACAGTAGCAGTTTAATAGTTTCAAAATTATGTAATGACAGTGTTTTCTCCGTAGAAAGTAGAGTAAATTGTTGGACAGCCACGTCATGGGATCGTGGCGTACTCCAACTTACAATATTCTGCTTCGAACAGTTAATAAGCGTCGACACGTGTTTTACCTCAACGCGAGGCATCCTCAAGATCTTTTGGCAACGAGCCAAAAAACCTCATTCGTTGCTAAAGAATTAAAAATCGTGACAGTACCAAGTTTGTATATATTAGTATTACTCACTAATTTATCAAAAAATATATATAATTACGAAACTAGCGAGGAAAAGTCGCTACGTGAAAGCACAAGACGAAAAGATATGCCGTCTGTGATAGCGCCTACTCTGAATGTGGTCAAACACAGCTCATATTATAATTCAGTTAAACTTTTCAATAAGCTTCCATTAGAAATTAAAACCACTGTCTACAGAAGCGAATTCAAATCAGAGAGTTTCTTATTGATGGGTGCTTCTATTCTATTGAAGAGTTCACTAAATGAAATGTTTTCTTTTTTGTTTCACATTGGATATTTAATTTTGCTTTTATATTTGCTATGAATTTTATTATGTTTTATGAATTTTAATATATTATGAATTATTAATGTTAAGAATAATATGTTATCAAGTATTATGTTATTATTTTATAGATTTTTATTATGAATTTGATTACTAATGAATTTGATATGATTTAATGCTATTATCATTGTGAAATTATGCTATGTTTTGTTTTTCAAATTAAATTAATCTATAACACTATGTAAAAAATTCAACACAATGTAATATTGTTTATGAATAAATAAATGAAATGAAATATAATTTTATTACCATTAAAGTTGGTAAGGCGACAGCCTAGTGGGAGACCATTGGACTGCCAGGCAGAGGTCATTGACCCTAAGACACACATTTACACATATCTAACATTTTGAAGTTATTTGCGTAAAAGCTATGGCTCGCTTTAACTATGAAGGAACATTTCACGAGTAAACCTGCATGTCTGTTCTGCATGATATTCTCGAACACATGTGAAGTCTGATAGCCCGTATTGGGCGCACGAGGTGGACTATGGCCTAAACATTCTCACACTGAGAAGAGGCTCGTGCCCAGCAGTGGAACAGTCTTTATATAGAGCTGATATTGTTATAAGTTCGTAATCAAGCATTCCGGCGTATGATTACCAACCTAATGGTATAAAAACTAAAAGTTACTCTACTTTATAAGATTTTTGCTGTCATTACTGAACAAAGCATTCAAAACGGCGAATGATTTTTCATCTTCTAACAAAAACTACGGGAAGCCGGATTTGTCAGCTTTTCGGAGCATTTCCGTTGATTTATTAGTGGACAGCTCAACGTAAAGTTTTGAGCACAAAAAGAGGCGCCGCGCGCCGGCTCTTAAATCTGTTTTGTGTTTGTGACCTATATGCAGGGGGAAAGATTATTGTTTTTTGCACAGGTTTTTTGTGTAGTACTACTGCTGTGTATATATACGGCTTCAATTTCGGGATTGGGCAATATGTGTTAAAATTATGATAATCAATTAATATTTTTTTGTAGTAGCTTGATATCTAGATCTGTGTCTAGTAGACGAAAAGCTCCCTATTACAAGAGACCTAAAATCATATCTGGTGAATTGTGCGATACCTCCACATCTGTATGCATACGTATTGATAGTAGATTGTAGAGCGGCGATGGTTCTATGGCATAACCTGCACTTATTTTTGGTAATCGTCATCGGTTTGATTTTTCCGAAAACGTAATAATTATGTTTTCGGAAAGCTTTAGAAGCAGCACGGAATCTGGCAATGTGGCATATAAACAGCAATGGTACAGAGTCTGGCAATATGTGGTAAAATTGTAATCTGACACACAATGCCAACATAGCAGTCACCTCAGTGATCTGCAAGGTGATGGAGCGGATTCCTAACAACCAGCTAATCCGCTACCTTGAGTGTCACTCCATCATCAATGATCGCCAATATGGGTTTCGACCAAATCGGTCAACGGTTGATATTCTTGCTTATCTAATGCACATCTGGGGTGAGCTTATTGATAAGCAAGGCGAAGCTTTGGCAATCGGGCTGGACATTACTAAAGCCTTTGATCAGGTCTGGCACCGCGGTCTTATCTCCAAGCTGCCGGTATATGGTCTTCCCAACTGGCTAGTTCAATGGGTCTCCAGTTTTTTACACGAGCGAAAAATGCGTGTCCTAGTGGACGGATGCTCTTCACATTTCGTAAGTGTAAATGCTGGAGTCCCACAAGGTTTCGTGCTCTCTCCCACTCTATTTCTTCTGCATATCAATGACATGCTACCTCTTGGTGGCATTCATTGCTATGCAGACGACAGCACGGTTCATGGTTGTTACCATCCACAACCACCTAGCAACTGGCAGGATACTGAGAGGAGGCGGGTAAAGCTTGTCACTGACCTCAACAGGGTGTTGGACGATCTATACAAAAATACATTTCACGTAATTAAACCCAATTCAATCAAATGTCAATAAATGATTTTTCCATATAAAAATACCATTTAAATTTTCGACATATCCCGCGGATTTGCCGCAGATTTTCGTTCATACAAACCTTGTCCTGACAATTATAAAGACAACAAAAAAAACAGCCACATCGGTCTAGCCGTTTTTAAGTGATGCTTCGTCATACATGTGACAACTGATTTTTATTATTATAGATTTTAATTGTCTGTTTTGCGGGGTACTGAACGGATATTCAAATAAAGGCGACAAAGAACACACACGACTCGCAACAACTATTTGTGGATTACCCATTTTTTCCGAGTCGGGATCGAACCCACAATACTCGGCGCAGTGGCAGCGGTAAGGCCACCACTTCAACCTCTACGCCGTCTGAGTGAAAAACGCGAGCAAAATCGGGCTTATAGCTAGTATTAAACAAATAAAGGTATACAGAGATACATTGAGAAGCAATCCCGGTCACGTCTCAGTTATAAAATTGAGTCCCAAGGCACGGATTCTTGGCGTCGCTTCGAACTTAATATTGTTTAAGTCGCAAAGATATAAAACATAAAGGCACCTAAAGTTTATGGCTAAAATTTAAGCGCTATTGTATAATATTCTTAAACGTTTAGGATTATGAATTATGATACATACATTCATGTATTATATTTTCTTGGGAAATTACGGACACCAATATGTTAATAAAAATTTTAATTACAAATATGGCGTAAGTACGTGTGGGTAAATAAAATATTTTATTAATTATTGTACTAATCTTCTATTCGTGTGGTTAGTGGCCAACCTGTCAAAAGTTGTTCAAGCCGCCCGTAGGCCTCTGACATGGCTTAACGACTGCTGTCAATTTGGCAACAACCAGGACCGACTTTTTACGTGCCCTCCGAAGCACGGAGATGCTCAGATGAAATACCACTAAGCGGTCACCCATCTATAGACTGACCGCACCCAACGTTGCTTAACCTCGCTAATCGTTTACCGATCAGTGAGTGCAACTGGCTACTAATAAAAGCTACATTTAGCCTGGATTTTATCAGTAAATTGCTATTTGCCGGGATCAGTACTTTTTCTGAATGAAAGATAGCCTATGTCCTTCTGCTCTGCAGTTAGAATGACCTTTTATCTGGGAACCCTGGGATCAGAACTTTCATCCAGAACGAAAGGTATCCTAGATCCTTTTCTCTACTCCTGACAACGTATATGAGAAATTTCATAAGAATAAGAACTTAAAAGCAAACTTATTTTAGTTTGGATTATAATTGAGGATGTTATACAAGAAAGAATCTACGTCAAATTTGGACTGTTGCCCTGCCTAACCCATCAAAACACAGATGTTTAGCTAACGAGAAGTATTCGTAACAGCTTGTAAACTGGTTGACAACACAAACAACGATATATTTGTGACTTAAGACGCATATCTAAGCAGCTCTCTCGTCTCTCTAGACGTCTACATATCCATGTAAAGCACTCTCTGAGCTTGTAAACATGCATTTGATACAAACTGTGTGTTTATCTTATTGAAGTGCATAGGATTTGAATGTAAAAGGGAATAAAATATCCTTCGTATAACCCCGAAGGAGTAACGTTTATAAATATCTCTTTGAGATACAAGATACAAATATACATATACCAGCTTTTGTCAACGGTTTTGCTCGCTCGGGAGCAATACTTTTTCTGAATGAAAGTTATACCTATTTTCTTTTGCCCTCGGTGGCAGACGAGCGATCAGCTCACCAAGTGGTAATGTCAAGACACAGCAAAGCCGCTGCTCATAAACCTCATTTGAAGACATATCATAGTGCTCATATTATATGTCCTTTGCCGTACTCCTGACAATGTATATGTGAAATTTTATGTTGATCGGTGGAGTAGTTATGGCTTAAAAGCATTACAAACAAACTCATATTCGCATTTATATTATTAGTTACGATTGTATGACTCGTCTATCCTATAAGGGCTACAAATAGGTGTATTACACCTATATTTCGTCAACTTTGCTTTATGTTTCACGTAAAAGGGGCGAGTGTATTAGTGTTCACTGGATATAATTCTACACTGGGAAACTTCTATCAAAGTAACTAAACAATACTTTGCTCGATCCGGGATTCGAACTTGAGACCACACGGATCTCATACCAATACAGATACGAACTGTAAAAATATATTACACTAGCTGACCCGCGCATCTTCGTCTGCTTCACATAAGAGAATTTTTCCTGTTCTTGCAACATTTTTCATTGATGCACCCGGTCCTGTATATAGCCTATAGGTAAACGTCCTCGATAATTGAGCTATGTAACACTTAAATAATTTTCAATTCGGTCCAGTTTTACTACTGGCACAAGTTTGTAACTATATATTAGTTGAAAGATTATAGATTCGATTCTTCGGTAGTTTACAGCAAGCTTTAATTATATTTTTTGTTTGTTTAGCGTTTTATCATGTTCCACTGCTGGGCAAAAGCCTCTTTCTTACAATTAATTAATTATAATCTATACTAATATTATAAAGCTGAAGAGTTTTTTTGTTTGGTTGAACGCGCTAATCTAAAGAACTACTGGTTCGAATTGAAAAGTTATTAAAGTGTTAGGTAGCCCATTTATCGAAGAAAGCTATAGGCTATATAACATCACGCTGCAACCAATAGGAGCAGAGCATAAATGAAAAATGTTGCGGAAACGGGGAAAATTCTCTTATGTGAAGCAGACGAAGATGCGCGGATCAGCTAGTCATTCATAAAAAACAACTCCCGCTCTACGAATATACTATATCGTGGAAGACTTTACTATACATTCTAAAAAAACTATACTATATATATAATAGTGGTTAGTGTAACCGACTGCCACGCCTGAGGTCGCGGGTTCGATTCCCGCACAAGTCAAACATTTGTGTGCATGAACATGGATGTTTGTCTTAGTCTAGGTGTTTCTATGTATAATATGTATGTATTTACAAAAAAAAAGAAGTATATATGTATGTTCATCCATTGTCTAGTACCCATAGTACAAGCTCTGCTTAGTTTGGGCTAGACGGTGTTGTGTGTATGTGGTAGAATATTATTATTACTATAATTAGTAGAACACACAATAGAGAAGATGGTTGGAATGTACCACCAGCTTGGGATCCAGTACTTCAAATAGTCAAACCCAAGAAGAAACAAACCACAGCTAGACTTCATGATACTTTTAGCTCATTCTGCGTAAATAGAAACACCCATGATTAAATTATGTTCGGGTGCTTTGAAATAACTACACTGGAACATTGAGACAACTACCATCTTAGTCTCCCCGTGACCATGGCTGCTGAAAAGCAACCGAAACGTCGGGGAAAGTGTAAACCAAAAATAAATAGTTTTAATAGTTTAAATAATTTTATGAGCTTATAAATTAGTAAAATAAAATCAATAGTAGTAGTAGTAGAGTAATATTTTCAAAATTTTGTGATACAGTGATAAATAAACAACGCGATAAAATCCGTATATAGTAGTTTAATTTCAATGAATAACATTCGCGTAAACAGAAGACAATATTAAGAACACACAAATTTTTATCCCGGTTTCGAAGCCACTTGACGCGCATACTGTGGCGACCATTTAAACCATTGGGCCATCGGTGCAGTCTTGAAGATACATTTAACTGTTTTATTTTATAGATACAGAACCCTAAGCATAACATATCTATAAAATATTTAATTCAATCGTCCATTTTGTTTGGTAACCGTGTCACATACAGATAGAACAGGGACGTAAGGGCCGGTGTCTCCAAACACAGCTAACGGCAGAATCGCACGACGACTTTTATACATTCGTGCGTTTTTTAACCCTCGACGCAAAAACGACGGGGTGTTATAAGTTTGACGTGTCTGTGTGTGTGTGTGTGTGTGTGTTTCTGTCTGTGGCATCGTAGCTCCCGAACGGATAAACTGATTTTAATTTTGTTTTTTTTGTTTGAAGGGTGAATTAGCCGGGAGTGTTTGTAATTATGTTTGATGAAAATCGGTCCAAATGGCGGATTACATATTTTTCACAACTCTCTCAATATGGGTATCAAATGAAATACTATACTATGATAAATTTCAAATCCGAGATGGCCGCCACTACAAAATGACGATTTACAAGTTATAGGGTATAACATTACGCTGTGACCTATCAGAACTGTAACACTGTAATCACACCTGAATACTATTTAATGCGGGTGAAACCGCGACGCAAAGACAGTATTGTATGCATTCTAATAAAAAACAAGAAACAAGACACGGATGGCGTAGTGGTTTATATAGTCGCATCGCCATTGCTACTGCACCAAGCGTTGTAGGTTAGATCTCCACACGGTACCAACATTTTTGTGGTCCACAAATAGTTGTTACGAGTCTCGGTGTTTATTCTCTGTATGTTGTTGTTCCGTTGTTTAAATGTTGTTAGCGTTTTTAAAGACCCGCGAGGAATAATCTTATTCGGAAATCATCTTTGTGTAGTAAAAATCATCTTAGTACTAGGTTGAAAGTTTTTAATGCGTAAGGTCTATTGTAAAAGGATTACATATATAATTATATTCTACCTATAATATACTGTTACACCCAGTGCCATCTCTCGGCATTGTGGGCAGACTCAGCAGTTCCGTCTAATAATTCATTACAGCACCATCTATTGAAGTCTTACGGAACTACGTAGTTCGCCGGTACGAGTACAGTAGAGAGAACGCTGGCACATTCTCGAATCTTCGAACTGTTTACATACCGTGTTTGACGTTTCTATAAAACTCTGGAAACGCTTTAACCGCGTATAAATGGGGAAGGCCAGCGCTCGCCGACTCAGTTTACAATCGTAAGCGGTCAAGTATTCATCGAAGCGAACGCAAGCGAAAATACTATGGAATTTGAAGCAGTGGAAAAGTGTAGTATAGTGTTTCTTGTATTTTAAATTTAATTGCGTGCTAGAATAAAACGTGTTTTAGTCGGTTATATTGTTTACATTCTTATCCCTCGAACCCAGCACGTAACAAAACTTTTACCTTTGTCTAGATATTTAGATATTAAAATCGCTTTGAAAATAAAGGCCTAATAGAATAATTACATAAAAAATCCAAAATATGAACACTTATTTGCGTATTTCTCATTTGTAATGGATAACAAGGCCTAAACTAAACTCTTAAAACTAACCACGTGAAAAAACATTTTTGACTTTCGCGATTTGTTCAAGCCAGCCCTTTGTAACCACTATCGATGCAAGTCGGTCGAAACGTCGGGCAATCAATAGGTATTACCTTTTAAATACTTCATTGCAAGCAGTCAGACCCGCCTTGCATTGTATTAAATATACGTGAATATTATGCGACAAAATCGTCGCAAAACTCGCAGTGTGATGTTGCTCTAACATGTTTATTATGGCCGATTACAGCTGTGTGCCTTAGGCTTTACGACTAAAACGTGGGTGAGCCATTGTCGGTACTGAGCTTTATAGCTTGTTCAGGCGGTGTGTACTCTGCTTTAAATATTCACAGGTTACTTATAGAAAGTATGTATCTTTTTGTTTATGGAGAATATACGTCTAGAGAGATGTAGGGGGAAATTTATGTGATACGGTGAATGGGCTCCGTGGCTTTTTTTTAAAAACCTCTCCTTCCCTTGGAATAATTCCTGTGTCGCGGGGCATTTTACAAACATTCAAACAACGGACACAAAGAACACCCAGACTCGGAACAACGATTTGTGGATCACACAAAGTTTTGTCCCGGGTGGGGACCGAACCCACTACTCGGCGCTACGGCAATGGCGAGGCGATCACTTAAACCACTACATATGCTATCACTACTTGATCATCAGCTACCGGGTTTGATTTCTGAGGTGGATAAAGTATAGTTGAGTTTGCCCACTGCTGGGCATGTGCCTCTGTTCCGTTCAAAGACGGTTACAACATAGCCCATCACGCTGACCTAGTGTAGTTTGGCAGACTTAACATACATATATTAAAGAATAATATGGAGAACTCTTTACAGTTTACTTATAGAAAGTACTTAGGTATATGTATATATTTGTGTTAATAGAGAACATAGGCCTAGCGTGATGTATGGGGGAATTTATGTGATAAGCTTCACGGGTTCCGTGATATATATTATACAATTTGTTTTAAAGTTATATCGCTTAGTGTCTGCCCTTATTCAATTCGCCATAATTATATGATAGTTGATGTTTTTGTTAATTTAAGACAAACCAAAGCGACTTGAATACGAGCAACAATTCATGGAAAATTTATTGATTTACTGATTACAAGTGGTCGAAATTCGCCCATAATTCATTTAAATTTTAAATTTGTTCGTTATTAATGTTTTATTGTAACTATACCCTTATAATCACATTTCATTTAATCACCTACTCCACATACATATGTATGTAACCATAGTTACGAAGCATTCTATGAAGTCAACCGAACAATGCCGAAATACTACGAACGCGATTCGACTGCGTGTGTCAAATGCATGGTTGTGTGCGTGTAGTGGTTTTTCATTAATTTAATGTATTTCTAATACATATTTTATAACAATATTAACATTTGCCCCTTCTCCTCCATATAAACTTTAACTGTGCCAAATTTCATACTCCTCCATCCGCGCAATTTTCGTAAAAAAGGGTATAAAGTTTTTGCTTCACGTATTAATATACAGGGTGTCCGGAAATTAATGGATAACCTTGAAATGTCTTATAGAAGAACTGAAGGCCGTTCAGACAAAAAATTAAATAATAATAAACAAATTAAAAAATATATATATATATATATTAAAAAGTGCAAGCTATATTAGCATAGCATACTTTTGACTGTCTATCTATTAGCATAATTAGTGTTTAATAATAAAACAACAAAAACCGATGGATTTCATTAATTTATGGTCGCAGTATACAAGAAAGTTATACATGGTAATTAAAACAAAACACATATCTCAGGTAGTAGTTAGGATAGATTTTTTTTCATATTTTTACTGAACGGCCATCGGTTCCACTATAAGACATTTCCAGGTTATCCATTAATTACCAGACACTCTGTATAGATGAAAACCAAAAAGATTTTTTATTTTTTTTTCTATTGTGACACGGCAAAGTGATTGTAACGGACCTGATGGAAAGCCCAATTACAGTCCAGAGACAGTGACGAAGAGAGAAGATAGATGTCTTCTAGTCGTCGTCAGTGTCAAGCCGGTCTGACCAGATGCTTCTTCACACCACGTTTGAAGGACCCAATGTCATAGAAGGGAGGGAACACATGAGCCGGAAGACTGTTCCAAAGTTGTATGGTACGGCATAAAAAGGAATTGCTGAACCTTTTGGTGCGAGACGGGATTGTGCTAACCGTCAATCGGTGATTGCAAAGACCGGCACGTGTTCCGTAACACAAGCCTTAACTTTATTTGTTAATTACGTAATTTAGTGAATATATTATTCCTAATACTTTCTTAAAACAACTTAATTTCACACCAAACTTTGTCAAACAAAACTCTTTATTAAAATCTCTTGCCATATTTACATTAAATATCTAAAACCCATCTACTTCGTAAGTATTAAACTGTAGTACAGGCGAAATTACACCCTCTGATTCTAAAATTAAGGTCCAAAATTGTATATCAAACGAGTTTTTGATACGGAAATTGTGACGCAGGGACTCAATGTGGCTGTTATTAAATTTTTAAACCTTTTTAATTTAATTGTTACTTCTATAGAAATGTACCACAATATTCTTTAAGATCTTAATATGGCAGCAGACTATTTTTTGTATAAAAATAAGGATATACAAAAGCTTAAATATAAAGTTTTATTTAAAGATTATATTATACCCGCAGCTGCGGTCTCGTTTATATAGATTTTATCAATAAATTTCTATTTGTTGGGAACAGTACTTTTATTCTGGATAAAAGTTTCCTTATATCCTTTTTATACCCCTGACAATGTATGTGCAAAATTTTATGATGATCGGCGTGAAAGTGTTACAAAGAAACAAACAAACTCACATTCGCAATTATAATATATTGAAAATAAACATGATGGAGTATTTTTAAATTTAACTGTAGATGTAATTGGTAAATGACAGAAAAGGGATACACGGTACAAGTTATGACGTAACTGGTATTTAACTGCATGCGTATGAGAGAGATAGTGTGTCATCCCCAGCTCTTAATTTACTTATATCGAAATTGAAAATAGTAATTGCTTTCACAACTTACTACTTATTTACATGATGTTCTTACAAATCTTTTGAATGTTTTTTTTTGTTGTGTATAAAATAACGTACAAATAATACATAGGTATATACAACTAATTCTTACTAATATTATAAACGTGAAAGTTTGTGAGGATGTATGGATGTATGGATGTTTGTTACTCCTTCACGTAAAAACTACTAGACCGATTGCGATGAAACTTGGTACGTAGATAGCTGGAGAACTGGATTCACACAGAAGCTACTTTTTATCTCGATATTCCCAGGGGAACGGGACTTACCCTGGTAAAACCGCGGTGAAAAACTAGTCTATAATAATTCACAAACAAAAATATCTAATTTAATATATCTGAGAAGCTTTTGTGTTTTTCATTGGAACTAATAGCTGGATTTAAAAATGTAGCATTCGGTAGCCTAATTTTCAAGGCAAGTCAAAGGCTATATAGCATCACGCTACAAACCACGGGCGCGGAGCAGCAATCATAAAAATGATATAATTATTGAGAATAGAGGAACCCGTCACGCACCCTCAGATTGCCGATCCCAACTATAGCAATAGAAAATGGTTGACAATACCGATCTCCTCTGGATGGAGACAGCCTCGTCGAGAGACCCGGGCGAACTCCAACTTGCAGAACCGTGTAGTGTTCCGCTTTGAACTCAAAATATGCGACGACACATGATTCAGCGCGAGGCATCTTCAGGACGTGGCAACGAATTTTCTATTGCTATAGTAAGGTGAGCAATTTGAGGGTGCGTGGCGGGTTCCTCTCTTCCTAATAATTATATTACTATGGATTTGACTGCTAAGTAACGCCTAATTGGATTCAATCAGAACATGAGTAAAACAGCTAGTCTAGTCTTGAAATACACTTCGAGCTTCTTTACAGTTATATAATAGTTACAGATACGGCACCGAACCCCACACCCCTCACACACCGAGATGACAGCTTGACGCAGGCACAATGCACGTCCTCTATTGTGTAAGTTTGATCGGCGCACGGAGGAAATTGAAACTAACATAATAGTGCCACGTTTGAGTCCCGGTTCGAACTTTATTTTTTTGTTATACAGAAGTTTTGCTAAAGGAAAATTGTTATTGATTTGAGCAATCGGTAGGTCAAAAAGAGATTGAATGTTAGGTATTTGGTAATAAATAGGTATGTGAAAATTATAGTTGTACTTTTGCTGCACGGATGGTGTATTGGTTTCAGTGGTCAGCTCACCGCTGCTATTTCGCCGAGTGTTGTGGGTTCGAATCCCACACGGGACAAAAAATTGTGTGATCCATAAATTGTTGTTCCGAGTCTAGATGGCGTTGTGGTTAGTGTAACGGACTGACACGCCTGAGGTCGCGGGTTCGATTCCCGATACAAGTCAGACATTTGTGTACATGAACATGGATGTTTGTCTTAGTCTGGGTGTTTCTATGTATAATAAGTATATATTGACGAAAAAAAAGGTATATATGTATGTTTATCCATTGTCTAGTACCCATAGTACAAGCTCTGCTTAGTTTGGGCTAGATGGTGTCGTGTGTATGTGATGGAATATTATTATATTATATTATATCTAGAATAGAGCACTTTGTGTTCGTTGTTGGAATGTTTGTAAAACCCCCCGCGACACAGGCTTTATTCCTAGGACGGAAGTTGTCTTTTTAAATATATCAGGTTAGCCAACCCGTATTGGGCTAGCGTGGTAAACAATAACCTTTTCAAATTGAAAAGAGGCCCAGCAGTGGGACAGTTCATAAACATGGCTGATATTATTATATTATATGTGCTGTTTCTAACATATTAACGATTGACCTCTGTTTATCGTATAGCGTCATCTTACGTCGGCTTATTACGGATGGAGCGATTCAAGTGGGTTACTTTGATCCGATACAGCTAACATTAGCCCAAGTTATCTTGACGTAACTTTTGGGTCAAAGTAACCCTATACGTTGCCGATATCTTTAGAACCCTTGCTGTTAAGGGCTGTTTAGTAATCTAATTAATAATTAACAGCGTTACTTATAAACAAATATCAAATATTTAAGAGTTAGCGATGTATTAAGTAGCGACTAATCAGAAAACATTCTCTTATGAACAAAATAACATCATTCAATGTAAAGGTCGTCAATCACATTGAAATGAAGAAAAGAAAGAAAAGTTGTGGTTTCGATCCTTACACGTATGACAACATTAAACAGTTGTGTGATCCACAAATATTTGTT
This sequence comes from Catocala nupta, assembly GCA_963675205.1. Classification (NCBI taxonomy): domain Eukaryota; kingdom Metazoa; phylum Arthropoda; class Insecta; order Lepidoptera; family Erebidae; genus Catocala; species Catocala nupta. The sequence continues at coordinate 1,670,942 of OY776105.1, forward strand.
TCTAGTATGTGTGCTTTTTGCGTCTGTTGAAATGTTTGTGAAGTCTGTAATTAGAGCGGGCAATATATATTCCTTTTTTAATTTTGAAACGGATTATAAATAATAATAGGATTTGATGACAATCCCGTCTTATATAATCCTAACTAAATGAATGCGAATGTGAGTTTGTATATTTGTAACAATTCACGCCTTAACTACTAGACCGATAATCATCCAATTTCGCATAGACGTTGTCAGGGCGTACGAAAAAGGACATAGCGTACCTTTCATTCAGAAAAACGTACTGTTACTAAACTAACCTACATTTTCGCGAGCGAAGCCGCGGGTAAAATCTAGTAAATTTTACGTAAGATTAATATAAAATTAGGATTATGAACTGCACGTATGTATGTCGCAGTGATTGAAGTGGTCACCTCGCCACTGCTACTTTGCCAAGAGTTGTGGATTCGATCTCCACACGATGCGAAAAATTATTGTGAATATATAGAATACTAGCGACCTGCCTCGGCTTCGAACGGGTAGTACAAAACTTAAACAAATTATACACCTAAACCTTCCTCATGAATCACTCTGTCTATTGGTGATAACCGCTTGAAAATCCGTTCAGTAGGTTTTCAGTTTATCGCGAACATACAGACAGACAGACGCGGCTGAGACTTTATTTTGTAATTATAATATGTAAGAAAAATAGCTCCCTTAGATAATGTAAATAGATTTCTACTACCCTTTTGGAGACAAAAAGGCGTGATACTATATAACGATTTACTTAATTAGAAACATAATACTTATTACATGTAATTTACTTAATTAACTGAATCTGAACTCACTATTGTAAATTTGAACTGCCTTTTAATTAAACATTGCGGAGGTGCCTGATAATTGTTATTCTCGGCGTTTCAGAAGGTTGTAAAAGAATTCTCTATCCATTTTTAGTCTGGCACAATGGCAAAAGAGCTGCCGTTATGTTTTTGATGATAAGAGGTTACGGTAGACTGTAATCGCTTAAAGATATGTCACTAGTTGCCATCTCTGTAAGAAAATTGCCAGATAGTCTTAAAAACTTACCACTCACACAATTTCGCAAAATAAAATATAAAAGTTTAGGGAGATCTGTGTTGCCAAATCTTCTAAATAAATCCTCTAGGGGATCCATGTGGATAGAAATTCCAAATAGATCCCCCAGGGGATTTATGTGGACGAAAATTCCAAATAAATCTCCCAGGGGATCGAAGCAGGGGATCCTACTGGACGGAGCCGGAAAATCTATTATCATGTTAAAGAATACTTAGAGGACAAAATAATAATTTGATAAAATAAATAATTTAAAATGTTAGGATATACTAAATTTTGAAATTTATTTTCTATTTATTTTCTTTATACAACACAATGATAATTCAATAATATAATTACTTAATGTAAAATGTTTGTATAATGTTTTTTATGCTATAAATCATTATATACAATACCATAACTGTGTGACATCAAACAAATCTTGTAAAATTTTTCATTAATTATGACTTTTTTTCTACCTACCCCTCTGGGAAACAGGCGTGAATTTATGTATGTATGTGTGTAATTATGACTTTTTAATTTTGGACATTATCTAATAATATGACTTTATCTATAATAATATATTTTAACTGTGGCAGCAATAGCTCAGTAGGGAGACCAACAGACTGCAATGCCGAGGGTCTCGGGTCCGAACCCACGTCGCGCACCTCTGACTTTAGGAAGTTATTTAACCTTTCGAAATTATGTGCGTATTGATTGACAATTATCGCCTGCTCCGTGCCTCGGAGAGCACGTTAAGCCGTCGGTCCCGGCTGCCATGAACATCTATGGCAGTCGTTATTGAGAAGTCAGTGCCCTATAATATCCTGACACTGGTCTAGCCTTAGGGTAACGTTAGCCTTCGGGTTGCGGAGGTCAGTCAGGTGGCAGCCGCTCCGTGTAAAAACTGATATCCAGTCAAATCTGATTAGACTAGAAAAGCCGACCCCAAGTGACTTGAATATAATAAAGGCTAGGCAGAAGAAGAACTGTGGAATATAATAAAATGTTAGGTATCATTAACTGCAATTGCATGTTAATAATAAGAATGCATATTTGCACGCTTATAATAGCAGAATATGCTTTACAACATTTAATTTAAGAACCTGTAAATCACAATATTCTTGGAAATAAAGTTTATAAAAAAAAGAAAGGTTCTCTTTGCATCAGCCCTATCGAAGACTATAGACTATATATATGGATGTTTAGTTAGTTACTATGTTACGAATCTTTCAATGTATTCATGTAAGCAGATGTAATAATAATTTATATATACCTTGTTTATTATGTCTGGTAATATTAATGTATATACTCGTAATGTTAGATATAAGTTTTAACTTATACAACGATTTGGTGTATACTGTTATGTTCTCCAAATGGACAACATAACAATTTATAATAAATAAATAAAAATATATTTGAGAACTCTGATACATGAAGGTTTCGATGTTTTCCTTCACCGTTGAAGCAAGCTATAAATACCTAAATTATTAAAATGCACATATGTAACTTCGAAAAGTCGGAGATGCGCGCCTTGGGAACGAACTCGAGACTTCTGTCTGGCAGTCTTACAGCCTCCTACTAGGCTCTCGCTTATATATGAGTCTCTAGCAGTGACGCGCTATTCTATACTCTATGGTCTCACAAAATAGGAAGCAAGTTTATTGCCGTTAAATATTCTGTTATACATACCTACCTACCCTTAGGCAGGCTGAGACAGGTATGTATTATACCCACATATGACAAAGTAGTTGTCTCGGCACAGACACTACGCCAAGTGTTGTAGGTTCGAATCCCACACGTGACAACAATTTATGTAATTCACAAATGACTTGTAATTGTTCCGATTTTGGATGTTCATGTCATATATATGTACATAGCCTACCTACCTAGAGTATGGTAGGCAGAGACAAGCCTGTATTATACCCACATTTCGCACAAAAAATTCTCGCCCCTATGTGTTACACGTAATAGGGGACAGACTTGTTGCTAGGTCAGACACCGTGATGCGGTTGAGAATTTCTTAGCTAGCAAAACCCAATAATACTTTGCCTAACACGGGATTCGAAACCATCGCCTCACGCACAGCAAATGCGTCGCAAATGTACACTAGCTAACCCGCGCAACTTCATCTGCTTTACATAAGATAATTTCCCCGTTTTTGTAACATTTTCCATTGATGCTCCGCACTTATTAGTCGTAGCGTGATGTTATATAACCTATAGCCTTCCTCGATAAATGGGCTATCCAACGCTAAAAGAATTTTTCAATTCGAATCAGTAGTTCCTGAGATTAGTGCGTTCAGCAAAACAAACTCTTCAGCTTTATAATATTAGTATAGAATCCGTGTGCCTGAGGCAATCAATAACGTCCATATTATTCTTTCAATATCATCCATATTGGACCAAGCTGAAAGAATTCTAAAGAAAATAACAAGTAAAGACATTCAGCAATAACGATGAGTCAGTAAGACCCTTGTCACTGAGCTGTATAGAATCAGTATAGCAACGCGACGATGTAGGCCACGCCTTTACAACTTATATTACGCTTCAAATTTTCATTGTCATCGACTTATATCATATTACATTTTGCCCTCAGCTTCGTCAGTTCAGTCCTTTTACTGGATAACAAGTACCATTATGTCCTTTTTGTTCCCCTGACAACGCGTATGCAAAAATCATTCATGATGATCGGCCGAGTAGTTAAAGCCTGAAAGCGTAACAAACAAACAAACTCACTTTCGCATTTATTAAATTAGTTAGGATTATTAGACACAAAGTAATCTACATATTTTTTTTATTTATTTATTTATTTACTGACATACAAATATCTTTACAGGTTTCAACCAAAGCGATATTGTAGAACTATTAATACGTGAAGCTAAAACTTTGTGGTACCCCTTTTTGCGAAAATTGCGCGGACGGAGGAGTATGAAATTTGGCACGTTAAAGTTTATATGGAGAAGGAGGCGCGAATCCTAATATTTTTTATAAAATATGCATTAGAAATACATTAAATTAATGAAAAAACGCTACACGCACACAACCATGCATTTGACACACGCAGTCGAATCGCGTTCGTAGTATTTCGACATTGTTCGTCTGACGTCGTATAATTCTTTGTAACTATGGTTACCTGTACCTTATTTATATGTAATAGAGAAAAACAGAAAACAAAGTAGCGAGCTTATGAATTTAGGTCGAATTTTGACCACTAGACGACCGCTAGTATAAATTAAATTGACCAAATGTATTAGGTATTAATCAAAATGGCGCGTTTTTCTATTCTGCTAACTTCAAATTCGATTTTGAAGGTTTTATAGCAAATTCTGACTTAAAAACAGTGAATACAATTATTGATTGTATAGATATCGTAGTGGTTGCCCCGCCAGAGTTACTACGCCGAGTGTTTTGGGTTCGAATCCCATATGGGCCAACAATTTGTGTAATCCACAAATTATTGTGCCAAGTCTGGGTATTCCTTGCATTCACTGCTTGAACATTTGTAAAGTCTCTGCAATATAGGCATCATTCCTAATGCGGTAATTGTCTTTTAAAACCAATAAAATATAAAGAATATTTTGTACATGAACATACTTATGGCTGTAGATTTTATCACCGAAAGAGTGAGAAAAAATAATAATATAATAATATTCTATCACATACACACAACACCATCTAGCCCAAACTAAGCAGAGCTTGTACTATGGGTACTAGACAATGGACAAACATACACATATACTTTTTTTTTTGCAAATATGTACATATTATACATAGAAACACCCAGACCAAGACAAACATCCATGTGCATGCACACAAATGTTTGACAGGTGCGGGAATCGAAACCGCGAAAAATAAATTTTGCTAAATTCTCAGCTAAATTTTGTGTTTAAAAGGACAACTCGTGCTGCCTTACGGGAGACAACGCCCGCACTAGGAATAATGCCTGCGTCACGAGGTCTTTGCAAACGTTCAAACAACGGACTCAAAGAACTCAGAACCCAGAGTCGGCATAACTGTGTATGTATCACAGTTAAGCCTCGAATTCACAACACTCGGCGCAGTGGCTTTGGCGAGGCACTTAAAATACACTAAGCCAACCGAGTAGTCAAAATTCATAATACAATTGCTAAATGAAATTTTAACCATTCAATTCGAGCGCCGAAATATTCTTTTTTTACAACTGATATAAAGTTTCCGTTTCGCCGGCGCCATATTGGCGCGAGTGACATCAGAAATGTAATTCCGTTTTATTCTACACCTCTTAAATTCGAAGTGTAATATTGAAAGTATTTGACTTTAACTCACGTTGTGTAGAGCGTGTAACAATAAGATATGGTCATATTTAAGGTTTTATAGTGGACTGGCTTTTGCCTGCAACTTTGTAAAACTTGGAAGTACCAATACAATTTTTTCCTGAATACTCTTATTATAAGCGAAATATCAAAATGACGTATCACCAATTTTAAGTTAGACAATACAACAAACGTACTATTACGGTGGATGGTACTACCTTTCATCTAGTAAAAAGTGCTGTTCCCGACCGAAACCGCGAGCAAAAGTTTATCCATATTATTTTGTCAATATCGTCCATATTGGAAAAATACATAGTTAGTTACTATGTATTTTCCAATATGGACGATATTGATATATAAGTGTAAAGTTAATTTTATTGTATTATTTATATAATATAATAATATTTTTATTAGCTTATAAAATAATAAGTTTTGACATCTACAGCTCTTATAAAGACAACTCACATCATTTGTTAGTAGGTACCTATTTATATAATTATTTTCCTGAATACTCGTCTTCTAGGCGGCGTATCTAAATATCCTAACACCAATTTGTAAATTAGACAATAGAACTGTGAAAGTCGCATTCAATTTTGTGCAGCAGTTTTTGCGTGATGCTCGTACAAACAGACAGACGGCAATTGTAAAACAGTTTAGATAAGTTTTGGCGTCTACGGCTCTTATAAAGACAGCTCACATAATTTTCTTAAATATCTCCTACTAGATTTTCTCCGCGGTTTTGCTAGCTTTTATGTAATATGTACATATTGTCAATAAATGTATATATTTTAGAAACAGTATTTTTTTCTAGATACATATTTAAGACTAACAAAAACTGCCTCATCTCATTTTGAGAAGCAAAATGAGATGAGGCAGTTTTTTCACAGGTTTGATATTTTATTTATTTTAATGCCACTGAGACCCGTGTCTACGGTATAAAAAACAAAGCATAGAATTTTGTATATATAAATCTTCTAAACGGCTGGACTGGTTTGATGAAATTTTTTGTGTGTGTTCAAGTGGATTCGAGAATGGTTTAGATTTGATTCTTTTTTTTCCGTGTGTACAGGACAACGTTTATCGGGACAGCTAGTATTCATTAAGTCAAAGTCAAAAATCATTAATTCATTTAGGTCACACAATAATACTTATGAACGTCAAAATATATATGTTAGTGAGTTTACTAAGTTACTGAAGCTACATTTAGGTTAGTTGTTAGGTTCAGGCAAGTTGAGCCTATGAGAAGAAAACATGCAAGAAACTCACGGCCACTCTTTTAAATAGCCAATTAAATATAATTTCAGTATTTTACAACTCATATCAACAAGGTATTGCAGCCATTATACTATATAGCACTAACTATAAAAACTAAAGATAACAACAGAACAGCGATAGCTCAGTGGGGAGACTAACAGACTGCAATGCAGAGGGTCTCGGGTTCGAACCCACGTCGTGCACCTCTGACTTTTGGTAGTTATATGACTTTTCAAAAATTATATGCGTATTGATTGACAATTATCGCCTGCTCCGTGCCTCGGAGAGCACGTTAAGCCGTCGGTCCCGGCTGTTATGAACATCTATGGCAGTCGTTATTGGGGAAATAAACACAAAAGATCCCTCTGGGTCGAAGTGTCACCGGTCTGTACTGACTGGACCCCACACACAAGATAAGATAAGATAAAGATAACAACAATAATAATATTATATAGATGAAATATTTAGGGTTTAGTTACATTATTTAATAAAATCCAAAATAGACAGTAGGCAAAAAATATAGCTATATAAAGCATGAAGGTCCTGTCTGTCGCACTGTGCTTGTAAACTTTTACACCGTATACCTTTCTCACGTACCTATACTAAAGGTAGCTACAGACATAATATAATTATACTTATTTATTATGGCTATTACACGTTAGCTGTTCCAGCGGTTTCAAGTGCGTTTATGTTTTATGATGAAATAATATTTAAATCGATTAGGTAGATTTTGTGTTTATTAATTACAAACATAAAAATACAAGTCTTTCCTCTTCACTACATGTTAAACAAAGTCCCCGCCCCGCATCTGTCTGTTCACGATAAACTCAAAAATCTACTGAACAGATTGTCATGTGGTTTTCAGAGTGATTCATGAGAAAGGCTTAGGTATATAATTTGTTAAGGTTTTGTTCTACTCGTGCGAGGCCGGGGCAGTTCGCTAGTTATATTATAAGTATAAAGTATAGGTACATATTTAAATCAATTTACACGATACGGACATTAAAGCGGTTTGAATATTTCAACATTTATAATATTTATAAAATTATATTTATTTTACTTTACCCGGCGTTTCGGTTGTTTTTAACAGCCATTGTCACGAGGCGAGTTAGATGACATTGAGATAAATTTCAATTCTCAGAGATTGAAATTTACCACCATGAATAGCTCAGTTACTCAGATCGGTGATTTAGTTTGTCGAAGTCCCAGGTTCAAATCCTGCTTCATGGATTGTTTATTTTCTCTGTTGTAGTTTACACACAACCTCTGTCTAGTAAGTGCTTACAAAATAAATTTAAATATAATGGTGGTTATTTAATTGTTTTGAAGAGTAAATACATTTATTTAAAATGATTTATACATTGTTGTTTGTTCCTGAGTGAAGATGCGGGCAAAATCTAGTATCATTAATATTATAAATGCGATTATGAGTTTATTTTTTACGCTCCACGCTTTAACTACTCGACCAATAATTATCATTCATTTTCTGCTTAATTTTATTTATGTTAAATTTTTACCGGCCCGGCACCTAAAAAAGAAAACAAAATATCTTGAAAATAATTAAGTATATCTAAAAACATTTCCTCTGATTTTACCGCCCCGCCTCCTTTGGAAAAAGCGGGGTTCTATATTCTTACTAATATTATAAATGTGAAAGTTTGCGAGGTTGTATGGATGTAGGGATGTTTGTTACTCTTTCACGCAAAAACTATAGACCGATTACGATGAAACTTGGTATGTAGATAGCTGGAGATCTGGATTTACACATAGGCTACTTTTTATCCCGATATTCCTATGTGAACGGGACTTACGCGGGTGAAACCGCGGAGATAATCTAGTACTATATAGTTTATAATAAAGTAAATGGTATATTCACATAATATACAACTGAGAGATAATTAAATACCTAACTAATATACCCTGTTATTATATTATGAGCCCACAAACCAACAGCAGGGAATGCGGTCGCGGTCAGCGGTAGAGGTCAACTCGCGGTCAAATTAGTTTAATTGATACTGCTCATCATTCTACCACGATGATTCTGTGGCATTCTTGCATCGCTTACAGCCGATTGTCAAGTGCTACGTTCAACTCTCGGGGCATGTAAAGTACTTTTTTCATTTTTTTCGTAGAATTTGTATATTTTCAAACATGAATGATTACAATTTATGGTCTGACGTCTATTCTAAGATCGCTATGTTGAAAATGAAAAGTTCGTAGCACATATTACTGGGAGCACGTAATTGGAGATGTTTACGTGAAAGCGCCATCTAGCGGATGCCTAAATACAAAATATACAACATTACATTATGCTATATTATTAATATATATACTTACTATTACATTTATAATATACAACAATCTGAATTACATTTGGTGGCGTGTTGACATCTGAATTATGTATATCCTCCCGCTCACTCATATTGAAATTGTATGCTATCATCCTCTAACATATAAATGTAATGTATAAGCTCACTCTTTTAGAGAGGACGCTCAGTGGGGAGACCAACAGACTGCAAAGCAGAGGGTCTCGGATTCGAACCCACGTCGCGCACCTCTGACTTTTGGAAGTTATATGGCTTTTCGAAGTTATGTGCGTATTGATTGACAATTATCGGCTGTTCCGTGCCTCGGAGAGCACGTTAAACCGTCGGTCCCGGCTGCCATGAACATCTATGGCAGTCGTTATTGGGAAGTCAGTGCCCCATAATATCCCGACACTGGTCTAGCCTTAGGGTATCGTTAGCCTTCGGGTTGCGGAGGTCAGGTGGCAGCCGCTCCGTGTAAAAACTGATATCCAGTCAAATCCGGTTAGACTAGAAAGCCGACCCCAAGCTGATCTAAGTATAGCAAAAAAACATCTATAATTTTAATTCTTTGATTGAATTAATAAAGTATAAGTTAGTTTTGACCTACAATTAACCTCTAGCCTGTTAATCTACCTGTACAATACAGATTACTAAGTAATTCAGCTTGATTGCCTAACTTAGTCAATCTAGGCGGCGTGTAAAGTCTACCAATTACGGCTCCTAGATAATGAAATTTATTATTGACCACATAAAGGGTTATAATCTAAGGATAATAATATCAGCCCTGTTTATTGACTGTCTCACTGCTGGGCACGGGCCTCTTCTCAGAGTGAGAACGGTTAGGCCATGGTCCTTCACTCTGGCCCAGTGCGGGTTGGCAGACTTCACATATGTATTTGCGATAACATTATGTAGAATTCTCAGATATGTAAATTTCCTTACAATGTTTTTCTTCACCGTTAAAGCTATTGATTATTAATTATTTAATACGCATATATGTATGTGACTTTAAAAATTCAGAGGTATCGAACTCAAGACCTCTGTGTGGCATTCCAACGGTCTTCCACTAGGATATCATTCGTTTAAATCGCTATAATACATTTGAAATTATCCGCAGCAAAAATAATAAATTTATTGCTTGACGACGAAAGACATACGAAGCCAGGGAGTGTAGCTAGTATAGCCAGGGCTTGTATATAAATACCACGGCATTACTTATTTCCAGGTATACCTCTCAAACGTTTATTGAAAGAAAATTTAATATATAAAATGTCTGAATAGAAAGTCTTACGTAAGTTAGAACTTTAATACGTCGCCAATACTTGGGAAACTCGGTGCCGTCGGTAAGCAATCGTTATGTAATTTAGAAACTGCAGCGTCAGTTAGAAACTCTAGGTAAACTTTATATGAAACTTAGCTTTTCTAAAGCTAATCGGTTTCCTATATCGTTATTTTTTATACTACTAAATTGATAAAAAAGTAAACGGTACCTGTACCTGATGGTAACTGGTCACCGTAGCCTATGGACGCCTACAACACCACAGGCATCACTTTGTAAAAACCTCTTTACGCCCTCTTTGAAGAACCCCATACAGTAGTCTTGTGGAAAAACCTCACTCCACAACCTGAGCGTCTGCGGGAGAAAATTCCTTTGGAACCGTTTGGTGTGGTACGGTCGGTAATTAGGTTGTACAGTCGGAAAATATTAAAAAAAAAAGACAAATGCCAGTCGGATTCTCGTACTGAGGGTACCGTACCAGACTTAGTCTCACCAAACTTAGTTATCTTTGAGGAAATTTTTGAGTACATTCTTTGAAATTTTTTATTCTTTTTTATTTTTTTACCGTCTACGGACTTTACAAACATTCAAACAACGGACACAAAGAAAACTCAGACTCGGAACAACCATTTGTAGATCACGCAAAGTTTTGTCCCATGTGGGATTCGAACCCACAACACTCAGCGCAGTGGCAGTGGCGAGGAGACCACTTATTACTACGCCATTAGTGCAGTCACTAAAAGTCAAAATGTAATCATTAAAAGTGCTGCAATTTTGATTTCACGGATAGCGTAGTAGTTTAACACGTTCAGCGCCACGTGTATACAAGGTGTCCCGTAATTAATGGATAACCTTGAAATGTCTTATAGAAGAAATAATGGCGGTTCAAAAAAAAAATTGAAAACTATTTAATAGTGCAATGCTAGTCATACTTTTGACTGTCTATCTATTAGCATAATTAGTGTTTAAGAATAAAAAAATAAAAAACCGATGGAATTCATTCATTTATGGTCGTAGTATACAAGAAAGTTAAATACAGTAATTAAAAAAAATCATAGCTCAGGTAGTATTTAGGATAAATTTTTTTCATATCATTCTACAATAAGACATTTCAAGGTTATCCATTAATTACAGGACACCCTGTATATCATTATACACCCTAGTGCGACTCTCATAGGGCGGTGTATATCTGGTTATACACCTTGACTAGTCAACTTCAGAGGCCAGTGTATCAGTGAATATATACCGCGTCGAATACTTTGTGCCCTAGATACACCAAACGATTTGTGAGGACCAAGAATAGAAAGTAATATACAAAATGTTTTAGATGTTAATTTGCCCTAGGACATATACACGTGGCGCTGAACGTGTTAAGTGATTGCGACTGCGCCGAGAGTTGTACGTCCGATTAGGCGGATCCTCATTAAGGCCTCATTACAGCAGAGTTATGGTTAATTATCGCTCGGTTTAATAGTGAAGGGAAACATCGTGAGGTAACCTGCATATCGGAGAGTTTGCCATAATGTTCTCGAAAATATTGAATGCATAGATGGCGTGATGGTTAAAGTGGTCGTTTTGCTTTCGTCATTACGCCGAGTGTTAGTTAGTAGTAGGTTAGAGAATCGTAAATCGAAAAAAAAAGAAAATATACAAAAATATGTGCGATTAATAAATAGTTCAAAGTTTGCGTGTTCTTTGTGACCATTGTTTGAATGTTTGTAAAATCTCCTGCGACACATAAATCATTTCTAGTATGAGAATTGTTTTAAAAATTCATCATAGGTGTTTTATATATTAGTGTCTCTTTCTTAGTCAAAATTCGACCATAATCATTATTTCAGGAGAACTTACGAGTGCATGAATTGTTTTGTCTTCGTCTATTTATATATAGATTAGATGTGCCGCGGTTTCACTCGTATTTATGGTTACTGCGCGGCCCCCGTGGGTCCTAGCGTGATGTTATATAGCCTATAGCCTTCCTCGATAAATAGGCTATCCAACACTAAAATAATTTTTCAATTCGAGCCGGTAGTTCCTGAGATTAGCGCGTTCAACCAAACAAACTCTTCAGCTTTATAATATTAGTATAGATCATTTGTAACGGGAATAAACGTGATCGTATATTCTACGTCTAGTTGCTTGATGTTTCGACCAGGTTACACCGGCTGTAGTTACAAGCTGTAACAGGAAGTCAGTTTATAACCACGGCTGGTCTAACCTTCGAATTCCACTCATTGCATGACTGACGTGAACACACTCCTAATAAAAGCATATTAGCTTAGCTGGAAAGGTTAACAAGGATAGTTGAGACTTCATTTACGTAGCAACTTGACCATAATTATGTTATGAACAGTATCAGATGAAACGTAGCTTACACTTTTAGTTGAACCACAAGCAACCGTGAAAACTATAAGAAAATCCATTCAGCGGTTGTTACGTGATTTCGGCACAACCAAAAAACATATCTAAATACTTGTATCAAATATCCTTGTAACTAAAATATATGTAAAATTAGCGGCCACGTCAAACGTTGTCCTGCCCGAAAGTTGACTTGCAACCTGATTACAGTGCCACCTAATAGATCAAGTTATAAATCTAAACCATCAAAGTACCCACTCAAACAAAATATCATCAACAGCCGTTTAGGCAAACTTCAATAAAATACACACGTACTAATAAATTATATACAAAAATGGCTGAATTATCTTATATCCGTATCTAAAACTCCAAAATATTTCACCCAACGCAACAATCGATCTCGGAATAATCGGACGCAAACATAAATCAGATCAAAAAGACAATCCTTTCTTTCCTCTCCATAACAAATTCTCTTTTTCCCTTAACCAAAACAACTTTTCTACCTTTCATTCCACCCCTCAAAAGGCCCCCTATGTATGTATTTTAAACCGAGCTTTGAGTCCAAGTAAACAGCACACTTCCCCTAGGCCTTACATAAGAACTGTGTGGCCTGTGCTTTCATTGTGTGCTAGGAAACGTTCTGCCGTATGAATGGACACAACAGACCTGCCTGAGCATGACATCTAGGGCTGCCAGGTAATGGCGGCAATATGTGTAATATTTTACTGTTATTTTTTATTTCTTTTGTTTGCTTTTGGCATGTGGAAAAAGCAAGCGATTCTTTGTTTGAAATTCTGAAGAGTTTAAGGCATTGAGATAAACGCTATCATCATATCTCCGTGACAACGTTTGCCCTTGCCGATACTACTGCGCCGAATTTTGTCAGTTCCATCCCCACACGGATCAAAAATCTAGTTGTACTCTTCTTTGTATCCGTTGATACATTTTTTGGTCTTTCAGAAATTTCTGCACCACATTATTGTGGTGTTACTGGGCGCTTAAATAAAATGTGTTTCAGTATTATTGATTATTTAAAAGGACATCCTGTATTGCCAATTGACGACGATGCGGAGGAATATTATGACGCTTAATTAATTTTGCAGTTTTATTTTTCTCTTTAGTTTATATTTCTTGTAAATAATTTGTGTATATATTATGTTAATTATTTAATTATGTCACTAAAATAAATGAACTAGTATCTGAAAAAATAAACCTGTATAGATATAAAACCCTAATTATCTCATAAATATAGAGATATCTTATATTGTAAATATATGTACAGTACATGATATTAAATAAAAATATAAACAGAGTCAGTCATATTTTACCAGCAGGCATACAGAAGACACAAAATATTAAAAAGTAAAATAAAAATACAAAATTTAATTTAATTTTGTCTTTCTTTTTCAGTTAAGAATTCTCTTTTGTAGTTTACATAATTAGAAGGCACTATTACTGAGAATTGCTTCACTAAAAACTCTGTTAACCCATTGTTTCTCCACATAATATCAAAAGTAATTACAGCAGAATTAATTTTCTATACTTGCCAACCCTTTTTTTTTTTTTTTTTTTTTTTTACGTGGGGGAATGCTATGACGCATATCCCTCCGCGGGGGCGGGCGGAGGGATCATGTCGGACTCGCCGGGGTAAAGAAAGATGTTGAAAAGATAATGTACCTCCCGGAATACCGACTAAACCTACCACGGTGTTCCTCGACGGGGCCGCGCGAATCACTTTCGCATACGGTTGCGACCCCGCCGAGGTTTCGGCCCGCCGTATGAAACGGCAGGCCCCTACGCAATAAGACCTACCCAAAATAGGTTCTACAAAATAAAAGCCCTACTGTCTCCCCCTAAAGGGGGGGAGACGGTTATAAGCTAATAAAATTATTTAAACTATTAAATCTATTTATTTTTGGTTTACACTTTCCCCGACGTTTCGGGTGCTTTTCAGCAGCCATGGTCACGGGGAGAAACGAAACGTCGGGGAAAGTGTAAACCAAAAATAAATAGATTTAATAGTTTAAATAATTTTATTAGCTTATAAATTAGTCAAATAAAATCAATAGTAGTAGTAGAGTAATATTTTCAAAATTTTGTAATACAGTGATAAATAAACAACGCGATAAAATCCGTATATAGTAGTTTAATTTCAAAAAACATTTTTGTTTCATTTGCGGAGAGTATATAAATAATAATAAGCTCAGCTCTCTACCTTCAGCTTCAGCAAGGAAGTCAAATAAAAGAAAGATTGTTTTAACTTAAGAACTAAATAAAATACCTAAGATAATCTTTAAATATACTGTGTTTTATTATAAAAAGACCCATGTATGACACATGGGTCTTTTTTTGGTAACTAGACCTAATATTTGGTAACTAGACTTAATTATTTATGTACATGTAAGTGGATGCTCCTATTTACCATACTGCTGCTTTAGAGGCTACATCAATTTTTATCAAATGCTTGAGTATGAGTTCATGGAGAAATGGTTGCAGCACCTTACAGTTATGATTTGTAAACGAATTATTATTGTACACTTGGCGATTAAAAAGAGTGGCTATGAGTTTCTTGCCCGTTCTTCTCATGAGCCCTACACCCTTGCTTTGCTGAACGTGGCAGTAAAGGTAAATTCACAGAAAAATTTACGTGTAACTTTGACATTCATAAGTGTTACCTTGTAACCTAATTTGAATAAATGTATTTTGATTCTGATTTTGATAAAGAAATTTCAGTCACAGATTTAAAATTGCCATTAAAAGTTGGACTATCTATCATCAGACATGCTGTTGCGCAGTGTTATAGTCAAGATAGTCAACTTATTGATTCCTGGTTTCCTCGCTGGTTTAAGCATGAATGGGCCGGATCGACCGGGGTAGTACTACCCTCTCACAGAATACCGGCGTGAAGTACTGTTGCGTTTCGTATCGGTGAGTGAGAGAGCCGTAGGCCCAGTTACCCCGATCCTTTTCCTATCCATTTCCTTTGTCCTTTCCCTCCTTCATTCCTTCTTAAAGGGCTGGCAACGCACTTGTAAATCCTTTGGGGTTGCGGGTGTCCATGGGCGGCGGTAATCGCTTACCATCAGGCGATACGTCTGCTCGTATGCCATCCTATGCCATAAAAAAAAAAAAGAACTGTTTGCAACTCGCTCAAGTAGTTGAACCTACGTTATACTAATACGATTTACTAGTGCTGTTCTATACTTCGTGTTGGTACTGATAATCGCATGGCAGAAAAACGAAAATAAAATTTTGCTCGACCAGAGAGTTGAACCCGAGACCTTGAAACAGTCGCACTTACAACAACTGTGTGTAACGTATCTGACTATTAAAATAATGAAAACTAATCGAGTCTTAGCTATATTTTAGATAACGCTTTGGAGGGCCGGCGCTTAGCAAATGATGAGGCGACCGCCTAAACCACTACGCCAAAATACTGTTTGGTAACCGCCTACAATATAGTGGTCCGTTTTAAATATACATACAGGGTGTCCGGTAATTAATGGATAACCTGGAAATGTCCTATAGTGGTAATCTATCCTAACTACTACCTGAGATATGTGTTTTTTTTTTAATTACCATGTATAACTTTTTTGTATACTACGACCATAAATGAATGAAATCCATCGGTTCTTTGTTGTTTTATTATTAAACACTAATTATGCTAATAGATAGACAGTGAAAAGTATGCTATGCTAATATAGCATGCACTTCTTAATATATATATTTTTTAATTTTTTTTATTTTTCTGAACGGCCTTCAGATCTACTATAAGACATTTCAAGGTTATCCATTAATTACCGGACACCCTGTATATTCGTCACCATAACAGTACAGAAAGCATTCCAAACACAACCACATCTTTCAGACGCACGTTACATAACCTAACCTTGAACTCCTGTCCCCAATTCGTCACGAGACTACCCTCCTTTTAATTAACAGTTCGTTGATTGGTCACAACGCATAACTCCGCCGAATTTGTTTAATCAACATAAATTTAGTCTTACTCGACTTATTTGTCGGTTTACTGCGTACTAAACCTACCTCGTACCCAGCCCTTAATTACATGTGCTGGAGTTTGTAGTTGTTTTATTGAGAAAAGTATTTGTCAACTG
Organism: Catocala nupta; assembly: GCA_963675205.1. Classification (NCBI taxonomy): domain Eukaryota; kingdom Metazoa; phylum Arthropoda; class Insecta; order Lepidoptera; family Erebidae; genus Catocala; species Catocala nupta. Next base: position 1,687,601 of record OY776105.1, read on the forward strand.
TTTATATGTAATGTCTTTTTGATAGGTATAGTATCTTTCTGGTAAAAGCAGGCAAGCAATCGCCTCGATACCACGATGAATGTTGTGAGTTGCAATAATAATAATATAAGTCCTCTATTTATAGAGATATAGAACGGGTTCAAAGGAAGTGCCTAAGAGTTTTGTGTTGTCGGCGGCAAATGGTTCGCACACGCCCTGACTATGACCAGAGATTGTTAAAATTTAAAATCCAGTCACTGGAAATACGCCGCAAGTACTTTAACTTCGTTTACTTGTATAAAATAATGCATTCAATTATTGACTCCCCTGTATTGCTTTCTGATTTATCATTGAATACCAGATATAGTGAGCGTAGATCAAATAATGTTAATCTCTATGCATAAAAATTTACAAAAACAATATTTCCTGTTTCAACCCCCTAGTAAGGACGGCACGTCAATATAACGAACTGGCGACAAATAATTTACATTTAGATATTTTTAATCCTAGATTTCTATCATATATAAAAATTGTCAAAGATATCCTCCATTCAAAACCACAACCTTCTCAGAAGGTATTATAATATTCAAACTGTCTGAATGTAGTATGACCGACACTTAATATTGTAAAATACACATATATACTTATATTGTTTTCTCTCTGTTTTTATTAATCTTGTATGTACACAGTAACTCATGCCGAAATTTATTAATAGTCACGTGAAACTATCATGTTTTTGTGTATGCACATATTGCTGAGTTACAATTTAGATCTAAGTTAGTTATAAGCTTTATATGTTTACGTAAAAAAATTTAACTTGTTTTGTGCATGAAATAAATAAATAAAATAAAATAAAATAAATATTTAAACTGTCTAACTGCTGGATGCGGGCCTCTTTTCAGTTCGAGAAAAGTTAGGCTGTAGTCCACACTGGCCCCGGTTTGGTAGACCTCACATATCTTATAATAATATTCTATCACATACACACAACACCATCTAGCCCAAACTAAGCAGACCTTGTACTATGGGTACTAAACAATGGATAAACATACATATATAGGTACTTTTTTTTTTCTTGCAGATACATAAATATGTATTATACATAGAAACACCCAGATCAAGACAAACATCCATGTTCATGCACACAAATGTTTGACTTGTGCGGTAATTGAACCCGCGATCTCAGGTGTGGCAGTCGGTTACAATAAACACTACGCCATCTTCACAATGTTTTCCTTTACCTTTGAAGCGGGTGATAATATACTAATCCAAAACTGCCGACAAACTGTTAAGCAGTTTGGTGGGATTTCAATGTTTAAATTCATATGTTTTGGACTCAATAAATATTTTATTACTTACTTACTTAAAAAATTCAGAGGTGCGTGCTTTGGGTTCGAACTCGAGACCTCTGCGTGGCAGTCCAACAGTCAAACTAAACTATCGCGGATGTGTCCGGCTTGTGAAGTCCCCTGCGGTACAGGATTTATTCCTAGTGGAAGATTTGTATTTTGTAACAAGCAAAATAATTAGGTGACAAATAAACATACATAAAAACACACGTTATGATAAGCGGTTACCAATTATTTGATTCACTAACAACTCGCATAAAATTTTCGCTGTAATTTATGATAGCATACTTTTACTTCGGTTTAATATTACCATTATAACTCAAATAAAAAAAAAAAAAACTACTTTTACTTAACCTTATAATTGCATAATCTTAATTCTGCATAAATGATAAAGCATATTTTCTAACGTAGTAACTACTGCATAACAATTAAGAATCATATCTATATATTAATACGTGAAGCAAAAACTTTGTACCTCTTTTTACGAAAATTGCGCGGACGGAGGAGTATGAAATTTGGCACAGTTAAAGTTTATATGGAGAAGGAGGGGCGAATCCTAATATTTATATAGAATATGCATTAGAAATACATTAAATTAATGAAAAAACACTACACGCACACAACCATGCATTTGACACACGCAGTCGAAGCGCGTAACTATGGTTACATACATCAATATATAATGACATATACGAATATATCAGCAATATCTTACAGCCAAACTTTGGTCGAATTTCGAATACTCGGCGACCGCTAGTTTTTTAATGCTAATGTGAGTTTATTTGTTTGTAACGCTTTTAATCCTTAACTACTCGACCGATCATCATAAAATTTTGCATACCCTTTTTCAGGCGTACAGAAAAGGACATAGCGTACCTTTCATCTAAAGAAATTACTGTTCCCGAGCGATGATGCGGGCAAAAGATAATATTAATAATTAATATTAATGGGAATGTAAATTAATATGTTAGTTTGTTACGCTTTCATGTCTTAACTACTCGTTTACATTATGTATATTTCTTTTCTGCTTGATTTTAGAGTAGGTACTGTTCCCGAGGGATATCTGGTAATATTATAAACACTTAACGATATTGAAGCACAATATTCGTCGCCATACAAAAAATACAGCCGGATAATTAACTTATAGTTTGAAAAATATAGCTTGATACCTGACAGTTGACAGTTATCAAAGTAACATGTGAGGGATGACCATACGATGTTGACCATATGCTATTATAAATTATCGATTATGTTATTATTGTAATTAAATACAATAAATCAAATGAGATAAATATAAATTACTATATTTTTATTAATTTATTTTGTTTAGTAGACCAATGAAAACAGACTAATACTGGAACTTACAGAAGAAGAAACATTATTGGTCACTAACTTAGACATGACAAGGAAAAGTAGAGGCAAAGAGAAAAAGAGGAAGACCAAGAAGAAAGTATGCAGATCAACTGAAAGAAAAAGCAAATCCTATGCCAAATCCTTCACTTCTCAATATGTCTCTACATATTGAGAAGTGAAGGATTTGGCATAGGACCAAGAAATATGGAAATTGCTAAACCGAGAAGTCCATAGCACTTAAATATTGGATGGATGGATGGAATAGGTCAATGTTTCATACACGTTATTTAAAACAATTCGAACCCTAAATTGTTTGTTCGTTATGTACATTATAAATAAAACATTTTATCCGCATTATTGCCGTGTTTAAATATTAACAATCGAATCTGAATTTCGATTTATTTCATTTTGCAACCTCGATATATTATAGTCCGGTTAAGAGGATGTCAGGAAGGTCACTATTAGTGCACTTTTATCAACAAAATAAGTATTATAATATCATTTTTTGATACAGAATTTGACGAACGTGATACAGACGATATCTGTCACAGGACCCATCCTACATTTCACAGAGTACAATATTGTTTTTTGACATTTCATACCATTTATGAAATACGGAATTTAATGGGCTTGCTATGGATGAAATGTGTCTCAGGACTCTATTAATATTTTACGAATTATAGTAAATTAATATATATCGCTTAGAGGTGGCCCAAGGACTACGTCGCCTAAAATTGTGACTGCAATATACTGGCTGGCAATAATAGCCATATTATTGAAGATACATCAATACATTTCATATAGCTAGACAAAGAACAAAGACAGTAAAACTATCATTGTTCCAAAGATATTAATTGGAATAATTACTGCATTAAAATGTTTTTCAGCTGGCCAAACTATAATTGAAAACATTGCAGACACACATTTCTGTAATATTAAAATAAAAAATTAATTTTAAACACATCTCCCGCACTAAGAATATATCCTGTGTCGCGGGGGACTTTACAAACATTCAAATGACAGACAAAAAGAACAACCAGACTCGGAACAATAATTTGTAGATCTCACAAAGTTTTATCCCGTGTGGGATTCGAACCCACAACACTCGACGCAGTGGCAGTGGCAAGGCGACCACTTAAACCATTAGCCATCGGTTTAGTCAATAATATTGTCAGTTTAGTCAATAGTATTGTCAGTTTAGTCAATAATATTGTCAGGTTAGTCAATGATATTGTCAGTTTGTAGTTAAGCATTCATGACACATAGTTATTACTCGGGCAAGTTCGATTGGGATCGATCATGTGGCGTGGAAGAAGGTCGCTGAAGACCTCGATAAATGGAGGAAAAGTGTGCACGATGGTCGTGTGATTCACGATAACACCTGGTTCCGAAAACTGGCAGAAAAACGAGTAAAACGTCACCAAGCTGATAACAACCTACCAGCTGGAGTTTCTCTTGCAGAGTATGTGCTAGAATCTGCCACTCTACAATTGGCTTACATAGCCACGAAACTAAGGTCATGTCCACGGGACAATGAGTAAATCGTCTGGAACAGACGTAAAAGGCCAATGAGAGAAGTTCCACCGAAGTGTATTACACCGAATATTCGTCAGTTAACTCATACATTTCTTGTTAAAAGGCTCGCTTAAAATAATATGCCTATAGAAGCCCCATTAGTCTCTATATAGAGTAACCTTCATAAAAAAGCAAGAGATTTCCTCATTTGAACAGTAAATTCACGCGAGCTTTTACAAAAGGCAGACGGCTCATAAGTCCCATTTCACAAAACATAAAAGGGAAGTAACGAAAAAGTAAAAGTCTTGAACACATTTCATTTTGTTTATATCCTCTGTATATTAACATAACTTCTATATTAAAAACTCCATTTGTTAAAAGGGGTTGGAGGAATGCACTGACAACGGTAGCTTCCTAGTAAAGACGAGATTTCGAAATAGTATAAAACTAAGTCGGTGCCGCGTCTGTCTGTATGTTTGTTTGGTTATTTCTTATAAAATACGGTATGATTGTTGATGTATCTGTAGTTTTAAATAACATGTATAATACATTAAAGTTTGATATATAAATAGTTAAAATCGTCGTTTTGTAGTTAAATTGTCACAAATACCTATCTATTTTTGAGCGCATAAGTGGCTTGAGCTGGGAAAACTTTTTGAATTACATCAAAACCTCTTCAAATTTATCTACTATTTATTGTTACAGATATTATTAATATGACAAAGCTGTAAAGTTTGTTTGTACGCACTGATCTTTTAAGCTACCAGTCGGATTTAAAAATCTTTGGGTATCTGATACGCCAATTCTTGAAAGATTAAAAGTTAAAGTAAAGATTATAAGTTTCATAAAATCACAATACGAGCATATAGCATAGCAGCAATCATTAATGTGGGTGTAACCGTGGCGAAAAGCTAGCATTGTATACGATCCGAAACACGCACAAATGGTGCAGTGGTTTAAGTGGTCTCCTCGTCACTGCCATTGTGCCGAATGTCGTGGGTTCGAATCCCACACGAGACAAAAAATTGTGTGATCCCTAAGGTTGTTTCGACTTTGGTCGTTCTTTATGTCTATCGCTTAAATGTAATGCTTGTAAAGCCTACTGTCTTAAAAGCTACACACGAGATACAAATATAACACTATTGTGGCACTGACGGTGTTGTCTGCGCTCAGGGCTTTCTCGACACTACATACATTATTATTCTTAGGTCTTTACCAGAAGCGCGGCGCACTGTATTTCGTGTACTATGGTTTGGTATGTTTCATTCTCGATTTGAATTTAAATGTCTGTTTAATTAAAACGCCATTTTGAGAATTAGAAACAATTTGCTGAGTTAATTTATAGCTAAGCGGTTACAGCTGTTGCCTTGCTACCGCATCTTCAATAACGTGTCCTTAATAGCTAGCATACAAATGGAAATCCGTAGTCTCTGCCTACCCTTCTGGGAAATAGGCGTGAATCTATGTATGTATTTATGTAATAGCTAGCATACTTACATTTTGACTGCCTCGGTAGTGCAGCGGTCGTGAATGCGATTGCTGTGCACGAGGTGTCGATTTCGAATCTCATGTCAGGTCAACAAAAGCAATTTTCTTTTTGCCAAGACATTGCAGCCTGGTTTTGGAAGTTATGTTGTAGACCTCCGTGCCTCATAAAGCATGTGAAGCTGTTAGTCTGCGCCTGATCTCTCACCGGTCATGTCGGATTATCGTTTCATCGGACTGTGAGAGTGGGTTAATCCCAGTCGCCACCCCCAGCATTCCTTCCACTGGTGGCGAAAGGGATATTTTCAATAGAAAGAATCCTATTAGCCACCCCGGGTGGCAAATGGGATGTTGCTTACGAAAAATCTCAGTTACCACCCTTAAACATAAGGCATGTACTTGTATTTGGAATTACATTTATAGTTTTTGAAGTAGGTATGGAAGAATAAGAAGAGAAGAATTAAGAGTAGAATATAAATAAGAATTTAATATGAGCTCTAAATAGAATAGGATGACTAATCAGGTTTAAGTAGATAATGTTTATAATTACTGGGTAAAATAAATACTGGATAACAATGTCCCAATTGACACCGGTTCGCTACTCCCAGTGGCGACTGGGACATTTTCTAAAACAAAAATTCGCCTCTGGAGGCGTCATCCCCGGTGGCGAATGGGATATTTTTTTGGAAAATGTTCTATTCGCCACCGGAGGGGGCAATGCTGGAGGTGGCCAATGGGACTAACCCGTGAGAGTTACGGCACAGAGATTGCAATCGTGTTAACACTTGTACACAATGCCTGATCGAAAAATTATTGACAGATACAGTCAAATTACGCTAGGCTCGACCCAGCAAACAAATTTAAGACCCTATGCATAGCAATCGCTTACACTACACTAAGCAATAAATATATATTTTATTTAAAATGTCTGATAACATTTCAAACAATTGTGTCAGTATTTTACAAAGATAGCAAAGGATTCTGTGGAATTACAGAGTGTAGGTGCCAGTGACTGGAAACCGTATTGGACCTTGAATATAGAATTTAGAATATATTATAAGATCTAAAATATTCTGGTCTAGATAAATAGTAATTCATATTTAAATATATTCGCACTGATTTTGAGATGTAAAAGAATATAATATTAATTTTGTTTATGAATAATCTAAGTGTTGGTAACGGGCCTCTTCTCAGTGTGGGAAGGGTTTGGCTGTCCACCACGCTAGTAGCCCACTGAGGGTTAGCAGACTTTACACATCTTTGAGAACATTATGTAGAACTCTAAGATATGTAGGGTTACCTCACGAGGTTTTCTTCACCGTTAAAACGGGCGATAATTAACTAATTAATACGCAAATAACTTTAAAAAGTTGAAAATACATGCCATGGAAATGAACTTGAGACCTCTGCGTGGCAGTCCAACGATTTTCTACTAGCTGCTCTATTATTATTAGTCAAGAAACTAGTATGAAAGTTCACTACATATTATAAAACAAAGTATCCGTCTGTCTGTTTGTTCGCGATAAACTCAAAAACGACTAAACGGATTTACATGCAGTTATCACCAATAGATAGAGTAATTCATTAAGAGTATAATTTGTAAAAGCTTTGAACTACCCGTGCAAAGCCGTATCGAGTCACTGGTTTACCTAATATAATAGGCATGATGACAAAATAAAAGTTTTTAGTCCGTTCTTTAGATTTGCAAAAAATATTGGACACATATTTTTCTTTTGTCCCAAAAACAAATAACAACGAAGATACAACGCGTTTAAATTTCGTGTGACGTCACTAGTTGGTATAAATTTTAAAAGAGAGTGCCGTCTCTGCTGAACTTTCATGCCGAATTTTATAGCTTAGTAAATTTTTATTGTTTCGTTAGAAAAAATAAGTGTCCCCTATTTCTTGCTAATCTAAAAGATGGAATAATTAAAATCACTTATTTTGATCCCTGTCATAATGCCTATTGGCCCGGTGTTTTTCATTAACACATTGTATATTGTTTTAAACACACCGTATTACGTATAGCTCTGCTCACCCCTTGTCAACCCTTAATGAGGGTGAAAATAAACAGTGAAACCGCTCATTTGAATGCGCCTGTTTCACCCTTAGTTCATTAATGTCACACCAAATATATGGCGTGCAGCTTACACTGTTTTGCATTTTAGACCGTTGGGCATGTGGCATCAGCTTGTTCTACCGTTACAGCCTATCGTGAGGTCGGTATTTCGATTCCCATTTAGAACAACGTAGAAAAATAATATTGTCCTTTTTTATCTTGACACGGCATAGTGATTGTAATGGACCTGATGGAAAGCCCAATTACAGTCCAGAGACAGTGACGAAGAGAGAAGATAGATGTCTTCTAGTCGTCGTCAGTGTCAAGCCGGTCTGAACAGATGCTTCTTCACACTACGTTTGAAGGACCCAATGTCATAGAAGGGAGGGAACACATGAGCATTTTCTTACGTTTACGCGAATGTAATTTGAAATTACACTAGTTTATACGGATTTCATCGATTTTCAACGACTCTTCAGTAAGTGTATCCCTGTGAACGTGGCTACTGAAAATCAACTGAAACGTCAGGGATAGATTAAATTGAAATCTATATAGTTTTAATTATTTTAATAATAAGTTCAGTAGTAGGTACCGTAATAAAATAATAATCAATCAAATAATTATCCGTTCAGTTTTAAGCGCGTTCAATTCCCAGTAAGTTTATGTAATGACAATAAATAAAGCGCAAGGTCAAACATTACACGTCGCAGGTATAGATCTCAGTACGGGCTGTTTTACTCATGGCCAACTCTATGTCGCTTTGTCTCGCGTTAGCAATCCCCAAAATCTATATGTGTACGTCCGCAAAGGTTCCACATCTAACATCGTTTACACAGAAGTTCTGTCCTAAAACATATAACATTTTATACAAATTTTCACGCGGACGAAGTCGTGGGCGCAGCTAGTAAAGTAATAATAATAGTAATATTCTATTACATACACACAACACTATCTAGCTCAAACTAAGCAGAGCTTGTACTAAGGGTACTAGACAATGGATAAACATACATACATACTTTTTTTTGTAAATACATACATATTATACATAAAAACACCCAGACCAAGACAAACATCCACGTTCATGCACACAAATGTTTGACTTGTGCGGGAATCGAACCCACGACCATAGGCGTCGCAGTCGGTTACACTAACCACTACACCATAGAGGACGTCGTAGTAAAGTAGTTTAATTTCACGAAAAAAAATACATAGATATTGCACACATATTGCGCCAGCTATGCTTTTAATTCGCTTAAAAAGAGGTCAGACTGTTGTCTACTAAGCATATTTTCAGACCTCATAAATTTATTAGGTAGGTAAAAACTATTTTCAAATAACCACTTAAATTATATTATGCTGAATTTACGCATTGAGCTCAGGACCTCACGATCGGACACAATGATAAACCGTTTCGGCTCGGCTATAAAATTGTTTAAAGGACCGTCTAAGCTTACATCCAGGCTCTGTGTTGCGTATTAAGAATTCGCTTATATGAAAATGTAATAAAACTTTGCCTTACCTGGGATCAAGGTAAAGCGGTAATAAATAAATACATCTTAATTCAAAACACAGCACCTATATTTGTTTTTTAAATTAGCAGAAACCGCTTTTTATTGCCATTTCAAATGGCTCTACAACATTTACATAAGAAATAAATTATTTGAAGTGGGGGCCCATTAATTTCGTCCTCAAGTGTAAATGTTCCACTTAATAACAATAAAAATAGGTGTTTCTTTAAAAGGTCTCAAATAGATGATGGTAGATTTAAGATAGCCGAGTGGAGAACCCTTGGCCTGACCCGCAGAGGTCTCGAGTTCGATCCGAATGCACCTCTGAATTTTTGAACCTACGTAATATATGCTTATTATATATTTCACTATCGCTTGCTTTAACGGCGAAGGAAAACATTGTGAAAGAACGTACATGTCTGAGAGTTCTCCATAATGTTCTTGAAGATATGAGAGGTTTGTCAATCAGCAGTGGGCCAGCGTGGTGGGCTATGGCCTAACCTTTCTGACTCTGAGAACAGGCCAGTGCCCAGCATTAAGACAGTTTATATACAGAGCTGATATTATGTTTCTCTTATCAGAAGTATTTTAGTAACATATTACATTTAAAAAAATTCAGCCCTTAGGAAAGCTTACACGGAGACATGAGTCCAACGTGAAGAGGCCCTTCGAGAGTTTTAATCTAAAGTGGAATGGGATACCTATTATAAATAAGGTTACATCTATACTAATATTATAAAGCTGAAGAGTTTGTTTGTTTGGTTGAACGCGCTAATCTCAGGAACTACTGGCTCGAATTGAAAAATTCTTTTAGTGTTGGATAGCCTATTTATCGAGGAAGGCTATAGGCTATAGGCATCACGCTTCGACCCACGGGTACGCAGTAACTATAAACGCGAGTGAAACCGCGGGCACATCCAGTTCTAGATATACTTCGTTTTTGTATTACCACAGTAGCAACAGCTTGCCAAAAAATAAAAGTGTATTTTCAAATACTTATTACTTTGTGACAAGCAAACATAAAGCTAGCCAGTAATAAAAATAATAATGTCTTCCAGACTGAATTTCGGACACGGCGGTTGTTTTTAATGGAGACTGGCCATATATGCAGGAGATATTATAGTGCATAAGTATGCGCGCAAACACTAACTATTAGAGTTAGTGTCCAGATCCAATGGGACGGTAATCCAATACGACGGGGAGAGATAAGGCGCAGGACCAACGGCTTTACGTGCTTGCCGAGGCACGGAGGTGTCTAACACCGCCAACTTCCTAACTCTGATCTGCTATTGAGATTTCTTAACAGAAAAATGCAACAACTTTTTGATGGCTCGGCCCGGAATTCAGACCCAAGACCTCATGCACAGCAGTCAAATATAATACAAATACAAAAATAAATTTATTCAAATTAGGTTACAAGGTAACACTTATGAATGTCTAAATTACACGTATTTTTTTTTGTGAATTTACATTTACTGCCACGTTCAGCAAAGCAAGGGTGTAGGGCTCATGAGAAGAACGGGCAAGAAACTCATAGCCACTCTTTTTAATCGCCAAGTGTACAATAATATTTCGTTTAAAAATCATAACTGTAAGGTGCTGCAAGCATTTCTCCATGAACTACTACTCAACATACTTAAGCATTTGATAAAATTTGATGGTAGCCTCTAAAGCAGCAGTATGGTAAATAGGAGCATCCACTTACATGTACATAAAAGTCGCATTCACTACCGCTGGGCCACAAAAGCAGTTCCCCGCTCGTCAGTATAATTACTGGTAACCGTATCCTACAAACGCTTGAAAAATGGATACACTTTTAACCAAATCCCCACACCACCTGCAATAAAATCCCCTTCTATTTTCTACAATAATACCTGGCATTTTTCATTATGTAATTCATCATTAGGGCCCGTGAACATTAGCATATCTCTTGTGATATTACGGCGTAATATACGTGACCCTTTTTGCCAAATTAACTTCATATATTTTAATGAAAGCAGGTATGAAAATGGGCTTCAAATGGATTAAAATGTTGGTAGGTTTCATTTCAGTGATAAAGTCTGGTAGACCGCTAAGTTCGAGATATATTTAGGACGAAAAAGGGTTTTGGTTTAGGTCTGATGGGATTGGCATATCCGAACCCTGAAGACTTCAGACTTCGCCCTCTGAAGTGTACGCTGATTTCAGCATGGATGGGCCAGCTCGACCGGGGTAGGACTACCCTCTCACAGAATATCGACGTGAAAGAGCAGTACTCCTACTGTTGTGTTTCGTTCGGTGAGTGAGAGTGCCGGAGGCCCAATCACCCTCTTTTCCCCTTCCCGCTCCTTCTACTTCCCAATTCCTTTCCTAAAAGGTCGGCAACGCGCAAGTGATGCCTCTGTTGTTGCAGGCGTCCATAGGCTACGGTGACCACTTACCATCAGGTGGGCCGTATGCTTGTTTGTCAAATTAGTAGTATAAAAAAAAACATTCTTTGGGAGGTAGCTCAGGGATAGATCTCGGGGCCGACACAAAAGATCCCACTGGGTCGAAGTGTCGCCGGTCTACACTGACTGGCCCGCGAATTAGATAAGATAGGACGAAAAATGAAAGATTCGTCATAATTTAGGATCATCAATTAAACATCCTGACTAATAATATTATAAATGCGAAAGTGAATATGTTATTTTTGTTTTTTACGTTTAACTCATTAACTACGCGACCGATCGTCATGAAATTTCGCACACACTTTGTCAGGAGTACAGAAAAGGACATACCGTACCTTACATCCAGAAAAAAGTCTTTTTACTAACCTAACCTAACCTACATTTACGCGAGGTTAACTGCGAGCGAAATCTAGTTATCTATATTTGTTTTAAAGTATTCTCAGTACTATGATTAATTTCTGTGTCGCGAGGTACTTTACAAATATTTAAAAATAATATAATGTAATATTCTATCACATACACACAATACCATATAGCCCAAACTAAGCAGAGCTTGTACTATGGGTATACTAGACAATTAAACAACTTTTACTAAGAACTCAAACACTCGGTACAACTAATTACGGATCCTACAAATTTTGTCGAAATTATAACACTCAGGCGCAAATTATAACACACAGCGCAGTCGCAAGAAAATCGCGGAATTTTCTTTTTTATAAAAGGGCAACTTCTGCTCTAGGAATCATGACTGTGTCGCGGGGGACTTTACAAACATTCAAACAACGGACACAAAGAACTTTCAGATTTGGAACAACCATTTGTGGATCATTGCGTGTTAATATCATAGATTCTATTTTGCTACTTGGACATTTTCGGACTAATTGGGACATGTCATCGGCATTCCCGCGAATTACTATCAGTAATTCGAATAAGTTTTATGCCTAGTGCGAGTTTGTTTTACGTTAACGCGGTCGACACGTTTATGACGTTCGATGCTCCGATTGGCCCGCTCCAAGCTCTAAACCAATTAGAGAGCCAAACGCGGTAACCTTATCGATCGCGTTGACGTAAAAACAACTCGCACTCGACACCCTGTTCTATCTGGCAAAAATTCGTAATATAGGCATTTTTGCAGGTCCATATTTTCACTTTCAAAGTAGATATTATATGTATTAGAAGCTATAATTTCTAAAAAAAAATTGCTATTTGCTTATTAATACCACCATACAATCTATACAAATCAACAAAACTGAAGTGTCTGTTTGTAACGTCAAAATAAAAAATGTTTACTAAATGCATATCAAAGTATATACGACACCAATCAAAAATCAAATTTAAAAATGTTCGTCTGTCTGTTTGTTTGTTCCGTCTAATCTCTGAAACAGATGGACCGACGGGACTTTCGTTAGCAGATAGCTGATGTTATAAGGAGTAACTTAGACTATTTTATTTATTTTTATTTAAGTTCTTCCTTGCGGATAAAGTCGCTGGTAACAGTTAGTTTTAAATTACTATTACCGAGCACAGTTCCAAACTCCGTGCTGATACTGAGATTTTCTTAACTGAATATGTACCTTAATACTACAAGCACAAGGTACTACAAGCTCTGAAAAGCAACTGCTTTAACAGTGGACTCATCCTAGAGTGTCACCGTGAGTTGCAAAAAATTGCAACAAAAAATCGTGTAACGTTGCAGTGGATACGCAGCCACAGCAACTCTTCTGGCAATGATGCTGCAGACTAACTGGCTTAGAGAGGAACGAGCATTAAAATGGTAGGACCCTAACCAATTGTCCCGATACCGATCGATATGTTATGTGACAGAACCACGAAACTACACGAAAAACAATGGGCAGAAACAAGGGCATGTAGACAGACAAAGGAAACCCTTCCATCCTTAGTCATACTTGTGTCACACAAACTGTTACGTTCTTAAAGGAAAAACCTGCGACATCTAGTGGGTATAATAACAAGCCACTGCTCACTCAACAAACACCTGTTTAATATCGGCATCACTGACAGCCCCTTATGTAGAGGCTGCATGTAGACCGAGGAGACACCGGCTCACGCGCTGCCAGAAACGATGAAGGAAGTACTGCGCAACACCGGTTCCCTATTGTCTTTCTGGACTAAGCTGAGATGGTATGAATAACTGAACAACTTTTCGCGTCGGTCACTTACGCACAGTGGCCCAATTGTGTGGCTAAGTGCGGATAACTAACTTTGTACCCTAAAAACACTACCCGACTCTAGAATCGAACAGAGACCTCATGCCCATAAGTCTCATTCACCACCACTGCGCCACCGAGACAATCTAGCCTAATAGCACAGCAATAGTTTAATTTTATTTGGGTCATTAATTAATTTAGAAGCGTCAAAGAATAGTTAACACTTTTTGTCATTATGTAATCAGGTAAATACAAATGTTGCGCATTCCTTGGACCACATACCGGACCAACATATCCATTCTTAAGGAACTCAGAATAACTATGAGACTATCCACTATCTGTTTCCAACAAATACTTAAGTATTTCGGACACATAGCTCGCAGGAACCCTGACAACCTGGAAAAGCTGATGGTAGTTGAACAGGTCGACGGGAAAAGACCACGCGGCCACTCCTTTACCCTTTGGTCAGACTTGGTCAAAAAGTTAACCGGCTTCCCAATACCTGAAGCTTTTAAGACCGCCGAGGATAGGAACAAGTGGAAAATTGTAATGCAAGAAGTGATCAAGAATTATACTTCTACTGGACACGACCATCAGCAATGAAGACAGCGACTAAGAAGAGAAGAATCAGGTAAATATAAGATAAGCTAATTGATTAAATAATAAATTTTCTTTTAGGATGGCATTGATTTATTGATAATAAGTTTGTACTAGGTTCAATACACGGATTAGATTCGCTCAACCCCGCAGAGTCTGGTTATGTCGAGGAACACCGGGGTAGGTTTAGTCGGTATTACCGAGATGTTGCCATCATTCCTCCGGTGAGTCCGACAAAACCTCTCCATGGAGGTATGCGTCAATGAATTCCCTCACATTAGAAAAATAAGAAAGAAATGTTATCTGATCTTGTGTGGAGGCCATTCCCTCTCTCTACGACTATCCCAGTTTATGATATAGCGTTCCCCTACACTAACCATATAGGTTATATTAGGTGGAGCTGCTGTACCTTACAGTGCCCGAGAGCACCTTCCAGGACCAATTATAGACAGGTCTTGTCCCCAAATCTCGACTACTCAACCCTAATCTCAGAGATCCGGTTCTCGTAAGCGAGCTACCTCGTGCCCAAGTGACACTACCTATTCTCCAGATAGGTACCGGAGCAATAAAGCCGCTCACTACCCGCAACCCAGGGAGTTGCTAACGAAAACCTCGCTGAAGCCAACGGAGTAGCCGCCTCCCATATCTCCAATAAGGTACCGGAGCTGTGTAAGGTACGCTCACTTCCCGACGTACATCCGTACGTCTACCCAAGTGAGCCTACAAGCCGGGTGTGGCCCGAGTCACTCCAGCTATGACTCTTACTTGCTAAGCAGGCAAGCGCCCGAGATGCGTTGCGGCAGTGAAACCACACTGCCACTTCGCTAAGACAACTCCGTGCCTCGCGCGACCGACTGGTTCGCACTAGCCGCGTCTGAGTCCGACGCTCGAACGCCACGTGCTTGCCGAGCGACGAACATGTCGTCCTCAGCGGCTAATCACATACCCCTGCGAGTCCACTTGTGTGTCAATACAGACCGGCGACACTTCGACCCAGTGGGATCTTTTGTGTCAACTTCCCCAATAACGACTGCTATAGATGTACATGGCAGCCGGGACCGACGGCTTAACGTGCTCTCCGAGGCACGGAGCAGGCGATAATTGTCATTCAATACGCACATAATTTCGAAAAGTCATATAACTTCCGAAAGTCAAAGATGCGCGACGTGGTTCGAACCCGAGACCCTCTGCATTGCAGTCTATTGGTCTCCCCACTGAGCTATTGCTGCTCTAAGCTCTATGCTGTTTCTGAGAATTTTTTGACAGAAAAGCCCAGTAAAATTTTGCCTGACAGGAGAATCGAATTCAAGACCTCATGAAGCATTTACCATCACTACGCCACCGAGGCAGAATATTAACATTAAAAATAATATTGTCTTACGTTTACGCGAAAGTTATAGATTGAAATAAAACAGATTATCACCACCTTCAGCTTTATATCATCCACCATTTCAAGGCTAATGTGAATGGAACAGTCGCAAGAGGAAGACCTATGCAAACGTTTCTCGATCAGATTAGAGGCGTTCTGGACAAAGGCCAGGTTAAGAGCAGCTTAAACCAACAAGCGTGTATAAGGAATGTGATGAAAGTGAATGAAGCCAGAGAAGTGTGTCAGGATGGTAGCAAATGGAAATTCGTAGTCTCTGCCTACCCCTCTGGGAAACAGGCGGCAATCTATGTATGTGTGTATTTTAAGGCTTTGTACATATCTGTCTTTAGGCATGATACTACCTACGTATATTTCAAAACCAACGAAAATTGACAGCGCCCATTATTTTTTCAATGGACTCAATACGGTACAATAGATTTCCATTTGAAACTGAAAACAAACAACACACATCAATGTTACAAATGTATGAAAGTATGACACAGCGCCTACTATGAAACGTGAATACTGAAGTTTCGGATCGATTGTACGTGCTTCTCGTAAATACATTCATTCCGAAATTCGTTGAGGTCAAGGTCAAAAATTAATTTATTTTATTTGCTTAAATATGAGTAAGTACTTCTTAGACACGATAATTAACTAATATTATATTGTCTTCTGTTTACGCGAATGTTATTCATTGAAATTAAACTACTATATACGGATTTTATCGGGTTGTTTATTTAACACTGTATTATATAATTTTGAAACTATTACACTACTACTACTATTGAATTTTACTAATTTATAAGCTAATAAAATTATTAAAACTATTAAACTATTTATATTTAGGTTTACACTTTCACCGACGTTTCGGTTGCATTTCAGCAGCCATGGTTCCGGGGAGACACCGCGACCATGGCTACTGCCAAAAAAATTCGTCTATAGTAGTTTAATTTCAATAATATAATAATAACTAGCTATTGCCCGCGGTTTCACTCGCCTAAAAGTAGGTTAAGTTATGTTAGTAACAATATTTACTTTTATTTTAATTAAAATATAGCCTATGTTAGTCGTTGATAATATAGCTTTCTATTAATGAAAGAATTTTTGAAACGGTCGAGCTGTTTCGATTTAAACTCTTATCTTATCTTATCTTGTGTGGGGGCCAGTCAGTACAGATTGGCGACACTTTGACCCAGTGGGATCTTTTGTGTCGACTTCCCCAAAAACGACTGCCATAGATGTTCATGGCAGTCGGGACCGACGGCTTAACGTGCTCTCCGAGGTTCGGAGCAGGCGATAATTGTGAATCAATACGCACACAATTTCGAAAAGTCATATATCCTCCGAAAGTCAGAGGTGCGCGACGTGGGTTCGAACCCGAGACCCTCGGCATTGCAGTCTGTTGGTCTCCCCACTGAGCTATCGCTGCTTATTTAAACCCTTACAAACAAACAAAAAATCAAATCTTTCTTCATATTATAATAATTAATAAAAAGAAAACAAAATTTTGCTTTGGAAACAGCCTGTTCGAGGACTAGTGCTCTCATGAGAAGAAGCAGGCAAGAAACTCATGGCCACTCTTTTCAATCGTCACATGTTTACAATATGTTTCTAAACAATACAAATCAATTTATTTATTTGAGTTACTGTGTGTGGTTGTTAAATTGTATTATGTAACAACAGAAAAATGTCACTTTGAAATAATAATATCCGTAGAATCGTATTCGGTAGATTTACGAATAATATTTCGTTCACCCGAAGTTTCGAATAGATATTTTCATGGTAGGCCTAGGCCCAGACCAAAGTTTATTCGACTGTGAGGAAACCTATTCGAATGTTAAAGCTAGTGTGGAGAGCCGAATTTAAAAAAAATATCCAGTCATCTGCTAAATTGCTCCCGTTTTTTGACTGCATGTGGCTTAGTGGTTTTGAATGCGACTGTTGCGCATCACGTCTCGGTTTCGATATCCAGCTCGGGTAAAATCTTGTTGGGTATTTCTGTCAAGAGTAGCAACACGGAGTCTGGATATTATATCTGATACATTTAGAGAGCAATATGCTGATCTTCTTTAAAGAGGGTCTTAAAAACAGCAGACGATGGGGCGTAATACACCTCTAAAGAGAAAAATTACAGAGAGCACTCAGACATGCAAGTTTTCTCACGATATTTTCCTTCATGGTTAAAGCAAGCGATAATTCACTATTCAATACGCATATACTTTCGAAAGATGTATGTATGCCTTGGGATCGAACTGGAGACCAGAGCGTAGCATTCCAATGATCTCCCACTAGGCTATTTTGAATCTACCATCATCCATTTGAGGCTTAGTAAAAGAACGCCTTCTTTTTTTATAAACTGAAACATTTACACTTGGAGAAAAATTAATTAGCCACCATTAAATTAATTTATTTCTTATGTAAATATTGTAGATAGCAGCATTTTAAAATGGTGATATAAAAAACGGTGTTTGCTAGTTTAAAAGACAAATATAGGAGTTGTTTTTTTAATTTGGTTGTATTTGTTTCTGTTTTATGAAATATTAGCTTTTTTTCGTCAACAGAACTTTCTTGCTGGATGAAAGGTTCCTATGCCCTTTTCTATACCCCTGACAACGTGTATCTGATATTTCATGATTTTCGGTTAAGCAGTTATAGCGTGAAAGCGTAACAAACAATCTCACATTCGCATTTATAATATCAGTTAGGATATTAAGTACTTGTTTTATCATTCGATATTATAATAACTCGGGTAACTCAGGTCGGCAAAATTATAGACCTTTTTTCCTATTAGCGAATTCCTAATAGTAATATAATGCCAGCCAATATACCAAGTAGACGGCAATGATTTGCTTTATAAAACGTGGATGAGAAACACCTCTGCTTACCCCTTCGAGGATATGCCTCACACCTATATCCCCGAAAGAGTAGGCAGATATGTATTATACTTTTTTTATGTTGCTCGTCAAAATGATCACACTCCGCCTGATGGTAAGCAGTCATATGATCTGAGAGCAGTGCTCTCCACGCCGTCCTCATAGCAGCCGAGGCGATGTTGAAGGACCGCTTCAAGGACCCAGGATTGAAGGAAAAAGGAAACACATGCCTTGACAGAGAATTCCATGCCTTGATCGTTCGGCAGAGGTATGAGGAACCACATTTCACTAGTTATATTTTTAGGTTCCGCGAATAGGGAGAGAGATTTTTGACGTTTATCGGATACAGTTCCAAACTATGTGCTGCTACTAATTTCTTGATAGGTATAAAAAGCAAAAATTATATTCAAAGTCAAAACTCAAATGTTTTTTTTTATATAGGTGACAAACGAGCAGACGGATCGCCTGATGGTAAGCGATTTCCGCCGCCAATGGACACCCGCAACATCAGAGGAGTTACAAATGCGTTGCCCGCCTTTTAAAAAGGAGTACGCTCTTTTCTTGAAGGTTTGTAGGTCGTATTGGTCCGAAAATACCGCAGGCGACAGTTTATTCCACAGTTTAGTTGTGCGAGGCAGAACATTTCTGGAAAAGCGCACAGTTGTGGACTGCCAACCATCTAAATGATGGGAATGGAAATTCTGTCGCGTAGGACACTTAATTTTTTTTATCACGGCTTTGTATGCTGTGTTAGCTCACAAGTAGCATGTGTATTAGACCCCTATCATCTAATTTTTTTACTAAAATGTTACATATACAGCGTGTAACAGAAAGGTGTGGTCAGATTTAAGTATCACGTAATATAGCCCCTGTACAATGGAAAAACTGCCACAAACAAATTCACATACGTTATTTTCACTAAGATACAGCATTTTCTTTTTATAGATTTATCACCATCACATATTCTAGTCTATACTTAAACAACACAAATAGCTGACGCGGTTAATCACTTTGAATTCGAAAATACCAGGCTCTATTTGGACAGTGATATAAAGCGTTTGTTTCGATGTTTTAATAAAATTTAAAAATAAAAATGATGAAAATTAAAATAAAATTTAAAATGGTTTTTTTGATCTGGGAATAGGGCGAATAGGTTTTTTATCAGATATACACCACGGCCATAAAATATGAGCACACCTTTCTGTTACACGCTGTATATGCTGTGAGTTAATCGAATAAATAAATAAATAACACTTATGAATGTCAAAGGGATTAGTGGGCTTACTAAATATACTCGATTCACATTTATGTTAGTAGCTAGGTTCAGGCAAAAGGCTGAGCTATGGGAAGATACTTGCAAAAAAGTCCACGGCCCCTATTTTAAGTATATATAATAATAATATCAGCCCTGTATTAAACTATCCCACTGCTGGGCACGAGCTTCTTCTCACATGAGAAGGGTTAGGCCATAGTCCACCACGCTGGCCTAGTGCGGGTTGGCAGACTTCACATATCTTCGAGAACATTATGGAGAACTCTCAGACATGCAGGTTTCCTCACGATGATTTTCCTTCATCGTTAAAGCAAGCGATAAATAACTATTTAATACGCATATAACTTCGAAAAGTCAGAGATGCGTGCCTTGGGTTCGAACTCGAGACCTCTGCGTGGCAGTCAAACGGTTTCCCACTACTTAATATTTTGCACGACTTAGAATCAAACGTGAGACTTCATGAACAGGAGCCGCGTACTACCGCTAATATATAACTCAGCGTTTTTAGTATTCAAGGTCTATGTAAGTTCATAAATTTTAAATTCGCGTTGAATGTACGCAGACAGCCTCTTGATTAATGATTTAGTGTTTTGAACATTAATCATGAACTGAGTACGCTAAGTGGTGTTTATTTAGTAAAAAGGATTCATTCTGTCTAAAGTAGTTAAGTAGTGCGATCCAGAGGTTCGTGTGGTTTCGGGTTTTAGTTACAGGTTTGACGAAGTGTGGTTGAGATTAAAATATTTTATACGAATTTCTTCTTTCTTTTTAAAGATTACACTCGTACTGGGAATAATTGAGTCGTGGGAGACTTTACAAACATTCAAATAACGGACACAAAGAACAACCAGACTCGAAACGACTATTTGTGGATGACACAAATTTTTGTCCCGTCTGGGATTAGAACCCATAACCCACAGCGCAGTAGCAGTGTCGAGGCGACCACTTAAGCCACTCTGCCATCCACGTAGTCATTTTAGTAAGACAATAGTGTGATATAGCTCAGTGGGAAGACCAACAGACTGCAATACAGAGGGTCTCGGATTCGAACCCACGTCGCGCACCTCAGACTTACGGCAGTTTTCGACTTTTCGAAATTATATGCGTATTGATTGACAATTATCGCCTGCTCCGTGACTCGGAGAGCACGTTAAGCCGTCGGTCCCGGCTGCCATGAACATCTATGGCAGTCGTTATTGGGAAGTCAGTGCCCTATAATATCCCGACACTGGTCTAGCCTTAGGGTATCGTTAGCCGTCGGGTTGCGGAGGTCAGGTGGCAGCTGCTCCGTGTAAAAACTGATATCCAGTCAAATCCGGTTAGATCAGAAAAGCCTACCCCAAGTGACTTAGGAATAATAAAGGCTAGGGAGAGGAAGAGTGTTTTGTATCTTGTTTTAAGTACATTATACCTAAACACAACTGCCGTAATCTAGGTGTTTTACCCCTATTGAACAGTCTCGTATAATTTTATCTGCCTTTACCTATGTGCAAATACTTACTACTAATATTTATTTTTTATTTTATGTCTCCATCTAAGCTTGAACAAAGAAAGAGCATAACGTTCACGTAACAAAATTGAGAAATTCTAGAAACTAGTGACTTTTCTCCTTTGTCGAATTACGTAATGTCAAAATTCAATTTTGCCGAATATTCCGCGGTAGAAACTATAAAATGGAAACTAAAGTCCTGTTGAGACGGTATTCGGACAAAACGAGCTCATGCTAAATGGCAGACAAAGATCTGGTAACACAGCCAACTGCGTAACATCGTGCTACTATTAAGAATTTAAATACAAAAATACCCAATATTCTGTGTAGACCTGATCCGGGGAGTGCTACCAAGACCAAAGGTGTGAAGGTGTCACAGCTGCATACCTCAATAATAGCCATTAAACTTAAAAGTTAGCCAAGCGATTATATTGTTTTATTTTGAAAAGAATACTCGTACTCATGTGTTAGACATCAAGTTTTGTGTCGCGGGAGACTTCACAATCATACAATTAACGTAAAGTACAATTTTTTATTTATGGATCATATAAATTAATGTCTCTTATTCGATTTAAACCCATAACACTTACATTATTACATTATTTATATATTTTATTAATTACAATAGTAATTCATTGAAATTAAACTACTGTATACGGATTTTATCGCGTTGTTTATTTAGCACTGTATTACAAAATTTTGAAAATATTACCCTACTACTACTATTGATTTTATTTTACTGATTTATAAGTCACGGGGATAGTGACCATGGCTGCTGAAAAGCAACCGAAACGTCGGGGAAAGTGTAAACCAAAAATAAATAGATTTATAGTTTAAATAATTTTATTAGCTTATAAATTAGTAAAATAAAATCAATAGTAGTAGTAGTGTAATATTTTCAAAGTTTTATAATACAGTGCTAAATAAACAACGCGATAAAATCCGTATATAGTAGTTTAATTTCAATGAATAACATTCGCGTAAACAGAAGACAATATTATACAATAGTAATTGTCTTAGTAAGCTAACTCTTAATCAATGTTAGATCTTATCAAACCAATAAAGCTTTTAGTAAAATATTTTATATTATAAAATAAGTACAATTTGTCTGCCACGGACCGATCGCAAACTAAGTAAATAGTTCACGGACTGTCCGTCTACAATAGCCCTTATTGAGTTAAAACAGCCTTTTGTAAAATACCTTATGTAAATATATCGGTAATGATTACAAATATTGTGCATAAATCCTCTGGTTCTATTCCCGGGTCGGGCAACTCGTAACACTTAGAGCACTAGCAGTGGCGAGGTGAGCGTTTAAACTACCGTGTCATCTATGCTGTCCATTTTGTCCAACGTGTGCCCCCTTTATGCGGCAATAGGCTCGCCCTCTATTAGATAGGACCTAAAACTTAGAAAATGTAAGTGTAATACACTTCTACCTACGTCTTCATCAATATAAGAGCCTATATTTTAATATAAGTATGATTTGTTCAGTGAAGCAGCTAGATAGCCTAGCGGGAAACCGATGGACTGCCACGCAGAGGTCTCGAGTTCGAACCCAAGGCGCGCATCTCCGACTTTTCAAAGTTATATTCGTATTAAATAGTTAATTATCGCTTGCTTTAACGGTGAAGGAAAACATCGTGAGGAAACCTGCATATCTGAGAGTTCTCCATAATGTTGTCGAATATATGTGAAGTCTGCCAACCCGCACTAGGCCAGCGTGATGGACTATGGCCTAACCCTTCTCACAGTGAGAAGAGGCCCGTGCCCAGCAGTGGAAAAGTTTAATACAGGGCTGATATTATTATTATATTATATATTATTATATGATTTGTTCGCCAAGAAGAGTCCGCGAACTAAATAACTACTCCGCAGACTGTTCGTCTACGCTGGCCTTTATTGAGTTAAGACAGCTTTTAATATCAGACGAACACAAAGTGTACCTTTAAGTTTCACCTGAATAAGCATTTCATAACGAAAATACTGAAGCTCTATTTTCCTGAAAGATGCTTTTGAAATTATAATTGTGAATATTTGCATAGTAATGTATATTTGGGAGAATTGGGTCTAACGAAGCATGGTATATGTCTCCATTTATTTTGATGAATTGGGTTTTTTAGATATGGATCTTTATTTCATTTCTTAGTAGGGTCTTCTCCGGTTATAAACGAAATGAGACGTGGATTATATTTTAAGTTGAATTTGAAATCAAAGAGCGGAAAATTTTCTGAATTTGATAAGTAGTTTTTGCATGACGGACGAGATAAACGTTAAGGAAAACTATTTTGAATTCAGATTTCTTTATTATTTTTTTTAAAGAAGATATCTAGCAATTTGGGTTTGAAATTACTAGTATTCTTGTTAACTCCGCCAGCTAAGCAAGAATACTTGTGTATTAGGATTATAGGAATGTATTAGGAGTCGGTTCAAACATTTAGATTCCTATAGATAGTAAATTAAAACAGTTTTCCAAAATATATGTAGGTAATAAATTTTCGCTTGCGTTTTATGATTTGAGCTTTTTGTTACCTATTAAGCAAAGTTTTAAATTCCCAACTGCTATTAAAATTTACTTACGGAAAACCCAATTTTTTTTATATGTTCTCGAAAATGGAACTCGAGACAGTAGTTGCATTAACCACAGCTGCACCACTGAGTCAGTTGTTATAAAAACCACTATATAAATATTTACTTAAACTATCCTACAAAAGACATAGAGACAAACGATTCAAAGATTTATATCATAATGTCCTCATCGTACTAAGATCGCACGAAAAAGTCTCCACACTTAGAAAAGTGAGCTCACACGTTAAATAAAGAACGATAGTGTACAATTTTGGATATGGGTAAGCATGATAGGAGAAATAGGAGAACCACGCTTCGGCACGTATGGGCCAGCTCGACCAGAGTGATACCACGGCCTCACAGAAAACCGGCGTGAAATAGTGCTTGCGTTGTGTTTCGTCGAGTAAGTGAGGTACCGGAGGCCCAACCTTCGCCCCCCTTCCCTTTTAGGAGGAAGGGGGAGAGCAAATTTATAAGGCCGGCAACGCACTCGCGACTCCTTTGGTGTTGCGGGTGTCCATGGGCGGCGGTAATCGCTTACCATCAAGCGACCCGTCTGCACGTTTGCCTACTATACCATAAAAAAAATGATAAACACAACATTTACCTGTAATTCAGATGTCATGTGGCATTGTGTGTCAGATGACAACTTAACGTCCAGAAAGACAATATTTAAACATATAAATTATTTATAATTTAAACCTTTGATCCTCTACAATAATTAACACAAAAAGCAGGAAAACGCAACAAAATACTGCTCCACAACAAAACACCGGTGTTGCCAGCGTTAATAAAGGTGATTAAAATGGCGCATATAGGCTGAATGGCTTATAAGCCTACGCGTGCACTAATGAAGTGCACTGAACTGCGAAATCAGGCTGTATCGATGTACACTTACACACACACGGAATAATTAAAAACTTTTATTTCTAGTGAGGATAGACCGTAGCATCGTTCTGTGTGGAAAACTTTGGGAGATGCCTATATAAGCAGTAGGCATTTTTTGGCTGACATAACGGGTTGGGACCCTTCTGCGCTCACCCACAGTCCGCGTAAAGTTGTTAAGGCCATCTGAGGCCAACAACTAACATATTAAAAAAAAAAAATTGCCTGACATAATGATGGTCAGTAGGATTACCAGGTATGTTTCCAGACTCCGTGCTGCTACTGACTATCCTAATCGTAATATTATATATGCGAATATAAGATTGTTTGTTTATTCGTTTGTTTGTAACGCTTTCACGCGTCAACTGCTCGGCCGATCATCATGAAATTTCGCATACACTTTGTCAGGAATACAGAAATGGACATAGGGTACTTTACATTCAGAAAAAGTACTGTTTCCAAAGGATTAAAATTTGACATAACATTACCTAACATGATATTTACGCGAACGAAGCCGCTGCCAAAATCTAGTAGTTTATATATTTAGGTCGCAAAGTAACTCTTATGAACGCCAAAGTCTATTCGTTAAATATTTTACTAAGTTACTGAAGTTACATTGAGATTAGGTTCTAGGTTCAGATAAGGATTGAGCCCAATAATAAATGAACTAGATATGTTATTTTTATAGTAATGGACGTCGAAACTAAACCCAGAATATTTTGTTATTAACTAATATATAAAAATAGGAGAATGTCCAAAGAGAGAATTTCGAGTCAAGCAATACCGCGTTTTATATTATCATCTTGATACGATATGACGATATGACTTGACTGACTTATTTTATTTATTACTGATATATAAGTAAATTGAAGTACACAAGAAGTTTAAAAAAAAAATACTGTCGGTTCTGCTTTTAAATGTGAAATTATCAACCAGCTTCTAAATTCTTCAGTGAGTAAGGCAGGCGGTATAAATAGTAAATGCTTTGAAGACACTAAATCACTTCCGAGGTCGACACTGTCATGGGAACAGATGATACAACGATTTATGTTGTGTTGTAACCTACTGAGTTTATATTATTAAACGCTTGTGCCTCTGCTAATGTTTAATCATGAGGTTTTGGATTCGGAAATGGCGATATTGTGGTTATTTTCGCGGAGTCTGAAGTTGACTGACACGGATGGCGTAGAGGTTTAAGTGATCATCTCGACACTGGTACTACGCCGAGTTACTTAACTGCCAAGACTGCAAGAGGGGCCAAGAAAAAGTAATTAGATTTTTCTGTTAAGAAATCTCAATAGCAGCCCGGAGTTAGGAAGTTGGCGGTGTTAGACACCCCGTACCTCGGAAAGCACGTAAAGCCGTTGGTCCTGCGCCTGATCTCTCTCCGGTCGTGTCGGGTTACCGTCCCATTGGATCATGAGAGTTAGGGAACAGAGAACGCACTTGTGTTTGCGCGCATACTTATGCACTATAATATCTCCTGCATGTACGTGCACGTGACTGAAATTCAGTCTGGAAGACATTATTATTTTTATTACTGGCTAGCTTTATGTGCTTGTCACAATGTGATAAGAATCTGAAGATACTTTTATTTTTTGGCAAGCTGTTGCTACTTTTGTAATACAAAAACTCAAATCTCCTGCGTAGATGGCCAGTCTCCGTTAAGACTGGCCGCCGTGACCGAAATTCGGTCTGGAGGACATTATTAACTACGCCGAGTGTTGTGGGTACGAATCCCACACGGGACAAAAATTTGTGTGATCCACAAATGGTTGTTCCGAGTCTGGATGTTCTTTGTGTCCGTTGTTTGAATGTTTGTAAAGCCCCCGCGACACAAGAATTATTTCTAGTGCGGGAGATGTCTTTTTAAAAGAAAGAAAAGAAAGTACCCGATATGGTAATGGGTTCGCTTCTTGATACGTAGGACCTGAAATCATAGTTGGCGAAATCTGCAATACACCTCTGCCTACCCCTTAGGGAAAAGATGTGTGACTGTGTATGTATGTTTACATCTCTTGGCGATGCATGGGTGTATCATAACTAATATAAAAGCCTACTAATATTATAAACTAGTTTTTCTTCGCGGTTTCACCCGCGTAAGTCCCGTTCCCGTGGGAATATCGGGATAAAAGTAGTCTATGTGTGAATCTAGGTCTCCAACTATCTATATATCAAGTTTCATCGCAATCGGTTCAGTAGTTTTTACGTGAAAGAGTAACAAAGTTTCATCAAAATCGTTTCAGTAGTTTTTACGTGAAAGAGTAACAAACATCCGTACATCCATACATCCTCACAAACATTCACATTTATAATATTAGTAAGGATGTGAAAGTTTGTGAGGATGGATGGATGTTTGTAACTTTGTAACTCTTTCACGCAAAAACTACTGAACCGATTTTGATGAAACTTTACAGTATTATTGTTTATACATCAGACTACTAAAATCTATCTAACATAAATCTACATTTACGCAGGCAAAATGTAGTATTATTAATTCGAAATTAATCCTCTATGTCTGTTTGTCCGTTAACTCTTCACGGCTAAACCACTTAACCGATTGAGATGATTTTTTTTTATTCATACTTTAGATTTTGTTTATTCATCAGAATAACATATAGGCTACTAAAATCTATCTTAATATAAATCTACATTAACGTGAGCATAGCCGCAGGCAAAATCTAGTGGTATAAATGCGAATGTGAGTGTGTTTGTTTGTTACACTTCCACGCCTTAACTACTAAACCGATCTTCACGAAATTTCGCATACACGTTGTCAGGGGTACAGAAAAGAAACATAGGGTACCTTTTATCTAGGAAAAGTACTGTTTCCGAAGGATAAAAAATTTACATAAGAAACCTTCGTTTACACGAGCGGAGCCGCGGGCAAAATGTGATGTCTGTACCAAAAATGGGATAAATTTTATTTCTCCGAGGCGAAGTCGGGCGTTAACAATAGTGAATGCTATACTTTAGAAGCAGTTAATCATTCCCGGGGTTGACTTTGTCGTTGGAACAGACGATAGGAGGATTTATGTTGCGTTGTAATATACTGGACTAAAATATAAAACGCTGTTCCGTTGGTAATGTGGCATAATGTCTCAGTAGTGAATACGACTGTTGTGTCTAGGGTTCGAATCTCGGGTTGAGCTATTAAAAAGTTATTGGGATTTCTGCTAAAATCTCAATAGCAGTTTGGAGATAGGAAGTTGGTGGTGTTAGACACTATCGTGAATCAAAATAACGTTAAGCCGTTAGTCCTGCGCCTGATTTCTCTCCGGTCCTGTCGTTAGGGAACGGAGAGTGCATTTGTATTTACAGTAGCTACACGGAGGCGAGGTGTGAAGTCTGCCAACCGCACTGGGCCAGTGTGGTGGAGTATGGCCTTACTCTTCTCATATTGAGATGAGACCCGTGCCCAGCAGTGGGAAAGTTAATATACACGGCTGATATTATTTATTATACACGGAGGCTGTTAATGTTTGGACGGCGATAGGTTCGTCTTTTCAATATCTAGCATAGGTATATTTTATGTTTCAGTTCCAAGAAATCATTCATTGCCGGGGAGTGATATACGCTATATTTTATACCTAAGTATGTAATCATACTGTGAGGAAATACTGGTGAGTACCTCCGTGACACAGTGGTAGAGAATGTGAATGTTCTACGTGAAGTCTTGGGTTCGATGCCCGGGTCGGGCAGCATGTTATTGGGTATTCCTTCCGTCTTAAACAATGTTAGGGATTTTTTTAATACTTCTAATGTGGAAAATATGCATAAGGTCCACCTGATGGTAAATGGTCACCGTAGCCTATCGATGCCTGCAATACCAGAGGCATCACTTACGCGTTGCCGACCTTGTAAAAACCTTTTAACACCCTTTTTGAAGAACCCCATACTGTGTCTTGTGGGAAAACCTGGGCAGGGAGTTCATTCCACAACCTGAGCGTCCGCGGGAGAAAATTCCTTTGGAACCGTTTGGTGCGGCACTAATTAGGTTGTAAGGTGTGAGAATGACATCCCTGCCGATGGCGAGCGGTGCGATAATAAAAAGTAGCCGAGGGCATCATCTCAAACAACTCGTCAGAACACAATCCATTATATAAGTGGTAGAACACACAAAGGGAGGCAAAGTCCCGTCTGAGACTTAGTGGCTCAATACCGTCTGTGAGTTCGGGCTCATCGACAATTCTTAAATGCTCGTCTCTGTACCGCGTCAAAAGGATCAAGCTGGTATTTTGGTGCTTCTGCCCAAAGATGACTGCAGTACTCCATGTGAGGCCGGACTTGCGACTTATATAGAAGAAGTCTCTATTGAGCACTCCAAGGTGTAGTTAAGTTTAGATTTCAATAGGACGGGGATCTGTTGCCCTCTATTGGTGACATTGTCAAACATCGTGCTGCTGCTGACAATTACTTGACAGAAAATTCAAAAGGCGAACGTCTTCGTCAGGAGTCGAACCCGAGACATACATACAATAATACAGCATTCACATTAACTACCATTGTGTCGCTGAGACGGTCTTGAAATATTTATTTCGAACAGTATTTTCGTGATGCCTATTTATTATCTTCGTAAAAGGTATCATGTATCTCATTTATTCGATATGGCTGTATTCTCGGATATTCGTACGTGGTAATCATATTTATAATAACCTTGGGCACGCACATATCACTGGCTAATGTACTGTTCAAGGCTTCAAGTATTAGTTACTACTCTAGACCAAATTTCGGTTACGGTTACTTGTTAGGCAGGTGATATTATAGTGCACAAGTGCTCATAAATTCACTCCCTATTCTCTCACTCTTAGTCGTGTGGACGGTAGTCCGACACGGTCGTAAAGAGATCAGGCCTAGGAGCAACGACTTTATGTCATGCCGAGCCACGGGCGGCAACACCGCCATCCAAAAAAATAAGGGTTTTTGGGTCTGTAGCATATATAGCGGTTACCCTTACAGACGCTCACGAGTTCTCAAGGTTTGATCTCTCGAACGTAGAAAAAATCTTATCTTAAGCATACTTCGCAAACAAAAGATTTTATCATAGTTAAAGTTGATATTGAGAAATCTAAAATATATAAAATAATCTATTTATATTTTCTTTGTATTACTGTCGACTTTCAACCCTAAGGAGACCGCGAGTTATTATTCATAATGTAAAAAGTTGCCTCTTGAGACATTGCGGTAAAGACACCCGAAAAAAAAGTACACCGCAATAAAAACAAAAAGCTATATCATCAGATAATATAGGTACTTTTATCCAACAGACGATAGTCATTTAAACAAGTCGCTCACATAAAACCTCTAATTCTAAATTCACTTTTATGCCAACCAAAAAGAATAGGCCAAACGTGCCTCAAAGAGCGCCTTACAAAAAGAATAACCTAATTGTTCAGTCCTCAATTGTACGGTGTATTAATAAAACAGTATTACAAGGCCGGCTGAGATTCGTACTCTTCCAATTTGTACGTTTAAACTTACTCTTCAGTGTATATCTATAGTATTATAAAACATTGATGAAGCAGTGTCTTTATAATAGAGATACTTCAGAAAAATCTGAAGGCTGCACCGAAATAATGGTTTGTATGTTTTGTTTCTGTCTGCAGATATAGGTATTTCATTTTCAACACTTGACCATTATCAATTTGAGCAATTCTTTTGAACTAACTTATACCTAAAACATTTTATATAACAGAAAATAAAACCCTAAAAGTAAAAGATTT
Organism: Catocala nupta; assembly: GCA_963675205.1. Lineage (NCBI taxonomy): Eukaryota > Metazoa > Arthropoda > Insecta > Lepidoptera > Erebidae > Catocala > Catocala nupta. The sequence continues at coordinate 1,718,226 of OY776105.1, forward strand.
TGTCTGTATGTCTATCTGTTTGCTTGTCTATCTGTTTATGCCAGCATTAGAAAAATAGCGTTGATGCTGTTTCCATTCTTTAGTAGCTTGAATTTCAAATTAAAAACGAAACTATATTTATCGTTTTCCGTTTTGCAGAACCAGATATCCGTAATTGTATGAAGACATAGGCCAACTGACAGTCCATGCAACAAAGTCACGGGCAAAAGGTAGTATTAATTAACATTATATCATTTTAAAATATTAATTGGGACGAGAGAAATCCATTATGGACTCTCGGATTATTCCATACAAACTACTGCAATAGAAAAAGGTTGCCAATAACGAATTCCTTTGATAGTGGATCCGCGTCGTGGGATCCGGGCGTACTCTAATTTGCAGCCGCTTTGAACACATGCTTTGGATACGTGTGTCGCCTCTACGCGAGGCAAGTTTGGCAACGAACGAGCCTTCTTTTATTGTTTATTTTTGTTACAATTAGGATGGCAGACAAGCATTGATATGAGAGCCTCAGCTACTCTCCATTATCAAGCGAAACGCAGTAATCATTGTTACTATTTTCAAACCACTTTGCTTTTAGAAAATGGTACCTTTTTGGGCGAGCAGGTTCGTTAAATACCTGACAACGGCGAGCTTGTTCACTCAAAATCTTTTGCTCACTCCATTACTTACATTTATAGACTACCTCGTGGCATAAATTAGCGCTTCCACTTAGCACGATCGTGTAGTCTTTGGTTCCTTTTCCAGGACCTGATAGGCAGTTTTCTTGTAACTACAAAGAATTTAGAAAATGTGTTTTGTAGGTGGCTGTACACTTCTCCTCTACAACGTTGAAACTAAAACAGCAATTTTAAAATACGTCTGCTTACCACTAAGAATATAAAAAGGCGTCATGCTACGCAAAAGTATCAGATAAACAAGGAAAACGCGTCGGTTATTTTCGCTACACAACTCCGAGATCGTGTCCTAACTGCTTTTCAATTACGATACCCTCAATTACAGTGTCTGGTGTTTCACCGAGCTCTATTGATCGCATTACAACAAGTACTTGAAAACCAATTTCTTAGAGTACAAGCAAATGTTTGTTCAATACGTATTGACCGATTTATCAATTAGTATAGGAAACGAGATGGGTGTAAAAACCCAGGATTTAACCTCTTCGTCTTCATACGACCGTTTCTTTTTCATCAGCTTTTTTTATGTCTCACTACTGGGCAAAGGCCTCTCCCTTGGACTTCCAAATCACTCTGTTGGTGGATATCCCCTGACCTTATTATCTTGTGACCCCTATATCTTGGGTGTCTTTTGATCCACAGGGCCCATATTCAAACTCGACCGAGGGATGACCCTAAGGTGTACACCAAGTTACAAGTCAATCAGTCCAGTGGTTCCGGAGCTATGCCTGTCACTAACAAACTGTCACTAACAGACGGACACACAGATCCACATAGTGTTTTCATAAACCTCTTCAAAGAAGAATCAGAGGTAAGCATCGATAATCTAGTTGGAAACCGTTGGACTGCTACGCAGAGATGTCAAGTTCGATCCCAAGAGATGCATTTCTGACTTTTCGAAGTTATGTGCATATGAAATAGTTAATTCTCGCTTGCTTTAACGTTGTAGGAAAACATCGTAAGAAGATCTGCATTTCTGAGAGGTCTCAATAATGTTCTCTAGGATATGTGAAGTCTGCCAACCCACACTAGGCCTGCGTGGTGGATTATAGTCTAGTCTAGCCCTTCTCACAGTAAGAAGAGGCCCTTTCCAGCAGTGGGATAGTTTAATACAAGTCTGATATGATTATATATCATATATAGGAAATTCTCTTGATCCATGTTCACAGATTCTAAACTCGATAAAGTTTACATTTCACTTTAATAGATGGCGCTGGTAGCGACTGAATCGCTATATGGTATTAACAATTTTATTATTTAGTTGTTTATTTAGTGCTGCTTTGTTGACCCGATGCTGCTGTGCATAAGGTCTTAGGATTCAATGCCAGGATCGGGCAGTGGCACATGGGATACTTTTTATCACGGTATTGTAAACCTTTTAAAGCCATGTAATTTTTATTATACTAATATTCATTTGCCTAGAATATGCTGTAAATTATAGTATTTTGTGACTTAGTATGTATCATATTCAAGCTAATAAATAAAAATATTTGTTATATATGAATATTATCAATTTGAAAAATGGTTCAGAACTAATTTATTCGTAAAATATTACGTAACAGAATTAAAAAAAAGGAAATTTCAAACTAAAACCTTCTAATAGGTGTCATAGAATTCCTCCGCATCACTATCCACTGGTAGTATGCTCAGAAGACTGTCAGCATTGCCATTGAAATGAAGACAAGCTCTCCAGCCAGTAAATAAAAAAATAATTGAATTGAATATGCGTTTTCAAGCGAGAGAGTTTAGAGCCTACGCTGGTAAAGCCACGAGTAAAAACTAGTTTAAAATAAAATGCTGGCTGTAACCAGAAATGGTAAAGATTTTTAGAACAGAATTTTATTTGAAGCGAGTCTTTATAAACGTTCGAAACACCCACAGTTCTATTGTATCGGCAGTACAGTACATCGGGTTTTTGGAAAGCATTTTACTATTTCTGAAATAGTAAGATTGCTTCAGCTTTACTACGTGTCTAAATATTTTTATGTAGTTTTTCCAGACCGAATTTCGGTCACGGCGGCCAATTATAACGGAGACTGGCCATCTGCGCAGGAGATATTATAGAGAATAAAATGTGTGCGAAGGACAAATGCATTCTCTGGTCCTAACTCTCATAATCCGACATGGATGGCAATCCGACACGACTGGAGAAATATCAGGCGCAAGACCAGCGGTTTCACGTGCTTTCCGAGGGATATGTAAAACCGCCAACTTTCTAACTCCAGGCTGCTGCTGAAATTTCATGTCAGAAAATCTTTTTCCTTGATTCGGGATTGGAACCCAAGACCTCATGCACAGCAGTTGTATACACTATCTCTGCGCCCCTAAAGCAGTCATATATACACAGTCTCACATGTATATCCTCGAAAAGCATAGGTATATTACACCTACATTTCGCCAGCCATGGTTTTAGATCCTATAGCATTTAAACTAGAAAAAAACAGCGCGTAATACACCTACACTTGCTCCTTTGAAGTTGTAGGTGTGAGGTTTTGTATCCCAGCCAACATACTTTTAACACTGCCAGACTCGAATCAACTACTTATCTTATCTTATGTGTGGGGCCAGTCAGTAGAGACCGGCGACACTTCGACCCATTGGGATCTTTTGTGTCGGCCCCAAGATTTATCCCTTAGCTATCTCCCTATGAATGTACTGCATCAGTCGTAGCGTACACTTCAGAGGGAGAAGCCTGAAGTCCTCAGGGTTTGGATATGCCAATCCCATCAGACCCATCCTCAATCCAGCCAACGCGTCGCATTCACATAGTAGGTGCGATATGGACTCGTCCTGTTCACCACAGGCTCTGCAGATCGAATTGTGTGCCAATTTCAACCTGCACAGGAAGTCGTTGGTGCCAAAATGGCCAGTGAACGCTCCTGTGAGCAGGCGTATTTGGCTCTTGTTATACCCGCAGAACTTCCGGGTGAAGCCTACAACTACCTAAGATTCCAAACATTCCTTCCATTCCCAAATAATAATAATTTCAGCCCTGTATTAAATTGTCTCACTGCTGGGCACGGGCTTTTTCTCTGCATGAGAAGGGCTAGGCCATAGTTCACCACGCTGGCCCAGTGCGGGTAGTCAGACTTCACGTATCTTCGAGAACATTATGGAGAATTCTCAGACATGCAGGTTTCCTCACGGTTCCTTCACCGTTAAAGCGAGCGATAATTAACTATTTAATACGCATATAACTACAAAAAGTCGTGCGCTATCACTGCGTGCGTAGGCTATCGTTGCACTATACGGAAGAAAAATACATAAAAATTACTTAATCTAACGATGATAGTATCGTGAGTGCAAACCCTACTTATTTTCCCATTATCCAGAGTGTTGGAGCGAGAGATTAGATTGACAGCTTACTGATGTAAGAGGAAGACGGCAATCCAATGAACATTACTATCAAATATATAAAGGTTGCGTGGGGCTGCTATCGTATACACATATATGTTTTTTTCTATTGAACCTTAGAGGCTTGAAATCTAAGCAAGATTTTGGTAGCCTCATCGTAATAGGTATATTGCTTTTGAATTAAGTTCCGTTCAAATTATAAACAAAATAGATTCTGCCCGCGGCTTCACTCGCGTAAATGTAGGTTAAGTTAGTAACAGTGTTATTTTCTAAATGAAAGGTACCCTATGTCCTTTTATGTTCCCCTGACAACGTGTATGCGAAATTTCATGATGATCGGTCGAGTAGTTAACGCATAAAGGGGAACAAACAAACTCACATTCTTATGAATAATATTAGTTCGGATTATTATGCAAGCTCGTCTAACTTTGTACATCTTTCAGTTCCTTATAATATCAACCCTGTATATCCCACTGCTGGGCACGGGCCTCTTCTCAGTATGAGAAGGGTTAGGCCACAGTCCACCACGCTGGCCCAGTGCGGGTTGGCAGACGCACAGATATACAGATGTTTTCTTTTGTCGTTATAACGAAAGATAATTAACTTATACTTAATTTATTATCCCTCATAGCTGCATAACATAACGCACATATAATATATAATAATATCAGCCCTGTATTAAGCTATTCCACTGCTGGGCATGAGCCTCTTCTCGTTGTGAGAAGGGGTAGGCCATAGTCCACCACGCGGTTGCGAATTGACAGACTTCACATATCTTTGAGAAGATTGTGTATAACTCAGACATGCAGGCTTCCTCACGATGTTTTCCTTCACCGTTAAAGCGAGCGATAATTAACTATTTAATACGCATATAACTGTGAAAAGTCAGAGATGCGTGCCTTGGGTTCAAACTCGAGACCTTTTCGTGGCAGTGGTAACCTACAGCAGATCTATACAAAATATTTATGGGTAATTTAATCCGGAACGCGTCCGGCACGACCCCGGAACGGAATCCACGACCCTTCCTTTTAATATTTAACAAAAGCGACACGGTTTGCGGGTTTTAATCACGCCATTACGGATTTTGGATTTTAATTTAATTGGATTACTATGATAATATGATTATGGATTTAATCTTTTGAAGACTGCGCCGAGCAAAACGTGCCACAGTAAAATTGATAAAATCAACACTTTTCGTTTAATACAATTATAAAATATACATTTACCATAACAATGAATGTGTTTAAAAAACTTACAATAATTATCCATCGCCATCAAAATTACGTAAATTTGCACGAAAAATACAAAAATGTAAGCACGTGTTACATGATTTTTAGAATATAACAGTAGAAATCTATCCTATTTTACAGCTGAAACGAAACATAAACAGTTATATTAAAATTTGTCCGTCCCAAATATTTAAGTTATTGTTTGACAATAAAGATACAAATTTATCAAAAAAGCACTTCAAATCCTTCATACAATTTTACTATGGCGGCCGCGCGCCTATTTGAATATCGAGCTCTGTCATTCAGTCCAACCGCGTCTTACGCTCGGCGCAGTCTTAATCACGTGCAAGTAGTCTCATGCTTATATTCCCGACATTAACTAATATTATAAATGAGAATGTTAGTTTGTTTGGGCCTGGACGATGGCGTAGTGGTTTATGTGATTGCCGCTCCACTGCCGCCGTGCCAAGTGTTGTGGGTTCGAGTCCCACACGGGACAAAAATTTGTGTTATCCACAAATGGTTCTTCCAAGTTTGGGTGTTTTTGTGTCCGTTGATTTAATATTTATAAAGTCCCCCAGAATACAGGGATTATTCCTAGCACCAGAAAAGCATCTTCATAAAAAAAGAAAATTTTTTTTTTGTTGTTATGCTTTCTTGCCTTAATTACTCGACCGATTATTATGAAACTTCGCATACACGTCGTAAGGGATACAGAAAACGACATAGAAACGAAAACGAAATAGCAATTTATTGACGAAATCTAGATTGATGCGAGTGAAGCCGCTGGCAAAATCTAGTATTTAGTATAAATGTAATTAAGATAAAAATGGTTATTGTGCGTCAATCTTAAGACGTACTGGGTGCCGAGTGCGAGTTGTTTTTACGTTAACGCGATCGAAACGGTTACCGCGTTTGGCGCTCTGATTGGTTAAGAGCTCAAAGCGAGCCAATCGGAGCACCGAACGTCACAAACGTGTCGATCGCGTTAACGTAAAACAAATTCCGCCTAAATGGCCCGCTTCAAACTCCTAACCAATCAAAGAGCCAAGCGCGGTTACCATTTCGATCGTGTTAACGTACTGATGTATTCAGAAATTTCCGTTCGTGTGCGGCGGTACATACAGAATGTTAGCTAGCGCTGCGATCGGAATGACGTCATTCGGTTTTTTTCCGTTCTCCATTCAGAACACACCGGCGTGATTCCGAATCGAACAACGGGAATTATTGTCGCACAGAAAATATAAGAACGTGTGCGGTATATAGCAAATTCATATAAAAAGTGTGTATTCGGGTATCCGAATCTGAATCCCTGTTTCGGAAACCTGATCAGGAAACCGTATGTTTGCGGCTAGCTTGAGACCTCAAATTCTTGTCTACATTATTTTGACGCTACAATTTTAACATATGTATAGATTACAAGTCTCACGCATATGTGTGCAATAGAGTAAGCTGTGATATATCTGTGTAATATCCCATTATCACTAATTCACTATTCATATTTTATTTAACTAATCTTGGCGAAAAGGCACATGTGTAGCCCCAACCCTAAATAATTGTCTTGGGACAAAGGTGAATGCTCATCTATTCACCTTATTCACCTATTCACCCTGTACCTTATTCACCCTATTAACCTATTCACCCTAAAGACAGTTGAATTCAGACGGGAAATATAGACGCCGGCGTGGAAATTCAATCCTTACTGGTGTATATAATGCTAACAATATTAAGATATAAAGTTAGTAGATATATTATACATATATTTCAATATTATATATCCTAAGTAATATTATAAATGCAACAACAATATCTTACGTTGATGCGAATGTTATACATTGAAATTAATCTACTGTATACGGATTTTGTCGCGTTGTTGATTTTAAAACGTCGACGTCGATGAAACGTCGGAGAAAAGTGTAAACTTAAATGTAGTTTTAATTAATTTAAATAGCTTAAATTGTAGTAAATTTCAATAATAGCAGTGTTATAGTTCAAAATTATATACTAAGCAGAGCTTGTACTAGGTACTAGACAATGGATAAACATACATATATACTTTCTTTTTGTAAATACCTACATATTATACATAGAAACACCCAGACCAAGATAAACATCCATGTTGAGTCCACAAATGTTTGACTTGTGCGGGAATCGAACCCGCGACCTCAGGTGTGGCAATCAGTTACACAAACCACTACGCCATCGAAGCCGATAGTTTGTTTGTTACGCTTTCACTCCTTAACTACTCGACGAATCATCATGAAATTTCACATATACATATGTCGTCAGGGGTACAGAAAAGGACATAGGGTGCTTTTTATCCAGAAAAAGCACTGTTAGGTATAGGCAGGTTTAGGTGTATAATTTGATAAGATTTTGTACTACCCGTGGAAAGCCGGGTTGTTAGTCTTTATATATATAAATCTTCTGTGCGTGTGTTTGTAATTAAACTCCTTCTAAAAGGTTGGACCGATTTTGATGAAATTTTTTGTATGTGTTTAATTGGATTCGAGAATGGTTTAGATTTGGTTTTATTTTTCTTTGTTTTTTCGTGTGTACTGGACGACGTCTGTCGGGACAGCTAGTTTTAAATAAATTAAATTAAGAAACCATAGTGCGCGAGTCCGATTTGCGTTGGTTTGGTTAAGACGCAATTTAAATTTATTCCCTTTTGTCTTTCTGCTTCTATCAGAGTACTACGCTTACTTGATCTATGTCAAGTTTGTATGCAACTCATGCACGTGAATGTAGTGAGTAATTACACGTGTCGTCGCTCACGACATGTGTCGACACAAGTTGTGGTGCGAATATTATTGCTGACATCTCCGTGTTGTGGGACATGTCTACTAATTAAGTGGAGTTACGAATAGGAATAATGTTTAAACACATTGGTTTGTTGGTTAAGATATCAGTTTGTGTGCGATCGCGAGGTCCTGGATTCGATGCCCGGATTATAGGAAGTGTTATTGCGTTTTTTGTGTTGGTTTGTGCGCGATCATGAGGTCGTGGATTCGATTCGTAAGTCGGGCTAGTGGTATTGTGTTTTTGTGTTCAGAAATTGTCAGTCAGTAGCGCGGAGTTTGGAAATTTGCTATGTAGACGTATTGGATGCGTTTACCGTGCGTGTTGTCTCAGGTACGATTTCTGACTCGAGCGAAGTTTTATTAAGAATTTTTTGCAAGTTTTTCTCCTTTTTTCTGAACCCAGCAACTTAATATAGCTTCAGAAAGTTAGTAAACTCACTAACCTACATATTTTGGTATTCATAAGTATTAATTTGTGACCTATGTATATAAACAAATGATTTTTAACTTCTACTTTATCTTCAATTATCAAGAAATACTCAGCCGGAACATACCGTCTAGGTAAGTGTCCAATAGACAACATTAGGGTCACTTTCTATTATGTGCAGTTTTAGCTGAAGAAATTTGGTAGTTATGCCTTTCTGCCTACCCCTTCGGGAGTCTATATCCGTAAATCTACGTATATATATTTCACAGGCGACTCCACAAACAATTAAAAACCACTACAATAAACACACATACTCAACAAAACTATTCATCAACCACACAATTTTTGTCCCGGATCCTAACCTATCTCCATACACACATATTAACCTACTAAACCACTGTGCTATAAGCAGTTAAGATGAATATTTATTCAAGTAAATACAATAAACTTCGTGATACATCACCCAAAATCTCACACTTCCCGTCCCAAATCGTTCAAAGTTACTCTAAACTTGTAGCGACGAAACTTAAGCCGTTTCTCTGCGAACTCAGATTACGAAGGGACGGACACTACAATCTTAATTTATTATTTCTGCTCATCCCCTTTCTAAGTAATGGTGGCCCTCAATTATTTAAGAGGTAAGGAACTATGACCAGGTTGATTTGTGGACGGATTCCAAGTAAAATCTTTTAAGAATGCCTGGCTTATTGTGATAATTAATTTGGGCTTTTAAGCAATGTGTTTTTAGGAAATCAAAATATACTTTTTAACCCCCGACGCAAAAACGGCGGGGTGTTATAAGTTTGACGTGTCTGTGTGTGTGTGTGTGTCTGTCTGTGGCATCGTAGCTCCCATACGGATGAACCGATTTTAATTTTGTTTTTTTTATTTGAAAGGTGAATTAGTCGGGAGTGTTCTTAGTTATGTTTGATGTAAATCGGTCCAAGATGGCCGCCGCCACAAAATGGCGGATTACATATTTTTTCACAACTCCCTCAATATGGGTATCTAATAAAAGGGCTTGAGCAGAATACTATACACTATGATAAATTGCAAATCCAAGATGGCCGCCACCATAAAATGGCATATTAAATTTTTTTTTCACATCTCCCTCAATATGTGTCGGGGGTTTTTAAATTTTTATTTATATTGGAAGAGACAATTCCCTTACTAGGAATAATTCCTTCCTAGGGACTTTCAAAACATTCAAACAAAGGACACAAAGAACACCCGGACTCCGAACAACAATTTGTGGAACTTACAAATTTTTGTCCCGTATAGGGATCAAACCCGCAATACTCGGCGCGGTGGCAGTGGTCAGATGACCACTTAAGCGTATTGGTTTAAGGACCTAGGCTGTCAGCAATGAAAGGCAGATGGCATAGTTGCCAGCTGCCATTTATTGCTGATAGCCTAGTGGGAGACTCTTGAACTACAACACAGAGGTCTCGAGTTGAATCGCATCTCTGACTTCTCAAGTGTATGTAGTTAATTATCGCTCGCTGTAACGGTGAAGGAAGACATCGTGAGGCAACCTGCCTGTCAGAGAATTTTTCATAACTCTCAGACATGCAGAGCCTCTTTTCAGTGTGAGAAGGGTTAGGCTACAGGTCTACCACGGTCAGTGCGGAGTGTCAAACTTCACATATTATCTTCATGGAGAAATGTAAGACAAGAATGTTTCCTCATATTTTTTGTTTTAATTTGGGTATCTGTATCGAATTATTTATTGGTTCCACTACCAAAACATTCATAAAACGTTCGTATATTTTGCCATCAGTAAAATATTCAAGTGGAATAATAATTACGAAGAATAAATCTCTAATTTCCACTCGAGTGGGCTCTTCATGTCGATATTGATTAATGATGTTATTTTGTACAAACAAGTCATTTGTAAAACCGAAATTAGGGCGAGCGTTCTGGTTTATTCAGTAATGATTTTGTTGTCTCTCGAAAAATTTATACATTATAAAACTTTTGGTATTTAGCTAGAAGCGGTGAACTGGTAAAATAAGTAAGTATTTCGTTAAATAATAACAATAAAATATAAATACAGCCTTGTTCATAAAGTGTTCCGCTGCTGGGCACGGAACTCATCTCAATGCGAGAAGGGTAGAGGCCATAGTCCACCACACTGGTGCGTGATAGTTTAGTGGAAGTCCGTTGGACTGTCACATAGGGGTCTTGAATCCTATCCCAAGGTATGCATCGTTGACTTTTCGAAGTTATATACGTATTAAATAGTTAATTATCGCTAGCTTTAGCAGTGAATGAAAACTTCTTAAGTAAGGTTTAGTAAGAGTACTCCATAATATTCTCGAAGCTTTTTTTTTTACGTCAGGGTATGCAGCATATCCCTCCGCGGGATGGGCGGAGGGGCTATGTCGGACTCGCCGGGGTAAAAGAAAGATGGTAATGATGATAAGAATGGACCTCCCGGTAATACCGACTACACCTACCACGGTGTTCCTCGACAAAACCGCAATCGGCAGGGCCGCGCGAATCATTTTTACATGCAGTCGCAACCCCGCCGAGGTTTCAGCGCACCGTATGAAACGGCAGGCCACTACACGATAGACCTGCCCTTTGGTCACCACCACTTTTAAAATCCCTGCTGTCCCCGCCCCCTCCTAGAGGGGAGACGGACACGACACACAGGCGCGCGTGGGAACACGCACGCCGCCTCTCGGACCTGGTGCTGATCAGATGGTAGACTAACCCTTTCGACACTGAGATGAGGCCTGTGCCCAGCAATGAAACAGTTTAATACAGGGCTGATATTATTATATTATTAATATGAATTGATAAGTAAAATTATTAGTGTCACTAATAATTTTAGTTATAAACATTTCACTGACTAGTACTTAGCTACCATTTAACTAAATAGCTCTAAAGTCCAAATTCCTTAACTAATGATTAACATTTGATCAACAGCCAGTGTTACTTAACTATCATTCAACTAACACTGAACGTTATGTGTGGTATAAGTAAGAGTTATATTATGTGGTTTTGTCTGATTCGTCGCTAATCAATTCTTAGCTGTCTCTTAAATATTTGAGATACCTTTATAAGCTTTTTTATACATAAATCGAATTTATTTTTCATAGAAATCGCACTTGCAAGTGTTACGCTGCACTGACGAGGCTAGCCGTATCGTATTCACCGTACACAGCACACAGACCCTTAGTTTTAACGACAGAATGTGCCACACAATGTATACTATCATAATCATTTATGGTTCTACAGTATCTAATAACACATCTAGCGCAGTTAAGCACGTGTTTTCCGCGCAGAAATGCATATTGTTCAGTATGTTGTCAGCATGTTTACACACGTAAGTACCATTTAGGAGTTTTCCTAATACTTTGCCCTGCTCTTTTAGGCATTTGGTTAAGCACAAAGTAATGGGCAGTGCGACTGCATTGTTGCAGCTTTCAAACTTATTTTATGCAGAATGGTTGAACAGTTGCAGTCAAAATTATAATCCTTATTATCCTTGCTGATATAATAACTGTGGAAGTTTGTGAGGATGGAGGGATGGATGCTTTTTTACGCAAAAACTACTGAACGGATTTCGATGAAACTTTACAGTATCATTGTTTATCCATCTCAATAACATTTACATAAGCTACTAAAATCTATCTTAACATAAATCTACATTAACGCGAGCAAAATCGCGGGCAATATCTAGTATTATGAATTCGAAAGTAACCTTGTATGTTTATTTGTCCGTTACCTGTTCACGGCTAAACCACTCAACCGATTTGAATGAAATTTGGTACAGAGATAGTTTGAAACCTAGGAAAGAAAATCTTTTTATTAATGTACCACGCGGGCAGAGCCACGCCATATAAAGGTTTATATTGATACTTTACAGTAAACGCTTTTCTAAAAGAGTGTTGTTCTATTGGTCATGGTTTTTATTTTATACTGATATCATATGCCATTCAACATCCTAACTTAATATTCTAAATGTGAATGTCAATTTTACTCTTCCACGCCTTAACTACTCGACCGATCATCATGAAATTTTGCTTATACGCTGTCAGGGGTACAAAAAAGGACATAAGGTAGTTTTCATCCAGGAAAAAAGTTCTATACCCAAGGAATAGAAAACGTAAACCGACAATAACCTTATATTATAACTTGTGAAATGTACTGTAATAAACCTCTGCCTTAATTCCCGAAAAATTTACTCGAAGAATGTTCTTAAAGAATGTTCTCGAAGTTGGCTGCACGGATGGTATAATGGTTTATGTGATCGCTTCGCTACTGCCGCCGCACCAAGTATTGTGGGTTCGATCTCCAAACGGGACAAAAATTTGTGTGATCCAAAAATGGTTGTCCCGAGTCTGGCTGTTCTTTGTGTCCGTTGTTTAAATGTTTCTAAAGTCCCCCGCAACACAGGAATTAAACCTGGTGCGAGAGGTGTCGTTAAAAAAAACAAAAGGAGTTCTCAAAGAATGTTCTCGAAAAACGTTCGAAGATAAGTGAGACTAAGTCTGGTACGGAACCTTCAATACACGAATCCGACTGGCACTTGACCGCTTTTTATTTAATTTACTTGCGGTTTTGTTTATTTTCAGTTACATGAAGAAACATTTAACGTGAACATTATTTTGATTGTTTGTTCGTAAGTTTCTTTTTGTTTTACGTTTATAAGGTCCGTACTAGGCAGTCTGTACATAAATTATAATGAAGGTTTATCTTTTATTCTAACTTTTTAGTAAGTATATAATGTCAGCCCTGAATTAAACTATCCCACAGCTGTGCACGGGCCTCTTCTCACTGTGAGAAGTATGAGGCAATAGTCCACCACGCTGGCCTATTGTGAGTTGGCAGACTTCATATATCTTCGAGAGCATTATGGAGAACTCTCAGACATGCAGGTTTCCTCACGATGTTTTCCTTCGCCGTTGAAGCGAGCGATAATTAACTATTTAATACGCATATAACTTCGAAAAGACAGAGATGCGCGCCTTGGATTCGAACTCGAGACGTCTGCGAGGCAGTCCGACGGATTCCCACTAGGCTATGGTACAATAAGCAGTGATAGCCTATTGGTAGACAGTTGGACTGACACGAAGCAGTCTCGAATGCGATTGTTTTTGTGTTAAATCATTACAAACAAACAAAAATACATATCTTTCTTTTTTACAATATTAGTATAGACAAAAATAAATAAGTAAGTATAGTATTATAATTATTAGTATTTTTATATAGGTATATTAGGTAAATTAATTTTAAAATTAATTATGTAAATATATTGTAAATGTTATATTAAAAACAGATTGCGAATATCTTTACAAATAAATAAAATTGAGGCATAGACAAAGAATTGCTGCCAAGTAACGTCTAATTCGGTTCAATATAACAAAGAAAATTTAATTACATTTTCTTTTATCCGGAAATCGAATCTGAGACCTTGCAATCGGCTATCGAGTTCTATTAACGTTCCTTTGATGTTATCTATTTCGCTGATAAAATAAATTACATTTTATTATACAAGAAAGCAATTTTACTGTCAGATATTTGATTTTATGAGTTTACTTTGTGATTTACTTTCCTGTACGAATGGCGCAGAGGTTTAAGTGGCCGTCTCGTCTCTACTACTGTGCCGAGCGTTGGAGTTTCGTTCCTTATTGGGGACAAAAAATTGAGTCATCTACGCCGCAAACACTTATTTTAACTAGATTTGCCCTGTGGCTTCGCTCGCCTAAATTTAGGTTAGGTTAGCAACAGTACTTTTTCTGGGTGGTCCCCTGAAAACGTGTATGCGAAATTTCATGAGGATCGGTCGAGTAGTTAAGGCGCAAAAGCGTAACAAACAAACAAAGCCATATTTTCATTTAAATATTAAGTTAGGATGATAAAATGTGGCTCACAATGCATATTATCATCTAGAGAGGATAACATGAATACAAGTAATTTTTAATTCAAGTAGACTTGTTGAAGTAATTTTTTTGTTTCACAGAAAGATCGCTCAGACTCGGCAAAATTATACACACAATTTTTTTTAAGACTTTATTTTAATAATAATATATATAGCAATAGTCCTATGCCTGCTGCGGCTAGTGCCGCTGTAGATGTTCCATCCCACCTTTAATTAAAACTCTCCAAGGGCCTTTTCACGTTAGACCCATGTCTCCGTGTAAGCCTCCCAAAGGGCCAGGTATTTTTTAATATAATAAGTTAGTAAATACCTGTGATAAGAGAATCATAATAATATATTTATTTAAATAATAGGTAAAATAATTTATGATAAATGACTCATTAATTTAAAAATACATTTGTTGTTGTTTGCCCGAACTAACGCCCGAACGCTCGGGCGAAGAAGTGCATTCAAACTATTTTACCAATATAAATTTACATAACTACAATTCAATAATAATATTTTAATAACCTACATAAGCAACTAGCAGTAACGGTAATAAGTGAGTCAATAACACCTGATGATATTCTTCGTGCCATGTGGGATTCGAACCCACAACACTTGACTCAGGGGCAGTGGCGGCACGACCATTTGAACCCCTGCAACATCCTTACAATCAAATCAGGATCACGTTGGTAGTTTAACAGGTAAAAATCAACCCCACAACCTCTCAATCGTTATTAGTCTTCCGCCGCTTTTGATTCTGTTAAGCAGTTCCATAGATCACCCTCAACATATATAATTATATCAGCCCTGTATTAAACGGTCTGGCTGGGAAAACCTCTTCCCAGTATGTCAAGAGTAAGGCCTTAGTCCACCACGCTGGCCCAGTGCGGGTTTTCAGACTTCACATATTTTCGAGAACATTATAGAGAAATCTTAGACATGGAGGTTTCCTCATAATGTTTGCCTTCACCGTTAAAGCCAGCGATAAAAAACTATTGAATATGCACATAACTTCAAAAGGTTAGAGGTGCGCGCCTTAGGATCGACCTCGAGACCCCTGCGAGGCAGTGCAACGTCTTCCATTAGGCTATCGCTGATTCTTTCTTCTTTTTCTCAAAAGCCTTTATTATTCTCAAGACACTTGAGGTCGGCTTTTTCTAGTCTAACTGGATTTTAACTGGATATAAGTTTTTACACGGAGCGGCTGCCACCTGACCTCCGCAACCCGAAGGCTAACGACTAAGGCTTGACCAGTGTCAGGATATTAGGGGGTACTGACTTTCCGAATAACGACTGCCATATATGTTCATGGCAGCCGGGACCGACGGCTTAACGTGCTCTCAGAGGCACGGAGCAGGCGATAATTGTCAATCACTACGCACATAATTTCGAAAAGTTATATAACTTCCGAAAGTCAGAGATGCGCGACGTGGGTTCGAACCCGAGACCATCTGCATTGCATGCTGTTGGTCTCCCAACTGAGCTATCGCTGCTTCTTTATATACATAAAATGATTTAATATTTATTGAACACGTTTATTTAAAATATTATTTACTAGCGACCCACAACAGTAGGTATTACAAAACCTTAACAAATTATACACTTAAACCTTCCTCATGATTCACTCTGTCTATCGATGAAAACGACATGAAAATCCGCTCAAAGTTTATCGCAAACAGACAGACAGATAGACACAGCGGGGCACTTCGTTTTATAATATGTTGTTTCTTTTTTTTGTGGTATCGATGACAAACGAGCAGACGGATCACCTGATAGTAAGCGACTACCGCCGCTCATGGACACCCGCACCACCAGAAGAGTAACGAGTGTGTTGCCAGCCATTTGAATTTGCCCCTCCCCCTCCTCTAGAAGAGAGGGGAAGGGAGGGATTGGGCCTACGGTAATCTCACTCACTCGACGAAACACAACGCAAGCACTATTTCACGCCAGTCTTCTGTGAGATCGTGGTATCACTCCGGTCGAGCCGGCCCATTCGTGCCGAAGGAGGGATTGTGATAATACAATAAAAAGGAAATATATATTTAACATTCAAAAGAGCATCGATATATAAACAGACAAATACTTCTATATAATATTATCATAGATTCTAGCTATATCTCCCAACGTCAGCGTTTAGAATTGATATGGTTATGCGCAGTTCGAGGCTATAACGAGATTTCGCTAGCCGCCGGCTATTAGCACGCTGAGGTAATTGAATTCGATACCTGGACGATGCAAGTTTAATGGTGACTTAAAGTGTGAAAATAGCTTTGATGTAGTAGGATTATAGAATCAGTAAAGCTTTGAGACACTGCTGGGCTGCCACGTAGGGGTCGCGAGTTCGATTATAAGGCACGCATCTTTAAATTTTCAAAGTTGTGTGCCTGTTGATTAATTAATTATCACTCGCTTAACGGTGAAGGAAAATATCGGAAGGAAACGTGCAGGTCTGAGAGTGTTCTATAATGTTTTGGAAGATATTTGAGAAGTCTATAAACCGGCAGCGGGATAGTTTATTTACGGGAACTATATTATAATAACAATTTTAATCAAATTGTATTTTAAGTGGCAATCAAAATAATTTGGTTAAATAAAGGATAAGATGTGTTTACCAGCCTCGTTTGTGCTGTACATGTTAGCCCGTAGGTTTGCGCAGTATCGGGCAAAGTCTTATTGTTAGAAAATTCCGAACAGCACAGAGTCTGGCAATGTGTCCGGCAAAAGGCTGGTCCTCTACAAGTATAAAGCATCATTTAAAACTGTGTCTGGCAAGATGTGAGTGTACAAAACTCTCAGGCAAGATGCGGGTGACCAGATAATCAAACCGAAGACTCCACAATATATCTTTGTACACAACTAGTGTCCTTCAGACCGAATTTCGGTAACAGCGGCCAGTTTTAACGGAGACTGGCCATTTGCGCAGGAGATATTATAGTGCACAAGCGTGTGCGCAAACACAAGTGCACTCTCTGTAACGGTAATCCGACACGACCGAAGAGAGATCAGGCGCAGGACCAACTGCTTGACGTGCTTTCCAAGGCACGGGGTTGACTAACTCCGGGTTGCCACTTTTTTTTGGCTCGACCCGGGATTCGAACACGAGACCTCATGCATAGCAGTCGCATTCACTACCGCTGCGCCACGGAGGCGAATAGGAGGTTTTATACAACTGAAGTGGCAAGCAATCATACGGCCCACCTGATGGTAGGTGGTCACCGTAGCCTATAGACGCCTGCAACACCAGAGGCATCACTTGCGCGTTGCCGACCCTTTAGGAAGGGAAGAAGAGTAAAAGAAAGTGGACAGGAGAAGGAGCGGGAAGCGGGCCTCCTCTTATGTAAACATAATTCAAATTTGTGCTATAAGACTATCCCAACAATCATACATCTCTGCTTATCCTTAAGTGACCACACTTTTTTGTTATACGCAGTACATATACCTCATTTTCATATTATAAACTTATTTAAGTGTAGACAAGACAGCAATTTATTACTGACACAGTTACAATATTGACCTGATGACCCCAATTCTTGATTAAATGAACTTTGAACATTAATTACATGTAATTTGTAAATGGCGTGGTCAAATATTAATTTGTTAGGTTTGTTATAAAGTGGATTAAACTTTGTTGTCTGTTCTAGTAACATTACATACTAGATTTTGCCTGCTGCTTTGCTCGTGTTTATGTAGAATTGGAAAATAAATTCTATAGATCGAGAACAGTACCATTTCTGGATGATAGGTAAGATGTCCTTTTCTGTTCCCCAGACAATGCTTATACAAAATTTCACGATGATCGGTCTACTAACTCATATTAGCATTTATAAATTATTAGTTAGGGTAATAATGTCCTCCAGACCGAAATTCGACCACGGCGGCCAGTCCTAATGGAGACTGGCCATCTGCGCAGGAGATATTATAGTGCACAAGTGTGTACGCAAACACAAGTGCACTCTCTGATCCTTAAATCTCATGATCCGATAGGACGGTAATCCGACACGACCGGCGAGAGATCAGCCGCAGGACCAACGGCTTTACGTGCTTTCCGAAGCACGGAGTTGTCTAACACGGCCAACTTCCTAACTCCGGGCTGCTATCGATTTCTTAACAGAAAAACCCAATAACTTTTTTTGGCCCGACCCAGGATTCGAACCCGAGACCTCATGCACAGCAGTCCCATTCTCTACTGCTGCCCCACGGAGGCAGTTAGTTAGGGTATTCATAGCGTCACGCTTATATCCCCGAAAGAACAGGCAGTACCTACCACACCTACATTCCACCAGCTATAGTTTTAGTTTAAATTTAATAGAAGGTGAGCCTAGTGATACCTATCAGGTACAGTTACGGAGTACATGATAACATGTATCCGGTATCTTCTTCTTCTCCCTAGCCTTTTTTTATTCCCAAGTCACTTGGGGTCGGCTTTTCTGGTCTAACCGGATTTGACTGGATATCAGTTTTTACACGAAGCGGCTGCCACCTGACCTCCGCAACCCGAAGGCTCAAGATACCCTAAGGCTAGATCAGTGTCAGGATATTATAGGGCACTGACTTCCCAATAACGACTGCCATAGATGTGCATGGCAGCCGGGACCGACGGCTTAACGTGCTCTCCGAGGCACGATGTATTCGGTATCTATAAATGCTGAATTATGAGATATTTTGTCAGGACAACCATTACCACACTTATTATACACATACCAGAAAAATAAAATTATATAACAATGAAATTGTCCAGGCTAGACAATTTCTTTGTTTAAGGTACGCCTAGGATTTTCCCTGTACCACAAGGGACTTTAATGAACATCCAGACTTGAAATAGCCATTTGTGAATCACACAATGTTTTGTCCTATATGAAACTTGAACTGCAACACTCGGTGCAGTGGCCTTGTCGAGATGGCCACTTGGATCAATGCACCGTGCAGTTACTTTACAATTCGATGGCGTAGTGGTTAGTGTAACCGACTGCCACGCCTGAGGTCGCGGGTTCGATTCCCGCGCAAGTCAAATATTTGTGTGCATGAACATGGATGTTTGTCTTGGTCTGGGTATTTCTATGTATAATATGTACGTATTCACCAAAAACTAAAGTATATATGTATGTTTAACTATTGTCTAGTAACCATAGTACAAGTTCTGCTTAGTTTGGGCTAGATTGTGTTGCGTGTATGTGATAGAATATGCTTAAAAGTAGTAGTCAGATATTTAGACAAACATAAATCATACACGTTTTCTTATAGATCGTTTGACCAGGCGGTTATTCCTCACACCTTTCTCAAATAAAACGGTAATAATGTCCTCCAGACCGATTTTCGGTCACGGCGGCCAATCTTAACGGAGACTGGCCATCTGCGCAGGAGATATTATAGTGCACCAATATGTGCGCAAACACAAGTGCACTCTCTGTTCCCTTACCCTCATGATCCGATGGGACGGATAATCCGAGACGACCGGAGAGAGATCAGGCGCAGGACCAACGGCTTTTCGTGCTTTCCGAGGCACGGGGGTGTCTAACACCGCCAATTTCCTAACTCCAGGCTCGTATTGAGATTTCTTAACAGAAAACCCAATACCTTTATGTTGGCCCGACCCGGGATTCGAACCCGAGACCTCATGCACAGCAGTCGCATTCACTACCGCTGCGCCACAGAGGCAGTTATAATAAAACGGTACTAAAACCCTGAACTGGTAAATTTGTAAATTCGTTACACAATTCATCCATTTTGCTCCAAATTAATCCTTTTAGCTATACCTAGCCGTTTTTAGCAAACTCAGCCAAAAACTCAACGCCATTAAGACCGAAGGATTTGATTAATGAATGAGATTAATTCGAATGATTCAGTTCATTTCGATTAGAATGAATGACTAATACTTTAGGCGAGAGTGAAAAGTAGGCGAACATTTTAAGACGATTTTTAAAAGGTGTTTTTATTTCGATTGATCTTGTCTGAGTGTCTCTGAATATATGTATCATATCTCAAATTGTCAAAAAGCGTACCAATTATATCGGGGCGCCCGAAGTATCATTTTCTAGCAAGAATGTATTCAAGTCAGGAATGACATTGCTTGTACTTAGGTATATATTAAAATAAAACTCGGTTAATAAAACTAAAACGTCTGAAATAAAACTATTATTATAAAAATAAAAATCCCGACTGCTTAAAAGTAATGGACTGAAAAGAGAAAAACAAGTATCACGAGATCTATAAAAATACACATAAAAATTAAAGGCATTTCTTAAACACCATATGTTACCTACGGATTTGCTCGCGTAAATGTAGATCAAGTTAGTTTAGTAATACTACTTTTTCTGGATTAAATGTACCGCATGTCCTTTTCTGTTCCACTGACAACGTGTATATGGAATTTCATCATGATCGGTCAATTAATTAAGGCGTGAGGACGTAACAAACACACTCACAATCGCATTATAGTTTAAGGTAGGATTACTAAGAATATGCCTCGTAATAAAGTGTGGATGCCGCCCTTTGGGTATGGAACTCTAAAACAACGTCTTCTAGGACTACTGGATATATTAAAACTTAAATTAATAAAACTTCGTACTTAGCCTGAAGGCGATAGCTCAGTGGGGAGACCAACAGACTGCAATGCAGAGGGTCTCGGGTTTGAACCCACGTCACGCAGCTCTGACTTTCGACAGTTATATAACTTTTCGAAATTATGTGCGTATTGATTGACAATTATCGCCTGCTCCGTGCCTCGCAGAGCACGTTAAGCCGTCGGTCCCGGCTGCCATGAACATCTATGGCAGTCGTTATTGGGGAAGTCTACACAAAAGATTCCACTAGGTCGAAGTGTCGCCGGTCTGTACTGACTGGCCCCCACACAAGATAAGATAAGATAAGTACGCCAATGCTAATACTGATAGGCGTACCTAAGGTGTATTCACTGCCAAAGCTTTGTTTTCTAGGATCTTCTAGATCTGATAGATCCTAAATAATAAAGTGTTCTATAATTAGTCAAAAATAACTATTTATTTACTAGAGACACTGCAAATTCATCTTAGCCCTTTATAATCTCTCACCTATTGTAAATTCAAATGTATTATTAACTGCATATCATGGTCTTGCGGAATCTTTATTAAGTTTTGGAATTATCTTTTGGGGTAACTCTACAAATAAAGAAACGGTTTTCAAAATGCAGAAGCGCTGCATTCGCGCAATGTTTCACCTTCAAAACACAGATAGCTGTCAGCCACTATTTAAAAGCCATAAGATTCTGACACTTCCATCATTATATATAAAAGAATTAGCAGTGTTTGTAAAAACCAATCCGCATTTGTTTCCACGGTTGTCTGACAAAAAGTCATACGCAGTCGACGTGACGTTGACCGATTGTGCATACAATTTTCAAAAACATCTCATAGCAGTGTATTTTGTATGGTACCCATTATTTATAACAAGATACCAAATTGTTACAAACAATTACCGTAAAATGGAGCAACAATAATAATTATAATTATTACAATAATTTTTATTTTCAGAAAAAAAATTCATAACAATAATTTTTTTTTTTACTATTTTTATATTTTTATTGACATTTTTATTTTACGAAGTGCTTTTTTATTATAATTAATTAGACCACTGACTATTCTCTTGACATATATGTTTAATGGTGTATGTGTAATGTTTAATGTAATTGAATTGGAATAATTATAATAATATGTTACCTTAGAAATATTATTATAACTATGCATTCAAACATAATGTGAAAATTGTTTATGAATAAAGTTTGAATTTGAATTTGAATTTGAATTAAATATCAATGCATTTAAACCTAGTCTCAAAACAATGCTTATTCAAAAATGTTACTATCATATCAATGAATTTCTAAATGATAAATTTTGACATTGACATTTTCATAAAATTTTGACATCCTTATAATTATTATATTTTTGACTATTTCGTACGTGACATTTTTATGTTGTTATATTTCATTAACTGTTATCATTAATAATTCCGAGAAATTTTTTTATATTGCTAATATCTCATTAATTGTTATCATTGATAATTTCGTGACATTTTTATATTGTTATATTTCATTAACTGTTATCATTAATAATTTCGAGACATTTTTATATTGTTAATATGTATTTCATTAATTGTCTACTTTTTTTTTCTTGAATTTTATCAATCTGTGCACTATTTTTATTCTAATGCAAATATTGTATGCTGGAATGGCAGGACATAGTAGAAATAAATAATTTTATGTGAAAATCTACTGTACCTATGATCCACAATAAAGTGATTTGATTTGATTTGATTTGAAGAATTTCCAGACTTGGAATAACTATTTGAGAACACAATTTTTTGTCCCGTGTGGGAATCGAAATCACAACACTCGCCGCAGTGCCAAAAGCAGTCACAAGGTGATCGTTTAAACAATTACACCATCCGT
The DNA here is from genome assembly GCA_963675205.1 of Catocala nupta. Classification (NCBI taxonomy): domain Eukaryota; kingdom Metazoa; phylum Arthropoda; class Insecta; order Lepidoptera; family Erebidae; genus Catocala; species Catocala nupta. Next base: position 1,741,011 of record OY776105.1, read on the forward strand.
GCTGTCTTATCTTAATGATAATCACGAAGGATTACCCTTTAGATTGCCTACTCCACTGAAAAATCTGATAACGTTTTGTTCCGAACCTGGTATACCTAGGATCGCATAATCCGCAAACATACACTTGACTAAAAGCAGACTGAAACTACACACCAATATCAAACAAAACGCTGACACAGCGCCCTTACAATATTTTCTCATATCTTCGGGTTATATCTGAAGGCAATATTATAGTCTCTATCAATCGCTATGAATTGAGCCTAGAGCTAAAGCAGTCTCCTCTCTTTTATTTGAAAAAGATTTTCCTATATGTCTTGGCCACGAAAAAAGCATCGCTTCAAGCTTAAATTGACTTAAATAGATATCATGTCCTCTGGAACGAATATCGGTCACGGCGGCCAAACTTAACGGAGACTGGCCATCAATGTAGGAGATATTATAGTGCACAAGTATGAGCGAGAAGACAAGTGCAGTCTCTGTTTCCTAACTCTCATGATCCGATGGAACAGCAATCCGACACGACCGGAGAGAGATCGGGCGCAGTACAAACGGTTTTACGTGCTTGCCGAGACACGGGGCGTCTAACACCGGCTACTTTATAAATATATATAGTCTCATGGTTGTGTCTCCGAAGGGGTAAGTAGATGTTTATTACAACCAGAAGACGAAAGACCAGAGACCACAAGAACATTGTGGATATTCCATGTATACACACGGAACGCTTCCACTTTTATAATGCGTACCGCAAAGGAGTGGAACTCATTACCCAAGTCTGTTTTACCCGAAGAATACCATTTGGGTATCTTCAAGTCACGAGTAAATAGGTACCTTATAGGCAAGCGTGCTCTATCGTTGACCACATCTTCGCTTAACATGTGGTGAGATCGTGGACAAACGCAAGCCTATTCAGATAGATCCTCGCTGATTTCAGCATGAATAGGCCGGCTCGACCGGGAAAGGACTACCCTTTCATAGAATATCGACGTGAAATAGCAGTATTCCTACTGTTGTGTTTCTTTCGGTGAGTGAGAATGCCGAAGGCTCAATCACCTTCTTTCTCCCTTCCCGCTCGTTCTCCTTCCTACTTCCTTTCCTTAAGGGTTGGTAACGTGCAAGTGACGCCTCTGGTGTTGCAGGCGTCCATAGGCTACGGTAACCACTTACCATAAGGTGGCCCGTATGTTTGATTGCCATCTTAGTAGTATAAAAAATAATAAAAAAAGAAACATTCGAGCAAAAGAGTTTAGTTCTCAAATCTTAAAGTCTACTGGAGTCAGTTCTAGACTCAGTGCTGTTGCTGATAATATTTTGACAGGGAAACCCAAAAACTCTTGTTTGACCCTAGAATCCAACCCAAGATCTTATACACAGCAGACTTCCATCGGTCCCAGTACCAGACTCCGAGTTGCTACTGAAATTTTCCTGACGAAACCTAATGACGCTTTGCTTAACCTGGGTATTAAACCCGAGCATTCATCTATAGCAGTGTCGAAAAATTATCCATTCAATACCACTGCGCCACTAAGTCTTTTAAGCAGTCTAGCATAAATTTAGAAGCGGTAAAACACAAGACGTCTGTATAATTCGTTTACCGCGATTAAATTTAAATAATAATTTGCTTTAAGCGTAAGACGCGCGGAGCGTTGACTTTTGCAAACATTGTGTTGTAGAAATATTATTTAAAACACACAGGTTCAGAGATAATTTCTGTATTAATAGAGCTAACATTTGATTTTGTATATTATTTCCCACACAAGAGCAAAGAAGAAGAAAATATATTTTTGTGCAAACAGTATCAATATTGGTTGCAAAATAAGTAATTTATATTTTAAATTTGTTTATAAGAGAAAGAGGGGTTGTAGTGGGGATTCACGATCGACCCACTACAACCCCTCGGGTATATTACTACCTAAGCTACTTATCATATGCGGTTTACAGTCTTTACTTTTGCTAAGCTTACTTATTGCATTAAACTAGATTTTCTTTTTTATCGTGACTCTGCAAAATGATTGTAACGGACCTGATGGAAAGCCCAATTACAGTCCAGAGACAGTGACGACGAAGAGAAGATAGATGTCTTCTAGTCATCGTCAGTGTCAAGCCGGTCTGACCAGATGCTTCTTCACACCACGTTTGAAGGACCCAATGTCATAGGAGGGAGCAGTATATTTTTCTGGATGGTACTTTATGTCCTATTCTGTGCCCCTGACAACGTGTATGCGAAATTTCATGATGATAGCTTGATTAGTTAAGGCGTAATAAACAAATAAACTCACTTTCGCACTTATGATATTAGTTAGGATGTGAAGAGTGAGGTCTCCTCACATAGTTAATGTTTACTTAAAAGGACTACCCCAAATGCCTCCGTGGTGCAGAGGTAGTGAATGTGACTGCTGTTCATGAGGACTCGGGTTCGAATCCCGGGTCGGGCCAACAAACAGTATTCGGTTTTTCAGTTAAGAAATCTCAATAGCAGCCCGGACGAAGTTGGCGGTATAAGACACCCCCTTGCCTCGGAAAGCACGTGAAGCCGTTGGTCCTGCGCCTGATTGTTGGCCAGTCTCCGTTAAGACGGGCTCATGTGGCTGAAATTCGGTCTGAAGGTATAAACGCAAATACTGATTATAAATAAGTATATAATAAAATGATCATAAACAATTTCGTTATTATCCATTGTTCGAGAGCGATGCTTGCCGCATACACACGGCTACACATTAAGTTAGACACCCTATATACGCATAACTATGCTACATACAAAATAGAGAATTGTCGGAAAGGGACAGCGTATAGTGGTGTCGATGTAATGGTAGGGATAGAGCGTAACAAAAATAAAACGCACTCTCTCGCACGATTCGCAGCGTTCAACTTCTAATAATTCAAAGTCCAAACAGTCTGGGTTGATGCATCGCTGTGTATACAAACGTTTTCGCTCTTAGCGTGTATTTCATGGCCCTCTGGCTACATTTCTACTTCCATCCTGTTACATTTCCGAAGAGAAAACTTCCTATTTCACAGCTCATTTTTGTTCGAAACTCGTAAAACTCTCTCTGTTGACATTTGTTGGTTAAGTTTAAAAGAAATAAGGTAAGTTATAAACTTGAAAACATAAAAAATATAGGTATATAAAAAGTTGGTCGCGAGTTAAGAAAAATATAAAGAGGTGTTAGTCTTTTGTGGTTTATTCAACTGCCAACTTTTTTAATTAATTGAGGTGTCCTTTACCGGATTAAAGAAAGACAATTAAAAAACAAAACTGTTGATATGGCAAATTGCTTGTGGGAAAACCATTGGAGACAACGTTGAATACTTGAGTTCGAATCCATGATACGTAACTCTGACTGTTCAAACATAAACACATACTTACATTCATATATCCCCCAAGAGAATGTTAGAAGTGAATTAAACCCACTTTTCGCCAGCTCTGATTTAAGTACCACGAAATAGGGGGCAAGCCTATAGCGGTTTTAGACTCCGTGATGCTTCTAAGAATAATTTCTTGGTAGAAAACTCAATAATTTTATGTCCTATCCGGGTCTGTAGTCCCAGACCTCGTTCAGAGCAGTCGCTTTACAGGGACCTTGCTGATACATCACGGACGCTTTAACGATGAAGAAGAACATCGTGAGAAAACCTACATGTCTGAGAGTTCTCTAAAATGTTTTCGAAGATATGTGAAGAAGGCCTCGATGGCGTACTGGTTAGTGTATCTGACTGCCACACCTGAGGTCGCGGGTTCGATTCCCGCACAAGTCAAACATTTGTGTGCATGAACATGGATATTTGTCTTGGTCTGGGTGTATATATAATATGTATGTATTTACAAAAAAGAAAGTACATATATATGAGTGTTTATCAATTGTCTAGTACCTATAGTACAAGCTCTGCTTAGTTTGGGCTAGATGGTGTTGTGTGTAATAGCATATGATTGTTATTATTATTATATATTATGTGAAGTCTGCCAACCCACACTGGGCCAGCGTGGTTATTGAGAAGCTCATGCCCAGCAGTGGGACAGTTTCTATACAAGGTTGATATTCTTTACACTAAATCTTAGTTGTCATATAGTTCCTCAAATTATTATCATGTATCTGGAAACGTTTACAAACTCTCGTAAAAATTTTATGTTTCAATATGACGCGACGCTTTACGTAGCTTAGTTGGCAAAGTGCCGGGCACGCTTTGCCGTCTCGTGTCAAGTTGACATTTTTGCTTGGTATAATTTAATGTATTAAGCTGTAAGACTGTCTTGTTGGCACTGTGGCAGTAAATGCAACTGCTGAGCAAGTGGTTTCGAGATCAATTGCCAGGTCGAGAAAAGCGTTACTGGGATTTTGGAGATGAAATTCTCAGTAGCAACCAGTTTCAAAGTGCCTGTTAGACGGCGATAAACTAGCTTCCTTTGACGTGGCACTTAAATATTTGGTCAGCTAAATGAGGGCTTTATGCACTACTGCCCACTGCTTGAATGTATATAATATACAAAAAAAAAACTTGAGAGGTGTCAAGGGACACCCGGATGGAACGAAGTTCCTTTCGATTAATTAGTGAAGGAATTGTAATAAAATTTTTTAAATTAATTAATTTATAAATTTCCGAAAATCTAAAAAAAACCATAAAAGATACACACCCTACATGGCGCGTGCATAATAATAAGAAGTCTGTTAGCTCGCAGCTGCCCACAAGGTCACGCGTTTTTTCCATAATGAAGTAATCTGCTGGCGCATGAATGAACAGTGCGAGCGAGATAGCGTAACTACTTACGCACGCTGCACAGCTTACAATAGCTTACTATAGCAAAAAGTGTCGTGACAACTTTTCGTAAGAATTTTTTCCGTCTAGCCCCCTTTCACAACGCGCGATAAGGAACTTCGTTCCAAAACTCTATTACAAATTACCTGCAGCATAAGCTTTCGTTTACATTATCACGCGGACCGATCGCGCCATGACGGCTGCGCGCGAGTCGGAGTGGTGGGTGGCGCCCCTCTTCCCACTCCTGTCCGGCGGTAGCTGATACATAAGCCGATCGCGTCCTGATTCGAGCTCTCTCTTCCGGCTGGCTTCAACATCACAAGCTAAGTGTTCTTGCCTCACAAGAACCACGCAGCAATTCCTTTTTACACGAATCACGCCCTGACTTCTGTTCGTGTAGGATTATGTAAACCTACCTAGTAATTTTTGTTAAATATATATTTAACTCGTTTAATGGTTAATTAAAAATGTTCATTGTTGTACTATCTTTTAATAATCTCTGCTTAGCTTAACCTCAAGACACCACGTCCCTACAGTCTGATCTACAGTAAATAACGATATAAAAGGTTACAACATTGTACGAATGTAGACTCTCAAACACACCTGCAATGAATATCCAATGTCCAATGTACACTTAATAGAATTAAAGGCATTTTTTATATTCTTCATTGTACATTAGGTTTATACTTGATCTAATAATATGTGTATCATCAAGTCGTGGGGGCCTGGTGACACAGTACATATTTATAACTGTGCTGGTGACCCGTAACACAGGTATTGTTATACCTATTTCGGGCACCAGTCTCTCACAGATGTTTTATTCTATTTACATGTAAAAACATTTGTGATGGGAAAATAAATTATTATTTATTTATTAACATGACCGGGTTGGCAAAAGTATGTTTTTTTTTTTTTTTTTCTAAATAGCCTAAATAATTTAACCTACCAATATCAGCATGGAATCTGGCTAAGTGTCGGTAGATGGCAATAGACTCGTCCCTAATGTGGGAAACTAGCAAAATATTTCTAGAATTCGATGGCGTAATGATTAGTGTAATCGACTGCCACGCCTGAGGTCGCGGGTTCGATTCCCGCACAAGTTAAACGTTAATTGGGTGCATGAACATGGATGTTTGTTTTGGTCTGGGTGTTTTTATTACTTTTATTCTTTTCGTGTTATTAGTGGCCAACTTGTTGTCAAGAGTTGTTCAAGCCGCCCGTAGACCTCTGACATGGCTTAACGACTGCTGTCAATTTGGCAACAACCGGGACCGACTTTTTACGTGCCCTCCGAAGCACGAAGCCGCTCAGATGAAATACCACTAAACGGTCACTCATCTATAGACTGACTGCACCCAACGTTGCTTAACCTCGCTAATCATTTACCGATCAGTGAGTGCAACTGGCTATGAGGTGTTTCTATGTATAATATGTAGGTAATTACAAAAAAAAGTATATTTGTATGTTTATCCATTGTCTTGTACCCATAGTACAAGCTCTGCTTAGTTTGGGCTAGATGGTGTTATGTGTATGTGATAGAATAATATTATTATTATTTGCATACCCCTTCGGATATAAAACAGGCGAGAATCAATGCATTAATGACTTCAAACATCAATTAAACGTATCACAATACTTGTAAAACGTAATTAAACAAAAACAAAAAGCCAGCTCACATACACTTACATAAACAAAACGCATAAACAAAAGGCACATATGTTCGCAATTTAAATACAAATACAAATGTTTAAATCGTTTCAGAACATTACAATTTAAATCAAGCGCGAACAATTTGCGTGACAAGTGTTTTAAATTGCTTCAGCGCTACAATTAAAGCTTTTGTTCATATAAGTACTGTCAGACTGTTAGCTGGGGAGAGTTGGGCTAAAAACTGTAACGAGTTGGCTAGCAATGAGTGTTTAGTTAGGATAGTTTAGTGTCCAGCCAGTGAACACATACACTAACTTATGTTATATGTAAATGCGAATGTGAGTTTGTTTGTATCTTATGCTTTCATGCCTTAACTACTGCAGCGATCATCATGATATCGCACACATCTTGTCAGGGATATAGAAAATATCATAGGATAGCTAGAAAAAGGAAAGCAATTTTGACTAACGAAGCTGAAGGGCAAAATTTAGAAAGTAATGGAATAAATAGTTGCAGTTCTTAAAAAGGCTAATAGAAAAGTCCGAGTTATCGACCATAGGAGAAAGGCACAATATGTCCGCGAAGACATATGCTTGCTTGCTAAGGTTGAAACATAGTAACAATTTATATTTTACTTATAAAATACTACATTCTGCGCGCAGCTTCGCTCGAGTTAATGTAGATTTTGCCAATAAACTTCTTTCTCTCGGGAACATTACTTTTTTTGGATGAATCCCTATGTCCTGTAGACCGTTCATTATAAAATTTCATGATGATCGGTCGAGTAGTTACAGCGTGAAAGAATAACAAACAATCAAAAAAATTTACATTCGCATTCATAATATTAAGTTAATTTGATTTGATTAATTTATTTATTTGCAGAACGTGGGTACATAAAGATCTTAATTACATTACATAATATTGTCTTTGCCACATTTAGCCAATATTAGCATGCAAATTTTATGTTTTACAGATACTCGTAATATAATTTATGAAAAATGTTTAGGATTACCTATTTATAAATTGATTAATTAAACATAGATCATTTATAAAGCTAATTTGATCGATATAGTATCAACCCTTTTTCAGTTAAATATGTAAGATAGCTTAAATTTTAAACGTAGATACGATCTACTTTACATACCTACTCTCATTTTAATATTTATATTCGTAAGAAGATACCACATATTTAAACAACGCGCTATAAAATTTAATAAATTGTTTGCATGAGACTTAGGAAACCTTGCAGACCTCTAGTTAGCTTATAAAGATTAATAGTAATTTGGGCTATAAATCCCAACTAATATTATATTACTAATATCTTTTTTTTTTTTTTTATTTACTTTTGGGAATGCAATTATGCGTATCCCTCCGCGGGGGCGGGCGGAGGGATTATGTCGGATTCGCCGGGGTAAAAGAAAGATGGAATAATAGTAAAGTACCTCCCGGAATACCGACTAAACCTACCACGGTGTTCCTCGACACAACCACTATCGACGAGGCCGCGCGAATCGCTTTCGCATGCGGTCGCGACCCCGCCGAGGTTACGGCCCGCCGTATGAAACGGCAGGCCACTACACAAAGAGACGTACCCAAAAGAGGCACTTCTCACATTATAGAACCCTACTGTCTCCCCCCTAGAGGGAAGACGGACTCGAAACAGAGGCGCGCGTGGGAACACGCATGCCGCCTCTCGGACCTGGTGCTGAACGGATGGCGGGCAGGCCCACAAAGCCCACCACCCCCAGGTCAAACCTCAGGGTGGCTGGAGGTCATCTTTCGCCCTCTGGCGCCCGGCTCTGCGGTTGGGGAGATTATATATTATATCCCAACTAATATTATAAATGCGAATGTGTTTGTATGTTACGCTTACACACCTTAACTACTCGACCGATTATTATGAAATTGCACATACAAAGACGCGGGGAAAAAGGTTATTAGTTATTTTTCACTTTACCCTGTATTATATACTAAATATGCCCGCGGTTCCACCCACGTTTATGATTAGTGCGCCGCCCTCATGCGTGATGTTATATAGCTTTCTCGATAAAGAAGCTATCCAATGATAAAATATTTTTCAATTCGAACCAGTAGTTCCTGACATTAGCGCGTTCAACCAAACAAACAAACTTTTAAGTTTTATAATATCACTATATGTAGATTTAAACATAGCAGGGCGTAGCTTTGGTCTTATACGTAAAGGGTAAAATAAATTTCAAGAACAAAATAGTGCTTTTCAAAATCATAAACTGTTTCCGGCTATTATGGTTTTATTCAATTGCGAGAAAGTTTTAAATTGCAGTACAGTTCGCGGCACGAACAATTAACTAACTGAGCTATGGCGAATGACTTTAAAAGTTGGAATTCGTATTGTCATATTTATTATAATAGTTTTATTTAATTTATATAGGTTACTAGCTGATCCTAGCGGAATGAAGTACACTTTACGATCTATTCTCATACCTACCGAATATACATAAAAATGTCATACAAATCGGTCGAGCCGTTTCGGAGGAGTGCGACCACAAACACCAGACACAAGAATTGTATAATGGTTGCAGGTCCTTACAAATATAATTTGTAAAACAAGTAGCATTGTTAAATTGGTGATTAAAAAGAGTGGCCATGAGTTTCTTGCCCTTGCTTCGTTGAACATGGCTACAGATATAAATGTGAATTTAAATCCATATAATTGTTTAGTATTATTTATCTTAGTAAAAACTATTGATTTATTTATTCACACACAAACAAAGCAACAATTATAATTTACAACTTAACTAATATTAACAAACCTAACCACTTTTAAATAAAACATGAAAAGTAACAAAATATGGGACTATATGTATGTTTAATATAAAGAATGGAAATGGCTGGTTTAGGCAGCGTCTTAAAATTCCTCAGCATCGCTGTCGACCGGGAAAGTGCCCAGAAGACTGTTTAGTTAGGTACCTTGACGTTCATAAGTGTTACTTTGTGACCTACATGAATAAAGATATTTTGATTTTTGTGTCATTTTAGCTGGAGACAGTTAAATTTTGACATATCTTTTATAGAAAATGTGTTAAAATTAAACTATCCGTAGATAAAACGACTTCTTTCTTGATATAGGAATTGGATCTAACACATATTTTAGGACCGTATAATGAGAAATTTCGTTTGCGTTTTAAGCCTTTATTTTCACTTTCTGCTCGGTGGCGCGTCGGTAGTGAATGCTGTGCATGAGGTGTTGGGTTCGATTCTTGAACTGAGCAAAGTGTAATTAGGTTTTCATTACAAAGTTTTCATTAGCAGCACAGTCTAGAACTGAGATGGCTGGTGAAATATTGGCTATACAAACCTGAAGCTTAGTGCGGACGCTTTTAATGATAAAATGTAAATTTTTATAATAAAATGTATTAGTAAAGAAAACACGATGTGTAAGTATTATCGTTAATACCAAAATAATTTTGCTGGAAATATCATAACAAAATGGATATATCTTTTTCTTATTAGATTGATAAACTATTTGGGATTAACGATACATTTAATAATAAATCTAAGCTTTGGCCGTAACATATTCGATAAGTAATAAAAGAACAGATGATAATATTATAATTGCGAATGTGAGTTTGTTTCTATATTACGGTTACAGGCCTCATTTACTCGATCGATCATCATGAAATTTCGCATACACGTTGTCAGAAAAATACATAGGGTACCAGAAATTAAATGAAAATTTATTGTTTGACACAGGTACACTATAGATACAGGTGGTAAGATATAGCATGTTTCACTGCATAATACCTATAGGGTGTACAATAATAAAAACGTTAAATACATGATAATTTAGTTAAATGCACATTCAATAATAGTCTATCAATATTCTTTACATGTCAGATAATATAGACAATTAAATTAAATATATTATTAATAAACAAAAGCAATAAATGTCATTAGGTACACATATAATCATTAGGAAATAAAAAAAATTAATTACAATTATATTAAAAAAAAATATTACATTTTAAAGTCATTAATGAGAAATCAGACATCCAGAAATACGTACTGTTCCCGAGGGTATACTAATTGCGTATAAAATTGCAGATCATCATAATTGAAAATTACAGCATTTGATAAACCATTATGTGATTTCTTTTATAAACGATATATTATGTACATCTATACTTATATCATAAAGCTGACGAATTTGTTTGTTTATTTGTTTGTTTGGTTGAACGCGCTAACCTCAGGAACTGCTGGTTCGAATTGAAACATTCTTTTAGTGTTGTGTAGCCTATTTATCGAAGAAGGCTATAGGCTATATAACATCACGCTATAATCCACAGGGGAGGCGCAGTAACTATAAACGAGGGTGAAACCGCGGACACAGCTAGTCACAAATATTTTAAGTTATTTAATCCATATTTACACATTTACATTTTCTGTATTTTGTTTCGCTTCCCCAACACTTTTCGCAAAGAAGACATTTATAAAATTATATCGCTAACAAACATTAAATAAAAACATTAAAACAAGTATAACGTTCATGCAGATAGGATGCCATTTTATAAGCAGTTAAAACTTACCCTACGTTTCGCTGGCATATGGCGCACATAGCAAAGTTGTAGCACAGGAATGATATTTAAGTCGAGAATAATATCGGTAGGAAAGCGATAGTGAATGCGACTGCTGCATGAGGTCTCGGGTTCAATTTTCAGGTTGAGCAAAGTGTTATAGGGCTTTTCTGCCAAGAAATTTCACGTGTCAACTCGCGGTTGGAAAGTATGTCTGATAGACTACAACAGGATGGGATATGATGAGTAGTAGAGCCTCGCTGATTTCAGCATGAATGGGCCGGCTCGACCGGGGAAGGTCCCTCTCACAGAATATCGACGTGAAATAGCAGTATTCCTACTGTTGTGTTTCGTTCGGTGAGTGAGAGTATCGGAAGCCCAATCACCCTTTTTACCCCTTCCCGCTCCTTTACCTTCCCATTTTTTTTCCTTAAAGGTCGGCAACGCGCAAGTGATGCCTCTGGTGTTGTAGGCGTCCATAGGCTACGGTGACCACTTCACCATCAGGTGGGACGTAGGATAGTTTGCCAAAATATTGTATAAAAAAAAATTGTGACGTCTTAGGTTTGATTATCTTGTCACCCACATTTTGCTTGGGGGTTTTGTACACCCACATCTTGCCAGACACAGATTTAGGTGCTGCTTTATAGAGGACCAGCCTTTTGCCAGACACATTGCTAGACTCTGTGCTGTTCTTAATTTTCTAACAATAAGACTTTGCTCGATACTGAGCAAACCTACGGGCAAGCATGTACAGCACAAACGAGGCTGGTAGGCTTGCCAGCTTAGTTATATATAAAAAAAAATACTAAATAGGACCTAAACCATGGCTGGAAAAATGTGGGTGTAATACACCACTGACCATACCTTCTATATATTATATAAGCGTTAGACTATAAGTATGTCTTCACTACTATTACAAAGATTTGTACTTATGTTTGTAATTAATGAACTCAAAAACTACAGGACTGATTAAATCATTCTTTTACCATTCGAAAGCTACTTTATCCAGAAGAAACTGGGTATGTAACATTACGCTTCGAAGGAGCCGAGCAGTAATTGTAAACCTGGATGAAACCGCAGGTGAAAGCTAGTTGATCCCTTCACAGAACCTCACTCATATATGTATGTATATGCCACCGGTTAAGGTTCGCTTCCCAATTTGGGATTCCTTGGCTTAGCTTAGTAGCACTGAGTTTAAATTAACTTAATCCTGACTAATAATTATAATGTCCTCCAAACCGAATTTCGGCCACGGCGGCCAATCTTAACGGAGACTGGCCATCTGCGCAGGAAATACGAGTATTATAGTGCACAAGCGTGTGCACAAACACAAGTGCACTCTCTGTTCCCTAACTCTCATGATGCGATGGGACGGTAATCCGACACGACCGGAGAGAGATCAGAGGACCAAAGGCATTACGTGCTTTCCGAGGCACAGGAGTGTCTAACACCGCCAACTTCCTAACTCCGGGCTGCTATTGAGATTTTTTTTAACAGAAAGACCTAATTTCTTTTTTATTGGCCCGACCCGGGATCGAACCCAGATCTCATGCACAGCAGTCGCATTTACTACCGCTGTGCAACGGAGGTTGTCCTAACTAATATTATAAATGCGAATATGAGTTTGTATGTTACGCTTTCACGTCTTAACTACTCGATCAATTATCATGCAATTTCGCATACACGTTGTCAGGGGAACAGAAAATGACAAAGGGTACCTTTATCCAGAAAAAAAGTAATGATTCCGAGCGAACGAGGCCACGTGTAAAAGCTAGTAATAAAATAGAAATCTTTATTATCATTCAATAGGTTCGCCTCTTGTTATGTAAGATGTAAAATCATAACTGGGGTAGTGTAGGAGTTGTGTATATATACATATGACACCCACATTCTGTCATAAATGTCAGTAGAAATGTAATCCCTGAAGAATGAAAAGGTCTTCTAGCCCCTTAGGGGCTTACAAGTACGTGCGAGTGGGTTGAATAATTTCCGAATCATGTAACATTTTCCTATGGCCATCGCGTAAGCCTAATGGGAGACTATTGCACTGCTCTGAGAGATCTCCAGTTTTGATTCCAACGCGCACAGCTCTGACTTTTCGAAGTTATATGCGTTTTATTTGGTTAGTTATTGCTCGCTTTAACAGTGAAGGAGAGCATAGTGAGAAATCCGAAAATTTCAAAATGACAATATCAAGTAAGGAAGTAATTAATATTTTAAGGATATAAGAAAAGGTGAGGTCGTAGTGGGATGGCTTGCCATCTCCTTCGCACAGCTGTGGTTAAATAGTGGTTACGTCACTGTTTGTATCGTGCAACCTTTTTCGGTCATTTGACAATAAGGGGTTATTGTCAAATGACTACCAGATTTAACGCTACAAGCTTTTTAATATTTTTAGTAAATTTCATAATTTCTTAGCTTTAGAGTTTTTTAATGTAACTACATGACTTAAATAATAAAAATTGTGGGTTATCTACCGTATAAAAAAGACAATCAACAATGTACTACATAAGATTGTCTTCTGTTTACGCGAATGTTATTCATTGAAATTAAACTACTACGAGTATATACGGATTTTATCGCGTTGTTTATTTGACACTATATTACATAATTTAGAAACTGTTACATTACATACTACTACTATAAAACTTTACTAATTTTGAAGCTAATTAAATTATTAAAACTATTATAACTATTTTAATTTAATTTTACACTTTCTCCGACGTTTTGGTTGCTTTTCAGCAGCCATGGTCACGGGGAGACTAAGATGGTAGTTGTCTCAATGTTTCAGTGTAGTATATAGTGTAACAGTTTCTAAATTATGTAATAGAGTGTCAAATAAACAACGCGATAAAATCCGTATATAAAAGTTTAATTTCAATGATATTGTGTTAGGTTTACACGAATTTTATTCGTTGAAATTCAGTCCTATTTTACCTATTTAAGATTATTAAAAGTATTTCGTTTTAAATGTACACTTTCTCCGACGTTTCGGTTGCTTTTTATCAGCCATGTTCATGGGGAAACGTCTTGATCCGAGGATAGGGATCATAGGTTATATTTTAGATTAACATTACAGTCCTTAAATATGACCACACCTTTCTATTACACACTGCATAGCCATCATCGATTCGACTTATACAGGTTGTCCGGTAATTAATGGATAACCTGGAAATGTCTTACAGTGGAACAGACGGCCGTTCAAAAAAAATATGAAAATGTCTATCCTTGAAATTAAACACTTTATACGGATTTTATCGCGTTGTTTATTTTACTTTAAACACTGTTATTACATAATTTTGAAATCTCTAACACTACTATTATTTTCAATAATAGTATTGTTAGAGTTTTCAAAATTTAATATTTTTTATTTATTTTTTATTTTTTTTACAAATTTTAATATAACATTCGCGTAAACATAAGACAATATTATGAAAATCTATCCTAACTACCACCTGAGATATGTGTTTTTTTTTAATTACCATGTATAACTTTCTTGTATACTACGACCATAAATGAATGAAAGCCATCGGGTATTTGTTGTTTTATTATTAAACACTAATTATGCTAATAGATAGACAGTCAAAAGTATGCTATGCTAATATAGCTTGCACTTTTTAATATATATTAATTTTCTATTTTCATTTTTTCTGAACGACCTTCAGTTCTACTATAAGACATTTCAAGGTTATCCATTAATTACCGGACACCCTGTAAACTGTACCGGCTCCACACAGGCGAAGAATGTGGATGTAATACGGCTCTACCTACACCTTCGAATGTAAGGCGTGAGACTATTCACACAGCTTAATATGATATCATCCAATATACTATACAGTATTTCAAGTCTTCAAACAAGTTTCTGTACGAGGTCTTATTTAAAATTAAAATTAATCGCAGTCTTCAGTTGCTTGAAGCTCACGAGTGCTATTAATTACAAATAACATATGTTTGGGATTCATTACATGGATGTCATTAGGGGAAAGGATGGGTGATCAAAGTCTTATAGAGAGAAAAGCTTGCGTCAATACTTAGGCTGTTTAGAATTGATTAATGATGACGTGAGGAATACAACGATATATAATTTCTAAATGAAATGACGCAGTATCTAAAACAGTTATACAGTTAATTAGTGAAGTAAAATTATAATAATAAATAGCTGTTACACGCGACTTCATCCAGGAGAAGGAGAAGCCTTAATTACTCCTCATAAAATAAGCTATTTGCCAGTGAAAGTCCAATCAAAATCAGTTCAGCCGTTTCAAAGATTAGGCGGAACAAACAGACAGACAAACAATGTAAATATTGTCTTAAGTTTACGCGAATGTTATACATTGAAATTAAACACTTTATATGGATTTTCCAAGTTTTTAAAAAGTCAGTGTTTTTGAAATTATGTAATAAAAGTGTTTCAAGTAAAATAAACAAAGCGTCATTCGTCGTTTTGATATTAGTGAAAAGCTATTATTTTACCATTACAAACAGACACTTTAATTTTATATATTTTTTTAGATAATAACAGCCCTGTTTTAAACTGTCCCATTGTTCGGCAGGGGCCTCTTCTCAGTGTGAGAAGGGTTAGACCGCAGTCCACCACGCGGGCCTAGTGTGTGTTGGCAGACTTCACATACCTTTGAGAACTTTATGGAGAACTTTCAGATATGGAGGTTTCCTTACGATGTTTTCTTTCATCGTTAAATATATCGTCGTGTTTTTCATTCTTTTACCGAGAAACCATCGCCGTAAAAGTGTAGAAACACATTTACTGCGTTTCGCTCGATTAAATAGATTCCTAGAGTCTTAAATATTTACTAGTACTTATGTTTCACAAAATAAAAATATCTATATATTTAATTTCCATTTACGTCTTCTCTAATTTCTTTGCCTTTATGTCAGCAAATAATCATAGACAGCAGTAACAAGTAACCATTAACGGGACGTATGTTTGATTATTACCTTGCCACATTAAAAACAACACTATTATACTACAATAACTTATTTTCCTAACACCTGACCTCTAGACTCCCCTCCCTTTTGACTTTGCCAAAGAGGGGGAAACTCTACTAAAGTCTACTCCACTCCTAACGAATATTACCCTACACCACCAATAACTACAAATCTTTCGAAAACTACCCTCACCTTATCTACAACTACACGTTAACGATCTGTGAAATTAAAACGCTTACAAACTACGTACTGAATATTTCAGTGGCTCTAAGCTCGAATAAATGTTCTCAATTTACGATTAAGGCGGGCGTGAGCGTTTTTTCTTAGAGACATTATTCGAGTAAAAACGTTTGGTAAAAGCTGAATTTCATAATGAAGCCTAAAGGCTAGTCTTTAGACCATCAGCGATTTAGGGTGTTTTGTGGTTTTGGTTCAAATTGAAATTTGGTAAGCACATAAATTTTTCCAAAAAAATTACTCTAATAAAAAAAAATGGTCAGGGTTATTCTATACCACCAGTAGAATGCGTGGTTAAAAGTAATTACACGATTTTAAAATCTCCCTGTATATATGTATTTACTGGTACCAGCTACATATAAATACATATAGAGCTACTTACATACGTGTGACTGTACAAAACGAATGCGTCAACGGTGTCCCTACAGTTCGTTTTCAAGACTTCACAAGTTGAGTGCTCAGAAGACTGCGAGTAGTTTTCGAGTACCGAAGTCCTGCACTCAGTCGCTGTATAAAACATTTTGCAGCGATTGAAAAGCAGTGGCTGTGAGTTTCTTCCAAGTATCTTCTCCTAGCCTGATGGCCCTTTGCGTGAATCTATCAACTAACCTAAATGTAAATTCAGTATCTTAGTAAACTAACTACCTAATAAACTTGATGTTCATAAGTGTTACATACATACATACATAGATTTACACCTGTTTCCCAGAGGGGTAGGCAGAGACTACAGATATCCATTTGCTACGATCCTGACACACTTCTCCGGCTTCATTCACTTTCATAACATTCCTCATACACGCTCGCCGGTTTAAGGTGCTCTTAACCTAGCCTTTATCCAGAACGTCTCCGATCTGACCAAGAAACGTTCGCCTAGGTCTTCCTCTTGCGACGGTTCTATTCACACTAGCCTTATAAATTTTCTTAGTCAGTCTTTTCTCGTCCATTCTTTCTACATGCCCAAACCAGCTTAACATACCCTTTTCTATTCTCGTCACTATATCCACTTTTATGCCGCATCTCTCTCTAATCACACTATTCCTTATTCTATCTTTTAGAGTCACATCACATATATTTCTCAGCGCTGTCATTTCTACAGCATTTATTCTGCTCTCATGCTTCTTTTGCCTTACCCAAGTGTTACATTGTTACCTAAATTAATAAATTATTTTAGATGTGGCATACCCGATGGTAAAGGGGTAATTACGTGTGGATTTCTACAATCTGAGAAATTTACATAGTCGGCTGCTGCACATTACTATAACTCTACTCTCTTTATACCTTGTTTATAGAAAGACAAGTCATGACATTCGGCTGTCAAACACTGCTGGTCATGATTTCCAGGAGAAGAAGAAACTGTAGTATTAAGTGGTACGATCGTACAGTGCAGATATTGCCAACAAACGACTAAGGGCTGATGTTTAGTTACGAGATAATCACGTAGAAATAAATGTGGCATTTTGACGATTTTGATAAAGAAATCTGTCAAAATTATGCTTCAACTTCTGACGAGTGAAAACTGGTCTTACAACTTCAATTGTTAACGGTTAAACGTAGCATGTATGGTTTTGCCCTTAATCCAATCTTTTGTGATGTAATAAGTAGCTTCAGTGATTGTACGATTAATCTATTCAGTGTAGGTCTCAAGGTTGCCGAATTACTAAAACATTTGCTGTAACTGATCTTTGGATTACATATTCAGCAGGCCTTTGATTTGTAATTCAAAAGGTGGTTCTAGAATATATTTTACTAGATCAGCAGTATTTGGGGGATTTGGTTTCAGCGTTTTTCCGTAAGATTACCGAAGATAGCATGGTGTCAATAGCTGTCGTTAACGAGAAGTATAAATCGATACGGGTATGTTACAAAAAGGAATCGAATTATTCGAAAATTATTCGATACCGTATTCGAATGTTGATCTCAAGCTTAGCTCCACGTTGCCTGCACGAAGACTTTTGCATACCAGGATAAGAATCGCCGTGTGCACCGGTGGTTATGTGAAAACTCGTTGTCAATGATATTATTCGAATAATCTAATAACGATCAGATGACATATAAAAGTGCGATACTTTTAGAGTTTCTAAAATCTCTTATACAACAGCTTTGTCCGTCTGTCTGTAATACAACTTTCAACTCAAGAATCGTAAGAGCTAGAGACTCGCGGTTAATGCCATTTGACTCAGCATAGTCGATATACCCCAAAATAGTTATGACCTTTGACCTAAAGGTCACGTGATACCATTTTTCAAACTCTAAGATTTACGGCAATTTATTGCCGTTTCTCATTTGTTTCTATTTGTCCTAACCAATCGTGTTGATAACCTGTTTATGGTTTTCATTCATATCGTTTAATTTTTCGTGCCTCGAGAAAATATTGATGATCATTTTTTTATCTCCTTGCGTCAGAATTCGAATTGATAACAGATTGTACCTTTTTTTGGTTAATACACAATGGATCAAAGATTAATTGTATTCAATTAACTATTAATTTATTTCCGAATGTCTTAGGGATGATTTTGTTTTCTTTATATTATTTTTTATTATTATATTCTAATTATTATATATTAATTCATTATGATTATTTCATATTTATTTGTGTGTCAGAAAGCATTATCAAATTCTTGTTTCCCATTCCCTCATAGTTGGAAAGCCTTGTACAATATCGTACTTATTATTCTGTTTACGAATTCTAATGATTTTGTTTTTTTTATATTATTTTTTATTATTATATTCTAATTATTATATATTAATTAATTATGATTATTTCATATTTATTTGTGTGTCAGAAAGCATTATCAAATTCTTGTTTCCCATTCCCTCACAGTTGGAAAGCCTTGTACAATATCGTACTTATTATTCTGTTTACAAATTCTACCTTAGATTTCCCCTAGCTTTTGGAGTTGGAAACTTGACCTATCTACTATCCCCTGGAGAATGTTAGGAGGATAGAATATCTATGATGCAGTACGCTTGAATACCGTATGATTTTGTACAGTACTACAGAAAACTCGTATATATCGTAAATAAAATATTGAAATGGAACTTCGTTATACGGTTTTTATCGCGGTATTTTAAATTTTATTCGCATAAACTTACCTTTTAATAAAATATGCTTGGGGAAAGTTAGGATACAACATGTACATATCACAACATTTCATATATCATGTTGAAAACTTAAAGAGCGGTTTGTAAAGGTAATGTCGGTTTTGTGAATATATTTACTATCATCTTGAAGGTTATTTTTGAGGATTGTGGGATTATTATACATTGCACTTTAATTTTAAAGGTTATAAGTTTTGGCGATAGTCATAATTTTGTTAAATACCTTTCTCGTTGTTCAGTAGTTATATAAACAAGTGGCTGGTTTCTAGACTTACCTGTAACAATAGAAAAATTTAAATATTAGTATATGTATTAGTATATTTATGGAGTAATCCTTACATCCTATATTCTAACTAATATTATAAATGCTAGTTTCTTTGTTACGTTTTCACGCCTTAACTACTCGACCGATCATCATGAAATTTCGCATACAAGTTGTCAAGGGAACAAAAAAGGGCATAGGGTACCTTTCATCCAGAAAAAGTACTGTTACTACCTTAACCTATATTTAGGCGAGCGAAGGCGCGGGTAAAACCTAGTATTATATAATGTGTTAAATGTTTAGTATTTAAAGGTTTAAATAGGGAAGATGATAAAGTATATATTATTCATGGTATTAGCTGTGTTATTCTTAAATTGCAAAAGCCATTTTAAGGAAACACAACCAAGTCGCTGGCATACAAGTACATGTTCTGCCTGATGGTGCCCAATTACCGTGGCTTGTGTAGAAAAATACTAGGAAATCGTAGGAGTCGAGTAGTATCAGGAGGTTTCATTGCAAACAGAGCCACGGGCTTTACGCGAAAGTTCTGCGGGTACAACAAGGGTCAAACGCCTACTCACAGGAGCGTTTACTGGTTATTTCGGCACCAACGACTTCCTGTGCAGATTGAGATTGTCAAACAATTCGATCTGCAGAGCCTGTGGTGAACAGGACGAGTCCATATCACACCTACTGTGTGAATGTGACGCGTTGGCCGGACTAAGGATGGGTCTGATGGGATTGGCATATCCGAACCCTTAAGACTTCAGGCTTCTCCCTCTGAAGTGTACGCTGCGACTGATGCAGTACATTCATAGGGAGATAGCTCAGGGATAAACCTCGGGGCCGACACAAAAGATCCCACTGGGTCGAAGTGTCGCCGATCTTCAATGATAGGCCCCCGGATCAAGATAAGATAAGATAAGTATCAGGAGGTTAAAACGAAAGCAGAAAACAGACACATGTGACCATTGCTTCACCAACAAGAGCTTTAAAATTAATGATGATATAAAGGGAGGCTGGAGAAGAAAAGGAAAGTATGGGTCTTAGGGGATGATTTAGCCTCCAGCTGTCTCTATCACTGCATGAAACACAACACTCAACAGTACGTATGCTACTACTTTACTTCCATATTTTGCTTTCTTATTATATCTATTTCTTTAAATTGCTTTCATAATGCGTATGTAATCTCATAAGTATACATAGTCCTGGTTCTAAAACATAACTTGATGCTTTTTGTTTTTTAAAAAGCAAACTATATCTCTAGGTATATATCCTGTGTCGCTGCGAACTCTTCAAACATTCAAACAACGGAAACAAAGAACACCCAGACTCGGGAGAACCATTTGTGTATCACACAAATTTTTGTTCCGTGTGGGGATCGAACCCACAACACTCGGTGACGCGGCAATGGCGAGGTGACCACTTAAACCACTACTTCAGCCGTGCAGTCTGTAATAGAGTATTCAAAAAATAATATCAGTGTTCTATATAAACTACCGTCATAGTGATGTAATCCATAACTATCGACACTAGTGACCTCTTGGCACATCGATAACACGTTTAATCGACAACGCACATCACTTGTGAATTAAGTTGTTTGAACTAGCCTCGACATGTCCACGTGTAAGCTTGGAATAGAAGTATTGATTGCCATTTACCTAATTATTTGGTAGATACACCATTTTACATTAATTTGGGTGTGTAATATTTTGTCTCGTTAGCCTTGTGGTATAAACGCTTGTTGATGTTGATCATGCTGGTATAATGTGCATTAGTTATGTTTTAGAATCACGGCTTTGTATACCTGTGAGACTAGGAATATGACTACCTACATACAGTTTATGATAGCAATAAAAATGATGTAATATTATATAGTAGTGACCTATCTCAGCTTCGCACGGGTAGTACAAAACCTTAACAAATTATACACCTAAACCTTCCTCATGAATCACTCAGTGAAAACTGCATGAAAATCTGTTCAGTAGTTTTTGAGTTTATCGGGTAAAGATGTGGCGGGGGACATCATTTTATAATATGTAGTGATGTGAAGTTTTTTGTTAGGTTTCACGCATTAACTACTCGACCGATCATCACGAAATTTCGAATACAGGTTGTCAGGGTTACAGTCAAGAACATAGTGTTACATACATAAAAGAAGTAAGAAAAATGTATTAACAAAATCTACATAAACGCGAGCAAAGCTACTAATTTATATTGACCAATAATGTAGTATATTACATTATTATTGGTCACACAATACACTTCATAATTGGTCATATGGCGTTTCGATTCTTTATTTAATGCAGCAGTGTGTTATTTGATTTCTCTTATAAGACATTCTTGGTATGTATTTGCGTTGTATTCTACCATATGCAAAAGACCTATTACATTGGACCAAAAATATAGCTGGAAAATGTGGGTAAAATAAACTTATGGCTTCGTTTGAGGAAGTCTACAGATTTTTGTGTAATATGTGTATTATGTAACAGAGAGCGAGCCTTTTATTATCAAGAAGTGACTTTACCCCCTTTATTGCATAATTTATTTTTATATAGGTTTTATTTTTATTGCTTCTGGTGGCAGGCAACCTAATATACTACTACCAGCCACTTCTAAACTTACGCAGAACTAAGCAAATATATCCAAGTTACTTCATACTTTTGACTAAGGCAGACCATTCTGTTCTTGAGATAAAAATAAGTTCAAAGATTGATAAATACGGAATGGTCATAAAAATCCTCTCAGGATCAGTGTAACATAGAAAATATAATACAAAAGCTTTTAGTCATAATTAGTCCTAACCATTGTAATCCTTAGTAAAATTATGCATCATTTTGTATTAAACCGCTTATGTCATGGCGCCAACCCTACTTACTGGCACCAGTGAACATCGATACAGGTCACCGCTCATAATATCGATAATATCACATCACTACTAATTTATTCTGAAAGCTTGCCGACGCGCATTTAATGGAAGTTAAGTGATGTGCCATACTCGATATTTCAGCTGAGTTGTTTTTATTTATTGAGCATGAATACATCCGATTTAAAAGTTAAGCTTTTAAAATTTTATTGACGATTTGAAAATACATTTCTCATTTAGCTTTTATACTATATACTAAGTTACGTTCGAGTTGATCTAGATTTTAGATTAACAGTACGTTTTCCTAGATGAAAGGTACATTATGTCTTTTTCTGTTTTCCTGACTATATGTATGCGAATTTTCATAACGATCGGTCGAGTAGTTAAATTGGGAAACCATAAATGGCAACTCACATCTGCATTTATTATATTAGTGAGCATAGAAAGTTGTAGAAATGTTTGGATATTTGTTACTTAATCTTCCGTGAACCTTGGCGAATTTAAATGAAGGTTGGAACACAAATAGACGATGTCCTGGAATAACATTATACTATTTATCTCAGTATGCGTTTCTATGGGAATCACACGAGCAAATGCTAAATTTTTATTAAGTCTACATAAAATACGAAACTGACCAAAAGCCAATTTTATATAACTTTGATATAGAACGGCGCGATCGATCAATTGGACGCAAGCATTATACATACATGTTGAATGTCACATTGTAAATGCACATCAAATGTTTTATGCCTTTATCGTTAACTTAAAACCTGACCACATTATCACCCATATATGTATCTTATCTTATCTTGTGTGGGGGCCAGTCAGTACAGACCGCCGACACTTCGACCCAGTGAGAGATTTTGTGTCGACTTCCCCAATAACGACTGCCATAGATGTTCATGGCAGCCGGGACCGACGGCTTAACGTGCTCTCCGAGGCACGGAGCAGGCGATAATTGTCAATCAATACGCACATAATTTGGAAAAGTCATATAACTTCCGAAAGTCAGAGATGCGCGACGTGGGTTCGAATCCAAGACCCTCTGAATTGCAGTCTTTGATCTCCTCACTGAGCTATCGCTGCTCTGGCTTCCCATATATGTAACTTCAAGTTACTAGTGTTACTACATGACCTATATAAATAAAACCATTTTTGATTGCGATCGCTGCACTTCTTCGACTTCATTTAAAAATCTCATCTAAAGGAAACTTGCTTCAAGAAAATACGACGGCTACATAACTTCTACGCTACCGCCTGCTTTCATAAGAACTCGTAGGAAATGAAAACGTCAAATAGTGTGAAAAGAGGAAACGATTTTAATTAAGTGGAATTGGTATGCATCGGGGATATTACACATACGATATAAAGAGAAAATGGTCGGATGAAAATGAATTGGTAAGCTTTATAAAGAATTGGAATCAATTTCGTGAATTGCGATATTAATCATTTATATTTTGGATGTGGATATAGTGACAAGAATAGAAAAGGGAATGTTAAAATGGTTTGGGCATGTAGAAAGAATGGACGATAAAAGACTGACTATGAAAGTTTATAAAGCTAGTGTCAATGGAACAGTCGTAAGAGGCAGACCTAGGCGAACGTTTCTTGATCAGATTGGAGATGTTCTGGATAAAGGCCAGATTAAGAGCACCTTGAACCGGCGAGCGTGTATGAGGAATGTGATTAAAGTGATTGAAGCCAACGACGTGTGTCAGGATCGTAGGTAATGGAAAACCGTAGTGTCTGCCTACCCCTCTGGGAAACAGGCGTGAATCTATGTATGAATATATGTGTCTTATTTCTCCGTAGGCTGAGACTACGGATTTCCATTTGCTACGATCCTGACACACTTCTCTGGGTTCATTTAACTTTCATAACATTCCTCATGCACGCTTGCCGGTTTAAGGTGCTCGTAACCTGGCCTTTATCCAGAACGTCTCCGATCTGATCGAAAAACGTTGACCTAGGACTTTTTAGGAATAAGATATATCGAGTTTTACAAAATCCATATCAGCAATAAGTTGATCACGATTTTTACTTGAACTTTGTATACCTATGTATACTCTAAGGTTTACGTATAACGTTTTAATATAGTTTTACAGACATACTCACTATTTTTATGTACAATTAGGTATTTTGGTCTTTTATCACGCTAGTTTATAGTATAGTAATATCGTCTGTATAGTACTTCAGTCTGCTCACAGCGCTCAATCCCATAAACGTGCCCTATATTTTTAATACACATTGTAATTTGGTTGTCATCTTCTGCAAGATAGAAGAGATTATCTCTCTTCCTTTATTGTTAAGACAGATAGTAAACAACAGAACATACAAAACAATAACAAAGGACACAAAGACTTATCAACTAACTCAAGATAATAAGATTTTAAATGAATTTAAAATCCTAATTTATAATTATAAATGTGATTATGAGTTTGTTTGTTACCCTTTCACGCCTTAACTACTCGACACGTCATCATGAAATTTTGGATACACGTCGTCAGGGGTACAGAAAAGTATATAGAGTACCTTTTATACAGAAAAAAGTACTGTACTAAACATTTCTTTTTTTAACGTGGGTTACATACCCCTCCGCTGGGGCGGGCGAATGGGTTATGTCGGACTCATAGGGGGAAAGATGGTGAGCGACATTCCGGTAATACCGACAAAACCCACCACGGTGTTCCTCGACTTAACCGCAATCGGCGGGGCGACACATGCAATCGCGACCCCGCCGATGTTTCGCCCCGCCGCGCGCCGTATGAAACGACAGTCTACTACACGAAAAGATCTACACTATGGTCACTTCTAAATTTTAATCCTACTGTCTCCTTGAGGGGGGACGGACACACGACACAGAGGGGCGCGTGGGAAAACGCACGCCATCTCTCGGACCTGGTACTGATCGGGTGGCGAGTAAGCCCGCGGAGCCTACCACCCTCAGTTTAAAACTCAGGGTGGCTGGAGTTCATCTCGCGCCCTCCGGCGCCCGGTTCTGCGGTTAGGGAAAGAGTTCAAGCGCTCCCTCTCCCACTCCGCTGCCTCCTAGATGGAAATTACTGCCTCACAGAAGAAGGCGACGGCGTTCCACGACCTCTCATTTCAGACCATGGACTGTACCACGACCGGGAGCGAGAGGGCAACGATACCGACTGCCGCGATCAACTCATGGCGCTGCGATGCCCAGGCGGGGCAATCCGCCAAAGTGTGCAGCGCCGTGTCATCAACAACGTCGCGGCAGTCGCCGCAGTGGTGACAACTAAGCGTCTCTTGCCGGCCTATGTGACACAGGAACTGGCCAAAGCAATCGTGGCCAGTTATTACCTGTGCCAGCTGGAAGGTGGGGGCGCCATGCCGCCTCTCCAGCCACTCCACAAAAACGGGCCTTACCGCCACGATCGTGGCGTGCACGACATTGGGGTGCACAAGTCGATTTCTCCTTCTTTCACTAGGACCTGGTGGAGCTCGGACCGTGACTTACCTAAACTAACCTTACTTATTTTGAGTAACCACATATTATAAAACAAACTCCCCGCCGCGTCTAATAGATAACTATTGAATGGATTTTCGTGCGGTTTTCACCAAAAGACAAAGTGGTTAATAAGAAAGGCTTAGGTGTATAATTTGTTAAAGATTTCTGCTACCCATGGGAAGCTGGAGCGGGTCGCTAGTATCATATGATTCTCGCATAGCAACAGATTGCCTTTTTCTTCGGCTTTTATTATTCCGTTGCGCTGAGCTTCGTAATGAGGTAGCTGGGATTACAGAGCATGTGTGTGTAAGATGAGGTGAGGTGGGATTAGGGGAGTAGTGTGTATTACAGTTGGGGTAAAGTAAGATTGTTTAATTATTTGCATACAGTTCGCGATAATTAGGCGTCTTAGTAGTTGGTTAAGGTCACGTACTTCATATTGAAACTAATTAGGAATTAATATTTACTGTAAGGCCCTTGAGAGGTCATTGTCTGTTGATTAAAGAACATCTTTAATCAACAGACAATGACCTCTCAAGGGTCTCGTAGTCGGATTGTCTACACTTTATATAATCTATAAAGTATAAATGCGATTGTGTATTTTATTGATTGTTTTATTTTTAATGTTCATACATATTGTGATAATTATGTTTTATTAATGTTTTTTTTTTTAATTCAGTATTTCTTAATTTTCTATGCTGTTATGACAGCAGAATATGATGACACTACAATAAAATTTCTAGAAACTTTTACTGCTCCTACTCATGTGCCGCTAAAATAAGCATTTGATTTGATTTGTCTCAGAAATAGTTAGGTTAGATTAGTAGATATTATATGGCCACAGGCGGAAGAACGAGGATCTGTCGTCCGTGGACATTGAGTCGGAGCGACGCCTCTTGTCGTGCCGGGGCGTCACCCAGGAGTCGTCGCCCGCAGGCACTAAGTCTTCCAGGCAAATTTCGGCTAAATTCGATGACGCAGCGGCTACGAGTGAAAATTCCGAGTCAGACCAGCCAAAAGTTATTCGGATTTTCTACCAAGAAATTTCAATTGCAACTCGGAGTTATGAAGATGGCGGTGTAACATGCCCTCGTTCCTCAGAAAACACGTAAAGCCGTTGGTCCTGCGCCTGATCTCTCTCAAAGAGAAGTACAGACAATGTATTTTTTTTTGTGCACACACTTATCCACTATAATATCTCCTGCGCAGTTGACCAGTCTCCATTAATATTGGCCGCTGTGACCAAAATTCAGTTATTAAGAATAATGTCTTGACAAAGAATGGATGCAATATAATTAATGCAGCCATTTTTTTATCATTTGGATGTTTCTTACTCAATTATGCGAACGTAAAAAATAAACTAAGGTATTAAAATAAAACTATACAAATAGTTAGATCATATCCTTGATTCACACACATAATATTCACTGAATTTTCATCTCAATGTGCGATCCCGTGAGATTGTCTAGTTAGGCCATGGGTCTTTTATTTATTTATTTATTTATTTATTTATTTATTTATTTATTGCACAAAACAAATTACAATCATATTAAAAATAAAAAACAATCAAAGCTTATGTTCAGACCTAGATTGCAACTCAACACATGTGCACACATCGAAACAATTGAACATCAAGTTAACAGACAGAAAAGGTGTACAAATATACATATAAGAACATATAAGTAGGTTATACAACAAAAACAATACATCTTGACAATGTTTAACTATTTGTATATCTATTTGGGATAGAGGATATCCTTTAGTGTATTTAAAAATGTGTAAGATCTAGGATGAAAAATGTCTAATTGAAAATTGTTTGTTACTAATTCATTATATTGTCTAGTCATTCTTACTAGTGGATTGTAATACGAAATATTGTTTTTGTGAATTTGCAAGGCAAAGAGATTAACACGGTTCGATCTACGTAAACTGTATTTAATGTTAAAAGAAATATGCGAAAGCAATTCGGGTGAATCAATAATTGAATGAATTATTTTATATAAATAAACTAGGTCAAAATTCTATGGTGGTCTAAACTAGTAATGAAATAAATTGAATCATCTACCCTATTGCAAGAAATTTGATTTAGAAAACGTATACCTGTAATACTAGATTTTGCCCGCAGCTTCGCTCGAACTCTCATTCGCAAACTCATATTCGCATTTAAAATATTTGTTACAATGCCTATAATTTCAGCCCTTTCTATAAAGTGTCCCACTACAGGGCACAAGCCTCTTTTCACTTTGAGAAGGATTTGGCCATAGTCTACCACGCCGATCCAGTGCGGGTTGGCAGACTTTACATATGTATCTTCCACCAAATTATTGAGAACTCTCAGACATGTAGCTTTTCATGTTTTACTATTAAAACGAGCGATAATAACAACTGATTTCATCTATTGAGTGGCAGCGACACACCCGCGGCCACAAAGTTTTCAAATATGTCTGGTATTCTAACAATTGACAGGTTATCACGCACATGAGTTCGAAAAGTCAGAGATAGCCGTAGGATCGAACTGTAGACCTTTGCGTGGCAGTCCATCGATCTCCTAAGCTATCGCTGTTCACATAACGTACATTAACATTAAACGTCCCACTCATAAAGTCCTGGAGGATATTACAATATTGAAATATGCCGCAAGGGAAGGAATAATGCCCCGCAAATCATTCATTCCAAATCTCATGTGGCATTACTGCAAAACAAACTTATGTTTGCGGTTAATTTCATACAAGAAAGTAAGTGAGGAAACGCAATATCAAGTTTGTAATACTTTCTCTTGGGAATACCGATTTCCAGATTGCGTTAGGTATTCGGGGTTTTAAGAAAATGGAAAATACGAATAAAATGTGAAAAATTGCTATTAGATTAATTTAGACTTAAGCCTTTTAACCGCGAAGGGAATATAATATTATTCATTCTAGATTTTTCCTGCGGCTTCGCTCACGTAAATGTAGATTAAGTTAGGTTAGTAAAACTACTTTTCTGGATAAAAGGTAATTTTCTGTATCCATAACAAAGTGCATGCAAAATTTCATGGTGATCGATTAGATGAAGATTGTAAAATTTGCTTAATCTAGAAATCGAACTCCCACGATGCGAAATCTTTTTAGCGGCACGATATCAAATAATTGTCTTTGTATCGCGGTATTGGATGCGACAGCTGTGCATCAGGTTCGATTCCTGGGTCGATGCTCGACCCAGGAATTTTTTAGCTTTAATAAATTTTTCTGTCAAGATATTCTTAGCAGCAATACGGAGTTAAAACACTACCTGCTAGATGGCAATAGACTACCTTCTATTAAATAGAGCCTAAAACCATAGCCAACAAAATGTTAGTGTAATACACCTTTATAAATAGAGTCCCTTTAGGGGCAAAGGCGTGACAGTAGACATATATGTAATTTAAAAAAAGGACAGTCACTTTTTCAAGTAATCTAATTAACTTAATAAGGTGACTAATATCCCCTAAACCTACTTTAATTTAAGTACCTAACTCTGAGAAACTCATTACCTCTTTTATCTTAAGTAGATATAACGAGATAAGATCAGCCCCTAAACATTTTCGTCGTAAAACCACCCTTAAATGTGACGTCATTAAAGCGACGATAAAATCTAAGGGATGATACTATTTATTGATATTTATGAGGGTTGATCGCTTCTGGTCAAATGGTAGAAGAATTTTAAATGTTTTTGCTGGCGATGTAAAAAGATATTCGTATATTCGATAATCCGGCCGCTCATTCGAATGTTGTGTTCGAATATTCGAATACGAATATCGTATTCTAATATTCGGAGCTTTTTTTATAAAATGTATTTACCGCTCTAGGCGTAATTCCGTATTGCGGTGGAGTTTAAAAACATTTAAACAATGGACACAAAGAACACCCAGACTCGTAGCAATTGTTTGTGCATCTCAATTTTTTTTGTACCGTGTGGGAATCAAACCCAAAGTGTTCACAGTGGTAGTGTGTGCATCCCCTTCCTCTACGACTATCCCAGTTTATGATATAAACTTGTGGTAGTGTGTGCAGTCAAACTTGGTATATATACTATTACTAGCATCTGCTCGCGGCATCGCTTGCGTAAAAGTAATTTTATTTTGAATAAAATATAGCCTATGTTACTCGGACATAATAAAGCTTACCAAAGGAGAAAGAATTTTTAAAATCGGTTGAGTAGTTTTTGAGTTAAATCTTTGCAAACAAACAAACGAAAAATCAAATATTGCCTCTTTATAATATTTATATAGACGAGTACAAATCGCGAATGTACAAAAACGTTAAGTAGAATTAATGAAAGAAAATATTTAGACATTGATTGTATTACAAGGTATAATTGCAATATTATTTTATAAAATCGCAAAGACATTCAACACAATGAGCTCTGCAATGTAACAATAGAAAACCCAGAGAGAATACAGCCCCGATAACTACTATTCAAGCTCATTTAGATCAGAAGACTATCATAGACAAGCCTATTGTATTTATATTTTCATAAAACTTTATGATATGTTCTTTACAAAAAGAAATCCATTCGTAGCCGATCGACAATCAGTTGTAAGCGTTTTTTTTAAACGACTTATGTGACAAACAAGCTTACTGATGGTAAGTGGTCACCAACGCCTGCAACACCAGAGGCATTACTTGCGCGATGCCGATCCTTTAGGAAAGGAAGAAGAGAAAAATGAAGTGGTAAGAAGAAGGAGTAGGAAGGGGGAAAGTGGGTGATTGGGCCCCCGGCACTCTCACTCACCGAACGAAACACAACAGTAGGAATACTGCTATTTCACGTCGATATTCTGCGAGAGAGTAGTCTTATGGAGTGTATGCGAAATTGAGTGAAATCGTAACAAAAAACAAACTCACATTCGCATTGATAATACTAGACTTAGCCCGTGGCTTTGCTCGCGTTACTGTAGATTTATGTTAATGTAGATTTTAGAAGCCTATATGTTATTCTGATGTATAAACAATAATACTGTAGTTTCATCAAAATCCGTTCAGTCGTTTTTGCGTGAAAGAGTAACAAACATCCGTGCATACATCCTCACAAACTTTCACATTTATTATATTAGTACGATTACTTAGGATGTTAATATTAGTAGAGATACATACATAGTCTCATGACCCCTATATCCCCAAAGGGGTTGGCAATGGTGTATGATATCGACATTTCACCAACAAAGATTTTGTTCCCACGTAATAGGCCATGTATTGCCGTCTTTCGAGCACAATTCTAGACTCCGGGCTGCTACTAACAAATTTCTTGACAGAAAACTCCAACAATATTTTGCCCGACATGGTTTCGAACCTCATACACGACGGTCACATTCACTACCACATATATTCCTTTTTATTTTTAACATGGGGAAGTGCTCTCTGCTCATACCCCCTCGTCACAAGTAGAGACGAGAGGGCTATATCGGGCTCTCCCGAGACTTCGGACCTACTGACTAAAACCACCTCGGTGTGCCACCTTGCTGCTTTATACGGTGGATAGGTCACCGGAACTAGAACTACATCAGCGACCCACCCAGCAGAGCCGAATGCAGAAAAAAATAACACATATTTTCCTGACACAAACCAGGTATCAAAATATTGTCTTTGCCCAACCCAGGTATTGAACCTGAAATCTCACGCACAACAGTCATCACTACCGCTGCGCCACTGAATCATTCTGAACATAAAAAAGTTCGAAAGTTCGCACAATATCTGCACTTACCTATTGTGTAACATCACTATGTCACCGGAATATGTAATCGAATAACGCATTTTAGGTAAATCATTCGATATTCCTATTCGACTATACATGCACAGAACATAGATTACATCCGTTAGAACAGACTTGAATTTGGAATTACAAGCGTGGTAAGGAGTTTGTCCCACCACCGGGTATAAAGCGATAGGCGAATATTTTTTTGTTTCTACCTATACTTATATTATAAAGAAGAAATATGTGTAATTTTACATAATAATGTGTTACTTTTACGCGAGTGTTATACATTGAAATTAATTTATTTTATATGGCTTTTATCGTTATTTCAGGAAAAAATTGTCCGTGGTCATGGCTGAAAAGCAACCAAAACCGGGTAAGTGTAAATCCAGATAGTCTTGAAATGTTCTAAAGGTAGTGTTTTTTAAATAAACCGCGATGTTAGTATAGTTTGACTTCAATGTTTTTGTATTTTTATTTGTAATAAACTCAAAGTATGAGTATATAGCCAGTTTGATGTTTAGTTGAGTAAGTAAGTGTTTTACTTGGTTTTAGTCCCGGTGTTAAGTAGACGTGTTTTACGTCCACAAGTAACTTTTAATTCTAGATTCCAGGTACATATTGAAAGTGATTCTGATGACGTGTGCTGGGCACCGCTAAAGAACCTATGCTGCGATTGAGTTTCTTTTTAAATAAATTCCAGCTCTAAGTATAATGCCGGTATTCTGGTGGAGTTCACAAACATTTAAACTATTTGAGAATCAAACAATTTTTTGTCCCTTTTGGGAATCGAACCCACAACACACAACAGGCGGCAGTGGCGAGGCGGCCACTTAAGCCACTACGCCATCCGTGCAGTCAAAATGATTGAGAATATGCTTTATTTTTTGCGATTGCGTTACTGTAGCTTATGATCGCCGATAGATATAGCAACACGAAAAAAGAAATGGTATTAAAGATAAAATTAAAGGAGAGAAATAAATATTAAAATTGTTTTAAAAGTTTTATCGTAGCCTGTGATTCCTTGCAACCCCAAAACCACGGCACGTTGCAACCGCGCACTCGCTTATAACCAAAGGTTAAAATTAACTTAGGAACAAATTCACTTTTCGTAGCTCGCTAACTCATTATAGTTTATATATCAACTCGCTCACCGCTAATCGCGGTCGATGGGACGTATTTGAAATTCTAACGTAAGGGTTTGGTATAACATGTTCGGTTTACACACAATCGATTTGACAAAATTTATTGAACAACAAAATAAAGGACTATCTTCGAATTTGAAAATCGAATGTGTACCAGTCCTAGACGTGCGATCTTGAACTTGAAAATGGAATGCAAATCATATAATAATATAACGTAATAAGTAGAGAATTACATTTAAAAATGGAATACAAATATCAGTTCAATTTGAAAATATAATGCAAATTTAACGTTTCCATTTGAAAATAGATTGCCAATAATAATAATAGATGGAATGGACGCACACAGTTATACTAGCCAGAATTTAAATAAATATCGACGCAATTTGAAAATTTGTGCAGTTATCGTAATAACAATTGTTATACAGTTTGAATGGAGATTTTTATTAGTTATTGCATATCACTAGCACGTTTATTTTAAATAGCCGTGCATTATACTGCACAAGGTGCTATCCGCGATTGCGTTTGTATTAATATTCTTCAAGATAAGTAAGTTTTTCTGGCTACCCTATGTCTTTTTCTGTAGCCCCGATAACCTGTATGCGTAAAGAAACTCACATTTGCATGTATATTATAGTGTTACGTTTACGCCTATTACATAGCTTAAATAGTAGTAAAGTTCAACAGTAATCGTAACAATATCTATACTAATATTATAAACCTAAAGAGTTTGTTTGTTTGTTTGCTTGAACGCGCTAATCTCAGGAACTACTGGTCCGAATTGAAAAATTATTTTAGTGTTGGCTAGCCTATTTATCGAGGAAGGTTATAGGCTATATAATATCACGGTATAACCCACGGGAGCGGCGTAGTAATCATAA
This sequence comes from Catocala nupta, assembly GCA_963675205.1. NCBI lineage: Eukaryota > Metazoa > Arthropoda > Insecta > Lepidoptera > Erebidae > Catocala > Catocala nupta. The sequence goes on from OY776105.1 coordinate 1,774,587, forward strand.
ACGCGAGTGAAACCGCGGGCACATCTAGTTTTATAATAAAAGTGTTAAATAAACAACTTGATAGAATATAAAGTAGTTCAATTTCAATGCACAGAAATATAGCTGGTGAAATGTGTCTGTATTATACCCCTCTGCTTACCCTGCTAGAAATACAGGCGTAAGCCAATCTATGTAATTATCTCAGGTGCCAAGGTTTTGTGTATAATTGAACCTCTGTGATAGCCAGTCGCAGTACAGCGTTAATGATTCAAACAAGTACTTTAGAGGCTGTGCGCTATAACATAATTTATTCATCTCCTACAATCTGCCGAATGGTATATCCTCGCTGGTTTCAGCATGAATGGGCCGGATCGACCGGGGTAGTACTACCCTCTCACAGAATACCGGAGTGAAGTAACGGTACCCGTACTGTTGCGTTTCGTATCGGTGAGTGAGAGAGCAGGAAACCCAGTTACCCCGATCCTTTTCCTATCCTTTCCTTTGTCCTGTCCCTCCTTCATTCCTTTTTAAAGGGCTGGCAACGCACTTGTAACTCCTTTGGGGTTGCGGGTGTCCATGGGCGGCGGTAATCGCTTACCATCAGGCGACACGTCTGCTCGTTTGCCACACGATGCAATATAACAAAAAAAAATAAAAAATCTTACAGCATCCGAAATATTTGTATAGCAGCGTAGCTTAGTGGAAGACTATTGGACCCCGCAGAGGTCAAGCTTGATCCTAAAATCTCTTAAATTTTGAAGTTGCGTATAAAATAGTAAATTGTCGCTCGCTTTAACGACGAAGGAAAACATCGTGAGGAAATCTGAATGTTTCAGAGGTCTATATAATGTTCCTGAAGATATGAGAAGTGTGGCAACAAGATGGACTTTACCCTACTCACACTGAAAAGAGGCCCGTGCCCAACTATGGGCCAGTTTGCAAAGAGAGCTGATATTTTATATCACCGCCACAATGTATATACAGTCTGAATGGCGCAGCGGTAATGAATGACGCTGCTGAGCGTGAGATCGCGGCATCGATTTCTGGGTTGGGCAAAATATTTATGCGGTTTTTACGTAATAATCAGTAGCAGCTCTGGCTGATATTGAGAACTTCCTTACAAACAAGATGGGTGTAAAAACTCAGGATTCAACCTCTTTGTCTTAAACGTAACCTTTTGACTCACGGGGCCCATATTCAAACTTGACCGAGGTATGACCCTAAGATGTCTGCACACTAAGTTACAAGTCAATCGGTCCAGTGGTTTTGGAGCTATGCCTGTCACTAATAAACTGTCACTAACAGACAGACACACAGACCCACATAGTGTTTCATTAACCTCTTCGAAGAAGACTCAGAGGTTAAGAAACAGCTTATTCCTGACTGCACTGTGCCCGATAGACGTGCGATATTAAAACGGTAGCTGGTGAAATATGTCTATTACACCTGTAACCACCCTGTCGGGGGGATATATTCGAGAGGCTAAATACTGTTTAGAAATTGTCCCACTGCTGGGCCAGCCCACTATTACGTATGACCTAGACTACTAACAAAATTTAGCGTGACACCTCTGCTGATCCCATCGGGGATACATCAGCTATATGATATCTAATATATAAACTAAAACGCAATCCCACAGAGAGCTCCAAATATATTAGAACACAATTACTCCAAATTGTTACTAATTGGGTGAATTACTAACTAATGAATTGGGAACATTTTAGTCGATTAATTCTTGTAAGTGATGGTTTCTGTGGAAAAATTATGGTATAACTAATGTTTAGGAAAGTTTTAGGGTTGTTATATAAGTGTTGTGATGTTATGGTGTGTCAAATTAACAGCTGTTGTACTATGGAACTCTGTGTCCAAATAAGAGAGTATTTTGTGTTTTACAATTATTTATTTACATGCTAGCTTTTGCTTGCGGCTTCGCTCGTTGAGAGACAGTACTTCTTTTAGATGATGGTATCCTTTTCTGTATAGGTGTATGCAAAATTTCATGGTGATCGGTCGAGCAGTTAAGGTGTAACAGGTAAAAAACAAAAAAGTTCACATTCACATTTATAATCTTAGTTAGGGTAATATAAATTGAATCATCACTGAATGAACTTAAATTATTATAGAAACATAATAATTAAACTGGTTCAGGTGTCGTAGAATTTGTCAGCATTACTGTCTACTGGTAACGTGCCCAGAAAGCTGTCAGCATTGTGACGTTGAATAGCAATGCTGATTCTTTCGGCCAAGAAAATACCAGAATAACTCAATAACACTTAGTCCGGTCAAAATAGACTTGCAAGGTTAGCTAAAATTATAATTAATGTTCGAAACACCATTATAAATGAAATGTAGAAGTCCCCATCGATGTTGTATCTGCAGAAAAAAAATCCTAGTTCCAAGTACGCAAATATAGGTTTTATGATTTTCTAGCCAAACGGTAAGTTTTATCCTAAAAACAGATCAGACAAAATTATAAATCATGAAATTATCTATAAAAAAGTATTCAAAATACAATTTCTAGCTCTATGTGAATTTTTGTAATCTTACCCCTATATTTTGGGCTAACTAGACCGGGCTAATTTAGCTAGACCTGGTGATCGCAACAACCACAAACTTTAAAAACATAATCCACAATAAAATCTGGCAAATACCTTCACACAGATAAAATCTGAATCCCTTACATATTTCATACATGCTGAGGCTGGCTGGGGAATTACACTGAAAATGCCTACAATAAAATACAATAGCACGTTATAACGTACGAAATACAACGAGACGAATCACGGAACAAGATTTGTGAGCCTACACGGGTGATATGGAGGAGCTTAGAGCGAGATATGTTCTTAATATCATGTTAATTTTACTTACAAAAATATGCAATATTATATTATAATGTGGTGTGTTTTTAACAGATTCAAAGCAATACACGAATATATGTATTGGTTTATCAACAACTGTTAAAAATGATAGAAATTATATTGTCATTGAACTAGTGAATAGTGTAGAAGTAAGTTTGAAACGTAAAATTACAAAGGACAACTTGTCTATTTACCAAATTGTAACCAAAAAATTATTTTAATTTCTTTTGTTTTAAATTATGTTTAATTATGATAAATATCACATAATTTTAAAATAGTATACCGCATTCAAATAAATATGTGTCATAAGTCTATTCGTTGTTATAAATTGCTATTCGAATTTTAATAGGAAATTCAAATTAGAATTTGACCAGCCTGTCAATTCTGGCAAATCTTGTCACCGAACTCACATCCAAGTCAGCTATTAATTGTTAACTTGGTTTTCTACTGTAACCGTTACACTCAGTAACTGTGATGGCTGGCGAGCCGACATCCTAAAATGAGATGCGTTTATAGCAAAACTGACTTGCTACGCGAGATATATCTTGATATTTTTTAATGACTTGTTTTTAGTTCGCAATCTCTTATTCTATATTTTAGTAACAAAATCTTTATGTAATCAATTAGCAATTTATTCATTCGTATAATTAATCAACATTAATCGAATACATTCAAATAAGTAATCGAGATTAATCGAAAACATTCGAATGATACATCGCTAACCCTGCACGCTTTATTCACGCTGTTCAAACCCGCAGCCTTATCTCCTACAGTACCACAACCTGTAGAGTTATAACACTTTACGTAATCTCGTGAAAAATACATCCAGCGCTCGCTTTAAGGTTTAGCTTCGATGTATCATGCTGACCTTGGTAATAATACACACGTGTCTGCAGTTTGGCGAACAAATTGAAAGAATTATTTTGCCTGAAAAAGATAACAGCGTCGGACATACTGTGGTGAACAAATTGCTAGAATTATTGTCCATACTAATATTATAAAGAGGAAAGATTAGATTTTTTGTTTGTAAGGGTTGAACTCAAAAACTACTCAACCAATTTTAATAATGATTTCACCATTAGAAATCTATACCATTAGCGTAGCGAGTATGTTACTCACTAATATACCCAGAGGACAAGACGAGCGCTATTTTTTTTTAAACAGACAACTCTTGCTCTTAGTGTAATTGCTGTGTCGCAGGGGAGTTTACGAACATTCAAACAACGGACACAAAGAATACCTGGGTATTCTTTGTTGTTCCGAGTCTGGACTTGAAACAACAATTTGAGGATCACATAAAGTTTTGTCCCTTGTGAGATTCGAACCCGCAACATTCGCGCAGTGGCAGAAGCGAGGTGTTAAACCACCACGCCATGCGTGCACGCATGGCGTGGTGGTTTAACACCTCGCCTGCATATCTGCATATCTGCATATTATAAGGGACATTACAAGTTAGTTGACATTTCTTTTAGGTCAATTATATTCCCGGAGGAGTAGGAAACTGCGTATCCTTCCAGGAATATAAGCGTCAGACCATGTATGTACTTACATGTTTGCATCGGAATAATTAACTGTGACGTGGAGGACTTCATAAATATTGAAGTATCGGATATACTCGGCATAACTATTTGCGGTTTACACAAATATTTCCCACGTGTCATTGTTGAGGTAACAATACGCGAAGCATTGACCGTTAAACAATTTGTGCATAATATTTCTCCGATTTTGTTTGACAACATGTATTTAGGCAAATTAATTAGCAATACCAGAAGAGCTTCTTGTTTTCGATAACTATATAACTGATTTTAAGTCATGTCTGATGGTAAGCAGTCAATATAACTTCAGGACGCTCACTCACTCGCATTTTATTGACTCTGGAAAATGGTACTTATGACGTGCTGAAGAGCGACGGTGACTAGTCCACTGCTAAGCCTGTGTATCTGGCAGCTCTTTCTTAAGTGAAGATGCTGTCAATTATTTGTATATATACGTCTGGTAGACTACTAGCTTAATGCAAGAAACCGGTGTAAGTAATAGTTAGATTTTGTTTCGTTGCCGAGTAAGAGTTCCGCAGGCTTCCTATCGCTCTTTTATTAGTTACCATATCGTATTAGTCAAAGTGAAGTCAAGTCAAAATTCGTCATCAAACTTCAAAGTTCTTTCCAAAGTTGCATTTAGATTAGTTGCAAGTTCATCCAAAGAGAGACGTCTACAAAAATAAATTCTCTGGAGACATCGCCATGCGATATTATAACCCTATTACTGCAGTCAAATATTGCAAGTGGTAATAGGTTACGGTAACCACAGTTATTGTAATCGGCAGTTACTGCTTCTAATCCGGTCAACCCATACTTCGTTCACCACAAAATTATGGTGCCTGGAGAAGTAGTTTAGGAAAGCCTTGACTGCTTCTCCAGGCATGATGTTCTACAGTACCCACGTCTCTAAACTTGTACGTAAAAAATCATAGCCTGTCCGACCGCAGTCAAAGTAATAAGACACAGCTATGAATATTTTATACGAAGAAAATTTTCTGTCTGTAAAAAATAAATTGCCTGAAGATATTATTCCGCGAAAGTTGTTTCTTTTGATAACTTTTTGCAGATGAATGTTGGGTAGCATGATTTATACAGCGTATGATTTGGTATAAGGAGCGTTTAGTATAAAATATGAATGAAGAATTTTTAAATAATATATTACTATGATTGTCCTGAATTTAGATGTGTATTGTGTTCGTTAATTTTATGTTTGTGAAGGCACCCGGTACGGGATTGTATTCTAGAGTCAGAAATTTATTTTTGCGTCGCAGTGGCACTCCGGTGACCATACTCAATAGATTTTTAATTATGCCTGGCATTCTAAAACTTGACAGATTAATTAAAGTCCAAACTAATATTATAAATTCGAATGTGAGTTTCTTTCTTTGTTACGCTTTCATGTCTTAACTTCTCGACTAAATGCTATGAATATAAAATATATTGTGCAGCCGAGATATAGAATAAAAAAGGATGCTCACGCTCCTGTGGCATTCAGTGCTTTCTGAATACGGACAATAATTAATATTGAAGCGATTATCAGAGCTTTCATCTCAAAGTTAAGAGTGAAGAAAATTTTACTGCGCGGAGTGTTTAGTCTGTTTATGTGACAGTTCTGAAGCAATAATATAGATTATCGTCATACAACTGGCATTTTATTAGAACTAACATCCTGACACTTATATGACACAAAACTGGTAGTTCTACACATTTGTATGTCCCGATACCACTTGCTACAATAACGTCGCTCATTTCTCTCTCAGCGTATAAATCAAAACTACTTTCATCATAAAATATCACCTGTGTCGTTTAGATTAATGGTTAACACTGAAAAATAGCAATAACATAGAGCAGACAATGATGGACTGAATATTAGAATTATTGACGCTATGGCGTTATATGCGTATTAAATGATTATGTAAAGCATAATCATTGCTTTTAAAAAGACAACTAGCTTTAAATTCCGTTTCGCGGGGGACTTTACAAACAATGGACACAAAGAACATTCAGGTCTGGAACCACTGTGAGTCGATCACTCACTTTATTGCCCCGTGTGGCGATCGAACCCGAACCTACAACACTCGACACGGTGGCAGTGACGTGGCGTCCATTAAAATCACTACGTCATCTTTCGTTGTCGTTTTGAAAAGACAATTCCTTCTAGAAAAGAACGTACTCAGACTCGGGACTGCCATTTCTGAATCCCACAAATGTAAGTCCCGTGAAGGGATTGAATCCACAAAACTCAGTGCAGAGGCACTGATGAGGCAACCACACTTAAACTACTTCACCATCCGTTCAGCAAATATTTAATTAGCTATCACTCGCTTCAAAAGCGAGCAATACCACTTTGAGCCAAACAGCATTACTGAGAGTTTTACATAATGTTGTCGAAAATTAGTAAAGACGACCAATTCGTACTGAGTCAGCGGACCCGAGCAGATAGGATTTCGGGGGGAGAACTATGGGTCTCCCGCTTTGGACCAGGGTACTGCGTGTTCTATCGACCGCGCTGATTAGAGTACGCGGTGCCTGACATTGGTGCTGGACTCGCAGGGGTATGTGGTAAGCCGCTGAGGACGACATGTTTGTTGCTCGGCAAGCACGTGGTGTTCGAGCGTCGGACTCAGGCGCGGCTAGTGCGAACCAGTCGGTCGCACGAGGCACGGAGTTGTCTTTAGCGAAGTGGCAGTGTGGTTTCACTGCCGCAACGCATCTCGGGCGCTTGCCTGCTCAGCAGGTAAGAGTCATAGCTGGAGTGACTCCGGCCACACCCGGCTTGTAGACCAATTTGGGTAGGGGTATGGATGTACGTCGGGAAGTAAGCGTGCCTTACACAGCTCCGGTACCATACTGGAGATATGGGAAGCGGCTTCTCCGTCGGCTTCAGCGAAGTTTTCGTTAGCAACTCCCAGAGTTGCGAGTGGTGAGCGGCTTTATTGCTCCGGTACCTATCTGGAGAATAGGTAGTGTCACTTAGGCACGAGGTAGCTCGCTTACGAGAACCGAATCTCTGAGGTTAGGGTGGAGAAAGTCGAGATTTGGGGACAAGACCTGTCTATGACTGGTCCCGGCAGGTGCTCTCGGACACTGGAAGGTACAGCGACTCCACCTGATATAACTTTGACGGTTGGTGTAGGAGAACGCTATATCATAAACTGGACTAGTCGTAGAGAGAGGGGATGAGCTAGCGTAGTAGATTTTGACCTGTCGCCGGCTATGAGAAGGCCGTGTTCAGTACTGGTACAGTTATTTACAGGGTAAATATTAAAAGGTCACATTACCAATAGCCGCTAGCCATACCAGACTGATGGCTTAAAACATCCTTCTTGCGGTATAAAAAGCAAGTCGATGTGTTGCCATCGCAAGGCACAAAGATTATTGAAATATGTGGTAAATAGTATAAATAATATAAAGTAATAGTGAAAATACTGTGGTTCTTAACGCGAAACAAGTTTCAAATTGGAATGGTAGTTATTAAGTTAGGTTAACTTTTATAAAATAGGACCCACAGATTTCTTCATGTCTGCATTGGGCACTGCTGGGTGGGTCACTAATGTAGTTCCAGCGACCCGCCTATCATACAAAGCAGCGAATTGGCACACTGTGATGGTTTTTGTCGGAAGGCCCGTAGTACGGGAGGGCCCGACTAAACCCTATGCCCTTCCTTTGTGGCGAGGGAGTAAGCATCAGGAGCATTTCCCTAAGTTAAAAACGATTCCACCTGTAGGTATACAGGTTTGAGATTATGTACGTCCTAATATCGGTAAAACCAAATGGGTAGAAATTGTCGCCCTAAGTATGCATGAAGACCTTTTTATATAAGGGTGCATCTAGTTAAGGCGAAATAGGGCAAGATGTAATCAAGCGAGTAAAGGGTGGTCACAGCTGACTGGAATGAAAAACTGGCGTAAACAGCTGAGCGGACGGAAATGATCCCTGAAATGCACTCTAATAGAAATTGAAAATGGCTTCGATAAAATATCGACTTTTCTTTTTGACTAGTTTCTTGATAGTTGCTGCATTAATTCGTGCTGATGTTGGTAACGAATGGTGAGATATTGGATTCGATTTCTGGTTTAGATATGTGTTTGTAAGGAAATAATATTGTCTTATGTTTACGCGAATGTTATACATTGAAATTAAACAACTTCATACGGCGTTGTTTTTTAATTTTTATAAAACACTAGGTATTATCACATAGTTTTGAAACTTTAAACTAATATTGTTAAACAATTTTACGAGATACTGTTTACCTCTAATTAACCTTTTTAAATTATAAAAGCTATTTAGATTTAGATTTAATTTTAAACTTTCCCCGACGTTTCGGTTGCTTTTCTTTTCTTTGAGACTAAGATGGCGGTTGTCTCAATGATGTACCAAAGTACCCAAACATAATTTAATTATTGGCGTTTTTATTTACGCAGAATGAGCTCAAAGTATCATGAAGTCAGGCTGTGTTTTGCTGCTTCTTGGGTTTGACTATTTGAATTACTGGATCCCAAGTTGGTAGTATATTCATTTCAACCATCCTCTCTATTGAAATTAGGATTTTTTTATTTTAATAGGTTTAAAAATTCGTATAAAGTTGTTTAATTTCAATGTTTGTAAGGATATTGTTTGTAATTCTAAGTCTGGCAATGCACTCGGCAGATGTTACCATCTGCGAGTTATATTGTTATATTTGTTTTCTACGAGTGTTGTTATAGAAATAAAGCCTTTGCCAAGGGGAACTTTACAGACTTCGAAACAACAAATTCAAAGAACAAGTAAACTCAAAGCAACTATTTGAAATCACATTTCTGCATCTCAACTTTTAATATAAATGGGTATATGAATTTGTTCCTTTGTTACGCTTTCACGCCTTAACCACTCGACCGATCATCATGAAACTTTGCATAGGTCTAAGGTCTGTAACCTTTAGGGTGGTTATTAATTAGGGATCTGATCAATCCAGAAATAGGACAGGGACACGCCGTAACTTATTCATTACCAGACTATTAAAAGTATTAATTAAAGATGGATCAACAATTAACACTTTTTATAGTCTGGTAATGAATAAGTTATATGTATTTAACAATATTCACTATCCTACGCGTACAGAAAACAGGGCGTGGTTCGTACAAAGAGCTTGCTCCGTGGTCCTTCAGTATCAAGAACACTTAGCTTGATGGTGTTGTAGCCAGCCGGAAGAGTCCGTCTGACACCGTCCTCCGCTTATATAGTCCGGCACCGGTCGCGGGTGGAGGCTAGTAACGTGCGCTCGCGCTCGATGGGCGCCTAGGCGATTAACATCACAGGTCTACTTTGTCTGAGGGTGTCTGTCTTTCATCCAGAAAAACCATATTATTCCCGAGCGGGCGAAACCGCGGCAGAAACCTAGTTATGTACCTATTATTTAGCATCTGCGTTATTTTAAATCTTCAAGCAAATGGAATTATTCAAAATGCATTTATTAGTTACATTTTCTTTTCTTAAAAGCTAGGAATAAATCCTGTGTGGCAGGGGAATTTAAAAATATTCAAACAATGGGCACAAAGAACACTCAGATTCGGGACACAAATTTTTGTCCCGTGTCGGTATCGAACCCACAACACTCGGCTCAGAGGTAATGCCTGTGTGCCAGTGTTGTGGAGAGGCGACCACTTGAACCACTATTAATATGATTGATTATTTGTTTATGTAAATATAATCGACCGCAACTTATCAATCGTTTTATCATCAAATCAACAATCTGTTTTTGGTAACAGTAAAAGCTCTGATATTGGATTTTGTAATAGCATATTAGCTAGCCCGGCCTCCAAGGAGGCTAAGCAATTGTATAAATTATTGATTCAATGTTTTGTTGATTATATTACTTTGTATTACTTCTAATAAGGCGGTGTGGTCGCTAAGCAACAAAGCCTTCCAAATAAATTGAAAAAAAAAAACAACAATACAATATTCGATTACATTTCGGCCTCGATGGCATAGTGGTTAGTGTAACCGACTACCACGCCTGAAGTCGCGGGTTCGATTCCCGCACAAGTCAAACATTTGTGTGCATGAACATGCATGTTTGTCTTGGTCTGTGTGTTTCTATGTATAATATGTATGTATTTACAAAAAAAGTATATATGTATGTTTATCCATTGTCTAGTACCCATAGTACAAGCTTTGCTTAGTTTGGGCTAGATGGTGTTGTGTGTATGTGATAGATTTTTTTTTAAATTTTATCATTAACACCATATTGATCGACTAGGATCATACAACTTTAGAATTATTTTTCATAAAAATACTTACATCCAAACAGAAAAAAGTAAGGAAGGAAATGTTTGTAATTACCTTCATGGTAAAACCGATAACACAGCTTTATAAAGGACCTCTAGCTATTGATACCACAATACAAATAAATAGTGGGAACAATAGAACTGAAGCGAACTCTACTGACCTGACTAATATTTGTCTTGCGCTGAGATTGCACGTGGAAACTACAATATACCTGAACCTATAATAACCAAGCATTTGTTATTTTATCGCTATCGGTAGGAGACGAGTTGTTACAGCGTTATTTGCCTGTTGCCGGACCCTAAACGACAATGACCTATATCCTAACTAATGTTATAAAAACGAATGTGAGTTTGTTACTAGACCGATCAGCCTCAAAATTTCCACACACGTTGTCAGGCATGCAGAAAAGGAGATAGGGTATCTTTCATCCGGGAAAAAGTACTGGTACTAATCTAATCTACATTTACGCGAGCGAAGCTGCGGGCTAAATCTAGTATATAATAATATCAGCCCTGTGTATAAACTATCTCAATAGACACGGGCCTCTTCTCAGTGTGAGAAGGGTTAGGCCATAGTCAACCTCGCTGGCCCAGTGCGGGTTGGCAGACTTCAAATGTCTGTAAGAACATTATGGAAAACTCTCAGACATGCAGGTTTACACGATGTTTTCTTTCATCATTAAAGTAAGCGTCGATTAAGTATTTAAATGTAAATAACTTAAAAAGTCAGAGGTGCTCTTAGGTCGAACTTAAGACATCTACGTGACAGCCCAACAACGGTCTCCCATTAAGCTATCGCTTTCGAGATATCCACAGGAAAATATTAAGTACATGATTGGAAAATTTTACAACCCACCCGCGTATACACGTAATCCTCTAAGCGTTTAGAAGACCTTTCCATACTTCAAGGATTATATTTTAATCGCCAATTTTACAATACTGCTTATTTTACTAATTTTATTTGTAAGTACTTACACTAAAAACACTAGTTTAAGTGGTTGCCTCGCCACTGCTACTGCGCTGACTAACGGTGATGCCCTATTAGTACGTTGCGTTGCGTCGTCGCAGCGGATCAACGCATTGTATGCCACGCCTGCGTTGCGACGACGCACGATATCGCAGCGCAAGAAGACGACGCACGTCCGCTGTCCGTAGATTACCTCAGTCAGTCTCCACAATGGATCGGAATAAACGTGTTCTATTTTTGCTTTTATTGCGGCACCGAAATATATTATGTAGAAACAATAAAATATTGTGGATATCTCCCTTGATTGCATTAAGAAATAGTGATGGTCAGTTTTTAGCAGTGGAACACTGTCCGTCATCGCGCTGGAGCTCCGACAACGCAGCGCATCACCTGACCCCCCCCCCGCAACGTCTCTCGTCCGTCGATCCGTTGAAACGTTGCGTGCGACGACGCAACGCATTAATGTGGCATGTCACAAAAAATATGTGGAAAACGACGCAGCGTCGACGCTGCGACAACGCAACGCAATGCAACGCATTAATGGGGAATCGCCCTATTTTGGGTTCGAATACCATACGGGACAAAAAATTGTGTGATTCACAAAGTAGTTTTGCCAAGTCTGGATTGTTGTCCGTTCTTTGTATGTTAAAGTCCCCCGCGATACAGGCAATACTCCTAGTACAGAAGAAGTCCTTTAAAAAAAACTGGCTGCGTGGATGGTGAATCCCGCACGAGACTAAAATTTGTGTGATACACAAAATCTATGTGCCGAGTCTGTGTTCTTTGTGTTCGGCCAACGAAACAGAAATGATTTTTAGCAGCAACTAATTTTATGTATAACTAGCTTTTTCCTGCGGCTCCTTTCCTGTAGAAGTCGGTTAGGTTAGGGGTAAAAGTATTTTTTTAAATAAAATGTATCTTTTGTTTCTCGGTGATAATATAGCATTCCAATGGTAAAAGAATTTTAAAATATTCCATATATTTTTTTTGAGTTAAATCATTACCAAGAAACAAACAAGAAATCAAATCTTTCCTTTTTATAATTTTAATGTAAAAGAACATCCACGTAGGTACAGCCATTTTTCAGAACCACCTGAAACTGTTCTATCAAGAAACAAGCGAGCTTTTATAAAACACGTCCATCGCTTATATCATTTGTAGCACTTTGTCTCACAGATTGGCGATACATCACCGTCTTTACACAATATTCTATTGAATTGTAACAGGATAAAGAATCGGATACACGTTGAAATAGTTTTCCTTTACAAATTACCGTTGAGACTCTGAATGTGTCGGAGGAATTTCCGATCTATATTTCTCTAAATGAGTTAACTTCGAGTAACATATTATGTCATAGCGTTTGATGTATGTAAAGAGTTAGTAAAATATTTATGCTGGTGGTGCGCTTATTTTTTATTAGAATTACACGAATTTGTACGATTTCATTCGAATGATTATTAGAAAATATGTTTTATTCGATTAAAGAATTTTAAATCAATATTTATAGCAGAAAGCGGTACAGAAAATCAAAATTATCGATACTGATAAAGTGACAGGACTAAAAACTAAAACTCAAAATGTTAATAATGTAATATAAGCAACGATTGCAGTGATAATAATAATTACTGTACTTAAATATCAATAATGTCAAGTTTGTATGCTATTTTATCGCTATACGAGATTGTTCTGTACATATATGTTATAATACACCACAATATGTACCAACTCGATAAAAACATATAAATAATATCGAAATGTGTAATTAAATTAAGTACTATTTAATTATAATTCGAATAACCCTAATAACTTGTTCGAATATTCGAATCATGACAAGTATTTTTTATGCTGTGGCCTTCGATGACCTTTTTGTTTTTTATGTATTTCACACAATTCGAATATTCCAATGTACGCTGTACAGAATACCGATGACTAACATTCGATTACATTCGAATGTCTCAAGTTATTCGAATCTAAACTCGGTAAATGATCATCAAATGTTTTAAGTAATTAACTGTAAATTGTGGAATTCTGGTAGAATTAATTGAAAACCTATTGTGTCTGCCCGCTATGATTCAATAGTTTAATCATATTCGAATATTTTATCGATCTAATATTACCGATTACATTAGTAACATTATGGTTACACTTGTACTGTTTATATATCACGTAATAGAAGCGATGCGCTGTCAGCAGGCGGAACACTGCAATTTGTCTCTAGTATTGGAAACACAGCAATTAATTTTTCTCAATGGCTATTACTACGAGGATCACTTTTATATAACCTCTTTCTAAACTAGTAGTTGTTGCCCGCGGTTTCACTCCCTCCTTACTTTTATGATTATTGCTATTGCCCCTCCCGTGGCTTATAGCGTGATGTTATTTAGCCTAAGCTTTTTCTAGATAAAGTAGCTTTCTAATGCTGAAAGAATTTTTGAAATGAATTAAGCCTTTCGTCTTTGTAACATTTATGTAAAAAAAGGGCAAATAGTGGCATATCAAAGAACCATTACCTTGCCATCGAATTGCCAGAAGCTTCATTCGCATTAATCTAGATTTTAATATATTAGCAAATATTTTTCTATACCTCTTAAACAGTACTTCTTTTTTGGATAAAAAGAAACCTATGTTCTCTTCTGTTCCCCTGACTACGTGTATACGAAATTTTACGACGATCGGTCGAGTAGTTAAGACGTGAAAGCGTAACAAATAATCAAACCCACATTCGCAATTAGTATTTAGGATGACCAAGCACGGCATCACACTACAAAACCAGGAAGCTGAACATTAACCATAAGTGGGTGAAACCTGGTGAAACCGTTATATAATATTCTTTACGACAAATTTATTTAAGCGAAGCCGCCACTTCTGAATAACTCCAGCACTTCGTGTATTGCTCGCATAACAATAAAACGGTGCAGAGTAATATCGCGGCGCTGTTTTGTAACGTTAAGTTTTTAATGGCTTGTGCGCACATAGCCAGTGTCATTGCTACAGTGAACAATCGGTCACAAGTTACCTTTACTACCTTTATATCTATACTTCCGTACTAATTTTAATAATGCATTCACTTAAAGTAAGTAAGCTACTTTCTCAAGAATTGGACTTCTTCTTCCTAGCCTTTATTATTCCCAAATCACTTGAGGCCGGCTTTTCCGGTCTAACCGGACTTGACTGGATATCAGTTTTTACACAGAGCGGCTGCCACCTGTCCTCCGCAACCCGAAGGCTAACAATATCCTAAGGTTAGACCAGTGTTAGGATATTATAGGGCACTGTCTTCCCAATAACGACTGCCATAGATGTTCATGGCAGCCGGGACCGACGGCTTAACGTGCTCTCCGAGGCACGGAGCAGGTGATAATTGTCAATCAATACGCAAATAATTTCGAAAAGTCATATATCTTCCAAAAGTTAGAGGTGCGCGACGTGGGTTCGAACCCGAGACCCTTTGCATTGCAGTCTGTTGGTCTCCCCACTGAGCTATCGCTGCTTGTTTTCTCAAGAATTGGACTATCAAATGCAAAAATATTTTTTTAAATCCAACTGGTAGTTCCAGAAATGAGTTCGTTTAACCAAAAATCTCTTTAGCTTTTATATCAGTATAGCTATACTAGCTTATGTTTGGCTTTGCTTGCTGGGGAATAGTACTTTTGGTCTGGATGAAAGGAGAAACGGTACAGAAAAAAGACAACGTGTATGTTTAAATTTCATGGTGATTGGCCGAGGAGTTAAGGCTTGAAAGTGAACAAACAAACAAATTCACAGTAGCATTCATTATATTAGTTAAGATTAGTTTTAGAGCAGCGATAGCTCAGTGGGGAGACCAACAGACTGCAATGCAGAGGGTCTCGGGTTCGAACCCATGTCGCGCAACTCTGACTTTCGGAAGTTATATGACTTTTCGAAATTATGTGCGTATTGATTGACAATTATCGCCTGCTCCGTGCCACGGAGAGCACGTTAAGCCGTCGGTCCCGACTGCCATGAACATCTATTGCAGTCGTTATTGGAGAAGTCGACACAAAAGATCCCACTGGGTCGAAGTGTCGCCGGTCTGTACTGACTGGCCCCCCCCACACAAGATAAGATAAGATAAGATTATTTTGGCATATATTTTCAATGTTGAATACCAATAATATAGTCCTCCTTTAAAATTGAACTATTATGTACGGATTCTGTCGTGTTGTTTATTTCAAACACTTTTATTAGATAATTTTGAAAACTCTAACACTACTATTATTTAATTTTACTACAATTTAAGCTATTTTAATTAATTAAAACTATTTATATTTCAGTTTAAACTTTGCCCCGATGTTTTGTTTTAAAATAAACAACGTGACAAAATCCGTATACAGAAGTTTAATTTCAACGTATAACATTCGCGTAAACATAAGACAATGTTTATTTCTTATTGATTTCGATGACGGTGACCTAATAAATTGTGAATCTTTCCTTTTATAAGCCCTTACATATATGGTTTGCTAGACCAAATTTGTTTTTAAGTGTTCTTTTATTTATACTATTACACGTGTGTCAGTAGAGTAACGAATTGTATGTATATGTGTAAAAGGGTGTAGGTCTTTTTGAAGTATTTGGCGTTTTATATCTATCGTTTGAAGACCGTTTTCCGCAAACGTTTTAATCTTATTAAAGACTGTAAACCGCAATGTAGATCTATTTGAAGCAAGTTTCTTCCAAGACGAAGCTATAGGCGTTCAGGAGACGTTTGATCTCAATGACTAGAAATAATAGCAAACAAGTGTGACGCTGTGGTTGATTTATGCAACCTGCCATCTATCGGAAAGGCAGAACAACATCAGACAATAGCTAGTCCTAACTTCTATTATAAACTATATTTTGCCTGTGGCTTCGCTTGCGTAAATCGTATGCTAAGGTTAGGCTGTGTAAATTTTCAAACACTCGGTAACAGTAATTTTTATAAATGAAAGGTACTCTATGTCCTTTTCTATATACCTGACAACATGTATGCTAAATTTCATTATGATTAGTCGAGTAGATTAGGCGTGAAAGCGTAACAAACAAACTCACTTTCGCATTTATAATATTATAGTTAGGATAATAATAATAATGATGTCCTCCAGACCGAATTTCGGTCACGGCGGCCAGTCTTAACGGAGACTAGCCATCTGCGCAGGAGATACAAGAGTATGCGCAAACACAAGAGCACTCTCTGTTTCCTTACTCTCATGACCCGATGGGACGGTAATCCGACACGACCGGAGAGAGATCAGGCGCAGGACCAACGGCTTTACGTGCTTTCCGAGGCACGGTGGTGTCTAACACCGCCAACTTCCTAACTCCTTATTGAGATTTCTTAACAGAAAATCCGAAAACCCGTGTGTGTTGACCCGACCCAGGATTCGAACCCAAGACCTCATGTACAGCAGTCGCATTCAGTACCGCTGCGCCACGGAGGCAGTTATTTATAATAGTAGTAGTTTTATAATATTAGTTAGGATGCGAATGTGAGTTTGTTTGAATGTTACGCTTTTACGCCTCAACTACTCGACTGATCATCATGAAATGCCGCATACAGATTATCAGGGGTACAGAAAAGGACTCAAAACTTTCATCCAGAAAAAAAGGCACTTTTCCCTAGCGTAGTCGCAGGAAAAAGTAGTTTAAAATAATTTCAAGTAGGCATCCCAACAGATTAAGTTGAAATGAAATTTACGGAATGACGCAGTTAGTAGATACTCCTGTGGAAATCTGTTCAACGCGTTTTCAAGGTAGCGTAGATTCTTACTACTTCAGTATTGCAATTGCAACCATTTTAGTTTTGAAACTCGGGCGGATAAATTCTTAGCACTAAACTTTGGTTTAAAGGAATTTACTGCTTTAAAAGAACGGATATAGTTTAGTTGAGTGTATTGTTAGCTATGTACCCATTTTGCAGTCTGGTTACATAAATAAGATAGATTTGTGCTTTTATGAAGTGCTTTGACCTACGATACGTTAAGTGATGAGTGCGCTATACTACTTTATGAGTAGATCATTATTTTTTCAAAAAGCCTTCATATCCAAAATCTGTATAATATGCAGCACGTATCAGAAAGGTGTGGTCATAATTAAACATCACATAATAGTTATAGCCCCTGTACAAAGGAAAACCGCTACAAATTAATCTGTATACATTATATTCATTAGCATTATCTTTTTATCAGCACATGGTCGATACTTAAACAACACTAACAGCTGACTCGGTGAACTCCGTGAACCCGAATATCACTAGGTGCAATTTTTATAGTGATGTAAAGCGTATGGTTTGATGCTTTAATAATAAATAATGTATTTTTAAATTGTCATAGCATTTCAAATTATTTGTTTTGAGCCGGGGATAAGGCACATGGGTTAACTTTCAAATAAACATTATGATTCTTAAATATTACCTTACTGTTACACGCTGTATATTTTTTTAGCCTCTAAACGAAACGAGATGGTTTACTAACTGGTAGTAAGGGTAATTATCAATAGAAGAAAAGGATACACGACTCACATTATGACGTAACAGCTATTTAACTGCAAACGTGTAAGGGAGATACAATATATCCCTGTTCAGAATCGCTGTTTCTCAACGTCAAATTTTAAACATAAATTGCTACTTTCTACTCAATATCGACATTGCTTAGAAAACGAGGGAGCAATTTAGCAAAAAAAAAAAAAAAATAATTTATGTTGTTTATTAAGAGGTTTCTTTTGAATGCTATTCCGTTTAAAATAACGTATAAAGTAAAATATAGGTAACACTTTTGTTATACGGAGACAAGGAGTTTTGGGACTATGAAAGGATACTGGACCCTGTTATCTTGAACATCTATAACAGCCGTTTTGAAGAGTTAAATATTCGAATAATGAAAAATGAGAAAAATATGTTCCTCCAGACCGAATTTTGGCCAATTTAAACGGAGACTGGCCATTTGTGCAGGAGATATTATAGTGCGCAAGTGTGAGCGCAAACACAAGTGCACTCTCTATTCCCTAACTTTTATAATCCGATGAAGCGGCAATCCGACACGACCGAAGAGAGATCAGGCGCAGGACCCACGACATTACGTGCTATAAATAATAAATGTATTTTAATTATAATAACATTTTTTGCAGCTGATCTGCTGATAAGATGGTTACATTCACAAATTCTTAACTACCATCATTATTATACGTACCTAACCCATTTTTTACATTATTACATAAGTCACTATATTAAAAAAATATATCATCAGGTCAGCCAAGGAATTGCTTGGCGGTGACCGTAATTAAAAATATTGTAATTAATTCTAAATTTGGTGTTTGGTTACTTTAATAATTTTGTGATAAGTATATCAAATTATTTACAAAAAAAAATAACCAAAAAGAAAAATACATACTTACAACAAAATTCAAAAGCGTCATAATATGCCTCCACGTCTTAGGTTTCAAAATTTACTTAATTATTTATTATAATATCTGTAGCTTTGTTTCCACTGAGGTGAAGATGAACGAAGATCGGATCGAATTTGTGGTACATTTTGTTCATGTTCGCCAATATCAAACTCATCCTGTTTCGTTATACCCATACGGGCATTCATCACGGCCCTCTATGTTACACTTCACTTTACGTTACATAGCCATACAATTCGGTACAATTTTCTCGTCTCCGTTATGAATGTTGCCACTTAATGGAAGTGGAACTTCAACCAAGGTGAATCTGCTCGTCCCTTGCCACTCCTTTTTTCCTGAACGGAAACACAGCTATAGATGATAGAACTATTAAATAAAATAAAAAACTACGACAGCAAAAAGGTGGCCCGTAAATTTAGATACCTAAGATGTTGAGGCATATTATGACGCTTTTTAAATTCGTTGTATTTGTCTCTGTTGTTTAAATAAAAACAATGAAGTAACCGAATACCAAATTTCGAAACGCTTAGACTTGTGGAAGTTTCTGACTTCCTTCAACCACTAGAAAATATTTAATAATCTATAAATTTATGAACAGATTATCTTGAATCATAGCTTAAAACACTTTCAATTAAATCACCTCTCAAACGAAAGATAGCTTAGTAGATTGCCACACAAAGGTCTCGAGTTCGGTCCCAAGGCACGCACATCCGTCTTTTCGAAGTTATGTGCATGATTTAGTAAATGATCGCTCACAATAATAATGATCAGTCTCCACAATGTTCTCGAAGATATATAAAATCTTCTAACCCTCACTGGACCAGCGTGATGGACCTTATCCTTCTCACACTGAAAAGAGGTCCGTGCCGTGTGACAGTTTATATATAAAGCTGACATTGTTATTATCATTATTAAAATCTGTTCATCCGTTTAGAAGCTACGATACCAAAGACATACACACGTAAAACTTATAACTTATTGCGTAAGGAGTTAAAGTACACTTACCTTTGTGCATAGTATTCAAAAAACGCTACTAAGATTTCAATGGATCTTGTCATAGCCGCCCACATCTCATGAGTCTTGCATTTTGGGGTCAATGCAGAGGGTTGTCGGGGCGGGCCTTCCGACATTAGTGACACTTCTCTTTTACATATTTTTCACACGAAACACTCGTAAAAACCTTTTGCTAACACTCACTGTAACACTAATTTAGTAGCACTGGGACTGGGGAACAGACGTTTTGGACGTTCACTTTAAAAGACAAACACACAATGGCTTAAACAAAATAAATTAAAATATATAATTATAAATGAAAAATTAATTTGATAGAAACTTCATATATTTTTTTGTTACTGAGGTAGTTATGAAGTTACAGAAAAATATATAAACTATTTAATAATATATATATAGTAATAATTAATAAAATAGTTGTGTAAGTGTGGATTTTACCGATTATTGGATCTAAAACGTGGTTTACTTTCAAGATATTTTACTTAATCTTCTTGCATTGACATATAAAATTCTCCTTAAAACAAAAAGCACATGGAAGTTCATTTATTCGTCTAAGAAAGGATAACCTAAAATAAATAGGCTGAGGGCCTCTTCCATCACCCCCAAATTGCATTTATCTATAAGATAATATTCCCGCCATCTCTCTTCTTTAACCTAACAAGTGAGGCAGCATGCGATTTATCTTTCAGTTAAACTTAATTTGATAGTTGTGATACTGGCCATGAAATGCCCGTCCCACAACTTGCTGATAAAATTTTTGATACCTACTTAATCACCAATTTATACATAGTATTTAAAATTCAAATAATTGTTTCCATGTAAATTGCCTGATAACTCAAACTAGAAAACTCTGATAATTTAACAAATAGATAATAAGCTGTTATTTTTTTTCCGTCAGGTAAAAAATTAGCAGTTACCGTTAGTTAGTTAGTTGCCCACCAGTTAATTATAAAAATTATTTGCGTGCTACATATTATTATATTATACTAGCTATCTCGACAGACGTTGCCCTGTACACATGAAAACAAAAAAAGAATATTCTATACCATTCCCAAATCCACTTGAACACACACAAAAAAATTCATCAAAATCGGTTCAGCCGTTTAGGAGGAATTTAATTACAAGCACACGCACAGAAGATTTATATATATACAGATTTATAATATTTCAAATGGACGCTACAATATAAATCACTAATCTTAGCTTACAGATGAATAATCAATTAATTCAAATCTTAAAATAAAATCGAACTATTCAAAACACTGATAATAATCATCAAATTACATGACAATTTTAATGAATCGAATAACTTTCAATACGGGTTCATACAAATCGAATAATCTATATTTTGTTTCGAAACGCGTGTGAATCGCTATACAAATATTCGGGCGCTTTGTTTATTCAAATTGTTATTTATTGCCAATAATGAGATGTACCATTAATATAGTAATGAAAGCAATTGCTTAAGCCTTGGCTTATATATGTACTGGGATAGAATGAAAAACAGTTGTAATAAAAGAACGCTTTTGTATAAAAGAATACATAGTAAAAGAAAAAGAGAAAGATTTATGAAGTATTATGATGATTCCCTTGATGGCACAGTGGTAGTGAATGTAACTGCTTTGCATTTAGTCTCGAATTCGATGCTCAGGCAAAGTGTCATTTGGTTTCCCTACCAAAAATTCTTAGTAGCATCACAAAGTCTA
Organism: Catocala nupta; assembly: GCA_963675205.1. Taxonomy (NCBI): domain Eukaryota; kingdom Metazoa; phylum Arthropoda; class Insecta; order Lepidoptera; family Erebidae; genus Catocala; species Catocala nupta. Next base: position 1,796,310 of record OY776105.1, read on the forward strand.
GAAATGTGCTTGGCAGATGGGACTGTCTTCGCTTTTTATAAGATGAGACCTTACATCGTAGCTAGCAAAATATTTAATTTATTTATCTTCTAGCGACCCGCCTGGCTTCGCACAGGTAATACAAAACCTTAATTAGTGTCCCCTTGACCATGGCTGCTGAAAAGCAACCGAAACGTCGGAGAAAGTGTAAAATTAAATCAAAATAGTTATAATAGTTTTAATAATTTAATTAGCTTCAAAATTAGTAAAGTTTAATAGTAGTAGTATGTAGTGTAACAGTTTCTTAATTATGTAATAGAGTGTCAAATAAACAACGTGATGAAATCCGTATATAGTAGTTCAATTTCAATGAATAACATTCGCGTAAACAGAAGACAATATTATGTAAACCTTAACAAATTATACACTTAAACCTTCCTCACGAATCACTCTGTCTATTGGTGAAAACCGCATGAAAATCGGTTCAGTAGTTTATGAGTTTATCGCGAACAGACGTGGCGGTGGTCTTTATTTTATAATATGTAGTGATACTAATATTATAAAGGTGAAGAATTGTTTGGTTAAACGCGCTAATCTCAGGAACTACTGGTACAAATTGAAAAATTATTTTAGTTTTGGATAGCCTATTTATCGAGGAAGGCTATAGGCTATATAACATCACGCTACGATCCACGGGGGCGGTGCAGTAATCATAAACGTGGATCAAACCGCGGGCACAGCTAGTTAGGTATATGAACCCAGTAACATCAATTTACATAATTAATATCTAAGGCAAAGTCGAGTGATTACGCCAATTACATTAATGAAAAAAAAAAAATATACTTCTATTTTTTTTTAAATAGCTGTTTGACGTGTTCAAGAGTCATTTGCACATTTTTATGGGAATAAAGATTATGACTTTGACTTTACAAATATTATTATGACCGATCATTTCGGGTACATAGATTCCTGACCCATACGATCTACGATCCCAAGACCTCATGACAGTAGTCGAATTAACAACCTCTTCGCCACCGAGGCGAGTACGCAATGATAAGCGAACAAAAGACATGCCTGCCTTATTACGAGAACTTGATGGCTTGAAACGGAAGCCTATTGTTGTGGGTATGGAATCAGACCGTTAGAATTTTACAAATGGATGAATTTGTATTTCACTTGTTTTTGCTCGCAGCTTCGCTCATGTTTTTCTGGATGAAATATATGTCCTATTCTGTAACTTTGACAAAGTGTATGTGAAATTTCATGATGGTCGAGTAGTTAGTCTGCCAATCCGCACTGATCCGGCATGGTGGATTCTAGCGTAACCCTTCTTAGACTAAGAAGAGGCCCATGTCCAACAGTGAGATAATTTATAAAGAGGTTTTACTGTTGAAAGGCCTATGCCTATTGTTCCCATCTCTGATTTATCGAAGTTATTTGCGTATTGAATTGTTAATAATCGCTCGCTTTAACGGTGAAGAAAAAATATCGTGAGGAATCTGCACGTCTAAGAGTTCTCCATAATGTTCTAAAAGACGTGTGAAGTCTACCAATCCACAGGGCCAGCGTGTGCCCAGCAGTGGAACAGCTTATAAACAGAGTTGATATTATAAATAAGTAATAATACAAGATTTTACCTCAGAACGGATAAGCCTATTACTGTCCATACAGTTACTGATAATTGCCTAATATAAAAATGGCGACAAAACCGAAGACGCAATATTTCAAGTCAACTAATAAATATCTATTTAACAACAGCGCTACTTAATAAAGCTAGAGGTCTGACCTAGTTAAATTTAAATAATAAGTAGCAACCAGGAAACTCATAATTTTATAAAAATAAGGAAGTCAGGTAATCAAATTTCATCAAAAATGATTTAGCAGCGTCAGAGAGCTTTCATTACATCAACCAAAAATATAATAAAGGAATCCTTAACAAATATTATTGCATTTTTGAAAGTGTATTTACTTGCGTATATTGAACACATTCGTATGAGGGAGGGATAGGCAGTAATTAAGTACATTTGCTACGTAAAAAGAAAAAAGGCCCTTCGGACCTGTCGCAGTGACCAATCAATCTTAACGGAAACTGGCCATCTGCGCAGGTGATATTATAGTGCTCAGAATTAAGGAACTGATCCTCTCTCACAATCCAATACGATGATAATCCGTCACAACCGGAGAGAGGTCAAGCGTAGGACTAACAGATTTACGTGCTTACTGAGGCACACGGATATGTAACGACAACTTTTATAAATCCGAGCCACTAATGAGATTTCTTGTTAAAAACCCCAATTACTTTTTGTTGGCCCAGGATTCGAACCCGAGACCACATGCACTGCAGTCGGTTACACTATCGCTGCGTTACCGAGACACTCAAAGAAAATCACAGGAATTAGTAACTTGCCAGATCCCTGAATTACAACGTTGTTCAATTCGCCGTCATTGTTTACGATTTACGAGTTACGACCCCTGAATCCAAAAACGAATGCTTTTGGAGTCAGGGCAATGAACTGCCCGGGCCACGTAAGCATTGCAGCCACATATTGCAGGTAATAATTGCCAGTTTAGAAGCCTTTAAATAAATTGATTAACCGAATCATCACAAAATTAACAGCGCTTTCAATTCAGCACAAAATTTAAGCCAATACCGACAATTCTAATGCAAAATAAAACGCTAAGCTTCGCCGCGAATTTAAAGGTTTTTAAACATGTTGCCCTTATCAATTATTTATTCAGAAGGGGTTGAATGGAGTAAGTAGGTCGTTGCTGATACGTAGTGACGTGTATTTATGACCCTTTCCCCTCTATTTGGACCCCTGTGTCGATCGGATCACGTGGTTCATTCATCAGGAAATATAAAAGTGTCAACCGTAGTCCACAGGGTGAAATTTAAATTGGTGATGTATAAGGCTAGGGATAATTGTGCTAGCCTTCCTTATCTGTACTATATCTAGTTTCTACCCCCAGCTTTGCTCATGTATCCAAAGTTAAAAGTCATATTAATATTTAAGTCACAAAGTCACATCATCTCAGCCGACAGACGTCGCTCTATCGTGGGCCCCTATCGACCACAATACAGCATAATATGCTGAGTGGGTACCAATTCCTCACATATTTTATGTATAAGTTTGTTTTTGTATTTACTGCCCTATTTTTATTTTAAAGCTGTTTTCTTTTCACTGCATCTGTGGAAAAAAACGTATATTTAATCTTTTCTTTTTTTACGTCCACCGCTGGCCATAGGCCTCTCCCAAGGTTTCCACACAGACCGGTCTTGGGCCATCCGTAAAGTAACACTTATAAATGTCAAAATCTATTTGTACATTATATCTTTTGCACATTGATATTTCGTTTGGTCACAGGATGACAGATAGAAATGTATCTGATAGAATAATAGATCTGTTTAAAACTTTTTCTTTAAATATTTTGATGCCCGTATTTTCTCTTCAACAAGCTGTTCTCGTCAGTGACTAACACGTTACAGCTTGCACATCTCGCTTCTCGCTAAATCACCTACGACTTTACGCCGTAATTTCGTCGACGCGTAAAATATCACCCGAATATTCGCTTAATGTTGTTACTTAATTTTCACGATTTTAATTTAATTTTTGCGCGGTTAGTCGCTTCGTTTTATATAGAGTGTGACAATAATGTGTGGTCACATTAACGTCAGTATGTTTACGTGCTGATATTGTTATGTTCAAAATATTATCCTTTACTTTCGATAGATAATATTGAATATCTTGAATATTTACATTACATTATGGTTATAAAAAGACTGGTATAATTTCGCTTGATAATATTTTATTGATTTTATTGGCAATAGAACTAGCAGCTCACCTGATGGTAAATGATAACTACCGCTCATGGATTCTAGGTATATTAGACACACAATGACGAAGCTATCTACCGTGAAAGTAAATGGAAATGAAAACGAGTTATAGACAAGCAAAATGTACTACTTTTGAAGAGTTCTTTACTCTTTCAAGGCAATTGGAAGCATGTCTCAATTCGCGACCATTGAGTCCGTTGTTAGAAGATCTGAATGATTTCGAATACCTCACGCCAGCACATTTTCTAACAGGAGGAGTTGCCTGCTCGCTTTAAAGCGCATTTGAAGAAACAATTTACAGAGCTCGTGAAACACCACGACACAATTAGCTTAGTACATAAATAATCTTTCTTTTTGTTTGAGATTTTACTATTAAGGTAGCAAACAAGCAAACAGCCCGCCTGATGTAAAATGGTATTTTTGAGTAGTAGTGCTTCACTGATTTCATCATGAATGGGCCGGCTCGACCGGGGAAGGACTACCTTTCACAGAATATCGACGTGAAATAGAAGTATTCCTACTATTGTGTTTCATTCGGTGAGTGAGAGTGCCGGAGGCCCAATCACCCTCGTTCCCCCTTCCCGCTCCTTCTCCTTCCCACTTTCTTTTTCCTTTCCTAAAGGTTCGGCAACGGGCAAGTGATGCCTCTGGTGTTGCAGGCGTCCATAGGCTACGGTGACCACTTACCATCAGGTGGGCCGTAAGCTTGTTTGCCATCTGGGTTGTATAAAAAATAGACGTCCATGTATCATATAGAACGAACGCAGAGGTATCACGACTTGGTTACTGACCGCGTAACCCTAAAAACCAAAACGGGCTTTTTTCTTATTCGTACTAGCTTTGGTCCACGGTTTCGCTTGGAAACAGTACTTTTTCTGAATGTCTATTTCTGTATCTCTGACAACGTGTATGCGGAATTTCATGATGATCAGTCGAGTAGTTTAGGCATGAAAGCGTAACAAACAAACAAATTAATTCACATTCGCATTTCTAATATTGGTTAGGATTAACAAACATTACATAAATCTACACCTGGGTATTCCCGAAGGGGTAGGCTTTGTTGAATTGCACACACATTTTGACACCTATAGTTAAAGGTCCTTAGGGTATAAAGGTGATCCTATTATCACAAACATTACGCCGTGCTGTTACTGAAAATTTATTCACAGAAAACCTCAATAACTCTTTCTTCAGGATTCAAATTAGAGACCTCATGATTGCACATAAATAATGAAAGAGACTGATTTTATTATTAGTTACTTTCATTATATATAACAGTAATTATATACCCTACAGCTTTTTCTTTGTAATCCATTATGACATCATCTTAAAGGCTTTTCACAAAACAACACATGAAATCAACCCCTATTGTTCCCCCTTGTGACGTCAGAAAAAAACAAAAACACTACACGAAAATATCTCTTTTCCTACGAAGGCAATTTTCATTTTCTTTACACAAGAGATTGGCTCGGGTGTAAACATACCGATGATATAAATAAAACCAAGTTAGGAGAAAAATGTCTATCGATCGACTTTATTTATAGTTTATTGGGTATCAGCGTACACCAAATATACAGACGGTAACTAAAAGATATGGTCAAAGTCAAAGTCGAAATCTGAGGGTCACATAATATACACCCTGTACAATGGAAAACCGCGAGGATTAAATCTGTATACATTATATTCACTAAGTTATAGCATTTTCTGACTTATCAATATCAGCATAATTTTTCTATTCGTAATTATAATTATTTATTAATAATATAAAAATTTGCAGCTAACTCGGGTGACCTTTGTGAACCCGACATTGACCACACCTTTCTGATACACGTTGTACACCTATACAGCGCTTTGAGGCCCTAACTACTCGACCGATCATCATGAAGTTTCTTATACCGTTATTAGGGGTACAGAAAAGGACATAAGCTACTTATAATCTAGAAAAAAGATCTGCTCCAAAGGGATAGAAATTTACTGACAAAATCCAGATTAACGCGAGCGCAGCGACCAAAATCCAGTAAATTATAATAAAAAAAAATATAACAATTTAAATTTAACTGCGATAAAATCTATGTAACGTAATTTAATTCCCATTTGTAACTTTCGCTTAAACGTACCACAATGTTAAATATACATAGGTGCTGAATCTAAATAGATACTTCTCAGTGTAATAATGAAACGGACACATTTCAGGAAGGCAATATTTTTTTGTGGCATAAATAAATAAAATTAATAAATAAATATTCTACCACATACACACAACACCATCTAGCCCAAACTAAGCAGAGCTTGTACTATGCGTACTAGATAATGGATAAACATACATTTATACATTTTTTTTTGTAAATACATACATATTAAACATAGAAACACCCAGACCAAGACAAACATCCATGTTCATGCACACAAATGTTTGACTTGTGCGGGAATCGAACCCGCGACCTCAGGCGTAGCAGTCGGTTACACTAACCACTACGCCATGGAGTCTAAAAGACTCATGCCTACATACCCCTGAATGGGGTGGCAAAGACATTTTATTACATACACTTCCACATCACCAGCTGTGTTTATGTGCCACTTATTAAGGATTCCACATATATTTGGTTATATGTTACTGAATCACATGTAAACTGTTGAACGGATTTGTATGAAATTTGGTACATAGAGTACTTTAATTACATAAACAAAGCAACAATTATAATTTACAACTTAACTAATATATAAATATATATATAATAGATATATCTAAGCGGCTACTCGACGCATCGCGTGACTAAAAGGCTGGACTTTTCTTGGCTCAAAGAATCAGCATTGCCATTCGACGTGGTAATGCTGCCAGTCTTCTGGGCACTTTCCCAGTCGACAGCGATGATGAGGAATTATACGACGCTGCCTAAACCAGCCATTTCCTTTTTTATATTAAATTTATAGTCCCATATTTTGTTACTTTTCATGTTTTATTTATATGTGGTTAGGTACATAGATAAATCATGTCCTGGATTAGCATATAGAATAAATAAGTTAAAACGGATTTTATCGCAGTTTATTTCAAAGCACACTATCTTTAGGCTATTTCTAAAATAACATAATAAATTTTTTGGCGGTAATCCACAGTAAATTAACTTAAATTCAATAGGTCACGAAGTAACACAAATTAACGTCCAAGTTACGTTTATTTTTGTGAATTTACATTTACCTCTTGCCATGTTTAGCAAAGTAAGGGTATGCCCTTAGTTCCTAAGTCCTATGGAACCTACATGCAACACAGGCAAGAAATTCACGGCCAGTCTTTTAAATCAAGTTTACAATATTATTTATTTTTCAAATCAATTCTGTAAAGAGTTGCAACCGTTGCACTACTTACAACTCGTGAATCAGTTAAGGAATAAGTAATATTTAGACGTTACCCTCTAATTGTAGCTTATGGTAGAATAGGAGCATACAATATGGTTTATTCCGCATTCGACCCGAATGTAAAAATGCGCACTCGCCCCAAAAATTGTTCCAGTGCCCAGAAATTTAGATAAATATTAATTTCTTAACGTAACTCCTATTTTGTCCCGAATTATGTTCCTTTTTTATCCTGTTTCTTTTGATGTATCGTCAGCCGAAAAATATTGCAAAATACCTCCTTGATCCCCCTTTGCAAGACATCTGCACGAGCCCGACATTGAAAAGATTTAAAATAAGTTTTAAACATGTTTTGTTTTGCTAAACATATGCTCAAAAATGTAGGACGATAAAAGAATAATTAAAAAAGAGGGGCGAATGAGCAACATTTTGGCATGTGGGACGTAATGTAGGGGCGAAAGCGTAACAAACCTACAATATGGTCTCGCCTTGTTTTATTCTGTGTTACGTGTACACAAGACCATGTTGCAGTCTGAGGTAAAGTCTAGGTTGTTATTCGGATTCGATTCGGACGGATTCAATAGTTTAGGAAACAAAATAATACATGTGAATGTCAAAGTTGATGATATGAGTGAGCGCGTGCGAGCGAGTTTAGTAAAGTTACTGAATTTACATTTATTTCAGTTGCTGGGTTCAGGCCAAAGGTTGACCCTATAAAAAATACCAGCTGGAAACTCACGGCCAATCTTTTAAAATCGGCTTTAATTATATAACAAACAACCAAAGTCATCACAAGAAGCACTCGTTTACGAGTTCGATCTATTAGCCATCCATACATCGTACATTAATTTTAATGAAAACCATTTAAGTAAACGTAAGACAATATTACATATGACAATTTTTACCCCGACATGAGCTCCCATAGGATTCAAATAGGCAAAGGAAACAGTCACTTGTGATAAATTAAATATCTAACGCGTAGCTTTCTTCATAGAAACAGAACATTTCGCCACAAATTCAAGAGGCGAAAATAATTACATTACCATCGGGCGACAACAAGCCTCTGAATCATGTCACAGGCTCCGAAGGTCAATTATGTCTGTTTGATTAACAACGGGAATGGAGTCGATAAAATAATATACCTACAGACACCTCGATAGATTGACTCGTTAGCGATATTTCTTTCGATTATACGATTACTAGCTAAGCTTGTAATAGCAAATTGCGAGTATCGATTTGCTTCGTAGCAGTGGTGAATGCGACTACGATCGATTCTCGGTTTGAGAAAAGTGTTTTTTGTCAAGAACAACACCAAGTCTAGAGCTGGGTTTGTTAGATAACAATAGGCTTTAAACTATATAAAGCGAAATAAAGGTGTGATACAACTCGGTTTAACTTTTTGGAGGTAAAGGCGTGAGACTATGTTTGTATCAATTGAATCTTCGAGTAAATCAAAATATTGGAAACATTGATAAATTATTCGAATGCTTGATTCGTTGATGTTGATTAATGTACCAATACACAAATAATAAACATACCGTTAGAGTGTTTACACGTGTATTAGAAAAAGAAGGTCGTCACCCTCGAAATCGTCATTAGCATAATCGACGACAACACGGTTTGATTATGATTCGATTTGAGAACATCATCACCAAAACAATATGCATATGCAAGTTAATCGAGTTACTCGTATTGCTCAATTGAATATAATATGTAGGTATATATAATTATAGAAGTACCTTTTGCGCAACCAGTCTGGTCGCACCATTGTTTCCGCATAGCTTGACTATAAAAAAATGAGCGAAACACCATTTAAGCGTTTTCAAATGTCTTTCATAAGTCATAAATGTCTATAAAAGCCTTTAAAATCATAAATGCTATATCATAATGTATCGTAGCCTACCCGAAATAATAAAATAACAGCTCTTCATTAAATAAACCAACGTATCTTGATAGGAAATGAGAGCCTCTTTAATATTTATGCTGGGCTATTTTGTTAAAAGGTTTGACGTTTTAAATGTAGAGCTGTGTAAGATAGAAGCCTTAAAAAGGCTTTTGAGTTGCCAATATCTTAATGTATTACTTTAACTTTTAGGACAAGTGATATGCGTTTAATCGATTAAACATTCGAATATTCGATTCATTCGAATGTATTCGATAAAAATATTGATTGTTATTCGAATGCATTTATTATTTATTGATAGTGTTTTATTTTTTATTAACCAAGATGGCGAACAAGCTAACATGCGTGTCGGGTAATTGTTGCCTGTGATTATTTATTTTCAAATATAGTTAAATTCACAACAATTCACATATTTTATTTTATTTTTACTATGTTTAGCTGCAATTGTCTAGTGGGACATAATTGGACTGCCACGCAGAAGTCTCGAGTTTGATCCCAAGATTTCTCTGACTTTTCAATTTTATGTGCGATTGTGCGTATTAAAAATTTAATTATTATCGCTCTCTTTTCCGGTGAAAGAAAACATCGTGAGAAAACCTAAATAATGTTCTCGAAGATGTGTGAAGTCTACCGACCTGAATTAGGTTAGCGTGGTGGACTATGGCTTAACCCTTCTCACACTGAAAATAGCCCCGTGGCTCGGTAAATACGCACGATACGTTTCTTTTAATCCGCACGTAACTTCGAAGAGTCAGAGAATCGTACCTAGAGATCGAACTCGAGACCTGTGCGTGGCAGTCCAACTGTGTCCTACTACTGCTTTATATTTATATTAAGAAATCTTTTCTAATATTATAAATCTGAAGAGTTTGTTTGTTTGATAGAATATGCTAATCTCAGGAACTACTGGTTCGAATTGAAAAATTCTTTCAGTGTTGGATAGCCCATTTATCGAGGAAGGCTATAGGCTATTTAGCATTACGCTACGACCAATAGGAGCAGAGCATAAATGAAAAATGTTGCAAAAGCGGGGAAATTTCTCTTATGAGAAGCAGACGAAGTTGCGCAGGTCATCTAGTCAATTAATATAACGTATCCACTGTCACCTAGCAAAATTTTGTGAATTTATGCACGGCCATTTTGCATTGGTCACGGGCCCAGCAGTGGGACAGTTTAGAGTAGGGCTGATATTATTATCAGTGCTTGCTGGACAACGAGAGAAGATTTCATTCGTTAATACATCTATACTATCTATACTAATATTATAAAGCTAAAGAGATTGTTTGATTGTTTGTTTGTTTGGTTGAACGCACTAATCTCAGGAACTACTGGTCCGAATTGAACATTTCTTTTAGTGTTGGATAGCCCATTTATTGAGGAAGGCTATAGGCTATATAACATCACGCTACGACCAACAGGAGCGGAGCAGCAATGAACAATGTTGCAAAAACGGGGTAAATTCTCTTATGTGAAGCAGACAAAGTTGCGTGGGTCTGCTAGTCATAAATAATTTTGTATGTTTGTTTACAACAGGCAGATTGGATCTATTCTCATGCAAATATGAGTATTACCATACACATTATTATGAGGAAGATGGTGTGCTTAAGGTTTGGAAGAGCTTTTATGGCGTTATAAGAGATGCATGTATTTTTATGGTTGATGAGATGTTATGAATAATGGTTTGTAAATCTTACTCGTACACAGTTTTGTGGATATTTTCGAATAATAAACAATGTTGAAATTAAACACTTTATACGGATTTTGTTGTTTATTTTACTTTAAAACACTGTTATTATATAATTTTGAAATCTCTAACACTACTGTTATTGAACTTTACTACTATTTAAGCTATATATTTTTTAATTAAAACTATTTATATTTAAGTTTACACTTTGTTCCGACGTTTCGGTTGCTTTACAGCAACCGTGTTTACGGGGATATGTATATAAGATTCTTCTACAAATTACCGTCGGTGATCCAAAAGCTCTCTTGCCAATATTATCTTATCTTATCCAGTCAGTACAGACCGGCGACACTTCGACCCAGTGGGATCTTTTGTGTCGACTTCCCCAATAACGACTGCCATAGATGTTCATGGCAGTCGGGACCGACGGCATAACGTGCTCTCCGAGGCACGGAGCAGGCGATAATTGTCAATCAATACGCACATAATTTCGAAAAGTCATATAACTTCCGAAAGTCAGAGGTGCGCGACGTGGGTTCGAACCCGAGACTCTCTGCATTGCAGTCTGTTGGTCTCCCCACTGAGCTATCGCTGCTCTTGCCAATATTGAAAAAAAGGAATTACATTATTATTGCTTAAAATATTGTTTATTTTTCTGTTAGTAAATGGCTTCAACACAAAGTAATATTATAATAATAAAATGTTACTATATTAGCCTTATATATAACTGTCCCAATACTGGGCCCAATCTTCTTCTCGGTGTGAGAAGGATCAGGCCATAGTCCACCACGCTGGCCCAGTGCTAATTGGCAGACAGCACACATCTTCGAGAACATTATGGAGAACTTTCAGATATGTAGATTTCCTCACGATGTTTGCCTTCATTGTTAAAGCTAGCGATAATTAACTGTTTAAGAAATTTCACATCCAAAAATTCTTGAAACAGTTGTTTAGGCTTCTATAGCTTTTAAAAAGGCAAACACATTAATTTTCTTAACTATATCTTATATACAGACATCAACTAGTAACAAATTAATATATGTATAGATGTTTTTGCACTAGTCATAATTCCTGTATCAAAGGACACAAAGAACAGCCAGACTCAGAATAACCATTTGTGGATTACACAAATTTTTGTCCCGTATGGGATTCGAACCCACAATATAATATAACCGAAAGTTTATACCACGCGACTAAAGCCTCCCCTACAACTCTGCTGTCCCTCAAAACTCGTAATGAGGGTGAAAATAAACACGAAGCCAGCTCATTGAAATGCGCCTCTTTCACTCTTAGCTAACGTTAATTAGCGTCCAACGAAATAAATTGCCTGCAGTTCACTGCTTTGCATAAAATACTTCAGCATGTATCAGCAAGTTTGGACTTACAGCCAATTGTGAAGTTGGTTACATTCCCAATTTAGATACGAGTAAAGCAATATTAAAATTTATTGTAAGGTAATTTTCTGTAGCCACACAGAGTCTGCCTACCTCTCCATTCCTTTTTTTTATTCCCTCTATAGTCACTACATATTGTTAAACAAAGTTCTCCACCGCGTATGTCTGTTTGTTCGCGATAAGCTCAAAAACTACTAAACGGATTTGCATGCCGTTTTACCAATAGACGGAGTGATTCATGAGGAAGGTTTAAGTATAGTAGCTAGCGGCTTAGTGGTCAAAATTCGTCCAAAATTCCTAAGCTTGCTACTTTGTTTTCTGTTTTTCTTTATTACATATAAATAAGGTATAGGTAACCATAGTTACAAAGAATTGTATGACGTCAAACGAACAATGCCGAAATACTACGAACGCGATTCGACTGCGTGTGTTAAATGCACGGTTGTGAGCGTGAAGTGTTTTTTCATTAATTTAATGTATTTCTAATGCATATTTTATAAAATATTAGGATTCGCCCCTCCTTCTCCATATAAACTTTAACTGTGCCAAATCTCATTCTCCTCCGACCGCGCAATTTTCGTAAAAAGGGGTACAAAGTTTTTGCTTCACGTATTAATATATAGGTAATTTATTAAGGTTTTGTAATACATTTGAGAAGCCGGAGCGGGACGCTAGTAATATTATAGAAACGAAAGATTTGTTTGTTATAGACCAAGTCTGAAAGTACTGACCTTTTTAATAATTATTTTACCATTAGAGAGCTACTTTATCCAGAAGGAAGATAGGTTATATAATATTACACCACGAACCACAAGATTAAAGCAATAATCATAAACGTGGGGGACAATTAGTCTTTATTAATTCTCCTTAGGATATGCGACGCGCGATTAACCTATTGAGTCGCAGCAATACACCGGCGGCCAGACACAATAGGTTTTATCTATATCTAGCATTTCAAAACAGATGTTTGACGGGTTAATTCCCCTTAGTAGCCGTGAGTTTCTTGCCAATTCTTTTCATTGTTTCTACGCCCTTGCTTTGCCGAACATGGCAACAGGTAAATGTAAATTCACATTAATAAGTGTAACTTTGAAGTTCATAAATGTTATTTTGACGTTCATAAGTGTTACTTTGAAGTTCATAAGTGTTACTGTGACGTTCATAGGTGTTACTTTGGCGTTCATAAGTGTTACATTCTTCTGCGAGGAAGTAATTTCCATCAAGGAGGCGGCGGAGCGGGAGCGGGAGCGTTTAAACCCTCTCCCCAACCGCAGAGCCGGGCGCCGGAGGGCGCGCGATGACCTCCAGCCACCCTGAGGTTTGACCTGGGGGTGGCGGGCTTTGTGGGCCTGCCCGCCATCCGTTCAGCACCAGGTCCGAGAGGCAGTAGGGAATTTTTGAGGGAGTCCTTTGGGTAGGTCTCTTTGGGTAGTGGCCTGTCGTTTCATACGGCGGGCCGAAACCTCGGCGGGGTCGCGACCGCATGCGAAAGCGATTCGCGCGGCCCTGCCGATAGTGGTTTTGTTGAGGAACACCGTGGTAGGTTTAGTCGGTATTCCGGGAGGTACATTATTTCCTTTCCATCTTCTTTTACCCCGGCGAGTCCGACATAATCCCTCCGCCCGCCCCCGCGGAGGGATATGCGTCATTGCATTCCCCCAAGTAAAAAAAAAAAAAAAAAAAATTTGTTACATTGACGTTCAAAAGTGTTACTTTGACGTTCATAAGTGTCACTCTGATTGAAATTAAACTACTATATACGGATTTTATCGCGTTGTTTATTTATCACTGTATTACAAAATTTTGAAAATATTACTCTACTACTACTATTGATTTTATTTGACTAATTTATAAGCTAATAAAATTATTTAAACTATTAAATCTATTTATTGGCTGAAAAGCACCCGAAACGTCGGGGAAAGTGTAAACCAAAAAAATAAATAGATTTAATAGTTTAAATAATTTTATTAGCTTATAAATTAGTCAAATAAAATCAATAGTAGTAGTAGAGTAATATTTTCAAAATTTTGTAATACAGTGATAAATAAACAACGCGATAAAATCCGTATATAGTAGTTTAATTTCAATGAATAACATTCGCGTAAACAGAAGACAATATTATGTCACTCTGATGTTAATAAGTGTTACTTTGTGACTTATATCAGTAAACATATTATAGATGTTGATTTTGAGTGTTGGAAGCAATCATAGGCTACAGTAAACATTTTTGTAAAAAAGACAAGCAATATAACTAACTGAAGCTTTGAGTAAAATCTCTATTTCTCTCATTTAATCTTATTTGTGTCTCAAGTACTTTCAACTTTCGTAATATTGATTTAAAAGAATAGTACCAAACAGAACTAGTCGATGAAGTTAGCGAAGTTCAAAGCGGCGTGAGTAACCTTATTTCTTTTAATCTAGTGATTGGCGTGGCCTCTCCCGAGCTCAGTCTGCCTTTGTGCGAAGATCGATCGGAATCTGAGACTCAATGCTGAGTTCTATATGAGTTTCTGTGACTATGCTTGGTTTGACGTAGTATACATCACTACATATTATTAAACAAAGTCCGCCGCTGCGTCTGTCTGTCTGTTCGCGATAAACTCAAAAACTACTGAACGAATTTGCATGCGGTTTTCACCAATGTATAGAGTGATTCATGCGGAAGGTTTAAGAGTATAATTTGTTAAAGTTTTGTACTACCCGTGTGGAGCCGGGGCGGGTCGCTAGTACCTACTTAATATAATGCTAGGTAGCGGTTCTTATTCGCGATAAAGTATTTAAAAAGGTCATTAATTATATTTAAAGTATGTTTACAAATCGCGAAAGTCTAAAAACGTTTATAGATCAACAGCACGAAATGTAGGGCCATGGTAGACGGGCAGGTTATACAATATGTCGATGAGTACATATGTATACTTGGGCCAAATAGTATCTCCCAGTAGCAGATATAGAGATCAATAGACGAATTGACGACGCCTGGAAGAGCTTCTGCTCGATGAAGAGCTTTTCAAGGTCAATCTTCCAATGACACTAAAGCGGCAACTTATCATCATGTGTATCTTGCCAGACCTTACCTACGGTGCCCAAACATGATTCCTAACTGAGAATCAGAAGTCCAAATTGAAGATCTGTCAGAGCGCTATGGAGCGTAGCATTCTCGGAGTTAAAAGGACGGATCACGTCCGAAACACTACTCTGCGCTCCAAAACACGCATAGCTGATGTAGGTATGAAATCTGCCAGGTTGAAGTGGGACTGGGCTGGACACGTCTGACGCATGCACCTAGAGAGGTGAGCACCAATCGTCACCAATTGGGTGCCACAAGACAATCGACGGGGCAGACCTAAACGGAGATGATGGGACGACCTAGACGCATTTGATAGGGATTGACAGGGGATATCCACTAACAGGGTGATTTGGAAGTCTAAGGGAGAGGCTTTTCCCGAGCAGTGGGAAATATAAAAGGCGGACCAAACAAAAATAGTTTTGTGATGCGTAGATGTCGTAATTTTGAGATTGGTTTAGGTTTTGATGTAAAATTGGGAGGTTTAGTTATTGCGTTGATGTTGTGTTGTGTCTTTGTGACTTTTTGTTATGTTATGATGTAATAGTTGGAAGTTTTAGTTACAAGATTGATGTTGTGTTGTGTTTTTATGATAGGTTGTAATGTGAAACTTAGGAGTTTTAGTTATTGCTTTTGTATGATATCACGTTTTTGTGTCTGCGATAGGTTCTGATGTAAAAAATGGGACGGGATCATAAACGAGGTGAAAGCCACATAGAACAGCGAGTTCAGTAATATATATACATACTTTAATATTATAATAAAAAAGTTATTATTTTTTGTTTGTTTGTAAGGATTTGACTCAAAAACTAAGTAGCCGGTTTTAAAAATTCTTTCTGTAACAGTCTATATTTTATTTAAAAACACATATTGTTACTATTATAACCTAACCTTCTTTTACGCGAGCGAAGCCGCGAGCAAAAGCTAGTAGAATATATCTACAGACAAACCAGCTTTTGCCTGCAGTTTATATAACCATTGCGATATAGATAGCTTACCAAGTACACTCCCTATGTAACTTATAAGTAAGAGAACAAAGTGACAAATACACATTCACATTTATAATACTATGTTGGTGCCTTCATAAGTATTTTAGCTGAACCCCTGTTTAAAGCAGCTATTTTAGATTATAAGATAATAGATAAGGTTGACTTAAAGAAAGGTAGAATATAAATAGTTATTAAGTATAGGCTAAAAGGTGCCAAAAATGAATTACAATACTAATTGGCAATATCAACCTTCTATTAAAAGTTGGTTACACAAAAGACATTAAAAAAACACCATATAAAAACTAAAACTGTTTAAAAATTGTTTCTAAACGACGTGGAAAAATGTTCTTTATAAAACTTCGACGAGAGTCGTGGAACGGGGCTTATAAAAGTCGGTTGTCGGCCCCCTGTAACACGAGGTATATAATGATGTCACACAATATACATAATGGTGGATCCACCCTATGTCGCTACCCCGAGGGATCCCTTTCTATGGATTATAAATATGGCGACGTTCAACGGTTTAAAGATTACATTATACATATATTTTGAGTATTGGCAGTTATTTTTAAAGTAGTGATGGTAGGTATGTTAGTAGTGCTAATGAGTGTGACTGCTGTGCTTGAGGTTTTGGGTTCGATACCTGGTGTTTGACAAAAATCATGCGTTCGCTAGCAATAGTTTGAAGCCCCACGTGCCCCCATAGTGGACAATATCCTATCTTTTTGAGTTCAGTTTCAAACTTTTTACTGCTACTGGGTATTACTTTACCGACAAACCCAATATCAAATTGTCTAACCTGAGAATCAAAACTGAGACGTCATGCATAGCAGTCACATTTACTACCGCTGTGCCATCAAGGAGTCGCAGCCTTATTAGGATATACACTACTATTCCTAACTGACTTTTACACCCTACTTGACTGATCATCATGAAATTTCGCATACACGTTGTCAGGGGTGCAGAAAAGGACATAGAGTAGTTTAAATCCAGAAAAAAATACTTTGCCCGAGCGAGCAAAGCCACGGGAAAAGCTAGTAGTATATAATTCTTTACTAGAGAGAGATAAATCCTAAAAAAATTGCGTCATAAAAATAAATGTACATCCTAACTTTTAGTAGGTACTCGCAATTTATTAGGCGATTTCAGGCTAGTGGTTTTTTATATAGGTTGCCTATTTGTCTGGCTAGCTTGCCTAATTAATAAACAGTGTTTTAGTGGTTTGTAGGTCATGCGTAATGGGTATAATTTATTTTTTATTTATAATTGCTCTTGTGTGTTGAAAGGCTTTTTAAATTAAGTGATTGTGTTAATCTATTTGGTGATAATAGTAATAGTAATGTCCTTCAGACCGAATTTTCGGCCAGACTGGCCATATGTGCAGGAGATATTATAGTGTACAAGTGTGTGCGCAAACACAATTGGATTCTCTGTTTCTTAACTCTCATGATCCGATGCGACGGAAATCCGACACGATCGGAGAGAGATCGGGCGCAGGACCAACGGCTTTACGTACTTTCCGAGGCACGGTGGTGTCTAACACTGCCAACTTCCTAACTCCGGACTGCTATTGAGATTTCTCAACAGAAAAATATAATTTTATCTTGGCCCGACCCGGGATTCGAACTCAAGACCTCATGTTCAGCATTCATCTCGTCACTCATTTAAATAATTATAGTAGAATCCCTACACTGCTACAAAAACTGACATTAAATGCAAAAGCGACTTTGTATGTATTTTACCTTTTCATCACTAAACAGCTGAACAAATCACATTGCAATTTATCGAGGTGATAGATTGTATTTTGTTAAAGAATATAGTTTATTTTTATCCTAGAATATATATTCGAAGCCTAAACATTTACATTTACCCTCTGAACATTTTTTGAAACTAAATTTCCAATGCTTGTCAATAGCCCGTGACACAGGAATTATTGATCCTTAGTATGGAACTTGTATTCGTAAATAAATAATGAATATAGGTCATAGCACACATATCAACTCGAAAACGGATCGGCACCGTATCAACTCGAGCCGTGCAGTATTCTTTGTAAGAAACTCCCTACTGCAACGCACACTAATCGGAATCGTAACGTAATCGCCTTGCCTCGGGATAAGCTTGCAGTCTTCGCGCTTACGGCTAGTCGTTCCCACACTTACGTCTCTCCGTGCACTACTGTTTCCGAATGTGCTGTCATTCACAAGATAACTAACAGTCGTGTTGCGCGCGTATTTTATTGAATTTGTAGGTTAGATTTCAAACAAAAATAACGATGAAAAGGGATCATTGAAGAAGTGAGAAAAAATCCATATTAATATGATTTAAGTGAGAGCGGCGTAAGGGCGGCGTCGCCTAGCCGTAGCCGAGTCGACGTACCGGAGCTGTTGATCCGCTTTGGTCACGTTAGGCCGTGGGGTTTTGGTCCGTAGGCCCGAAGTACGGGAGAGCCGGACATAACTCTCTCACCTCCCCTTATGATGAGAGGTTATGCATCTGGCGCATTTCCCAAGGTAAGAAAAAAAAATTTTATTTGCTTGTTTGACAGGCTTAGTAGTCGTTTCGCACGAATTTGTTCGCACAAATTGTGCGAATAGACACTTCTTCAAAATATTTTTTTTTGTTGTCGTTTCGCACACGTGGTATATATTTTCGTGTGAATCGTTCCCGTCTGAAAACGCAGGTGTCGTTTCGCACGTTTTGTATTTTAATAAGAAAATATCAAAATACAGTCGTGCACACACTACTTTCAAGTGCATATAAGTAATATTTATATGTTCTCTCAATAAAAGCTCAGTTTTATATAAGTAATATGTATATATATTTTTTGCACTGTTTTATAATACTTCTACCTTTATTAGCATAAAAAAGAAAACGTGCGAATGGACACCTGCGTTTTCAAACGGGCACGATTCGCACGAAAATATATTCCATGAAAAAAATATTATTTAAAAAATGTGTTTATTCGCACAATTTGTGCGAAAAATTTCGTGCGATACGACTACTAAGCCGTTTGGCGGCGAGGTGAAAGGCGATACGGTGACGATCCCTTTCCGGGTTGATATGTGTTCTATGACCTTATGGGATACGGATAACCGAGTACGATGAGATGTAAACTGTGGGCCTTTATCTATAACTAGCGACCCGCCCCGGCTTCGCACGGGTAGTATAAAACCTTAACAAATTATATACCTGCCTCATAGATCACTCTGTCTATTGGTTAAAACCGCATGAAAATCCGTTTAGTAGTTTTTGAGTTTATTGCGAACAGACAGACAGACAGACGCGACGGAGGACTTTGTTTGACATGTTTGATGACATGACTTTGTATAACAATAATTTAGAAGCCATTTATTGCAAAGTCTATCCTAACTATATAATATTATAAATGCGAATGTGACTTTGTTTGTTTGTTACGCTTTCACGCCTTAACTACTTGACCGATCCTCATAAAATTTCGCATACGAATTGTCAGGGGTGCAGAAAAGGACATAGGGTACCTTTCAATCAGAAAAAAGTACTGGTACTAACGTAACCTAACCTACATTTAAGCGACCGAAGCCGCAGGCAATATCTAGTAAAAACATATATTCTTCTGTCCGTGTGACTCACTGAATTCCTTACAATGGCTGAATCAAATTTGATGAAATTTTTGTGAGTGTTTGTGTTTGTCCTCGATGGTTTAGATTCACAATCGGGTTTCTCAGTTATTTTTTTATTTATGGCTAACGTTCAGGCCGGATGATGTTTGTCGGTCCACTAGTTAATTATAATTAACTGCACTAATATGTGTACTCATGTAGTAAAAACAGTTTATTAATTATAATTATACCTATCATATATCCATATAATAATATCAGCCCTTTAAACTGTCCCACTGTTGGGCACGGGCCTCTTCTCAGTGTGAAAACTGTTAGGCCATAGTCCACCACGCTCAACGCTGGACCAGTGCGGGTTGGCAGACTTCACATATCTTAGACAACATTATATAGAACTCTGAGACATGCAGGTTTCCTCACGATGTTTTCCTTCACCGTTAAAGCGAGCGATAATTAACTATTTAATACGCACACAACTTCGAAAAGTCAGAAATACGAACCCTGGGTTCGAACTCGAGACCTCTGCGTAGCAGTCCAACGGTCTCCTCGTACCTATATGCATATATTCACGCGTTTATCTTCAGTGGAGTAGACCGAGGTGTTTTACGCCCACTCTTTGCCAACTATGTTTTACATCACACATGTTATAGCCCATCGTCTCCCGGGTTATAATCATTATCTAAAAGGGAAATTTCAATAAATAACATATTTTATGTACCTACTTTACATACATATGTACATACATAGACTCACCCCAGAGGGATAGGCAGAGACTACGGATTTCCATTTGCTACGATCCTGACACACTTCTCTGGCTTAATTTACTTTCATCACATTCCTCATACACGCTTACCGGTTTAAGCTGCACATAACCTGGCCGTTGTCCAGAATGTCTCCGATCTGATAGAGAAACGTTCGCCTAGGTCTTCCCTTTGTGACTGTTCCATTCACACTAGCCTTATGAATTTTCTTAGTCAGTCTTTTCTTATCCATTCTTTCTACTACTACACATTACATAATTATGTCACTAACAATAGTTATACAGAAACGCGTAAATAATAAAATCAAATGCGTATTTTATTAAAGGTACAAAGTCATACCAAAAGCTTCAATTTGTTTTAAACCATAAATGGATTTAAAGGCGAGTCGCTAAAATTTATTATATAGATATCTATATAAAACGCGGTATTATTATAGTATAGTAATTTACCGGAAAAAAATTATAGTTGTCGATTTTGACGGTTGACGGTTGACGCTTGACGGTTTTGACGGTTGACAGTTTTGACGGTTGACGATTTTGTTGGTTGACTCTTTTGACGGTTGACGGTTTTGACGGTTGACGGTTTTGATGGTTGACGGTTTTGACAGTTGATGGTTTTGACGGTTGACGGTTTTGATGGTTGACGATTTTGACGGTTGACGGTATCATTTGTACGAAAATATACGTTTGTACCTATTTATTTACATACTAGCTAACCAGACAGATGATTACAGTCCAAATTTAATAAAAAGCACTTTCAGTTTACCGACATTTTAAATTTCGTTTATATATATTTTATGGTATTATTTATTTCTGTAAAACGCTTATTATTAAATATCATCATCATCTCAGCCAGACGTCCACTGCTGAACATACACAGGCCTATCTCAAGCTTGTCCACACAGACCGGTCTTGGGCCACCCGCATCCAACCACTTCCCGCGACCCTTACCAGGTCGTCGGTCCACCTTGTGGAGCCTACTCCTGCTGCGTCTTCTGGTGCGTGGACATTATAATAATATTATTTATACACATAGGTACTTAATATAATATTAAACAACCTGCTTTAAATGGGTTGGGAAATAAATAGATTTTCTTTTAAATAAACACCAAGACGTTAAGACGCGTCCTCATTAACTTTAGTTTTATACTTAATTGGACATTAAGTATGAAAAATACTATCTAGCCGTTCTCAAATATTGCGCTTACCAACAAACAGTATTGAGATTTTATTTATATATAGATATATGCTCACGCCAGCTGTATAAAAGGCTTAGCAGGGGGTTTAAACCTAAGTTTAAGTTATATATTGGAAATTACGTATAAAAAACACCGTTTAGGTTCTTAAATATTGCGCTTACCAACAAACAGCATATAAAATTTAGTTATATAGATATATGCTCATGCCAGCTGTTTAAAAGAATAGGCAGAACGCTATGAAACGCTATGAACGTTAACTACCGTTTCTAGGATTTATTCCTTCATATTATCACAGTTTTTATACACACATGTTGCTTTAAACAGTATTTAAACTTACTTTTATCAAAATAAAATAAACGAAACGATATCACTTTTATCTCACTTTTTTTCAGGCACAGAAAATATGTATATATACATATAATTTTTTTTAAGTATTTATTATCTTCGAAATTTATATCACATCTCTTTACGTGAAAACTATTTTTTCAAAATAAAATACACGAAAAGATATCATTAGACCTATTTTTCTTATCACTCTTCTTTCAAGCTCAGGAATAATAAATATTAATAACTTTAACTATCATTAAATTTGTCTGCTTCTAAATTTAATATATACATTTTAGGTATATAAATTACATGACCAATATTTCAAAATGAATTATATTACGTCATTATTGAAAATGTATCAAATATCGTTTTTGTTAAAGAAAAGTGTTCACGTATTTTTATAAATATTTTCACATGAAATCCTTTAAGCCGTATTATGTGTAGGTACTACGAGGTAAAATGATCCACCGCGCCTCCCTACGCTACAACTCCACCTACGCACGTAGTCAACAGGTGTAACGACCTGAAATACTACAAAATAACAATCCACACTTACACTTAAAAATCATACTAAAAAAATAACACAATATTAAATTTCAAAAATAACAAACATAAAAATAAACCGTTCCAATTTCAAATTCCAGAAGAAACAAACCACAATTGACACACGTTACTACAAATTCGAATTTTAAATATTTATCGAACACAATATTTTTGTAATTTTATGTTATTTATTTGATTTACGCGAACCGGGAACGCGAGAGGCGTTCGGGAGACAGTGCCGGCTTACACCAACTGACCTGGCGGGAGTTTTGCGCATGCCTCCCACAAACTTGTACATTGCCGACCATTTTAGTTGAGCTTTCCCGTCCCTCCCTCGCTACTAACCGCGGGACTTACCTGGGTGTTTGTGGACGCATTGAGGGGTCTACTAAAAGTGGTTTTCCCGGGTACACTACTATACGATGTAGGTGTAAAGATGTTCGAATCCACAGTTGGTTAGTCTATTTTTCTTGGTCGTATTATAGTCGTTCTTCTTTATTTTCCTGTTATATAATGTGTTCGAATAAATGTTTTTCTTTGGCGTTGTGTTACGACCTTTTCGAATGCGAATGCTAGGTATGATAATTATCATGTTTTATACTAATTTAATAGAAAATGTTTTGCTTGTAATATTACAGATAAAAGCAACATAAGATCATAAGTAATGGATTTGTTGATACAATGGTTTGTGGATATGTACTACTAGTGATATTTTAATGACAGGAAATCTCAATAACATTTGCCGACCCGGGATTCGAATCCGTGACCTCTTGTACAGCAATCGCATTAAGTACCGCTGCTCTACCAAAGCAGTCTTGAAAACTTAATAACCCTTTGTCTTTGGAATCGAACCCCAGACCTCAAGCACAGGAGCCACATTCACTAGCACTGTGCCACTAAACGAGTATCCGAAAACACCTTTTATAGGTTTCTATATTAATTACTAGAATTTTCCCGCGGCTTCGCTCGTTTTATTGAAGATTTATGTTAAGATAGATTTTAGTTGCCTATATGTTATTCCAATAAATAAACAATAATACTGTTAAGTTTCATCAAAATCCGTTCAGTAGTTTCATATAAAAGAGTAACAAACATCCATTCTCATAAACTATCATATTTATAATACAAGCTGCGCCACGCGGTTTCATCCGCGTAAGTCCCGATGCAGTAGGAATATTGGACTAAAAAGTAGCCTATATATTAATACAGGTCTCCAGCTATTTACATACTAAGTTTCATTGCAATCGGTTCAGTAGTTTTTGCGTGAAACAGTAACAAACATCCATCCATCCTCACAAACTTTTACATTTATAATATTAGTAGGATATAGAAAAACACGTGACCGCAGTCATGGGTAAAGCTAGTGCCAACTTCTTCTGTTTATTACATAACCTTGGACTCAAACCCAATTGTGTAAACTAA
Organism: Catocala nupta; assembly: GCA_963675205.1. Classification (NCBI taxonomy): domain Eukaryota; kingdom Metazoa; phylum Arthropoda; class Insecta; order Lepidoptera; family Erebidae; genus Catocala; species Catocala nupta. Next base: position 1,820,356 of record OY776105.1, read on the forward strand.
TAAGCAATTATTGCTATGGTTTCATCTCCCAAGAACAATCAGCATGGAACCCATACAAAATTATACATACAGAACGATTGTTGACAAATAACATACATATATGGACCCATACATATATATTATGAAAATCAGTACTGGGTTATGCCCAACTCAGTGTATGCTGAGTGTCCATCCAGATTTCTTAAACACGACTTAACTTTCTCTAATAACTTTGATTAAGTATCATTGTAACTATTCCTATAATATTGGGATAAATAAGTCTTCTAATGAGCTGCGATAGCTCAGTGGGGAGACCAACAGACTGCAATGCAGAGGGTCTCGGGTTCGAACCCACGTCGTGCACCTCTGACTTTCGGAAGTTATATGAATTTTCGAAATTATGTACGTATTGATTGACAATTATCGCCTGCTCCATGCCTCGGAGAGCACGTTAAGCCGTCGGTCCCGGCTGCCATGAACATCAATGGCAGTCGTTATTGGGGAAGTCGACACAAAAGATCCCAGTGGGTCGAAGTGTCACTGTACTGACCCCACACAAGATAAGATAAGATAAATAAGTCTTGAAGATAACCTGCTGCTAAACCATGCATTTGACACTTTTGACAGTTGACACGAGGTGAACGCCACGTCGGTACACGTTACCTGCCATGTCTGAGACACAGAATGAAAATAAACTTAAAAGTAAGGTATAGATTATATAATATATGTATTGATGGCACACTTGAAACGTGGCATTTGTGGCCGCAGAGCGGGGCTGTCATTTGTATTAATTAATATTTATTATAAATGTATTTCCTTCTATGTATAATATTGTATGTGAAGGCTTTCGTGTTTTTAGAAATAAAAATATGTTCTCACTCTCTTTCTTCTCTATCCTTGAAAAGGTAAACAGGCAAAGGTGTATAACACTCAAATTTCGGCAGTAGTCTTTAGGACCTATTTAATACAGAACAGACATATAGCGTGCATATATAGGTATAATCTTACGCCTGTATCCTTGAGATTAGAGTAGGCAGACTAAAGCGTATGACGTGGACAATTCTTTTGCTTTTTTAGAAACCACGTAAAAGGCACTGCCGTTAGCCAACTACCGAGCATGTAATCTGGCCCTGCTGTTTTTATAGACGACGCTAGCTTTACAAACATTCCTACAATGGACACAAAGAACATTCAATGGAATTAAGAGGATCAAATCCACAACGCTTGCCACATTAATTGTCTAAGCGACCACTTATACAACTACGCCATCCGTGTCGAAAAGATGTTGACTGCTCATTTTCTTGTTGTTGTAGCATGGTTATATACAATCATTATTTACTATCCTACTAATATATATATTAACTAGTTCAACCCGGCCACGCTTCGCTGTGACCCAGTCTGGTAATTTAATCACCCGTTCCTGTGACCACTTCGGGATAAAGTATATAAAACACTCTTATATTCAAATGTAACGTTACGTAAATTTCAAGCCAATCCATTGATTACTTTTAAGTTTGGCAGACAAAACATATGAAAAATAAAACGCTTACCATGTATTTTGCTCGCGAAATAAATTCAAACAATGGACACAAAGAATACCCAGATCTGGAACAAATATTAGTGATTCACACAAATTTTTGATTCGTGTGGGGATCGAACCCATTACACTCGGCGCAGTGGCAACGGCGAAGCATATCATCCATGCAGTTGTTATAGTAATCACTGGATCTCACATGGCAGATAGTCAAATGCCATCTTCTCAATTAAAAGTTAACACCCGTTTTCCGTGATATAAATCATACTTTAAGCACAAGATAGCGATGTATTCATCATACATAAAACATATTCTAGCAGAGGAAAGTTCGAAGATGTCTATCCGTCTGACGGCTTGAAGGGAAGTGTTCGTAGTTAAAACTTCGACCGAGTTACCTCCGTGACAATCGAACTATTAAACAGCCATGTCACTAAGTTGCTAACTTGTTCCATAACTTAAGAAAAGAGGGTGAGGCACTCACAAATTGGTTGTTTTATAAATATAATCATAACTAATATTATAAATGCGTATGTCAGTTTGTTTGTTACGCTTTCACGCCTTAACTACTAGATCGATCTTCATGAAATTTCGCATATACATTGTCAGGGGACCAAAAAAGGACATACGATACGTTTCATCCAAGAAAAAAGTACTGTAACTAATCTATATTAAGCTTTTTGTAATGTCTATGTTACTGCTGGGCAAAAGCCTCTCCCTTGGACTTCCAAATCACTCTGTTGGTGAATATCCCCTTACCTTATGACCTTGTGACCTTTATATCCCGGGGGTCTTTTGACCCACAGGGCCCATATTCAAAATCAACCGAGAGATGACTCCAAGGTATCTGCACACCAAGTTACAAGTCAATCGCTCCAGTGGTACCCAACCTATGCCTATCACTAACAAACTGTCACTAACAGACAGACACCCACATAGTGTTTTCGTTAAGATTTTCGAAGAAGAATCAGAGGTTGATAAAATGGTTCATTATTGCTCGCTTTAACAGTGAAGGTAAACATCGTGACATCCTGCATCTCTGAGAGTTCTACGTAATGTTCTCGAAGATATGTGAAGTCTGTCAATTGGGCCAGCATGTTTGACTATAGGCTATTTCTCCTCATACCGAGAAGAGGCCCGTGCTCAGCAGTTGGACAGTTTAAATACAAGGCTGGTATTATTATGATATAATAACTACATAGATGGTGAAGCAGTTTCAGTGGTCGCCTCGTCACCGCCGCCGCGCTGGGTATTGTAGGTTCAATCCCCAATAGGACAAATAATTTTGTGCAATAAGCAACTAGTTGTACCGAGTCTCCATGTTCTTTGTGTCCGTTGTTTGAATGTTTCTAAAGTTCCCCGCAATACAGAAATTATTCACAGTGCGAAGTTGTCTTTAAAAAAAACATACCTTCTCGGAGATATAGGCAATTAATAATAATAAGGGTGTTAAAAGGTTTTTACAAGGTCGGCAACGCGCAAGTGATGCCTCTGGTATTGCAGACGTCGTTAGGCTACGGTGACGACTTACCATCAGGATAGTAGATAGAAGTATAAAAAAAAATGTCTTCCCATCCGATTGATGTTATTAAATTACTCAAGTTACACGCCGTTTATCATCCATAGTTACCAATATACCGATTCACCAAACACCCATACCCATAGCCCATATATCAGAATCTATACATAGCAATAGTCCTACGCCTGCTGTGGCTAGTGCCACGATAGGTGTTCCATCCCACTTTAGATTAAAACTCTCAATGGGCCTCTTCACGTTGGACCCATATCTCCGTGTAAGCCTACCAAAGGGCCAGATATGTTTCTTATGTTAGAAAAATATCTGTGATAAGAGAAACATAACAATAATATTCTACCACATACACACAATACCATCTAGCCCAAACTAATAAGAATCTATATATATATTAATACGTGAAGCGAAAACTTTGTACTCCTTTTTACGAAAATTGCGCGGTCGCAGGAGTATGAAATTTGGCACAGTTAAAGTTTATATGGAGAAGAAGGGGAGACTCGACACTAATATTTTTATAAAATATGCATTAGAAATACATTTAATTAATGAAAATACACTACACGCATACAACCGTGCATTTGACACACGCAGTCGAATCGCGTTCGTAGTATTCCGGAATTGTTCGTCTGACGTCGTACAATTATTTGTAGCTATGATTACCTATACCTTATTTATATATAGCTCAGTGAGGAGACCAACAGACTGCAATGCAGAGTGTCTCGGGTTCGAACCCAGGTCACGCACCTCTGATTTTCGGAAGTTATTAGACTTTTCGAAATTATGTGCGTATTGATTGACAATTATGTCCTGCTCCGTGCCTCGGAGAGCACGTTAAGCCGTCGGTCCCGGCTGCCATGAACATCTATAGCAGTCGTTATTGGTAAGTCAGTGCCCTATAATATTCTGACACTGGTCTACCCTTAAGGTATCGTTAGCCTTCGGGTTGCGGAGGTCAGGTGGCAATCGCTCCGTGTAAAAACTTATATCCAGTTAAATTCGGTTAGACCAGAAAAGGCGACCCCAAGTGACTTGGGAATAATAAAGGCTAGGGAGAAGATCTTTTCTTTTGCAACCTGGGCAGCGAACCCAAGATCTTACGCACAAAAGTCACATTCACTAACACTACGCCACTGATGCATTATGAGACAACAACCTACATAATCAATTCAAACCAATAAAGATTTTTCAACACGTAATCTCAAAGGCTTCTATCCCTTCAGCTTAACGGCAATGTTTCGCCGCCATATAATTGTACTTGAGATGTAGATCTTAATGAGTCATTAAAAGGCTTTGTAACTATTTTATGGACCCTAGATTACAGAACTACTCTGAAACATTTTTAAGCACTCGTAAAATACGTATCTTGGGTTGTAATATTCTACATATAGTACAATATTAATAACTAGCGGTCGTCTAGTGGTCAAAATTTGACCAAAATTCCTCAGCTTGCTACTTTGTTTTCTGTATTTCTCTATTACATATAAATAAGGTATAGGTAACCATAGTTACAAAGAATTGTACGACGTCAGACGAACAATGCCGAAATACTACGAACGCGATTCGACTGCGTGTGTCAAACGCATGGTTGTGTGCGTGTAGTGATTTTTCCATTAATTGAATGTCTTTCTCATGCATATTTTATAAAAATATTAGGATCCGTCCCTCCTTCTCCATATAAACTTTAACTGTGCCAAATTTCATACTCCTCCGTCCGCGCAATTTTCGTAAAAACGGGTACAAAGTTTTTGCTTATATAGATATAATACTGTTGATTTCTCGCATAGCGCAATGGTTTAAATAGTCGAGTGTTATGAGTTCGAATCACTCACGGGACAATTATATAATTAGGTACTATTTTCCATTGATGCTCCGCTCCTATTTGTCGTAGCGTGATATTATATAGTCTATATTCTCATAGGCTCAACCCTTTGCCTGAACCTAGCAACTAACCTAAATGTAGCTTCAGTAACTTAGTAAACTCACCCAACAAACCTATATATTTTGACGTTCATAAGTGTTACTTTGTGACTTAAATGAATAAATGATTTTTGACTTTGACTATAAATGGACTACCCAACACTAAAATAATTTTTCAATTCGAACTAGTAGTTCTTGAGATTAACGCGTTTAACCAAACAAACAACCCCTTCAGCTTTATAATATTAGTATAGATGTGTGTGATTCACATTTATTTTTCTGAGTCTGGATGTATGTATATTGTGTCCGTTTATTATGTTTGTGAAGTCTCCGCGCAGCCTGGGTTGAATCTTAGTGCAGGAGTTGTCTATGTATATATATAATATCGGGTTCGATTCCCGCACAAGTCAAACATTTGTGTGCATGAACATGGATGTTTGTCTTGGTCTGGCTGTTTCTATGTATAATATGATTATATTTACAAAAAAAAAGTATATATGAATGTTTATCGGTTGTCTAGTACCCATACTATAAGCTCTGCTTAGTTTGGGCTAGATGGTATTGTGTGTATGTGGTAAAATATTATTATATATTATTATAATATTAACGGTAGCCCTGTTTATAAATTGTCCCACTGCTGAGCACAAGCGTTATCTCAGTATGAGAAGGAGAAGGCCATAGTCCACCGCACTCGCCCAGTGCGGGTTGGCACTGCACATATGTATTATCACCAATTATGGAGAACTCTCAGACAAGCAGGTTTCGATGTTTCCTTCACCGTGAAAGCGGGCGATAATTAATTATTTAAATACGCACATAGCTTTGAAATTAAACTACTTAATATGAATTTTATAGTGATTTTTACTTGGATATTTTGCGTTGCTTAACATTTTCATTACATTTTCATTGTTTATAATATACATTAAATAATTACTTTAGAAGATATTATATCAGATTTTTAAAATGATTAATGTATTAGATACGGTTGAATTTCGGTCTCTAGGCGATCACTATTTAATTAATTCATTATCTATACAAATAAATCAAATTGAAGTGTCTGTTTGTAATGTAAATAACAAATCACAGCTTTTTACTAAATTCATATGAAAGTATTTACGGAATTCACTTAAAATAGAACTTTAAAATTTTTGTCTGTCTGTTGATTCCAGCTAATCTCTGAAATAGCTAGACCGATTATGACGGGGCTTTTACTGGCAGCTGAAGTTATAAGGAGTAATTTAGGCTAGTTTTATTTTAGAAAAAGAACTCTGGAAACTAAACAAACTATTTTTGTTAAATTTCATGCGGACGATGTCGCGAGTAACAGCTAGTACCTAATAACAAGAAATTTTCAATCAATGTTTCAAAAAATAATGCGTCGAAAAATTCAATAATGATTCGAGCACCAACCGCGTTTGGTAACAATAGTACAACTCTAGTACTTTTCCATTACACACATCATAATTATAACCACGTAAGAAGCAAGCCAGATGTTTTGTTCCTAAGTCACGTTTACCTTGGGACTTCGCAAACAGTGCTTCGCAAGGACAAGTAATTATATTGTTTGTAACGAGACGTCTGCTTCGCTTCGCAGGTTTTGTTTTAGACGACAGGATTAAAGCTAAGATATAAAAGTTAGAACAGGTTTTAGTACATAATTGTGTTTTTTATATAGTTATGTACCTTAAAATGAGACGATTAAAAAAAAATTGCCTGAAGAAAGAGAGATATGCCAAGACCAATATATATAGGTATATGTGCTCGTATCTATACTTATATTATGAGTAAATTCGTACTTGTGTATGTTTGTTTGTAATGCATATACCCACAAACTATTAAACCGATTTAAAAAAATATTTCACCATTAGAAAGCTACTTTATTCAAACGTACAGTCGAAACCGAATATAACGACATCGTTTATAACGACGGATCGATTATTACGACCGAATGGCATGGTCCTCGCCGAATTCCTATATAAACAATTAAGTAATCATACCGCCTATAATAACATCGGATACAACGACATATCGCTTAAAACGACGAAACTTTGTCGATATTCATCGGCTTTAGCGACCAACCGATTTACCTGTTCCAGCAAAACAAAACAATACGAACAATATAATAAAAAAAAAAAATACTTTTTCCAATCTATGAAGGAATATTTAAGCTGAGTACAGCTCATAGACTACACTTAATATATTTTTTTTTATGTCATAGGTAGGCAAATGAGCAGACGGTTCGCCTGATGGTAAGCAATTACTGCCGCCCATGGACACCCGCAACCCCAAAGGAGTTACAAGTGCGTTGCCAGCCCTTTAAAAAGGAATGAAGGAGGGAAAGGACAATGGAAAGGATAAGAAAAGGATCGGGGTAACTGGGCCTCCGGCTCTCTCTCGCCCCGATACGAAACGTAACAGTACGGGTGCTGTTACTTCACGCCGGTATTCTGTGAGAGGGTAGTGCTACCCCGGTTAATCCAGCCTATTCATGCTGAAACCAGCGAGGATCTACCTTTTGTATGTAAGTTTTTTTAGAATAACGTTTTTATTTCTTATTCCGACATTTTATTTCAAAACCAGTTCTTATGCATAACCTAACCCATACTACATAATTGTACATATTTAAAAATTGCAAACATACATATATTATGACAATTAATATGACTACATATTTGTCTATATTGCTTAGAACAACTATCGGACATAACGTCCGAAGTTATATGGTCCCTTCAATGTCGTTATATCCGGTTTTGACTGTAATAGGTATGCTGCTGAAGTAACAATCAATCAAAATATCTTCATTCCTGTTGGTCACAAAGTTACATTTATGAACGTCAAGGTTACGCTGACTAAAACTAGGTATAATCTGAATTTACATTTATTTCCTAATGGAAGGACGTTGCCACGTACAGTAATCTGTACGTGGCAACGTCCTTCCATTAGGAAGGATGTAGAACCAATGGGAAAAGCAACTGCGCTGGAACGGTAGTTTATTAACCATATATTCGCAGTCTTAAGCCTATATCCTCAAATGGGTAGGCAGAGATGTATATCACACTTACAATTTGATAGCAATTGTAAATTACAAGTAATGTTAGACGCAAGATAACCAACGCAAGCCACGCAAGTAGCCCAGATAATTAACTCGCGCTTGTAGCGCGCGAGTAACCTCCATCTACTTGCTTCTCTCTCTCTGTCTCTTTAATCCCCTTCTGCTTACCCCTTTAGGAATATAGCATCGTAACGTTTACTTATACATTTTTTTACGTTGTTAATTTAAATGTATAACATTCGCGTAAACGTAAGACTATTAAGTTTTCATTTATTTTTCAATCAGTTTCTTACGCCGTTTCTCTGCTCGGTGCAGTTATATTATATAGTAATCAACAAGTGTTGAGTGTTTACTTATAGCTTCACTTGTTGATATTTGGCGGAGACCCAACAAAGGCACGCCATTTTTCATTCAAGTCACGAAGAATTGGCAACGGTTTAGTGTACTCGTAATGACAACTGGATTTATGATAGACAATATTTATCATTAACGCAACTGATTCAGAGAGAGCCGGAACCCCGGTAACCAGCCATTATATTTTGGAAATTACTAACCCTGCGCTGGTGAAAATAAAAAGCACATAATGTTTTATATACCTACATACAATTACCCAAACACGTTATATAATATCTTTGCAATTAACGCCACAACAGCCTAAAACACAGGTTTCTAACCTAGTTAAGGCAATACCATGTAAAAAAGAGACGCAAAATTTTTGTGTCCTATATTTATTTATATTTTATAGCCTAGTGGGAAACCGTTGCGAAACGCGCATCTCTTACTTTTCGAAGTTATATGCGTATTAAATAGTTAATTATCGCTTGCTTTAACGGTGAAGGAAAACATCGTGAGGAAACCTGCATGTCTGAGAGTTCTCCATAATGTTCTCGAAGATATGTGAAGTCTGCCAATCCGCACTAGGCCAGCGTGGTGGACTACGGCCTAACCCTTCTCACACTGAGAAGAGGCCCATGCCCAGCAGTGGAACAGTTTAATACAGGGCTGATATTATTATTATTATATTTAAATTGTAAATGTTTTTCTTTCGGTTAAATATAGTTTTTATGCTAATGTTATATAATATATAGCCTGTAATACGTTTTTAGAAAAACGTTTATATTTTATTGAATAAAAAATTATTATATTGTTTATAATGGACAAAATACATCTAAACTCGGACAATCTTTTGTGTATTGCTAATAATTATTCTGTCCTTGATTCGAACCTGCAACTTTCAGCGCAAAGGCAGCGTCGACCGCTTGCCTCTAGCATGCTGAGATGTGCAATCCGAGCATGCCAGTTGTAGTAAATGTATTCCCACAGAAGCTTATAACCAACGCACCTTGTAACTTCCCTTGAGAAACGTTACCAAAGGTTACGAGATGGGTGTAAAAACCCAGAATTCAACCTCTTCGTCTTCATGAGAGCTTTTTCTTTGCATCAGCTTTTGTAATGTCCCACTGCTGGGCAAAAGCCTCTCCCTTGGACTTCCAAATCACTCTTGGTGGATATCCCCTGACCTTATGACCCCTATATCTCGAGGATCTTTAGACCCATAGAGCCCATATTCAAACTCGACCGAGGAATGACCCCAACGTGTCTGTATACCAAGTTACAAGTCAATCGGACCAGTGTGGTGCTGGAGCTAAACCTGTCACTAACAAACTGCCCCTAACAGGCAGACACACATAGTGTTTTCATTAACCTCTTCGAAGAAGACTTCGAGGTTAATAAAAATCAGGAGACCATTTATCTGTATCCTTATCGAATCGCAAAGAATGTGGTGCAACTAACGCGCAAAAACATTAGGTACTTTTAAAAACGTGAGATGCTAATTTCAAACGGTAATATAATAATTTGCTAAAATTATATAAAACTAGATATTGCCCGCGGTTTCCCTGTCATTCACGTTAATCTAGATTTTATCAATAGATTTCTATTTTTCGGATACATTATTTTTTCCTGGATGAAAGTTACTTGAAATTTCATGATGATCGGTCGAGTAGTTAAGGCGTGAAAGCATAAGAAACAAAAAAACTCACATTGACATTTATAATATTAGTCGGATGGAATGTGTGTTAATCATTATTTGACGCCCAACAAGATTACTCTGACAAATGGAACAGTTTGTGTTGGATGCTGGCCAAAGAGCAACACGTAATACAGCTCAGTCCAGTAATAATATGTAAGCTGTAGCACGATCGCAGACTTTTGTGGTCCCGTGGCATAAATTACGGATGATTTGGATCGATTTAAAAATAATAATATCGGCCCTGTAACCGACTGCCACGCCTGAGGTCGCGGGTTCGATTCCCGCACAAGTCAAACATTTGTGTGCATGAACATGGATGTTTTTTCTTGGTCTGAGTGTTACTATGTATAATATGTAAGTATTTACAAAAAAAGCATATATGTATGTTTATCCATTGTCTAGTACCCATAGTACAAGCTCTGCTTAGTTTGGGCTAGACGGTGTTGTGTGTATGTGGTAGAATATTATTATTATTTCCCAGTGTGAGAAAGGATAGGCTGAAGTTCATGCTGACCCAGTACGGGTTGGCAGACTTCACATATCTTTGACAGCTTTACAGAGAACTTCATTTCTTGTACTTATGTTATTATTTACGATGTTTTCCTTCGTCATTAGAGTAAACGATACTTAATTATTTATACGTACATAACTACTTTGAATTTACATTTACACTGAATATACTATCACGGTCTTAATGCTAATATTCTAAACTTTGTGTCTCAGGTTGGAGACCTGGTGTCCTATAACACAGGTTCACACAGGCTCCAGTCTCCCAAAATGTTCCTTCTGTTTTATTTTTAATACTAAACAATTTGTATCTTCCGTCAACATTGTAAATATTGTGGAGACAAAACTTTAATAGTCCGTTGAAGACAACAGACAGATCCAGACTTTTTTGTCTGTTAGAACAAAAAAGACAGTCTTCTCCGAAACGCTTAAACAGCGTTACGCCGAAATGAGCAACAACCAAAGAAAAAGCTCAATAAATTGAAGACGCAGAAAGGCAAACATAATTTGTTTATCTTTAATATTTGTTTATGTTCTCCAAAGTAGACGCGATGACGGCAAAGAAATAATTCAGTTTAAGAAAATATTAAAAGAGTTGGCAGATTAGTTAAAGTGTAAGGCTTCACCGCTTCATCGATGCGAAATGAAAAAACCTTCAATGTTTACATTGCTATTCATGTTTACAATTTATATAGGGTGCGATTCCCGCACAAGTCAAACATTTGTGTGCATGGACGTGGATGTTTGTTTTGGTCTGGGTGTTTCTATGTATAATATGTATGTATTTACAAAAATATGTGTATATTAGGTATGTTTATCCATTGTCTAGTACTCATAGTACAAGCTCTGCTTAGTTTGGGCTAGATAGTGTTGTTTGTATGTGATAGAATATTATATTATTACTAGCTGTCCCGATAGACGTTGTCCTGTAACAAGGAAAAAAACACATCTAAACCATTCTCGAATCCACTTGAACACACACAAAAAATTTCATCAAAATCGGTCCAGCCGTTTAGGAGGAGTTTAATTACAAACACACGCACAGAAGATTTATATATATAAATATATAATAGACCAGAATAAGCAGCGATAGCCTATTGGATGACCATTAAATTGCCCCGCATAGGTCTCGAGTTCGGTCCCAACGACTCTGACTCTGACTTTTCGAAGTAATAATATTGTCTTCCAGACCGAATTTCGGTCACGGCGGCCAATCTTAACGGATACTGGCCATCCGCGCAGGAGATATTATAGTGCACAAGCGTATGCGCAAACACAAGTGCACTCTTTGATTCCTAACTCTCATGATCCGATAGAACGGTAATCCGACACGACCGGAGAGAGTTCAGGCGCAGGACCAACAGCTTTACGTATTTTCCGAGGCACGGTGATGTCTAACACTGCCATGTTCCTAACTCCGGGCTGCTATTGAGATTTCTTAACAAAAAAACCCAATAACTCATTGTTGTCCCGACCCGGGATCGAACCCGAGACCTCATGCACAGCAGTCACATTCACTACTGCTACGTCACGGAGGCATGTAAAAGTCGAAGTAATGTGCGTAAAAAATAATAATAATTGACTATCGCTCGCTTTAACGACAAAGGAAAATATAGTGTGGAAACCTGCATGTGTGAGAGTTTGCCATAATGTTCTCGAAGATTTCTTAAGTCTGCCAACCCGCACTGGGCCAGCGTGATGGACTATCGTCTTTTCCTTCCTACACTGAGAAGATCGCGTTGCAATCCAAAGATCTCACTAGAATATTCCTGTTTAAAACCCTATTACGTGCATGTCACCACGTTTGCGGTTCATAAAATACACGTTAAGTCCATAAAAAGTAGATAGGCTACAGAATAATGATAGGTTTTCATTTTATACGAGATTTTACGAGCCAATTCCAGGCAAGCACTTAGCGAAACCAATTGAGAGTTAAGTATCCATATCTTGATTCCATTTAGGCATGCCGAGTAACGGCTTTCGTCATTAGTAGGTCTATGGTCTTTTAATGGACTAGTTCAATGGCGCAGCGGTCGAATATACTACTGATTGTATATGTAACTAGTTCGATTAGAATCGAAATCAGATAGAAGTACCATTAAGGTTTTTTGTGGGAGACCACACTGCAACGCAGAGGCCGAGTGTTCGATCACAAAGCACACACCTCTGACATTTTGAAGTTATATGCGTATTAAATAGTTCATTATCGCTAGCTTTATTAGATGGTTCCTGCTGTCTGAGAGTACTCCATAATGTTCTCAAGTATATGTGAAGTATGTCAACGCTCACTGGCCAGCGTGGTGGAGTATGACCACCCTCCATCTCAAGCCAAGATCTCGCTGAGCGCTCGCGAACGTATAGAAATCTGATAGGCATTAGACAATTACATACAAAGTTTCTCGTCTTATACGACGTATAGCTTCACGCAAAGATTTATTCTTATTAATGGCGTAGTGGTTAGTGTAACCGACTGCCACGCCTGAGGTCGCGGGTTCGATTCCCGCACAAGTCAAACATTTGTGTGCATGAACATGAATTTTTGTCTTGGTCTGGGTGTTTCTATGTATAATATGTATGTATTTACAAAAAAAAACAGTATATATGTATGTTTATCCATTGTCTAGTACCCATAGAACAAGCTCTGCTTAGTTTGGGCTAGATGATGTTGTGTGTATATGATAAAATATTATTATTATTTTTCTCTTTATTTAAATATTTTCAATATATTTTTCATTTTTAAATATACATATATCTATAAAAATACATTTAAAAATATAAAATATATGGTACCCCACCGGCATCGGGAACAGGGTCCAAGCTGCCGGTGGTTAGGATTCCAGAGATAGGAACCTCCTCACAATGCGTGCTGTATCTAAAAGCACTGCCTTCTGCATCAAACCCTTGATCCAAGCACCCAACGCGAGCCTCTTTAGATGGTGATCGAGGCTCTTGGCTATTAGACCATTGACAGATATGACTATCGGCACAATGATTGCCGAATCAACATCCCACATGTCGACAACCTCGCGAGCCAAATCAAGATATTTAATTTGCTTATCTTTTTCAGCTTTCGCGAGATTGCCATCATGCGGAATGGTGACATCGATAATCAATGCGCGGCGCTCTGATCGATCTATCACCACAATGTCAGGTTTGTTGGCCACAACAGTCCTGTCTGTGATGATAGTTCGATCCCAGTACAACGTGACATGACCATTTTCGAGAACTGATTCAGCTACATACCTGTAGTACGGCACTTCAACATCTACAAGTTTGTATTTCAGAGCAAGTTGCTGGTGAATAATCCTGGCTACTTGGTTATGTCTGTGCAAATACTCACCGTTAGCAAGACGAGAACAACCGGAAACTATATGCCTGAGGGACTCACCAGGTAGGTGGCACGCCCGACAAATGTCAACCGTGCCATCCCTCAAGATATATCTCCGGTAGTTATTCGTCTTGATAACTTCGTCCGCAATAGCACAGACAAACACTTCGGTTTCCCCAAAGAGGTCACCGAAACGTAGCCAGTTCACGGAGGCTAACAGGTCTACATCAGCTCCATATAGAGCCTTGTAGAACCTACCGTGAAGCTCCTTGCTCTGCCATACATCCCTGCGATCGTTAGTGCTAAGTACTACAGGCTTGCGCCAGTTCTCTTTAGCCAAACTGAGCGGGGTGAGTCCGATGTCTACAGCAACTACATCCCGATGCATACCCACGTCTGCCTGAAGAAAGTATTCTCTGAGGTTGCATACCTCGCGGTTATGAAGGGCCTTGGCATTCAGAAAGCCTCGGCCTCCACATTTCCGCGGGATATACAGTCTCATCACAGACGAACGTGGGTGATGCATACGGTATGCCGTCAAGAGTGTACGGACCCGCCGGTCCAGGGCATCCAGTTCAGTCTGAGTCCACTTAAGTATGCCAAAGGAGTACATGAGCACCGGCATGACCCAACCGTTACAAGCGCGCACCTTGTTGCCACCTGATAAAAGACTATGTAAAACTTTTTTCAGGCGACCAAAGAAACGCTCCTGCAACGATTGCTTCATGTCAGCCTCATTGATACTTAACGCCTGTGACATACCCAAGTACTTGTAAGTATCGGTTACAAGAAGTGATCGTAGGTTAATGGAATCCGAAAGTTGTGTTCCTTCGGATTCCACTATCCTGCCTTGCTTTACATGGATGACAGCACATTTGTCCACACCAAAATCCATACTGATAGACTTACTAAAAGTTTCAGTTACTTTAAGTAAATCCATCAACTGTAATTTAGTGTGGGCAAACAACTTTAAGTCATCCATATACAACAAGTGGGATTATTATTATTATTATTATTATTCATAGATGCGCCCTACTACGTTTAAGTATGGTCACCTTTCTGGGCATTAAGTTGTCATTTGACACAAAATACCAATATGACATCTGAATTATAAATATAGTATTACCACACACTCATATTAAAAAATTATCGTCATGTAAATGTAACGCATAAGCTCACTTGACAGAAATACTCCGTAATACTTTGACTGACGCAGCGTTCGAACCCATGCCCTCAAGCACAGCAGTCGCCATAAAGTATCACAAAAACCATCACGTCTAAATAAGCAACGAATTATTACTATAATAATTGTTGTCACAAACTTTGGATACTTCTCGAAAGTTCTCGAACAACTTATTGCCCCGAGTTGAACTTGTTTCGAGAGTATTGATCTAATTGTTGTCGCACAAAGGTATTGTCTCGAGAATATCTCGCTAAATGACCGAGGATCGATTGGTTTGAAGGGCAAAGAATTTGTTTAATTTATTATTAATACCCAAAGTTTTGGAGCAGAATGTTAAGGGCTTTTTTTTTTTTTTTTTTTTTTTACGTGGGGGAATGCTATGACGCATATCCCTCCGCGGGGGCGGGCGGAGGGATTATGTCGGACTCGCCGGGGTAAAGAAAGATGTTGAGAATATAATGTACCTCCCGGGATACCGACTAAACCTACCACGGTGTTCCTCGACACAACCACTATCGACGGGGCCGCGCGAATCGCTTTCGCATGCGGTCGCGACCCCGCCAAGGTTAAGGTTACGGCCCGCCGTATGAAACGGCAGGCCACTACACGAAAGACCTACCCAAAATAGGCACTACGTCATATAAAACCCTACTGTCTCCCCTAGAGGGGAGACGGACTCGACACAGAGGCGCGCGTGGGAACACGCACGCCGCCTCTCGGACCTGGTGCTGAACGGATGGCGGGCAGGCCCACAAAGCCCGCCACCCCCAGGTCAAACCTCAGGGTGGCTGGAGGTCATCGCGCGCCCTCCGGCGCCCGGCTCTGCGGTTGGGGAGAGGGTTTAAACGCTCCCTCTCCCGCTCCGCCGCCTCCTTGATGGAAATCACTTCCTCGCAAAAGGAGGTGACGGCGTTCCATGACCTCTCACTCCGGACCATAGACTGAACTACGGCCGGGAGCGAGAGGGCAACCGATCCGACTGCCGCGATCAAATCACGGCGCTGCGATGCCCAGGCGGGGCAAACCGCCAAAGTGTGCAGCGCCGTGTCCTCAACAACGTCGCGGCAGTCGCCGCAGTGGTGACAACCGGGCGTCTCTTGCCGGCGTATACGACACAGGAACTGGCCAAAACAACCGTGGCCAGTTAGAACCTGTGTCAGCCGAAAGGTGAGGGCGCCATGCCGCCTCTCCAGCCACTCCTCAAAAACGGGACTTACCGCCACGATCGTGGCGTGCCCGAGAATGTTAAGGGCTTAGGAATAATTGTTTTAATAATATTAACTAGTTTTTGCTTGCGGCATCGCCCGCTTGAAACCCAAGGGAACGTATTTAAAATACCTTTCTTATGGCTTAAATTGTTTATCTGTGTGTCAAATTTATTACGGGGGCTTAAGAAACAACATTTAAATATATAAACTATTTTGATTTTCTGTAAGTTTCACGCGGGCAGAACCGCGGGTAAAAACTTTTATTATTTTTTACTCAACCGCGCCTAAACCATTGATGGATTTTGATGAAACTTACTGTACAGGTAGACCGTGTCCTGGATCATCACATTACTTTTTTCCTCTGGCGGGCTGCCTTATTGGCGGCGGTAAATGCGACTGCTGAGCACAAGCACTTGGGTTTGATTCTCGGGCAAAGAGTTATCAAGCTTTTCTGGCAACTTTCAATGCCATGCGATATGAGGAATCGTGGTAGATGGCAATCTACAACCGTGGCCTGTGAAATGTGTGTTCAATGCACTTCTGCCTATCTGTTTACCCGGATGTAGGTAAGAGTACGTAAATACATGCATACATACATAGATTCACGTCTGTTTCCCAGAGGAGTAGGCAGAGACTACGGATTTCCACTTCTCTGGCTTCATTTACTTTCATCACATCTCTCATACACGCTCGCCGGTTTATGGTGCTCTTAACCTGGCCTTTGTCCAGAATGTCTCCAATCTATGTAAATATTTGCCTGATTTCGTCTTCTCCCTAACTTTTATTATTCCCAAGTCACTTGGAGTCGGCTTTTCTAGTTTAACCGGATTTGACTGGATATCAGTTTTTACTCGAAACGACTGCGACCTGACCACCGCAACCCGAAGGCTAACGATACCCTAAAGCTAGACCAGTGTCAGGATATTATAGGGCACTGACTTCCCAATAATGACTGCCATAGATGTTCATGGCAGCCGGGAGCGACGGCTTAACGTGCTCTCCGAGGCACGGAGCAGGCGATAATTGTCAATCAATACGCACATAATTTTGAAAAGTCATATAACTTCCGGAAGTCAGAGTTGCGCGACGTGGATTCTAACCTGTGACCCTCTGCATTGCAGTCTGTTGGTCTCCCCGCTGAGCTATCGCTGCTCACGCTTTCACGCCTAAGCGTCTGAACTTGATTTCGATTTTGATTAAATTTGATGCAGTTTTTTTTTTAAGATTCCTATAATTATTCAAACATGTAACTTAGATTGTTTTTTATGTTTTTCTGATAGCTTTATTACTTAGCCTGTTACCTGATTCCGACTTGACGTCGACTTCTGGGACACCCTGTATAATAAATAAATTTAAAATAACCATTTCATCCTGTACAGAAACTACGAAATTAGATGTAGGACATAAACATCAATTTTATAGCTAAGATCTAATATCAACTAATACACTCGCAGTCTATTATAATTATCCACATTCTTGTCTGTTCATTAACATACCTGGAATATTTCGTATAAACAATAATTACGTATTAATTAGTTGACATCAACGGCAGAATCCATGTATAATAGATAAGCTAATAATTGTCTTTGGTACTGTGGTTATACAAAGAAGTATAGAATAGAGGTTTATTGTCTTTGGTATAACAGCATTTATAAATCCGAACTAATAAATGCAAACATTAGTTTCTTTGTATGTATGTTACGCTTTCATATAGGCGTGTAATTTAGTGCATATTTTTGCCTTATTGGTTTTAAATTGATTTGATTATGTTTGTGATTTAAAAAGGCAACTGTAAAACTGTAGGAATATTCCTAACTTAAAACAGTCTGCCTGTACAAACATTTAAACTACGGACATACAACATCCAGGCTTTCGAATACAGCAGTTTTTTTGAACGTTATAAAAAAAGTGGATTACCCAATTTTTTGTACCGTTTTGGAATCGAAACTATCTTTTGTAGTTTCGTTTGAGCGTCATGTTATAACGACGTTACCACCTAAACCATTGCGCCGTTTAATTTTCACTACATATTATAAAACAATTTTCCCCGCCGCGTCTGTCTATCTGTTCGCGATAAACTCAAAAACTACTGAACTGATTTTCATGCGGGAATGCATCAATAGACAGAGTGATTCATGAGGAAGGATCAGATGTATACTTTGTTTAGCCTTACTAATCGTACGAAGCTGGGTCCGGTCGCTTGTTCTGTATAAAAATATGCTAGGCTAGTTATATATTTTAATTACGAAGTTTTGACCCTAATGGTCTTGGAATATATGACCCTCTGAAGGTAAATTTATGAGGTACGTAGTTATAACGATGGGTAGGGACCGCCCGTACTTTATAGCTCTCGTTGAGATTATTAATTTTATATTTTATCGTCAAAGGTCCCTATGTAAAAGGATGTTTTCATAATTCTTTTGAAAATGTGACTGCTTCGGTGGCCTAGCGGTATAAACGCGATTGCCGCGTGAAGTCTTAAGTTCGATGCTTGTATCAAGATGTGTGGTTGACTTTTCTTTCAAGAAATTTTTGGTAGCTCGGTCTCAATAACTATGCTCGATAGACAGCGATCCATTTACGTGAAACCTATAACTAAAACTGGCGAAATGTGGGTGTAATACACTTCTGCCCACTCTTTAAGTAAATTAGACAATTTTCTGTTTTTTGGCAAACCTTATCCTTAAAGATACGTTAGTGAACGTTATTAATATAACTTTCCCTAACGTAAATTAAATTCTTTAAAAGCCCGTTGTGCCAGTGGAGGCCCGAGTTCAATTCCCGGGTCAAGCAGTGTTACTGAATTTTCTGTCAAGATATTCCCAGTAGTACGAAGTCTGTAACCGTGCCCGATAAACAGCAATAAGCTCACTCTATATAACATTGGACTTAACACCTTCGCTAGCAAAAAGCCTGGGTAACACACAACTATATATTCCTTCGGGGGTCCGTAGAACTATTCAATACCCAAATTTTTAAAAACAACAGCATTCCTATCGTCAAAATAATTTTCTTTACATAATATTTGTATGGGCGTCGCCACATAGTTCTACTTGTCTTCCTTTTTTATTGTATAAGCAATAATAATTATGTCGCACGGTGTGCTGACGATACATATCTGCTTAAACGAATGCGTCAATTTTCACTTTTCTTATTTTGTAAGATAGGTGGCAAACGAGCAGACGGATCGCCTCATGGTAAGCGATTACCGCCGCCCATGGACACCCGCAACACCAGAGGAGTTACAAATGCGTTGCCGACCTTTTAAAAAGGAACACGCTCTTTTCTTGAAATAATAAATATATATCTTATCTTATCTTATCTTATGTGGGGGCCAGTCACTACAGACCAGCGACACTTCGACCCAGTGGGATCTTTTGTGTCGACTTCCCCAATAACGACTGCCATAGATGTTCATGGCAGCCGGGACCGACGACTTAACGTCCTTTCCGAGGCACGCGATAATTGTCAATAAATACGCACATAATTTCGAAAACTCATATAACTTCTGAAAGTCAGAGGTGCGCGACATGGTTCGAACCCGTGACCCTCTGCATTGCAGTCTGTTGGTCTCCCCACTGAGCTATCAACTTGTATTTATCTTTACAATATATTTTTAGTACAATAAATACTCTGGTTATATACGGACACTACAAACACTGAAGTTTCTTTTCTGTGTACATCCTGTCCTTAGCTATAACATCTACAACACAACACATCTGAGTGTAAGGGTAAACTACTCGTACAATTTTATTATATTAAAAAAAATCAGATAATAACAGGGCAGGCAGCCTTGGGTTTTATTCACGAATAACTAGTGTTTTTGGATTTAAAACCCAAGATTTTTTTTATACATCTTGCGTGGCAAGTGGTAAGGGTGAGTGGTCACCGTAGCCTATGGACGTCTGCAACACCAGATGCATAACTTGCGCGTTGCCGACCCTTTAGGAAAGGAAGTGGGAAGGAGAAGGAGCGGGAAGGGGGAAGGAGGGTTATTGGACCTCCGGCACTCTCACTCACCTAACGAAACACAGCAGTAAGAATACTGGCATTTCACGTCGATATTCTGTGAGAGGGTAGTCCTTCCCCGGTCGAGCCGGCCCATTCATGCTGAAATCAGTGAGGCTCTACTACTCAAAACTTTTTGTTGTATCATGAATTCAAGAGTTTTGCCTAGTATAGAGTAAAATATAGTGTCACTCTCCATAACGTAGGACCTAAAATCTTCTCTAGCAAAAAGTGTGTTTAAAACACCTCTATCTATTCCTTTAAGGATATTGTCAAGAGATTATGGATAAACGGATTACCATCTTTTATAATTTTCAGTTACAGGTGCAGCTTTTACCATAATTCTAAAGATACACAAGGAAAGCCGCGTTCAAAAGCTAGTAAATATTCTGATTACAAGTACACTGCTGCAACAAAAAGTTTCATATCGAATATCTAGCATGAAGAGCCTACTTCGAACTTTAGTGGCAACCTGTACCGTTTCCATGGCAACCTAATCGATTGATGATACTGTACACCTGTCTCGCTTTCTCCTGTATCAAATGGTATACAAGTATCTCTTTCTTACAGTTATTATTCGAAATTGGTACTTGTAAAGTGGTTTTTTTATTGTTTTTAATTTCCAAGCATTTTTGCTATTTGATACTGTTGTGTTTCAGTTTTCAGGATTTTTGATGTTATTGTTCAGGCGGTGTTAGGTATAATCTGTTGAAGGTCTGTATTATAATTGATATACTATCTGTTTTGCGCGACGTCTTTCGGTTCTACGTAATAGGGGTCAGATCAATTGCTATTTAGATAGTTCATACGTCAAAAGGTTGTTTGCAGTGAAAATTTTCTAACAGAATAATCCGATAATAATTCGTTCTAACCGAATCTAATTCAGGATCTCGGGTGCATTAATAAGCCAAATTTATATTCCACGGGACCAAAGACGCTTCTCATTTAGGCAGCCTCGATGGCGTATTGGTTAGTGTAACCGACTGCCACGCCTGAGGTCGCAGGTTCGATTCCCGCACAAGTCAAACATTTATGTGCATGGACATGGATGTTTATATAGTATTTACAAAAAAATATATACATATATGTGTCGGAGAAGCACTGTTCCCGCCGACGTCATCACTAGTGATTGCGGGCTTTGCGGGCGTCATTAGGGTAAAATGCGAGCACAAAACACAATGATCACAAGTTCACAGCAGTTTATTGTAAGATAACACAATAGTTCTGATTAACTAAACGAGAATTAACAGTAAAAACCGAGCAGCGGGTTCGGGGCACCGATCTTACTTTATATTTTAGTCGCTTAACAACGATCCAACTCGATCGCTAGCTCACACTTCAAAGTCCTCCATAAAAACTGAACTACCGACTGACTGAACTGACTTCACCAAGCCAAGATGGCGCCTCGACCCCGCTCGAGGCACGTGCTCTGCTCTGATTGGTCGTTACGTAGTCCTACAATCAAATCATGACTTTTATTAGATTAATAAGGTTTTTGAGCTATAGAATAATTTAACAAATAAAATTAAATTAAGAGTTTTAAAAGTAATTAAAATGTAGACAATTTATATTGTGAATTATACGTGCAAACAACAATCAACCCGATTCCTGGCTTCCTCCGATACGGCCGTCCTGACGTATCACACGCCCTCGTGTGGTGTTGAAGGCCGCACATCATCGTTATCTGCAGAAAAGAAAGAGATACTCGTGTATAGTTCGGCCACTCCTGACCTACTCCTGATCTACTGAAGGAGATCGTGTACATCTCATCTTCTGTTCAACAACTTCATTTTAGGTATTTTCATTAAATAGGATTATATCATTAAATAATAAGCCTTTCGCTATCGAATCTGATTCTTAATAGACTCTATACCACATACTACATCAAGTCAGTAGTATCGAAACAGCCACCTCGCCGTTTATTGCCTTACACATTTTGGATTATTAACAATACCCATAGTACAAGCTCTGCTTAGTTTGGACTAGACGGTGTTGTGTGTATGTGGTAGAATATTATTATTATTATTAATATCTAAATGGCCACCTCGCCTCTTATTCTACTGATTTCACTTTTCAATGGCCACCTCACCTTCAGTGGCCTCCTCGCCTTCAGTGGCCTCCTCGCCTACTGATTTCACTTTTTTTTTATGGCCTCCTCGCCATCAGTGGCCTCCTCGCCTACTGATTTCACTTTTTAATGGCCACCTCGCCTTTCACAAAGCTTAACTAAACCTTAACAACCACCACGTTGCTAGGATATCTTATAAGAAGACTTTATTCACCACACACACACACACACTCTGATAGTTAATAATTTTAAACAAACGTCTATAGCTATCAAAGTAAATCTAGTTTCTTGCCATTTGCCTACGAATCAGTTAGGTACACTTTGCCTGGGCTGCGCCTGTATCGAAACAAAATGAAAACTTCTCACCGGGCTTTATAAAACGTGATCCATAACTGGCTGCATTGTACAAATATCTACTCGACGGTCTACATGCTCTAAACTTGCGTAGACTTTCTTTTTCGGGCAGTGCGTCGCGATGCGGCATTTTTCGTTGCAGTATTAGTTAGTCAGTGGAGGCTTCTTCTGGAGCCCGACATCTTTGAGCCTTGATGCCATCAAATTGCACATTGATCTGCAACTTCCTCGTGTCTACCAATAGAAAGCCGAAGTAATAGGGCCTTGATCCTGTTAAATCGCGCCTTGATCTGGAACGTCCCCTTGTGTATCTGTAAATAAGAAATCATCTTGGAGTAAACTATTAACCTCGGTCTACCTGATCAAATTGTGTTACGGGAATTTCTTTATTTATTTTCAAAAGTTAAATGTCTTATCCTCTCAGTGAAGATCGTTCGCAAAATCAAATGAACCAACGATCAAAAGTTAACCTATCTCGATCACATACAATGACATGACATGGCCTTTTCAACAGCTAGTCACCAGCAGTCACCCATACCGCTATCGCCTCCCGCGATACGACCACCAACAAAAGTCTCCTCCGAGACCCAGGTCATCGCTGCACCACCAGCTGTCCATCGCCCCCTGAACAACTCACATCTGAGTTTCAGTTACGACCACAGACAAGTGCGTACAGTGCCACCAAATAGTCATGGTATGTGTCTACGTACTCCCAATGGTATCTTCGCCAATGTTCTCAACATCGGATTCCCAATCACACCAGTTTAATTTGGAAGGAACTTCACTTCAAGGCATATTTCTTATACGAAAGCGAGCGTACTTTTAAGTTCAGTTGCCAGTAAAGGACTTCAAAAGATAACGGTCTCCATCAAGCAATTTCATAATGTTAAATGGCATTTCATACTCAGGATTCAACCGAGTTTGAATAGTTTTTTTATTATTTATTTTATATTTTTATTTTGGTTCTCAACTAGATCACCATCCGGGAATGTTATTAGTGTAGCTATATTACAGTCAAAACTAGTTCCTTTCCGCTTGTTCTCTCATTTTCTAAACATCTACTTCTACTTTAGTATCATTAATTAGTAAAAAGTTCAGAGATCACGCTACACATCTTGTTAAGTTCGAGGTGATTATCACTTGTCACGCGGTACACGTCCAGCTTATGCTAGCTCCAAACTTCGCCCGCTTTAGCTCTACAAGCATCCTGCTACGATTTATTACACAGTTTTTACAGAAGATAGTATTATTACCTTTAAACTAACCTGTGCTACCATTTTAACCAGTAGCAATCAAATGAAAGTTAATTCAGTTGGACTCACAAAATTCTAAAATGTTTGCTGGCAAAACTTTTGTCAGCGACTACACACAACTGTGTACCTAAAAGAAACGTTCGCCTTAAGGGCCTTACTAGTTCTGAAAGGCAAGCGCAAACCACCTGGCACAGTATTTCTATTAAGTACGCGATAGTCAATGCTTATACGATCACCACCGTTGCGCTTATTGACTAATAAACTCGCAAAAGTCTAACAACTAAGACAAGTACTTGTAGCTTGTAACAATTATTATTCGTTAACTTTAGTACGTACAACCTGCCTGTCATCTAAACTTATCGGTATGGACGACGTTGAACGATAACATCTGGATAGATTAGCCGAATATTCACACGCATTTTTCGTTAACCATTTACCATTAAATTTCAATAGCTAAGCTAAAACAACATTAACTTTAGCATGTTGTCCGAGTAGACCTCGAAATCAACATTATAAAAACTAATTACTGAAGGTACTTCACAAATAGTAACCAAGTTATTGTAAATCCTTATTTTAAAATAATTATCACGGCCTACTATAACCTCATACTGTATAGCATAGTCGGGTAGAATATGAAACAAAATTGCAAGATTATTCTCATTAAAAATAACCTCAATCAGAGTTCGTCGGTACAACAAATAATGGAATTATCTGTACCTACCAGTTACTTGAACAGAATTATCATAACGAGTGCATTAAAATATGTCAGCTACAATTAATTAGTAATTACACAAGAGAACTTACGGCTCCGGAAACAATAAAATGAAAGCGACCCACCTGATTATTGTAACTATTCGTACAGCAACCATCTCGCAGCTGTCCACGCGGCGCTCGCTTTTTGAGCTATCGCCAAGACCAGTGAGAATGGAGTTCAGATCCCACTTCTGATGTCGGAGAAGCACTGTTCCCGCCGACGTCATCACTAGTGATTGCGGGCTTTGCGGGCGTCATTAGGGTAAAATGCGAGCACAAAACACAATGATCACAAGTTCACAGCAGTTTATTGTAAGATAACACAATAGTTCTGATTAACTAAACGAGAATTAACAGTAAAAACCGAGCAGCGGGTTCGGGGCACCGATCTTACTTTATATTTTAGTCGCTTAACAACGATCCAACTCGATCGCTAGCTCACACTTCAAAGTCCTCCATAAAAACTGAACTACCGACTGACTGAACTGACTTCACCAAGCCAAGATGGCGCCTCGACCCCGCTCGAGGCACGTGCTCTGCTCTGATTGGTCGTTACGTAGTCCTACAATCAAATCATGACTTTTATTAGATTAATAAGGTTTTTGAGCTATAGAATAATTTAACAAATAAAATTAAATTAAGAGTTTTAAAAGTAATTAAAATGTAGACAATTTATATTGTGAATTATACGTGCAAACAACAATCAACCCGATTCCTGGCTTCCTCCGATATATGTATGTTTATCGATTGTCTAGTACCCATAGTACAAGCTCTGCTTAGTTTGGGCCAGATGGTGTTGTGTGTATGTAATAGAATATTATATTAATATTTCAATTCTTGATTTTAGGACAGAATAATTCAATATCCGAATATTTCGAGTATATATCGCAGTACCTATATATAAGAAATCAGGTGGTGTTTGTGTCCGCAAAACTCAAAAACTGCTCGATGGATTGCCTTGAATTTTTTTTGTCGCCTAGTGGTCAAAATTTGACAATAATTGATTTAAATTTTAGGTTTGATAGTTATTAAGGTTTTATTGTTTATAACTATACCCTTATTACACCTATTTCATTTAGATTTCGCCAAGGCTATATATGTTAATATAACTATCTTTTTTAAACATTTAAACAAATTATTATTTACTTAACTATACACTTTCATTGATAATATTCCTTAGTTGGCTACTTTGTTTTCTTTTTTTTATTACCTATTTATAAGGTATATGTAACCATAGTTACGAAGAATTGTACGACGTTAGACAAAAAATGACGAAATACTACGAACGCGATTCGACTGCGTGTGACAAATGCATGGTTGTGTGCATGTAGTGTTTTTTCATTAATTTAATGTATTTCTAAAGCATATTTTATAAAATATTAAAATTTGCCATTTCTTCTCCATATAAACTTTAGCTGTGCCAAATTTCATACTTTTCCGTCCGCGCAATTTTCGTAAAAAGGGGTACAAAGATTTTGCTTCACGTATTAATATATAGATGTAGTTTGTATTATATGTATATTTACTTTACATCCGATGGGTAGGGAAAAATATCAGATGGGCGAAGTTTAGCTAGTATCTTCTGCTCTAATATCCTAACTAATACTATAAATTCGAATGTGAGTTTGTTTGTTACGCTTTCACGCCTTAACTACTCGACAGATAGTCATGAAATTTTGCATACACGTTGTCAGGGGTACATAGAGTACGTTTTCATCCAAGAAAAAGTATTGTTTCCGTACTACATTACTTTAGGTTATCTTAGATAAACGCGAGCGAAGCCGCAGTGTCTAGTTTAGTATAAATAATAATATAATATTCTATGACACACACACACAACACCATCTAGCCCAAACTAAGCAGAGCTTGTACTATGGATACTAGACGATGGATAAACATATATACCTTTTTTTTTGTAAATACATACATATTATACATAGAAACACCCAGACCAAGACAAACATCCATGTTCATGCACACAAATGTTTAACTTGTGCGGGAATGGAACCCGCGATCTCAGGCGTGGCAGTCGGTTACACTGAC
Organism: Catocala nupta; assembly: GCA_963675205.1. Classification (NCBI taxonomy): domain Eukaryota; kingdom Metazoa; phylum Arthropoda; class Insecta; order Lepidoptera; family Erebidae; genus Catocala; species Catocala nupta. The sequence goes on from OY776105.1 coordinate 1,847,106, forward strand.
CACTACGCCATCGAGGCCGATATATATAATCAATCTCATTTTTGCAAATGAAGCTTCAATTAGCATTCTGAAACTTCAAATGCTAATTATATAATTAAGTTTAAATTTAATTTAAAGTAGAGATACTGTTTAAACTCTGAAACGTTAACTTTTCATCTCAAAGTTTGCTCTCACGATACACGAGGCAATATAATTAGTAACTTTGTTGTCTCTATGTATAAATATTATAATGGTATAGTGCATCTGTATTGATTGAGACTGCTGTGCATAAGGTTTCGAATTTGATCCTCGGGTCAGGGAAAGAGTTGTTGGGTTTATGAAAAGTAAATTCTTAAGAGTAACACGGTATCTAAATATGCGTTTAGTAAATAGTCCCGATGCCTATTATTTGGGACCTAAAGCCATGGGTTCTAAGATAGTTGAGTAATTTTGTTTAATTTAAATGATATAGATTTTTTTCACATACACACAACACCATCTAGCCCAAACTAAGCAGAGATTGTAATATGGGTACTAGATAATGGATAAATACACATATATACTTTTTTTTAAATACATACGTATTATACATTATAAATACCAAGACAAACATCCATGTTCATGCACACAAATGTTTGACTTGTCGGGAATCGAACCTGGTAGTATGGGTAATTGTCAAATGAAGAAGAAGAAAAGGATGCACGATACTAAATGCGACGTGACCGCTATTCAATCGCAGCTGTCCGAGAGAGATAGCAAGACATACCCACTGCATCACTACTTTTTCTTAGTACCTTCTTTAAAAATATAATTACTATCTAATTATGCAACCAATATTGATAATGTTTGTTCAAAAAGATTCCTTTTGTTTGCTTTTTCTCTTGGGTGTTAAATAATATAATTTGTTTATAATTATTGATCAATTTATTATTTTAATCTATTCAATTTGTTAACTGATTTGCAATGTTGTTTTTATTAAATTAATTGTCTTTATCTATATATTAATACGTGAAGCAAAAACTTTGTACCTCATTTTACGAAAATTGCGCGGTTTGAGGAGTATGTTTGGCACAGTTAAAGTTTATATGGAGAAGGAGGGGCGAATCCTTATATTTATATAAAATATGCATTAGAAATACATTAAATTAATGAAAAAACACTACACGCACACAACCATGCATTTGACACAAGCAGTCGAATCGCGTTCGTAGTTTTTCGGCATTGTTCGGTTGACTTCGTAGAATGCTTCTTAACTATGGTTACATACGTATGTATGTGGATTGTGAAGTAGGTGACTAAATGAAATGTGATTATAAGGGTATTAAGTTATAGACAATAAAACTTTAATAACGATCAAATTTAAAATAAATTTCCACCACTTGGCGACCGCTAGTTTTTATTGTTGTATATTCATACACAATGTAAAAATTGTTCTTGAATAAATGAAATGAAATGAAATGAAGTCAAAAATAGGCAAATACCCTTTATCCATCCAATATTTCAATGCTTGCACTTGTCGGTGTACCAATTTCCATCTTTCTGGATCTGATGCCAAATCCTTCAGTTCTTAAGTCTCTACATTTGCTTTTTCTTTCAGTTGATCTGTATACTTTCTTCTCGGTCTTCCTCTCTTTCTATTTGTCTCTATTTTTCCTTCCATAATATTGATAATAAGTTTGTCATTTCTAAGTAAGAGACCATCGTGTTTCCTCTTCTATTCTGTTTTCATTCATTTATTCAACACCATAAACTTATAGTATTGTACACACCAAATCGCTAAGTGTAAGTTTACACCTATTAATAAAAAAGAATACAATAATAAAATCTAGTTTTACAACAATACAAAAAACAAAAACACAAAGGAACATTATACAATTGAACTACAAATATCATATAATTTTTTATACATACACAGTATATTCTGCCTAATAGTATTTACTTTGATCATTTAACAATATTTAAATGAACATGTATATTTTCTGTCGTTTATCAGAGCCGCTTTATTGTGTACCTCTATTTACCAGCGGCTCGGATACGAGCCACTAAGTGCCACGCCACTTTAAACCTTATTTTACTAACCTTAACGGTTAAAACTGATTTTGTTTTTTGGCTACGAATGGATTTTTTGGGTAAAGGACATATTGTAAAGAATTACGAAAATATAAACACACGATAGGTTTACGAATTACATTATGGCTATCAAAAAATATGTCTTTACAATTATTACTACCCTATTCCTGGGATAAACTGTTATTAAGATTTCCTGTTAAAAAAAACTCAGTGCCTGATAGACGGTACTATATTACTCCCCTGCCATGCGAGACCTAAACTGTCGCTAGAGAAATGTGAGTGTAATCCACCTCTGCTTACCCCCTCGAGATGAGATCAGGGTTGCTGGTTTGTCTGCCATCAATAGCAATAAAAGGACTTATTTATTTAAAATTACACTAATTTTATTATATTGTTTTGTAATATGCCGTGATAGGTAGCCTACGGCTAATATTTATTATTCAATAAATTTAAAATCTAATTTATTTTGGACAGGGTGAGTTTTCTGTTTGAAATATTTTATTTAAGCATTTAATCACTTTGTTTTTAGCCTTCAATTATATAAAAGTCTCTGATAAATTATGTTTTTATTGGTTTTACTGATTAGATAAATCTGACTAGGAGATTTATGACAATAAATTATTTAAAAATAGTTGTTGCCCGCGGCTTCGCTCGCTTAAAAGTAGGCTAGGTGATGTTAGTAACAGTATAATTTTTTAATAAAATGTTGCCTTCGTTACTCCTTGATTATATAGCTATCTAATGGTGAAATAATGTTCAAAATCGGCTAAGAAGTTTTTTTATTAAATTCTTACAAAAAACAAACAAACGGAAAATCAAATCTTTTCCCTTTATAATATCAGTATAGACTGCTTTGTCCCGTGACATAGCCAACAATTTGCAGACCATCGTGAAGTAGCGGGTTCGAGTCCTAAGTGGTGAAGTTAAAGTCAAAAACCATTTATTCATTTAAGTTATAAAGTAACACTTAAAACCGTAACGGATTATTGATTAGTGAGTTTGCTAAATTTTAGTAGCATGACATAAAAACATATTATTGGATTTCTCTTTAAAGATATTTTCGGGAGCAACACGGAGTATTGATATATTATGTGTGTAATACTCATCTACCTACCCCTCTTTGGGTATGTAGTAGCGAAGTTCAATTGCTACGACAAAAGTAATGCAATCTAATATTATCTGATACTTTCGCGAGCATCACCAAGTCGCACTTTGGGACTTAGCGGTGGAGCAAGACGATGACGATGTTGTGTGAAGACCTTAAGAACCTGCCTCTGTTGTTATTCATCCACCAAGGTCAGAGTGATATAAAGGAATTGCACTGGCACAGACAAATGCCAGGCGTCATCGTGACTACGGCGCACACAGGATTTAATATATTCAAGTTCATTAGTATCAATTCAAAACTGAAAAGAAGTAGGTCGTCATATATTGCGGCAACAATGAATTCGAATAATCATCAAAGTTTCGAATATATCAATTTTCTTGACGACTTGAATGATACGATACTTTTTATCGATAACAGCGCATCACTAGCATAGACGCCCCTGTCTAGTACGTATTACGCAAGTGCAGCCACAAGGCTCGCTAGTTTCATAGGATATCGATTACTCTGAAGTATTGCATAACCGCTTTGGAGCGACGAGAGAGCGCTCATTTGAGGACAGTACTTTGTGCGCCTCATAGAGTAATGAGATAAAGAGAATACTATGTACCTATTGGGGTAGATGTAGGTGTAATGCGCTTATTTTTCACTAGCTACGGTTTAGGTTTCTATGTAATAAGGGTCTATGGTTGTCTAACGAGCAGAAATCTAAAATGAATTTTTCTATTTGCTTAGTAGTTCGCTCTAGTAGTCATTTCTGGGTTGCAAGGGACTTTATAAACATTCAAACAACGGATACAAACAACGCCTTGACTTAGAACAACTATTTTTGGTCCCGTGTGGTGATCGAATCCACAACACTCGGTGCAGCAGAAGGGCGACCATTTAAACCGCTACGCCATCCGTACGAGTACTGACGATTTCTTAAGAAAAGTCTAATTATTGTTTAATCAATCTCAAATTCGATTTGATTGTTTGTTACGCTTTCACGCCTTAAATACTTGACCGATCATCATTAAATTTCGAATAGACGCTGTCAGGGGAACAGAAAAGGACGTAGGGTGGGACGCGTACTAACTTTTTTCTTTTTACTCGGAGGTATGCATTGGCGCATACCTCTCCGCGGGAAAGAGGCGGTAGAGAGGTTATGCTGGCCTCTCCGGGAAGAATGAAACATCGCGGTCTTAGGTCGCTGTAACTGAAACTACATTAGCGACCCACCCAGCAGATTCCCCAATTTTCCTACATCTTTGGGCCTACTTGGTACAGTCATAAAATTGGTGGCATGTGTTAGAGAAATACACTAATTATAGTTCTGCTTTATTTAATTAAAATTGGCAATTGCAATAATGAGTTTTTTTTATTCGAATGTAACTAGTTTAGGTTAGTTAATGGATAAGTTACAAGCCAAGTGAAGCCGCGGTACATTAAAAATTAAAATAATGTAATAAGAAATTAAACAGGAACCAAATAGCACCGATACTTAATACGAAAATGCGAATAACATAACAAAAGACATCACCGGCGCATGCACAGCTAAAAGAATGTACTTTGATTTTTTGACGTTAAACGTCATTGTCAAACTTGAAGTATGAAGTTTAAAAATCTGACACCGTGTCTTTTTAGCTGGATTGTAGTGTAATTAACATAAAATATTATTTTACTATCGTAAATTGAATCTTGTTCTTTGTGATTTTGTGTATTATCAATAACTAAAAAATATTTTACAGTAAAAATATTGATTGTAACTCATAACTTTATCTACAAATTAAGTCGTAATTAATTATCATAAAATATTTATTTTTTCCTATTAACCATTGTAAATTCAATTAGTTGTGTGTTGTTGTTAAAACAATTGGCTGTAATACGTGGGCCCAGAAATGGGCATGTTCCTTTCTGCGAGCGACGACTCCTGGGCTACGCCCCGGTACGACAGAGGGCGTCCGAGTCACTTTGAAACCAAACCTAACCTACATTTTGCACGAACGAAGCCGCAGGCTAAATCTAGTAAATAAATAAATTCTCAGGGTAAAACTTTAATACTACTCGCTAGCTACCCGCATCGCGCTCCGCTTACAATATAGCAAATTGTTACCGAACTCTGAACACTGCAGCTTGTTATATAACACAAACACTCATTAAGCGTAATAACAACAAGAAGAACATCCACGGTCTGTACATTGTCCTGTTACGGACACGTGTAACTACTTTTAAGCGCACACGATGCATTATATCCTAACTAATATTTTAAAAGAGAATGTGAGTTTGTTTGTTACGGTTTCTCGCCGTAACTGCTAGACCGATCATTAGGAAATTTCACATACACGATGTCAGCTGTACAGAAAATGATTTAAGGTATCTTTTATCTAGAAAAACAGTACTTCATTAGCGAAGCCGCGGTAAAACTCTATTGCATGATAAAAGGCACGATTAAAACTGCAACGGGAGGGACCCCTAAGGCCTCGCGCTGAGGTTTTAGCTGATTTTTTTAAACAGTTAACATGATATGATTTAAATTATATTGTTGTTTTATTTTTAATGTTTTATCTAATATAATATACTGTTTACGCATCATGTTATAATTTACATTGAGAAGTAAAATTGTAGCAATCAATATTATAAAGCAAGTACTAATATTATAAAACTGAAGAGTTTGTTTATTTGGTTGAACGCGCTAATCTCAGGAACTACTGGTTCTAATCGGAAAATTCTTTCAGTTTTGGATAGCCCATTTATCGAGGATGACTATAGGATATAACATCACGCTATGGCTAATAGGAACCTAGCAGCAATGAAAAATATAGCATAAACGTGGAAAATTGCGCGGGTTACCTAGTATTATAATATTTCTGCAATTTTACTTTCTGTAGGGAAATCTAATAAGGTTTTCCTATAGAAAATTCCTGAGAAATGAGGTTATCCGTCAAAGAACCAAGGTTACCAACACAGCTTGCAGAATAAGCAAGCTGAAGTGGCAATTAGTTGGCCATATTTGTAGAAGGACCGATAGCCGTTGGAGCTAGCGAGTCCTAGAGTGGAGACAGCGACTTGGTAAACGTAAGGTAGGAAGCTCCCCGTCCAGTTGGACCGATGACCTGAAAAAGGTAGCTGGGTCAGACTAGATGCGAAAGGCGGAAGACCGGATGCTGTGGCATAAAATGGGAGAAGCCTATGTCCAGCAGTGGACTACGGTGGGATGATTGATTAATTGATTGATTGATAGAAAATTCCAACGATTATTGACACAGAATAATGATTTGAATTTACTATAACAGTTTTCGGTACGCTGCTGTCCCTTACACTCGGGATTTATTTCTTCTGTATGTCACTGAACTTTTAAACGGCTGGAGAGATTATGGTGTTATTTTTTGTATATTTAGATGGGTTCCTGGATGGTTTAGTATCAAAACTGGACCCGTTAGCTGGTGCTGCGATCGGGTTTTAGGTTTCTTTCGGATAGGAAAATGTCGCGGGTAGAATTCGTAACGGTAATTAACGAGATTATGCATATTGTTCGCCTTTAGGTGCCGTCTCATATTATTAGTTAAAAAAACAACCGCTTTAAAAAATTATCATGTATCGCGGAGGATTAACAATATGCAAACACACAAAAAACATGGAGACGCCAAGCAAGTGTTTGTGGATTACACAAATTGTCCACACACAACACTTGGTGCAGTTGCAATGGTAACAAAACCGTTTACAATTTGCCATCCATGCAGTTCTTCATCTTTTCGTGTGTTTAATGGCCAACTTGTTGTCAAGAGTTGTTCAAGCCGCCCGTAGGCCTCTGACATGGCCTAACGATTGCTGTCAATTTGGCAACAACCGGGACCGACTTTTTACATGGCCTCCGAAGCACGGAGATGCTCAGATGAAATACCACTAAGCGGTCACTCATCTATAGACTGACCGCACCCAACGTTGTTCAACCTCGCTAATCGTTTACCGATCAGTGAATGCAACTGGCTATGAGCGCCTCAATCAATCAAATCCATGCAGTCATTGTGCACTGTGCAAATTACGCTTATTTGCGCAGTCAGATAAATCGTAGAATACGGACATATCGGCTAGCATACGAAATTTCATAAGTCAGTGAATGAAGCCTGTTCATGGTCAAATACAAATATAGGAGATAAGAATAGAAAAAGAAATATCTCCGAAAAGTGAGGGTAGATGAAGATTCACCAACCCCGCTAACGGAGCCATGATATCGAACTAGTCAGCTTGTGACCACGGCCGATGTAACCTAATCTAATCGTTATAAGTTCCTTGCTGGTCAAAATCAAAATCAAAATCAAAATCAAAATAAATTTATTCAAATTAGGTTACAAGGTAACACTTATGAATGTCAAAGTTACACGTAAATTTTTTCCAGTGAATTTACATTTACTGCCACGTTCAGCAAAGCTAGGGTGTGTAGGGCTCATGAGAAGAACGGGCAAGAAACTCATAGCCACTCTTTTTAATCGCCAAGTGTACAATAATATTTCATTTACAAATCATAACTGTAAGGTGCTGCAACCATTTCTCCATGAACTACTACTCAACATACTCAAGCATTTGATAAAAATTGATGGTAGCCTCTAAAGCAGCAGTATGGTAAATAGGAGCATCCACTTACATGTACATAAATAATCAAGACAAGACGTGATTATAGTCCAATTGTGGTCAAATTGCTCGTCTACGAAACGCCTTAAAATTTGACATCAGTAGAACTACATGACCCTCGTAAGCAAGTAAACACAACTCCAATTTGTTAGTTCTCAACGTATACAACTCGTTTTTTATTTATATTGACTTAGGAATGTTTCCCTTTGGGACAGTACAGCCTTGTGCCAAATTGAAAGGCTTAATTTGATTGATTCTGGGTTGTTAAAGTAAATACCTTTGCGTGTAGACGTTAAATTATTTAACTGCCAGACGCCTCTATCCCCAAGGGGTAAGCAGACGCGTATTACACGTATATTTCACCATGTTTCAACGAGGTAATTGGGTCGCGCCTATTGGTGTGTTTTTGCAGAAGTTATGCTGCTATTCAGAATTGCCGGAAAGCTTTTAGCAGTCTTTGCTGAGAAATGATGAGTCAATCAGGAGTCAGAGAGTCAGGACATATGTTTTTATATATTATACCTTAGTATATATGGCACTAAATTTTGTCACTAGCTTTGCTCGCGAATATGTGGGTTAGGTTAGAGGCAGTCGCCTCGGGCAGCTGCCCGTCTTGCCACGGCAGGGGTGGCCCTGGTTGTCGGTAGAATTAGGATGTTGGGACTGGAGGTGGCGCTGGAAATGTTCGAGGCCCTGTTATTTCATGGGCCTCGGCGGGCGCCGCCACCAGATGCCCACATCATAGTTGGAGGGGTCCGCATCGGGGTGGAGCCGAGTATGAAATACTTGGGGCTCCACCTCGACGGCCGCTGGCACTTTCGCATCCATTTTAGCCGCCTGGCCCCCCGGCTGATGTCGGCGGCGGGAGCGCTTAGCTCTCTGCTGCCGAATATCGGGGGGCCGAGTGTCGTCTGCCACCGCCTCTATTTGGGGGTGGTGCGGTCGATGGCCCTCTACGGGTCGCCCATTTGGGCCGGCGCCCTCGATCGCCGAAATATCGCCCTCCTGAGGAAACCTCAGAGGGCGATGGCGATCAGGGTGTCGCGGGCGTACCGCACCGTCTCCTTTGAGGCGGCGTGCGTCCTGGCGGCATCGCCGCCCTGGGATTTGGAGGCGGAGGTCCAAGCGTCGGTGTATCACTGGCGCGTGGACCTCCGGCTCCATGGTGAGGAACCCACTCACGGGGCGGTGGAGACGCGAAGGTCCCAGGCTCGACTGGTCCTCGAGGCCAAGTGGGGGGAAAGGCTGGCCCAGCCCCGCTACGGGGTGAGGACAGTCGAGGCTGTCCGTCCGGTGCTAAGGCAATGGACGGACAGACGGCGCGGACCGCTCACCTACCTACCGGCTTACTCAGGTGCTCTCCGGACACGGCTGTTTCGGAGAGTACCTGTGCAAGATAGCCGGTAGGGAGCCGACAATCAGGTGTCACCACTGCGAGGAGTGGAACACGGCGCAGCACACGCTGGAGGAGTGTCCAGCGTGGGCCGAGGAGCGCTGTGCCCTGGTCGCCGTGATTGGCCCCGACCTCTCGTTGCCGACCGTCGTATCCATGATGGTCGGCGACGACAGGTGCTGGGGTGCAATGAGGTGCTTCTGCGAGGCTGTCATCTCGCAGAAGGAGGCGGCGGAGCGGGGGCGTGAGGAAGATCCTTATGCCCCGGACATCCGCCACCGGAGGAGGGGGCGCAGGCGACGCGCTTATGTCGCTCTCCTGCCCCCCACCCAAGGGTTCTGGGTGGCAAGGCCTCAGGGGACCCTGCCACCCGTGAGTAAGAACCCATAGAGTGCGCGCGCGGTGTTCCCGCGCGCCTTCTAACGTCGAAAGGGGAGAGCAGTGAAATGCTCTCCCCCGGGGACGAGAGGAGGTCGGGTCCCATTGACCCGGCCGGCACCCACACGGGGGGGCCTGCTATGGATGAATCTTTTTAGACTCCCAACTGGCCCCCCCCATTGGGTGAGAGAGGGAACATCCCAGGTTTTTTTAGTGGGTATACCAGCACTAGGCTGGTGAGTCCCACGCGCCCCGCCAGTGCCGTCCCCTAGCCAGCTAGGTAGTGCATCAAGCATTTTTTCCTGGGCATCAAAAAAAAAAAAAAAAGATGCGGTCGCCTCGTGCGGGATGCTGTTGCCTCGTTCAACACCCTGCCGTTGGCGACTATTAGGGAGGCGCTCCGATTTCATAGGGTGCCTCCCTACCTGCGCTGAATAGTCGGAGATTACCTGCACCAGAAAAGTGTATTTTGTGTGGGGCGGAACGGAGAGACGTTCCGGAGGGAGGTATCTTGCGGTGTTCCACAGGGTTCAGTTCTTGGTCCGATCCTGTGGTACATCGGCTATGACTGGGTGCTGCGGGGCGCCCTGCCCCCGGGCGTCGGCGTAACTTGTTACGACACGCTGATTACGACCCGAGGAGAAGATTACGGGGCAGCTGCCCGTCTTGCCACGGCTGGAGTGGCCCTGGTTGTCGACAGGATTAGGATGTTGGGACTGGAGGTGGCGCTGGAAAAGTCCGAGGCTCTGTTATTTCATGGGCCCCGGCGGGTGGCGCCACCTCGACGGCCGCTGGAACTTGCGCATCCATTTTAGTCGACTGGCCCCCCGGCTGATGTCGGCGGCGGGAGCGCTTAGCTCTCTGCTGCCGAATATCGGAGTGCCGAGTGTCGTCTGCCGCCGCCTCTATTTGGGAGTGGTGCGGTCGATGGCCCTTTACGGAGCGCCCATTTGGGCTGGCGTCCTCGATCGCCGAAACGTCACCCTCTTAAGGAGACCTCAGAGGGCGATTGCGATCAGGGTGTCGCGGGCGTACCGCACCGTCTCCTATGAGGCGGCGTGCGTTTTGGCGGCATCGCCGCCCTGAGATTTGGAGACGGAGGTCCGAGCGTCAGAGTATTGCTGGCGCGCGGACCTCCGGCTCCATGGCGAGAAACCCACGCACAGGGCGGTAGAGACGCGAAGATCCCAGGCTCGACTGGTCCATGAGGCGAAATGGGATGAGAGACTGGCCCAGCCCCGCTACAGGTTAAGGACCGTCGAGGCTGTCCGGTGCTAAAGGAGTGGACGGACAGACGGCGTGGACCGCTCACCTACCGGCTTACTCAGGTGCTCTCCGGACACGGCTGTTTCGGAGAGTGCCTCTGCAATATAGCCGGTAGGGAGCCGACAACTAGGTGTCACCATTGTGAGGCGTGTGACCGGGACACGGTGCAGCATACGCTGGAGGAGTGCTCGGCGTGGGCCGCGGAGCGCATAAGGAGGCGGCGGAGCGGGGGCGTGAGGAAGATCCTTATGCTCCTGATGTCCGCCGCCGGAGGAAGGGGCGCAGGAGACGCGCTTATGTCGCTCTCCTGCCTCCACCTAGGGGCTCCGGGTGACAGGGCCTCAGGGGAACCTGCCACCCGTAAATTAAAAGTCCCGAGAGGGCGCGCCCGGTGTTCCCGCGCGCCTTCTAACGTCAAAAGAGGAGAGCGGTCAGGCTCTCCCCTGGGGACGAGAGGTGGTTGGGTCCGATTGACCCGGCCGGCACCCACACGGGGGGGCCTGCTATGGATGAATCTTTTAAGCTCCCAACTGGCCCCCCCATTGGGTGAGAGAGGGAACACCCCAGATTTTTTAGTAGTCATACCAGCACGTCGTTAAACCCTCTCCCCAACCGCAGAGCCAGGCGCGAGACGACCTCCAGCCACCCTGAGGTTTGACCTGGGGGTGGTGGGCTTCGTGGGCCTGCCCGCCACCTGATCAGCACCAGGTCTGAGAGGCGGCGTGCGTTTTCCCACGCGCGCCTCTGTATCGTGTGTCCGTCCCCCACTCAGGGGGACAGTAGGGAAAAAATTTGTGGTTGTCTATTTGTGTAGTGGCCTGCCGTTTCACATGGCGGGCCGAAACCTCGACGGGGTCGCGATTGCATGTGAAAGCGATTCGCGCGGCCCCGCCGATTGTGGTTATGTCGAGGAACATCGTGGTAGGTTTAGTCGGTACCGGGATCTCACTCACCATCTTTCCCTGATGAGTACGACAAAACTTCTCCGCGTCCCCGCGGAGAGGAAAGCGTCAAAGCATTCAACCAAGTGAAAAAAAAAAATCTTAGTAGCAATACTTTTTCTCGGATGAAAGGTGTATGTCCTTTTCTGTGACCCTGACAAAGTGTATGCAAAATTTCATGATTATCGGTCGAGTAGTTAATAGGTACGTGAAAGCATAATAAACAAAGAAAATACCTCATATTCGCATTAGAATATATAGCGGCTTGGCGATAGCCTAGTGGGAGACCGTTGAACTGCTACGCAAAGGTTTCGAGGTAGATATCTTGGTATCTATTTTTCTATTTTGTAAGCGTAATAAATTCACTTCCTACGCCTTCTAAAGAAAAGAATATTGTACGCCATACGAATACGCCATATTGTTTTATATTCAAGAAAATATATTTACATCTAAATTAAAAGGATACTGAATAGGCCTCCAGGTCATATTTCTTTAAGTAATTCGTACCTTGTGAATTTTTAGGAGGCTAATTTTCAAAGTGCTTGAAACGTGAGATTTTCATGTTATATTTTTCGCTTTAGACTTTTTATTCATAATTTTATAGTCTTTTACCTTGAAATGAGAAAATTTATAGCTTATATACAGACAAAATCTTTAAAATTAACAGTGTATTTTTCGTAAGTCTGGTTTTAATACAGTAATTATGTGTATAATTACAAAATAGGTATAAGGTGCTCACGACTTTATTTCTTTAAGAGAGACAATGAATCGCTCTTATAGTGTTATTAAGTTATCAAAAGAAATAACTGCGTGATAAAATTAGATATATATTTACATAATCATTGTAAATATGAGTTACTGTGACTGTTACTTTGTTTGTTACTAGCTGAGCCGCGCAACTTCGTCTGCTTCATAATATAAAATAAGAAAATTTACTGCTCCGCTCCAATTGATCGTAGCGTGATGTTATATAGCCTATAGCCTTCCTCGATAAATGGGCTATCCAACACTATAAGAATTTTTCAATTCGAACCAGTAGTTCCTGAGATTAGCCTGTTCAAGCAAACAAACAAACAAACTCTTCAGCTTTATAATATTAAGTATAGATTAATTTGTATGTATCTGAGATTTGCCAATATTTAACTTTTTGAAATCTTCTTGAAATAAACTACAGTATGTAAGAAATAGTTCTTACACACAGCAGGTCATATAAGAAAATAAGTAATAAATAAATTGGTATTCTTAGTAACCTTTTGGCGATTTAAAAGAGTGGCCATGAGTTTTTTTTTTCCTGCTTCTTCTCATAAAAGTTTTACTCTTTTTTCAATGCAACATTTTTATTTCTGTTTTTTATTATAATATCAGTAAACTTCTCAACCAACGCTAGGACGTCGGCATCCGAGCTTAAACAGACTGTTTAAAACGTAAATTATGTTATGAAAGTCTTCTTTTATTTGAATTCCTTTTTGTATTTTCGTATTTTTGATAACTGAATTGGTTGAGAGGCTAATAGGCGTGTCCAAAAGAGTTTACAAATATTGTTTGACTTTCGCTGGTGCCGGTTAAACACCCAAGAGCAGCGATAGCTCAGTGGGAAGACCAACAGACTGCAATGCAGAGGATCTCGGGTTCGAACCCACGTCGCGCACCTCTGACTTTCGGAAGTTATATGACTTTTCGAAATTATGTGCGTATTTATTGACAATTATCGCCTGCTCCATGCCTCGGAACGCACGTTAAGCTGTCGGTCCCGACTGCCATGAACAACTATGACAGTCGTTATTGGGGAAGTCGAAACAAAAAATCCCACTGGGTCGAAATATCGCCGGTCTGTACTGACTGGCGCCCACACAAGATAAGATAAGATAATGTACGACCCAAACTGCGTGGTTGGAAAGATGACTGGCATGCGGCGTTGTCGCATACTACACAAAACGAATGCATGAGTAGTGACCCTACAAGGTACATACTTATATGTATATATATTAACTTTGTTACCAATAAACGTAGAATAAAGTTACACGTTGTATAAACAAAAATATGGTTCTGCGATATTATACCTTCTATTACATGCACTAAGGTACAATATTGCTAAACAATATTTTTGTTTATACAACGTGTAACTTTATTCTACGTTTATTAGTAAAAGGGTATGTATTTAGTGTAGTTAGTACATACATATATATTTTGTTTTTTGGTAAGTCATTAGAAAAATTCTAGAGGCACCGCGGGACACTTACAAATATTTAAACTGTTCTCTGGGTCCGTTACCCAAAGAACAGCCAGAAAGATAACAACTGTTTGTGGATTAACAAAAAATAAATATTGATAATCACCACCATGCTAGTCAAGAGCCGGTTGTCAAACTTCTCACATCTTCGAGAACATTATGGAGAACTCTCAGTCTTGTTGGTTTCCTCACGATGTTTTTCCTTCACCGTTAATGTTAGCGATAATAACTAATCAACTAGCTGTCCCGACAGATGTTAGTTGTCCTGTACACACGAAAAAATGAAACTAACACTAATCTAAACCATTCTCGAATCCATTTGAACACACACAAAAAGTTTCATCAAAATCGGTCCAGCCGTTTAGGAGGAATTTAATTACAAACAAACGCACAGAAGATTTATATAGTATACTAGCTGACCCGTGCAACTTCGTCTGCTTCATATGAGATAAGAGAATTCCCCCCTCTTTTTGCAACATTTTTCATTGCTGCACCGCTCCAATTGGTCGTAGCATGATGTTGTATAACCTATAGCCTTCCTCGATAAATGGGGTATCCAACACAAAAATAATTTCTCAATTCGAACCAGTAGTTCCTGAGATAAGCGCGTTCAAGCAAACAAACAAACTTCAGCTTTATAATATTAGTATAGATATAAAGATACGCATATAACTTTGAAAATTCGGAGATGCGTGCTTTGAGATCAAACTCGCGATCTTTATATGGGAATCTAATGGTCTCTCTCAAGGATACCGCTGTTTATAGTACACGTTGATAAAATGAAGCCCGTATCACATTTTAATATATACTTCCAACATTGATAGAACTTTGTCTAACACCCAGACTACCCAGTCTAGTCATAAATAGAAACCTAGATATACCTAGAGCGGTGGGGTAGAATACATTTATTAATTGAACGGGTAGCTTGCCCACTGACCTGTGACGGATGGAGCGGGCACAGTTGAGCTGACTCCACCCTACTGTGTGGTTAGATGCGGTCTGACTAGGCAGACAGTTTGTGGCGTAATTTAGCTTTGGCAAAGGGTTTGCAGCAAAGTTTAGCTTTGGCAAATTATTTGCAGCAAAGTGATAACTGTGTGTGACCTATGTGTTTTAACCTATTGAGTTGCAGCGGCATACTGCCGGCCAGAAATAATAGGTTTTAAAGTCTCTGATCTTCCTAGACTTGATAGCTTAATTGAGTAGCTTTTAATTTAAGAAAATAACATATTGGTAAGTCTAATAAAAAATGTGCATATGTGAAAGCATAATAACTACTGTTCAAACCTATTTAAACCTAAACCAAAAGAAGCATGAGAGCAGAATAAATGCTGTAGAAATGAGAGCGCTGGGAAATATATGTGGTGTGACTCGAAAAGATAGAATAAGGAATAGTGTGATTAGAGAGAGATGCGGCATAAAAGTGGATATAGTGACGAGAATAGAAAAAGGTATGTTAAGTTGGTTTGGGCATGTAGAAAGAATGGACGAGAACAGACTGACTAAGAAAGTTTATAAGGCTAGTGTGAATGGAACAGTCGCAAGGGGAAGACCTAGGCGAACGTTTCTTGATCAGATCGGAGACGTTCTGGATAAAGGCCAGGTTAAGAGCACCTTAAACCGGCGAGCGTGTATGAGGAATGTTATGAAAGTGAATGAAGCCAGAGAAGTGTGTCAGGATCGTAGCAAATGGAAATCCGTAGTCTCTGCCTACCCCTCTGGGAAACAGGCGTGAATTTATGTATGTATGTCAAACCTATTTCTATTGTACTGTTACAGTAATCATGCGAGCTATGTTATGTATATTATGTTTTAGGACACCATATAGATGTCGTGGCCAGATCATAAAATTGAACACATCATGACTTGAATGGCTGACCATTTCATGAATTGGTTGTTTTTCATCAAAATTAAATGGTCTAATACCAAATGCCCCGTCGTGATATAATTCGGCCATCAATGAATAATAATCAGCATTTGGCGATACGAAGAACTCGCGTATATAATAGTAAAATAGATACATTTTTAACTGTTCAAGGCGTTGATTATTTTATTTTATTTTATTTATTTATTTATGGACAACCAACAAAGCATACACTAATTTAAACATCGTAATGAAACATAAATGCGGATACATATCATAGTGCTGCCTTACTTACAGGCTGCCACGGCATGCATTAACAAAAAAAATATGTATATATTTATATATGTATATATTAATTTCGTTTGTATGACTTTTTAATGGAATTAATCTCACTTTGTAATTTCACAAACGAGCTTTGTGAAATTACAAAGTGAGATTAATTCCATTAAAAAGTCATACAAACGAAATTCATGCATAGTTTGTAATTATAAATTATATTAAAAAAGGAAATTGAAATGATAATTGATAATTATTATAAAATTTAAAATGCTGACACTGTAATTTATATTCACAATGAAAAAATACAATAAATTATAATTATATTAATATATTAAAACTAAATTAAATCAATTAATAAATTACTTCCACATCAACTTGTCGACCAATATTGATTTAAACTTGGGCAAGGAGTAGGATAAATCGATATCCACATCAGGTAGGCGTGACAGGCGACTGTATTGCACTTGCATTCTGTTGATAGAGGAGAAATGCCCTAGATTTGTCTTGGAGGTTTTGGCGTTGAAAGGCTGGTATCTAGACGACCGAGCGAGTTTATATGGCACATTAATATTTATTTGAGAAAGTAAATGAGGGCAGTCAATATGGCTATTATAAATTTTATAAAAGAAGAGATGGTCTAAAATCTGTCGACGACATTATCGTTTTGTTTTGTGATGTATTATGGCGATAGAAAATTATACTGATAAAAAGGTAATAATAATGCGCCAATTGAAGATAAAAGTGAAGTAAAACGTCGTCCAACACAATACTACTTGAAATATTATGGCCTTCTGATTTGGAATTAAACTTTGAAAACACTTCATTAATGATATAGCCATATATGGACGAACATATTATCATAAATAAAATTATTGGGGAGGAAACGAGGAACCCGCCACGCACTCTTAAATTGCCCAACCCAACTATTGCAATATAAAAACGTTGACAATCCCGAACTCCTTTGGAATACATAACTGTGTTAAGAAATCATCACACAGAAAAATCACATTTTGCTCAATATTTGCTACAAGCAGGTCATAATTATTGAAATAATAGTCACATTTTTGAGATTTTACATTCATGCCAGAAAGGCTGTAAAAATGTGTGTATTAAAAGAATTAGAGATTAAAAAACGGAATAGGAATACATTGCTGAACGAACAAACAACAACTACGTCACTATTGCTTAATTTATTTGCCTACCCACGAAATAATTTACTTTTTCATCATCCGAGCGACAGTGAGGGTAGTGGGGGAATAGAAAGGCAATAAAAGCAGGCGCGCAAGGCTACGCATCGCAACGGGTCGTGTCAACGGGTTGGGAGCCTTCTGCGCTCACCCACAGTCTGCGTAAAGTTGTCAAGGCCATCTGAGGCCAACAACTAACTCCAACAAAAAAAAAAGTTATGCATCGCTCATTCGTTGCCAAACCGTCCTGAGGATGCCTCACGTTGAGGCGAAACACTTGTCGACGTATATTTTGTGCTCGCCGCAGAATACTACAAGTTGGAGTACGCCCAAGTCCAAGGTCATGGCTGTCCCTATTCAGACAAGTTCGGTATTGTCAAACGTTTTCTATTGCAAAAATTGGGGTGAGCAATCCGAGGGTGAGTGGCGGGTTCCTCTCTTCCCAGTTATTTTATTACAATGGGCTACCGCCAAGTAGCTCCTTATTCGATTCAATAGAACATGTTATCATCAAACGTTGACGTTCAAATGATATGATCAGTCTTAGCTTGCCATTTTATGAAATACAATCATTTCATGAAATGGGTGGCTATCATTTTAATGATTTGCTACGAGATACAAACATCTGACATATATGTGAGCATAAGCAACCATTAGATTTAGTGCCACTCAGCAAACAGTCAGCGACTAATAGTTTGCGTAGTACATCCGTGTCTTTATCAAGATAAATATCAACACAGAAAGGTCTAACCTATGCTAACATAGGTTTCATTATTGTCTGTCTTTTACACTTCAATAGTGGATACGGAGTGGTAATATAGAAACGTAATAATCAGGGAGTGGAATTTATATACCTACTTTTATAATATAACCCATACACCATATAGATAATATGAACACACATAGACACAAAATACACACACACACACATATACACACACACACACACGCGCGCATACACACACACGCGCGCACACACTCTTATACACACATGCACACACACACACACACACACACACACACACGCGCGCGCGCGCGCGCACACGCACTTACACACACACACACGCACGCACACATACACAATCCATATATAACCACAATCGATTATTCCACATGTTTCTTACCATTTAACCTCTTGTTTCTTATAATAAAGGCATCGTACTTACCTTACCTTACCTTAACTCTTGATAAATCCTAGTTCATAATAATTGTTAACATGTAGACGGATTGGATGTCCCCCGTAACACAGGATCTTCCTAGCTCGGGGGCCATTGATCATTGTGTTTTCTTATTAATTAATGTATCTAGTTTATTAAGTCGTATATTGTAAAATACACCGCATTGTACTTTTATTTTCATTTGGCAATAAATTATTATTATTATTATTATTATAACTAGCGTTTACCTGCGACTACGTCTGCATGGAGTTTAGTTGATAAGTGGTTTTGAGCTTATACCGAAGGAATATCAAAATATCCTAAAAGTAGATTTAGTGACAGTATTAAGTCAAAGTTAAAGTCAAAAATCATTTATTCATTTAGGTCACAAAGTAACACTTATGAACGTCAAAATATATAGGTTAGTAAGTTTACCAAATATAGCCTGCTTACATGCCAAATTTGAAGTCTTTATTAATCCTAATTAATATTATAAATACAAATGTTAGTTTGTTTGTTTGTTAAGCTTACACGACTAAACGACTTGACGGATCATCATAAAAGAGACTATTCCCGAGAGATATCTATTAATTTATTGACAAAACTTGCGAGCGAAGTCAGAGGTAAAACTCTAGTTACAAATAACACATAATTAATGTAAAATAGCTTCATAACTTTAATGAAAAGCTACTTCATCGGCATTTTAATAAACAGAGCTATTTTAATCCACTTAGAAAAGATTTTGACGCTTTTCAAATATAGTAGTAAGGGTGGCAGCCAAATGACTAAACAGGGATGCAATTACAAATTGACATGTAACCATCATTTAAACTGTAAGCGTGCGAGAGAGATATCAAGATCCCAACTGCGCTCTACATGTTCTCGTACCCAAACAAGATAACATCTGCCTTCTCCCTAGCCTTTATTATTCCCAAGTCACTTGGGGTCAGCTTTTCTGGTCTAACCGGATTTGACTGGATATCAGTTTTTACACGGAGCGGCTGCCACCTAACCTCCGCAACCCGAAGGCTAGACCAGTGTCAGGATATTATAGGGCACTGACTTCCCAATAACTACTACCATAGACGTTCATGGCAGCCGGGACCGACGACTTAACGTGCTCTCCGAGGCACGGAGCAGGCGATAATTGTCAATCAATACGCACATAATTTCGAAAAGTCATATAGCTTCCGAAAGTCCGAGATGTTCGACGTGGGTTCGAACCACAAAATCGTTTCTTTTGAACGCTATTTGCTTTTGCGTATAAAAAAGTATAGAATTATGCACATGTAACTACCCTCCATTGGGAAGTCTTGTTGTACTTGGCACCTACAGCTTTTTTAATAAACATGTTTCTAGCTACAAACAGTTAAGCTAAACATACCGTTGGCCATTGTGACACCAATTTTATCACTACGATGTTTATTTTGAGGGGTCGAACGATCGGACTGTCCCTCGAGAAATTACCTTTTACAATGTGTAGTAATATTCTATAACAAACAGGATAATACTGGACTATATGCCGTTAGAGTAATTAATAAAATAAACATACGCACTCTTAGTAAAAAAGCGACTTAACTCCACATTTGGAAGCAAGCTAATTTGAACTTTAATTGTGTGACTTCAGATTTTAATGTTATATTTGTGATAAGTTATTGCAATAGAGTATACATTTGTTTAATCCAAAATACTGAGATAAGTCTCTGTTTTAATAAAAGTGTGATAAATTTATTCAGCGATAGCCCAGTGGGAGATCGTCGGACTGCCACGGCAATGGTTTTGGGTTCGATCTTAAGATATGCAGCTCAAACTTTTTGAAATTAAGTGCGTAGTGAATAGTTAATTATCACTCGCTTTAACGGTGAAGGAAAACATTATGAGGAAATCTGTAAGCTCTACATAATGTTCTCAATGACATGTGAAGTCTGCCAACAGGCACTGGATAAGCGTGGTGGCCTTTACCCTAGCTCTTCTCTTACTGAGAAGAGGCCTGTGTCCAGCAGTGGGACAGTTTATATACAGGAGAAATTTTATTGGTATACAGATACACCATGTAAATGTCATGTTTAACAAGTAAGGTAATAGCCATCATTCAGCTATGGTCAAAGGTACCCTACCTTTCATCCAAGAAAAAATCTCTTCAAAGCAAAGCGAAAGACAAAAGTTAGTCCTAACTAATATAAATGCAAATGTAAGCTTGTTTATTTGATACTCTTTCACAGCTTAACTACTCGACCGACATCCATGAAATTTCACAAACACGTTGTCAGTGGTACATAAAGGACACAGGGTACCTTTCATCCAGAAAAAAATACTGTTACCTAGCAAAATCGCGGGCGAGATTTATTCTCATAAAAAACAAACAGAACATCGGTCCAAAAATGTCGGTCCTTCATAAGCTAAACTAATTTTGATAATTAACAGTATTTACATGAGAAACAGTTTCGTGTAAATACTGATAATAAAATTAGCCTTATTGAGGTCCACTCGAAGTCGAAGTAAGTTTCCAGGGCAAAAGGGTCAAATAATTAATTTAATTTGTTAGTTGACTGAAACTGCTTTATAGGTACCGATGATAAGTTTGCATTTATATACATACATACATAGATTCACGCCTGTTTCCCAGAAGGGTAGGCAGAGACTACGGATTTCCATTTGATACGATCCTGACACACTTCTCTGGCTTCATTCACTTTCGTTTATATTCGCAT
The DNA here is from genome assembly GCA_963675205.1 of Catocala nupta. Lineage (NCBI taxonomy): Eukaryota > Metazoa > Arthropoda > Insecta > Lepidoptera > Erebidae > Catocala > Catocala nupta. The sequence continues at coordinate 1,868,277 of OY776105.1, forward strand.
TTATATTTGCGTGCAATTTTGTGGTCTCAAGGGTTCGATTTCCGGGCCGGGTAAATTGTTATTGGGTTAATTCTTAATAGCAAATTTACAGTGCGGTTTATGACGTGATGTCTAAAAACAGCAAAATATATAATCGGGGATACAGCCGTGAGGCTATGTTTACTATTATACTCGTAAATGTCTACAATAGTAAAAAAATATTTATCTTAAAATCTAAAACATCATAAAAACAATCCTTTTTATCTTAAAACTAGCTGCGCCCCGCGGTTTCACACGCGTAAGTCCTGATGCTATAAATTAGCTTTTTATAGTTAATTCAGGTCTCAAGCTATCTACGTACCAGGTATCATCGCAATCGGTTTACAGTAGTTAAGTCTTCATTAATGTTCAAATTTACAGCGCAACTTTCTTAATTTTTAAACAAAAACCTTCACCTGACTATGATAAACACAACAAAAAAGATTTAGCTAAATTGGTCCAGCCGCTTACGCGTAATGCCGTGACCAAAAGAAAAAGGCATTCATTTTATTTAAATAGATAGATAAGAAGCGTATAATTAACACATGTAGCTATTAAAGTAATTGTTAAAGAGAAAAAGGATGCATTATACACATTATGCCATAACTACTATTTAATTGTAGTCGTGTGAGAGAGATACCGAGTTATCATTTCATTTATTCGCATACCAAATTTTAATTATTACTTGCATCATCATTTTGCAACTAATTTTGATACTGTTTTCACAATAAGGTTTCTTTTGCAATTTCCTGTTGTAAAATAACGTACAAAATCAAACATGGGTAACTTATCATATAATACATTACTTATCCTCCAGTTATATTGTTCTTGGTTGACTTACCTGCAACAAAAAGAAATGAAATTAGTATTAAATATTATACACACATATAAGTAGACAGGTCATTCCTAGTCACTAAGTCCTTTTAAAAAAACATCATTTAAAAATTGACACACACAAATACACTGGAACATTGAGACAACTACCATCTTAGTCTCCCCGTGACCATGGCTGCTGAAAAGCAACCGAAACGTCGGGGAAAGTGTAAACCAAAAATAAATAGATTTAATAGTTTAAATAATTTTATTAGCTTATAAATTAGTAAAATAAAATCAATAGTAGTAGTAGTGTAATATTTTCAAAATTTTGTAATACAGTGCTAAATAAACAACGCGATAAAATCCGTATATAGTAGTTTAATTTCAATGAATAACATTCGCGTAAACAGAAGACAATATTATCATTTAAAAATATTAGAAGATTGGCTCGTGCTACCCGTGCAAAGCCGGAGCGGATCGCTAGTCTTTTTAATTATGTATTTAAATCTTCTGTGCATGTGTTTATAATTAAACTCCTCCTAAACGGCTGGACCGATATTGATGAAACTTTTTGTGTGTTCAAGTGGATTCACTTTGGCCAAAACAGCTTTAGCCATCTTTGATCAGTCGTGTGAGTCTGCTTGACTGGCAGTGAGTTATCTATCCTCATTCTGGACATCCCGTCTACTCTCCATTCGTTACCGTAGGACGTATGGTGCTGGCATCCCGAATTTATCTATCTATTTATTTATTCGTCACATAGTATATGTTGGCTAGGGCCTTAGGATATTAGGGCTGATAGGGATGATAGACAAGAACCTACGGAACCCTAAAGTACCTAGTATTTTAGGGTTCCGTAGGTGTTTGTCATAAATAATGCGCATGCAGTCCGTTACTACTAAAATTACGACTGTATAGTTGATGAGAATGAAGCCTTATATATGTGCAGATAAACTTTACAAAATGCAAAAGCTTCAGATCGCTCCACCTTTTAAAACTTGATCCTAATCTACTAAAACCTCTCAATACCCCTAATCAAAAAGGAATCAAAACACAACATCGGGTTTTCGAAGCAAGCCTCTCTAAAAGCAAACCCGAAGCACTTCTGTCGAAGCGAAGCGTAGTTTTATTTCAGTATCCGTAATGGACCTATAGTATCTTTCATCTTTTCCTTTTAAAAGGTGCATAAAATTGAAATGGATAGTATATTTTTATGTTATTCGATGTATTTGATGTCTGGGCCTAGCGTTAGAGTGCTTTATGTATTTTATATATATGTAGGTATATATCATACAAACTATTTACTTATGTGTGTATTGTGTAGAAGTATTAGTGTAGTATATTTGGTTAAGGTAATATTTGACCTCTTTTAGCAGACCTAACATAATGATTAGTTGTCCAAATAGATACAAAATATAATGAATATTTATCTCAAAAATTGGCAATTTATCCCTTTGTGTGTTCTACCGCTTTTATAATGGATTGTGTTCTGAAGAGTTGTTTGAGATGATGCCCTCGGCTACTTTTTATCATCGCACCGCTCGCCATCGGCAGGGATTTCATTCTCACACCTTACAACCTAATTGATCGCACCAAGCGGTTCCAAAGTAATTTCGTTCCGCGGCCGCCCAGATTGTGGAATGAAATGAGGTTTTCCCACAAGACTATATGGTATAGGGTTCTTCAAAAATGGTGTTTTAAGGTTTTTACAGGGACGGCAACGCGCAAGTGACGCCTCTGATTTTGCAGGCGTCCATAAACTACGAGTTCCACTTACCATCAGGTGTGCCGCATGATTGTTTGCCATTTGAGTAGTATTATCCGGTATTAGTGTATTATCTATGTAAGCTGTCTTTATTAGTAGACAACATTTCTCAATGGTAATCTGTGGATAATGCCGTGGGTGGCGTATTTTGTACATTTAGTTATTAAGTACTATCATAGTAATGTTTAATACGCTGCTGTTTGTTATCCCTAAATAAATAAATAAATAAATAAAAAAAGAGGCAAACATTTTTTTTGTGTCTTACAAGCTTTATTATTATTTATTATTCAATGCGGCATTGTTCGATGCAATACGACCGAACACACGTTTTGCTTATCCAAGAGCATACTTATAAGTTAGTCGCACAAGGTACACGGCCTATTTAGTGCGTTTACGGACAGTTTATTTTTTAATAATTTCCCACCAAGTGGGTGCGCTGGGTGGAATACTCTAGGTGCGCTTTGAACGGATGCACCCTAAATTGATGCGCTACATGACATGCCTCATCTAACCATATAAGATCGCGTGCCGCACACGAATGCAGAGGCAGTAAATGTGACAGTAATTGGCATTAAGCTTGCCTATACGTAAAACTTAGATTATAGCTGGCGAGATATAAATATAATATACCTATATCTACAAAAGAATGAAATTAAAAACTATTGTCGTATTATAGATACCCATCATAAATAAATATATGATTCCCATAATCTAACTAACTTTATTGGATCGAAGGTTCCCAAATAAATAAAATTTAACGAGTTTTCCTTTTATATATTTTCGAACTATTTTATGACATTCTCAATAGTCGAATTGAGAAGAAATATTGGTTTGTTTATCCAAAACAACGCCTGTACTTACATATTTTTTATTGGGTTACAGAACCAATAAAAATTATGTATGTGAGTACCAAATAGATATAGACAGCATAAAATAGTTACTGTTCATCAAATTGTAGGTATAAAAATCTATATATTAATACGAGAAGTAAAAACTTTGTACCTCCTTTTACGAAAATTACGCGGCCGGTGGAGTATGAAATTTGGCACAGGTAATGTTTATATGGAGAAGAAGTGGCGAATCCTAATATTTTTATGAAATATGCATTAGAAATACATTAATATAATAAAAAAACACGACACACACACAACCATGCATTTGACACACGCAGTCGAATCGCGTTCGAAGTATTTCGGCATTGTTCGTCTGATGTCGTACAATTCTTCGTAAGTATGGTTACATATACCTTATTTATATGTAATAAAGAAAAGAGGAAACAAAGTAGCGAGCTTAGGAATATCGTCAATGAAATAGTATAGTTAAGTACCTAAATAATAATTTAAAGATAGGTAAATTAACCTGTAGGTATAGCTTTGGAGAAATCTAAATGAAATGTGATTATAAGGGTAAGTTATGGACAATAAAACCTTAATAACGATCAAATTTAAAATTTAAATCAATTATGGTCGAATTTTGACAACTAGGCGACCGTTAGCATTAATAATCGTGTACTAATAGTTTAATTTCAATGAATAACATTCGCGTAAACTTAAGACAATGTTATATGAATATCTAGTTAATTAAAATTTTAGAACGCAAGTTTATGTTAATTTATATTCAAGGTTTACATTTTTATAAACATTGTTTGCATATACTTAACCCATTCGCCGTCCTGTGATAGGCACAATAATAAATCAATTGTTATGTATCATATGTGATTCATCGAACAGGGAACCAGTTAACACAATTTTGTTGTCACAACTTTTATTTTATAACTTTTAATTTATCAACTCCCTCGGTATGAAGTTAAAGGATAAGAACATAAATGGTTACAATCCCATACATACGATAATACGGAAAGCATACTTAACATCCCATGCTAATACACATTCGCACACCAAACTATGTACACGCATATACACACACGTTACTTACTTTTATATATATTTAACACATACCACACGCACACAAACACTCTCGGGTACACATACCCACACTCACTAAACTCACCTAAATATTTACACACTGTCACACACTCTTACTGTCAATATACAAGATAAACAGTCCCAGAAATGTCACGGTTGTATCTATCTGCTGAAATCTTGAAACTCTAACTCCTAAGATGCAGGTCTGCGCACCTATTTTAGGTGTTAGATCATTGTTCACCAACTTTTTGATCTTGATGTACAACGTGCTGTATTCATGTGCCTTTGTTTTGTGTCTTTTAAGTACTAATAAAAAATTATTATTATTATGTTTCTCTTATCACAGGTACTTTCTAAAATATCATATTAGAAAATACCTGGCCCTTTGGGAGGCTTACACGGAGACATGGGTCCAACGTGAAGAGGCCCTTCGAGAGTTTTAATCAAAGGTGGGATGGAACACCTACAGCGGCACTAGCCGCAGCAGGCGTAGGACTATTGCTACGTATGGATTCTAATATGTGGACTATAGGTATGGGTGTTTGGTGGACCGGTATATTTTGCTAACTATGGATGAAAAACGGCGTCTGCCCTAAATACTCTTTATTATTATTATTATTAATGAATGCTGTGTTAGCTCGTAAACGGCATGTATATATTAGAACCCAATGATCTGAAATGTTCACTAAAATGTTACACATATGTATATGCTGTGACTTAACCGAATAAATAAATAAAACTCAAAAGTCATATAATCGTATATCTTTCTTTTTAGACTATTTGATGTCAAATTATATTTTCACGACACGCCTCGGCTTAGCACGGGCAGTACAAAACCTTAACTAATTATACGGTTCCCTATCCATTAGCATAAAATTTTAAGACCTAATATAACTTAGCATAATGTTGTTTGGCATAATTATATTTTCGCATAATATAATTACGCATAACAGCTTACGCATAATTTTTTAAGCATAATTTCTCTAACCATAATAATGATTAAGCATAATATTGTAAAGCATAAATTTATTAAGCATAAAGTTCTAAACCATAACTTTTTTAAGCATAATATCCTAAAGCATAAATTGATGATGTGTTGAATGAGTTTCTGTCATGGCGCCGGCGCTGCGGGCTTCCGGCGGCCCCACGCGTGCTAATCGTCGCAGACGGCTTTCGCTCACCACCGCAGCTTCGGCTTGTTGGCCGGCTTCGCCGGCCAGCCTCAGCCGCGGCGGCTCGCTCGCAGCCGCCTGCTCCTCAGCCCGCGGGCCGCCTCGCCCCTACACGCCTACGCGATTTTAAATAACACTCTAGGGGTAGGACAAACAAGACTACGTGAAGTCGGTTTTGAAAATATACACCTAAAATAAATAATTAAGGACTACTATTTCAATCAGTTAACTTCTATCTGAGTTAACTTCTATTATGCTAAAAGTCTTTAGGCCTACTAACGTTATGCTAATAGTCATTAGGCCTACTAACGTTATGGGAATCAAATTTATGCCTAAACAAATTAGTCTTTAACATGATTATGCCAACATAAAATGTATGCCTAAAAAAAGTATGCCAAAGTATTATTATGCCAAAACAAATTGTGCCAAAATCGTTATGCCGAAGTATATTAGGACAAAAAACATTATGCGAAAAGGAGGGATCCCTAATTATACATCTAAACTTTTCTTATAAATCACTGTCTTTTGGCGTAAGCCGCATGAAGATCCGTTCAGTAGTTTTTGAGTTAAAGAGTTTCGAGAATAGTAGAGCCTCGCTAATTTCAGCATAAATGGGCCGGCTTGACCGAGGAAGGACTACCCTCTCACGGAATATCGACGTGAAATAGCAGTATTCCGACTGTTGTGTTTCGTTCGGTGAGTGAGAGTGCCGGAGGCCCAATCAGGCTCTTGCCTCCTTCCCGCTCCTTCTCCTTCCCACTTACTTTTTCTTATATTTCATTTCTAAAGGGTCGGCAAGGCGCAAGTGATGCCTTTGGTGTTGCAGGCGTCCATAGGCTACGGTGACCACTTACCATCAGTTGGGCCGTATGCCTGTTTGTCACCTTAAGGTCATAGCACACATATCAACTCGGGCCGTGTAGTATTATTTATATAAAACTCCCTACTGCAACGCACACTAATCGGAGTCGTAACGTAATCGCCTCGCCTCGCGGCCTCGGTACAAACTTGCAGTCCTCGCACTTACGGCTCGTCGTCCCCGCGCCTACGTCTCTCCGTGCATTTCTGTTGCCAAACGTGCTGTCATTCACAAGATAAGTAACAGTCGTGTTGCGCGCGTATTTTATTGAATTTGTAGGTTAGATTTCAAACAAGAATAACGATGAAAATGGATCATTGAAGAAGTTAGAAAATATCCATACCTATTAATATGATTTAAATGAGCGTGGCGTAAGCGCGACGTCGCCTAGCCGTAGCCGAGTTGACGTACCGGAGCTGTTGATCCGCTTTAGTTACGTTAACCGGCGGACAGTGCATAAAGCATTAATGGGAAACAAAAAAAAAGTTTGACGTCTGTTTGACGGCGAGGCGAAAGGCGATACGGTGACGATCCCTTTCCTAGTTGATACGTGTGACCTTTAGTGGTATAAAAAAAACAGACTGTCAGACAGACAGACGCGGTGGGACTTTGTTTTGTAATGTGTAGTGATGAATCTTTTATTACTCACGTTCGCGTAATTCCATCACAAAGTATTACAGGAAACGTCCAGTTAAAACCAATTTGCCAAACAAATGACCGCATCATAATAAATGGGGCTGTTAATGACATCGTTAATTAAACAATGGCGTGTACTCATTGTTTACTGTCGGCCCTAATGTCCCGAGGTTAGGCGCCAATCGATACGGAATTAATCTTAAAATAATTTATTACATTTAGTTTAAGGAATTTATAATAACTAGCGGTCGCGAAGTGGTTGAAATACGACCAACATTGATTTAAATTTTAAGTTAGATCGTTATTAAGATTTTATTGTCTATAACTATGCCCTTATAATCACATTTCATTTAGATTTCAACAAGGCTATACAGAAGATAAGTAAATTAACCTTAACCATACTCTTTCATTGACGATATTCCTAAGCTTTTAGCTGTTTTCCATTTTCAATATTACATATGGTATGTAATCATTGTTACGAAGAATTGTACGGCATTAGCCGAACTATGCCGAAATAATACGAATGCGATTCGACTGCGTGTGACAAATGCATGGTTCAGTGCGTGTAGTGCTTTTTCATTAATTTAATGTATGTTGAATGCATATTTTATCAAAATATTAGGATTCGCCACTCCTTCACCATAGAAACATTAACGTGCCAAATTTCATACTCTTCCCTCAGCGCAATTTTCGTAAAAAGGGGTATAAAGTTTTTGCGTGTTAATATATAGATAATGTCCTACAGACCGAATGTCACGGCGGCCAATCTTAACGAAAACTGGCCATCTGCGCAGGAGATATTATAGTGCACAAGTGTGTGCGTAAACACAATTGCACTCTCTATTCCCGTACTTTCATGATGGGATGGATCCAATGGAACGGCAATCCGTCACGATCGTAGAGAGATCAGCCACAGGTACCTATCTAACTCCGCCAACTTCCTTACTTCGTGCTGCTACTGAGATTTCTTAACAGAAAAATCCAATAACTCTTTGCTGTCCCAACCCGGGATTCGAACCCGAGACCTCATGCACAGCAGTCACATTCACTACCGCTGCGCCACGGATGCAGTTAAATATTTTACAACAGTAATGGCCCGTCCCACAACTAACAAGTAAAAGAAATCCGAAAGATAAATCGTATACTGTCCCACTCTTGTAAAGTTAAAAAAGAGAGATGGCGAGACTTTTATCTGATAGATAAATGCTATTTGGAGGTGTTAGGACAGGCCCTAAGTCTACTAACAACAATAATTAATATTTGAAGCCGACAGCTATCTAAGAAAGCTGCTGCTTATCTCCCTGCACGCTTCTATGGTAAACCCATCATCATCATTCAATAGTACAATTCACACCATTCCATGTCATCAATATCCGATCGATAAGTATAAACAGTTATCCAATATAGAGAGCCAGGTAATTCAAATTAACAAGTGGGTTTAAGTAATAAAATAACCTTGGGGAAGGAATATGTCCAGCAGTGGCGTCTTTCGGCTGAGATGATGACGAATAAAATAATAAAGCAAGAAAAATACGTGCGCACTTGCGTGCACACTCTTAAACAAAACGAACAAGTGTTCTTTTTGATTTTGATGTTGGTCATCTGATTTGTCAGTCTGTGATTTGTGTTGCCAACTGTAAAATAATAAAAAAAAAACAAATTTCAATCGATTGATTTCTCATACGGTTTCCACACACATTTTGAGATTATAGGTACTGATTTAATTATTGTCGGTGAATACTAATTGGTGTTATGTATTAATCGATTATTTTGATTCTTAACTATTATAGAACCGTATTTTGGTGATGAGCATATAAAAAAAGCACATTTTTTTTATAAAGTGCAATGTTATATCTGGAGGGCACAGGGGTACTCATGCTCCTTTCACATAATCAAACTCCAAGCACCGTTACAAGCAATTACACAAACCTTACAATCATAACATGAGCGTAACACATTGTCACACTCAAAAACAAAATGGCGCATACCCCAACAATAAAGTAAACTTGTAATTTAAATGGTATTTGAGATTTATTCACGAATACTTAGAATTTTATGACCCAATTACGTGGGAAAGTTGTTTACATTGTTTTTTTGTTTTTGTAATGTCTAACAAGCACAGGTGGGAGTGTGGGAGCAGGGTTTCCAGAATTCGAGTGAAATCTACCAGTCTCGGGTTCAAACCCCGGGTCGGGTCAACAAAAAGTTTTTGGGTTTTCCTGTTAAGAAATCTCAATACGAGCCCGGAGTTTGGAAGATGGCGGTGTTAGACACCCCCGTGACTCGGAAATCACTTGAAGCCGTCGGTCTTGCGCCTGATCTCTCTCCGGTCGTTTCGGTCTATCCGTCCCATCATATCATTAGAGTTAGGGAACAGAGAGTGCACTTGTGTTTGCGCGCACACGTGTGCACTATAATATCTCCTGCGCAGATGGCCAGTCTCCGTTATAATTGGCCACCATGACCGAAATTCGGTTAGGAGGACATAATTAATATAATAACATTAGAAATGTAATTATGAAGCTCATTCAAAATGATCTTCATTGGCTTTAATACAGTCCTTTATACGTTGAGGACAGTTATCAATAGAAACACGCACTACCTCCATCGAAAGATTCTCAATAGTAAACACTTTCTCGTCAGTAAATACATTTTTTTATTTGATCATGGATCAGACTATAGCGAACCTATATATATATATATATATATATATATATATATATATATATATATATATAGTAATTAGATATTTTTCTCTGTTACTATTGTTCTCGTACAAAATAAATGTAGTGGCACTTCATTAAGTTCAGTGAACCGTGCTAGAATCTACACTAATACAAAATCAATGAGAGGAATTCTTTGTTCTTAGTTATCACACAGTTGTAGAGAGACCATATCCTGACTAATATTATAAATGCGAATGTGAGTTCATTTGTTACGCTTTCACGCATTAACTACTTGACCGATCATCAGATCAACTGCTATCGTTTAAGACCTATTTATTGGAACACACATGTTTTATGCAAATAAAGATTATTATTATTATTATTATTATCATGAAATTTCGGGTATACATTGTCAGGGGAAGATAAAAGAACAAAGGGTAACTTTCATCCAGGAAAAAGTTCTTGCGCTCACATAACTTAACCTAAACCCTAACCTACATTTATGCGAGCGAAGTCGCAGGCAAAATCTAGTTAATATTATAAATGCGAATGTGAGTTTGTTTATTTGTTTGTCTGTTACGCTTTCAAGCCGTAACTACTCGACCAATTATCATAAAATTTCGTATACTTACACGTTGCCAGGGGTAGGTACAGAAAAGGATATAGGGTATATTTTATCCGGATAAAGTTCTGTTGCCAAGGGATAGAAATTTATTGATATAACTTACACTAACACGAGCGCAGCCGTGGATAAAATCTTGTAGTCTGTAATTTTTAGTTGTGGGTGGCGATCTAAGCCATTATTGTTTTTATCTTTAGTTTTTTTTATAGCCTGTAGTATATGGCATAATGGCTGCAACACCTTGTTAATCTGAGTTGTAAAATACTGAAATTATATTTAATTGGCGATTTAAAAGAGTGGCCGTGAGTTTCTTGCAGGTTTCTACTCATAGGCTCAACCCTTTGCCTGAACCTAGCAACTAACCTAAATGTAGCTTCACTAACTAAGTAAAGTCACTAACCCATATATTTTGACGTTCGTAAGTGTTACTTTGTGACCTAAATGAATAAATGATTTTTTACTTTAACACGGAACAAAATTTGTGCGATACACACATAATTGTTCCAAATCTAGCTGTTCTATATGTCTGTTGATTTAAGTACCCCGTGACGCAAATATCTTTACATTTATAAATCTTCTGGGCGTGTGTTTGTAATTAAACTCCTTCTAAACGGCTGGACCGATTTTGATGAAATTTTTGTGTGTTCATGTGGATTCGAGAAGGGTTTAGATTTGGTTTTTTCATGTTTACAAGGCAACGTCTGTCGGGACAGCAAGTTATTTCAAATAATAGAGTTGTAAGCGTTGTCTATAATAAACATTAATTAAATGCACGAATGACGTAATGGTTTAAGTGGTTGCTTCCCTACTGTGCCAAGTAATGTAGGTTCGATAACCATATGGGGAAAAAATGAGATCCACAAATGGTTGTTCAGAATCTGGCTATTCTTCATGTCCTTTGTTCGAGTATTTATAAAGTCCCTCACGAGACAGGATTTATTCCTAGTATAGGAGTTCTCTTTAAGTTCTTTAACAGACTTGTACATATCGCATTCTTAATAAAACAGAGACCTATCTGAGTATTTTGGATCAAACTAATTTGAACTCTGTTGCAATAATTTAACACGAATATATTATTAGAATTTATAGTCACAAGATTAGAGTTCGTATTGCCATATTGAGTTAAGTCGCTGTTTTATTAAGCATGCGATATAACTAATCTACGTGATAACTACACAGGTGATACAAATATAATACGATACTTTGTCTAAGTTACATAACCCTGTTTATATTGTCGAATAAACGGATATTGTATTTACTTTCGTGCCTTTCTTGCTCTATTTAGTACAAGTAAGTAGTACTCATGTCTTGACTTCTAACTATACTCTCAGTTGCAGAACCTATGTGTACGAATACAGGTTTAAAAAAAAAAGGTAATATGTTAGAACTGCCATCTATTACCAATAAAAAGATACATTACTTCAGGGCGTAACATCCCAATGCGTCCAAGAGAGTAAGCTAGAAATATAACAGAATACTGGCATTGTTAAATATAAAAAATACCACTAGATGGCGCTGTGATATATAAATATTAAACAGTAATCTATTTCAGATTATAATGTAACAAAAGTCATAACTAATCGAATAATAAAATACTTTATTACTTCAAAAATAAATATGCGGTCTACATAAATAGCGCTAAATAGTATCCACGATTCAAACCACCCATTTAAATTATTTTGCTGTCTTTGCCTTGACTAAAACTGTCTAAAACGTCATCTATCACCCATAGCCAGAACTTTTATAAATAGTTTGCGTCTTGAAATATCATCCACTACGCCATCTATGAAACACTTAAAACAACTTTTAGCTACAGCGCCATCTATTAATATTCACAAGAAACACAAAACAGCATCATACCGCCATCACGGAGAACTAAAGCTACCAAACGTGAAACATAGATGGCGCTATCCTCAATCGTGTGCATACAAATGATTTTACACAAGCGTTGACAGCACAATGCACGGTTAAAACACGTTTCAGTAATTTTGAACAGAAATATTTGGAGTTTTCCAGTCGTTTTACAAAGGGGATTTGACGTCGCATCCCGAGGGAAATAGGCTATGAATTTGAACGATCCCGCCTTGTATTTGTGGTCGGTACTAACCGAGCATCGGCGTTGTACCACGATTTTGTATTTTATTCAGATAAAATCTTTGTTTAAAGCTAAAAGTTTCGCTGACGACACGTTTCTTGGTTTTATAAATATTTTTTGTAGCGTCCTTTATAGCTGTACCTACTTTTTTCGTTCGTATTTTCTTTCGACGGAGAGCTTTCACTTGTTTGGTTTTTCTTTTAAATTATTTTCATGCTAAAGCGAGCTTGGGTAGCCTTAGTACTATAAAAGAGAAATATAGATAATGGTTTTACTCTGCTTGGTTTGCGCTCAAGCCTAAATTATCGTGTTCTCAAATTTACCTAATATTTTAAAATACAGAAAAGATTATGAAAAGAACTAGGCACTTTGTTATCTAAATAATAAAGATAACTAGTGTTTGGGTTACAAATTATTACTATATATGTTAAACTTTCGAGGTTGTCATTAAGTCTTCCCTATAAGTGGGTTCAAGTTATTAAGTAGTGATTGAATTCACGATTTCGCGGCCCTCTAAAACTTTTTCTAACTGCTACCGCTTCTAAAATCAAACTCTGTATCATGGACATACGCCACTAAACAAATAAAGAATGAAAAAGAACTCTTTTTTTTTTCGTCTAGAATCTTTTACCAGGCATATCACTCTGAATATGTGTCTTCAAAGCACGAGAGAGAGAGAACACGAAAAGCCGTCGGTCCCAGCTGCCATGAACATCTATGGCAGTCGTTATTGGGAAGTCAGTGCCCTATAATATCCTGACACTGGTCTAGCCTTAGGGTATCGTTAGCCTTCGGGTTGCGGAGGTCAGGTGGCAGCCGCTCCGTGTAAAAACTGATATCCAATCAAATCCGGTTGGACTAGAAAAGCAGACTGCAAGTGACTTGGCAATAATAAAGGCTAGGGAGAAGAAAAGAAAATCGTTGTGTTGATAGTGTAAATAAAAAAGCATATTGGTACCTTGGTGGCGGCACAGAGATTGTTGAAGAGAGAAATGTTCGATGGTGCAGAAATAGTAAATGCAACTGCTTGCAGGAGTTCTCGATTCACGATTTGGATAAAATGTTATGCAGTTTTCCTGACCTTGACTTCAGTAACAACAACAGCCTCAAAACGTGACAGACTTACAATAATAAGATTGTCCTCCAATACATGAGACTTTAAAGTGTAGCTGGAAATGCGGGTATTATACACATTTGTCTACCTTTTCGGGACATAAAATAAACATGAGGCTGTGTATCTTCCTTGTCCTATCCTAACTAATATCATTAATGCTTAGTCATAAATGTGAGTTTGTTTATTTCATGCCGTAACTACTCCACCGATCATCATGAAATTTGGCATACATGTTTTCAGGGTTACAGAAAAGGACATAGGGTAGGTAGGAAGTACTGGGTATCCGAGGAATAAAAATTGATTGATAAAAATAACGCTATAATATGGTGCATGGTGTGACACCTTAAAATGTTGTGCATTTATTCTTATTAATGTGTAAATTTTTAATGTATAAGCACTAATGTAACAACTATTGGTTGTCCAAATAAATAAATAAATATATAGGTATTAACGCGAGCAAAACTGCTGGCAAAATCTAGTAGGTGATATTTAAAAGTCAGCTTTGTACGGGTTACGTACACTTCTTGATATGTGATAGAAATGTCAAATGATAGATAATATAAATTATTGCACTATTTTATTGATAACCGAAATATGATGACAAACTTGATTATTATGCTAAATTATGATAAATGATTGATATGCTAATGAGTACACGATACGCTTGCTGAAAGTGAACTGATTTATTGATGGTTACAAAATCGTCACGTTGGACGTAAAATGCTGACCGCGGCAAATGTACGGTCGTTGGCCCGTACATGTTCCCGGGGGACAAAAAGGTGTGAAAGTGGTTTGATGAAAGAGATTCATGAAAGATGATTGTATGATTAACAAAGGTGAACCACTTGGTCCTTATTGTCTAAGGTTGATTAACTTATTGTCTCTAATGATATTAACTAACTCAACAACTACTAAACGCAACACTACACAGTTTGTTCACACACTTTGAACACTGATTTTTTCACAAATGGCGACGTGCCTCTATCTTGTTTATTTTTACGCGCACTATTTGCTCTACGAAAACCTTGCACTTTACACTGACATTGATCATCGTCACTGGTAGTAGATGACGCCCTGCCGGCGGGGGCCGGCGCCGCAGGTGGCGCGGGTGGCGCGGGTGCCGCGGGCGGTGCACGTCCGCGCCGCGACAGCCACACGACGACGCCGCCAAGAACCGCGACAACACTTACCACCATGTATATTACTGTATAGTGATGGATATCGTGATATGAGATTTTCTCCACTTGCCCTTGATTTTCTTTCAAAATGCGAATCTTGTCATGTATTTTCTTCAGCTCGTTTTGTGTTTCTGATAGATTCACAGTTTCTATAGGAGTTGTCATAGAAAAGTTGATGATGTGATTGATCGGTGGTATATACCCAGGGTTGGTAATATATGAAGAAATTTTTATATCGCTGCTCATATCCTTGTGCGAGTATAGCGTGAAGTTCTTTGTCTTTATCATACAGCCTTGACCGAGGTTAATGATTCCTGACTGGCTCAGTTGTTGAACGGTAACTTGATCGTTGCATAATACGCGCACCTGACACCCATTACAACAAAAGTAAATAAATGAATTAGCATTGTTCATTCTAATCCATTCATTACTGCATGAGTTTATTTTCGTGACACATTTATTAGTTTGATGATTCACCTTGCATAGGTCATTATCACTAATAAGGTGGTTGACCGGATTTGGTATACGACACAGGGAAAATTTGACACTAGGTAAACACTGTTGTAAATCCATTTCCGTCACTGTCATGAAAATATCTTTTTGGAGATTGATACCAACGTACTCAGATTTCGGTACAATGCTGATTTTGCTGTTTCCTGATTGCTGCGGTATAGGTATGAGTCTATAAATTTCAAAATTGTCTTGGCTGACTAAAGGTACCTTGATTTCAAAAAGACAGTATTTTTCTGATGCTCTTGTTTTTACTGTCAGCAAATGATAAATGTTCTTGATATCGTTCTGTACATCATCAATCGGCAGGGAGAAGTCCTTGGGCAGTTGACTTGCGATTGTGCTTAGTTCGCTTTTTATTTGTTCAGGTGATAGTAAGTGCGGGTTAAATCGACCATGATATATGTCGATTATGGTGTCTGATAACATGTCTTGTATGTTTTTCAGATTCTGCAACATATTATTGGCGATAACAGCGGTGAATGTAAACATATTCACATCAAAGTTGTTTTGAATTTCATTGTGCAAGTTATTAGTGGCAGTTTCCAAATTCAATAGATGTTGGTTGATTGCTTTATGCTGCTTGTCAATCAAACTCGTAGTCCTTTTCAAAATATCATATTCTGATTCTATGATGGAAGTCTGATTTCGCCATAATGACGCCATATGCCCTTGATTATCCTTGATAAGCTGTATATCTCTTTGATATTGTTCTGCGAAATGTTGATCTAATACGCCGAATAGGCTGTTGGCGATGTAACCGACACCGTTGATTAGGCCCCGGCGCGGTCGCGTGCGAGAATGCTGACTCAGGAGCATATGGTTATAATAATCAAGTTCATTATATCCGTGCTGTAATTGTAATAAGACTACATCGCATCGGATACTTTTGTTTATTTTTGTACATTGATTGTCTAAGTACTGTATGTATTTATTTAGAGCTACCAAACCTTGTTGATACGGGTGCATGTCATAATAGGCTAATATTTTCCACTCGTCTCTTATGAGTCGCATATCGGTAACTTTGTCGAAATATACATATCTCTCATTGATTTCCGTTACGTTGTATGCACTCGATACACCTGATATTATAGTCATAAAAAATAATAATGCCATGACTACAGAATTAAATGATATACGACGTTTCGATAAAGTAGCATTTTCCTCCGTTTGTTGAGTTGATGTTTTGTGAACTTGCTTTTCATTGTGGGTTGGTAACATTGATAGCTTGATGATAGGTCTCTTGATGAACCCATTTTTTGTCTTAAGTGTTACGACTCTAACGTAACCATCAGCACCGGGATGTAGCGCGGTGACTCTGCCCATTATCCATTTCCCTGCTGGTAGGTTGTCGTCATGAATAAGTACGACGTCATCGATCTTGATATTCTCTTGCTGCTTTCTCCACTTACTCCGGGCTGTTAATTGGTCAAGATATTCAGTACGCCATTTCTTCCATGTGTTTTGAAATATTTTTTGCGTTAAGTACCATCTTGTCCGAAGATCTCTTTCTGTGTCCATGATAGTTAATCCAGCTCCTCCTGTTAGAAAATGTGCTGGCGTGAGGTAGTCTAAATCATCCGGATCTTCTGACAATGGACACAATGGTCGCGAATTCAGACATGCTTCCAATTGCGTTAAAAGAGTAGAGAACTCTTCGAAAGTTAAATTTTGTTCGCCTATGACCCGTTTTAAATGGTATTTTAAACTCTTCACAGCTGCTTCCCAGAGGCCTCCCGCTGACGGCCACGAAGGAGCGTTAAAGTGCCACTGAATTTCCATGTCAGTGACTACTTTCAACAAATCTTGATTGTTAATTTGCAGCTGCTCGAGCTCATTTTGAAGAACGTTATTAGCACCCAAGAAGTTGGTGCCATTGTCACTGTAAATGTGACAAGGCGTTCCTCTCCGGCTTGCCATTCTACGCAAAGCTGCTATAAAAGCTGATGTTGTAAGGTCCGATACAAGTTCTAAATGCACGGCCTTAGTTGCCATGCACACGAATACAGCTACATAGCCCTTTGTGGTCTTGATCCCACGGCCCTTGTTGGCTTTAACTGTGACGTATCCTGTGTAGTCCACGCCTGTATGATAGAACGCTCGAGGCGACGGGTTGCACCTTGCTTGCGGCAAATCACCCATGAGCTGTTGCAATTTATAGGGGCTATGACGTCGACAAATGACACAGTTACGCAATTGTTTCTTGACAGTGCGCATTCCACCAATGACCCAATACTTCTGTCTTATAAATGAAAGACATAATCTTGCTCCACCATGATATGTCATCTTGTGCGCATAATCAATTATGAGTTCAGCTAATCTTCCATTAGATATTATAATAGGAGATTTTCTATCTTCATTCATACGAGCGTGCCTCAATCGGCTTCCAACACGTAAAAGACCTTGATTGTCCAGGAACGGATGTAAATTGGTTATCTTGCTCTTGTTTGATATATTCTTTTCATCCCGGAGACAGCTAATTTCGTTCCTAAATTCTATTTGCTGATGATTTTTCATTATAGTAAGTGTCGCTTGTTTAATTTCTTGCAAAGTTAAGTAATTGACGTTACCTACACGTTGTTTCGTAATAAATCGACGCAGCCAGGCTATTACGCGTATTATAAACATAAAACTGCTGAATCTTGAAATCAATGTTGTTATAATATCGCTATCTTTGTCTTGCTTTGCGACAACGTTTACTTGTTTTGTTGATTTTTTCACTTCTTGATCGGTAAAGTATTTAGGTCGATCAACGTCGCCTACGATTGTCCCTTGTAGCCAACTGGGACCTTGCCACCAAAGTGTATGTTCCCTGAGCTGTGTTGCTGACATGCCTCTGCTACCACAGTCCGCAGGGTTCTCACTGGATTTGACGTATCTCCATGATTCTTTGGGTATGACTTCCGTAATCTGCTTAACTCGATTCTCTACGAACGGTTTCCACCTCCCGGGATCACCGTTTAGCCATCCCAGGACCACCATCGAATCAACCCAACAATATGTTCTGATCTTGTAGTTACTGTAACAGTTTTTAACCTTAGTCATCAATCTTGATAACAAGTGCGCGCCCATTAACTCCAACCTAGGTAAGGAAATATTTTTGCTGATTGGTACTAATTTGGCCTTTCCTGCTACTAAATGTATTTTATAATCTGCTCCTGTTCCTGTGATCCTGCAATAAATGACGCCCGCGTATGCTTTAGTCGAAGCATCGCAGAATCCATGCAATTCGATTTCTTGATTTAAACGAATGCCTAACCATCTTGGTATTTGATAATGTTTTATACTATCTATATCTACTATGCTTTTGACCCAAGCTTGCTTGATATTTTCGGGTAACTTGTCATTCCATTGTAGGTCAGTTTGCCAAACCGACTGAAATATAATTTTCAAATTTGTTGTCAGCGGACATAGCCATCCTAATGGGTCAAATAACTTAGAGATATCAGAAAGCATTGATCGTTTTGTAGGATTTAAGATATTTGGTTTTATTTTCGGCGCAAATAGAAAAACATCTTGCTTACAATTCCAACGAAGCCCTAAGGTTTTCGTTGGTTCTGCGTTGTTAAAGTCATAGCCTTCTTGCTCAGGCTGTCCCGGACTGATATCTTTAAGCAATTCTGTGCAGTTGGAGGCCCATTTTCTTAAATTAAAACCACCTGATCTTAAAATATCTGAAAGCTCTTTTTGTAAGAGCTTTGCTGAGGTTATACAATGGGCTCCGTGAAGTAGATCATCCATGTAAAACGATTCCCGTAACGCGGTTATAGCTTCACATCCCGGATGTTGTCCTTGCTCATCCCTTGCTAATTGCTGCAGTGTCATCATGGCTAAAAACGGAGCAGCTTTTGTGCCATAAGTGACGGTGGTCAACTGATATTCTTTTAGTGCGTGTTTAGGTGAATCTCTCCATATAATCTTTTGCAGCTTTTGATCTTTTTCAGCTACCCAAATCTGTCTAAACATTTTCTCTATATCAGCAGTAAAGGCATACTGATACTGACGCCATTTTAAAATAAGGGATTGAAGATCTTTTTGTAAATTTGGACCCCGTGCCATGATATCATTCAAGCTTGACCCACTTGACGTTTTTGACGATGCGTTAAACACAACACGTAATTTTGTAGTTGCAGAGTCAGCTCGTAAAACACAATGGTGCGGTAGGTAATAATCGTGTATTATGTTATTTGATGCAGGTTTCATATGACCGAGTGCAATGTACTCATCTATAAATAACTTGTAATCTTTTGATATATCTTTATTTCTTGATAATCTACGTTCTAATTGACGAAACTGGGCAATAGCTATTGATTTAGATGATCCCAACTGCTTTTCGTATTCTTGCTTGAGAGGGAGGCGTACTTCATACCGGCCGTCTTGCTTACGTACCGTTGTATTTTCGAAGAAAGTAACGCATTGCTTATCGTCTGCTGATAAATCCGCATCCTCCGTGATGTCTTCTATTTGCCAGAAGCGTTGGATGTCGTCCATATCGCTTACGATTACGTAACATTGGCCACTTTGTGACATCATGATACTGCCGCATACTATCCACCCTAAATGAGTTTGTTGCGCGATTGGCATAAATGTACTGCTACCCTTGCGAAGGCCGTCTAAAATAATTGCAGGGAAGATGTCCGATCCTAAAACTATGTCAACAGGACGACTAATATTAAAATCGTTATCCGCTAGTTGTAAGCCTTGCAAATGTGGCCAATTCTGCTTGATGATTGTGCAACTTGGCAGGTTCTTGACTATTTTGTTCATAATGTAAGCTTCTACATTGAACTCAAAATCTTTGTTGTAAATAGAGGAGCAAGTCAACGTGATGATTCCCTTACAGGTGCTCTCTTTCTCTCCTACTCCTGAAATAATACCTTTACATCTCTTTCTTGAAATTTGTAAAATTTGTGCGGCGTTTTCTGTAATCAAAGTCATCTGAGAACACTGATCTACTAAAGCACGCATTTTATGATAAGTGCCGTATCGATCTTGAACATTGATAATAGCTGTCGTAATAAGTACTTCAGATGAGGTTTGGTTCCGCGAAACATACGAATTACCACGGGGTGTCTCAGAACTCGAGGGCTTGCTTTTTACAGAGTTTGTTGAACTCGCGTAAACTGCGTGTAAAATGGTATTGTGTTGTCCATTGCACTCACGGCACGTTTTGCTTGAAAAGCAATTCTTTCCTTGATGGTCGAATAAACAATTTTTACATAAATTGAGTTTCGAAATCGCTCTTCGTTTCTCATCCGATGACATACTTAGAAATTGCTGACAATAATAAATGCCATGCTCTTCGCTACAAATTGGACACAAAACATTGCTTTTTTGTGAAATAAATTTCTTGTTTTGATTTAATATTTTTGATGAGACTTGATTGGTTGCGAAAGCTTTGTAATTATGCGATTTCGTCAGCTTTTGCACCCCTGTTGGTGGCGAGCTATTTGACTTGAGTGCAAGCTCTTGTTTCTTGCGTGTAGCTGAAGACTCCATGGTGGTAAACTTGTTTTCTAGAAATTCCAGAAATTCTTTTAAGTCCGGTATTTCTCGAGGCTGCTTCAAGGATTCCAAATAATCGTTATAAGTACCCGAATCTAATTTTAATGACATGATTTGAACCAGCAGCGGGTCCCATGTGCTTACGTCGACACCAAGGTTCTTGATAGAATTCAAACATTCGTTAATGGTGTCATGAATGCGTTTGATAAGTGTAACGTTAGGATGCTGCATGACAGGTAAATTTAAAAGGATACTTATGTGCGAAGTAAATATAAGTCTTTTGTTGTTAAATCTATGATTGAGCAATTCCCAACAAGCTTGATAATTGTCGGAGTTAATTGCAAGGTGCTGTATTAGTTTCTCAGCTTCGCCTCTAACTTTACTTTTCAAAAATTGCATTTTTTGTGCAGGGTTAAGGGTAGGGTTCCTGTGGATAGTCTCTGTAAACAAATCTTTAAAGGAAACCCACTGATAATAATTTCCAGTAAAGGTTGGAATCTCGATTTTTGGTGTAAACTTCTCCCTGTGAGATGTTGCCCACAATTTGCTGTTAATTGCTTTTTTCATGATCTTATACCGCTTTTCATTTGCTGTAAATAATTCGTCATACTCTCTATCCTCACCGTCCAGTTCGCCGTCTATTTCCCAGTGGAGAGAATCTATGACCGACCATCGTGAATTCAACTGCTGTAACAGATCTTCAAACTCCCATTTTTCTGTCACATCTTCCAAATCGATGTCATCTATTGTGCGAACGAAAGCTTTAAAGTTGGTTTTTTGCTTTTTTAGCAGCTCAGCGGTCTTGCTATCTGTACCTTGAGATCTCTTGTTGTGACCCACCTGTGAGGGGCCCGGCATGCTCGGGCTCAGAAACTTTGTTTCTACGCTCGGTGTAGAAGGTCTCGGTAACCATTGCTGTATGTGGACTGTAGCATTCTTGTAAAATTCCAAAGCCTTTTCAAAATGATTGTCACGAAAATAAACTATGTTTTCGTCTTCATAATTAATGAGACGAGAGTGGTTAGATTCAAATTCTTTCCAGTATGAATCTAACGTGTCTAGTTTCCGGGTGATATAGTCGGTAGTTCGGCGATCGCGGCCTGTCTTCTTGAAAGACGAAAGAAGCTGCTCCATCGCACCGACTATTTGTTCCTGATTAGCTAAAACGTCTTCCATTTTTATAATTAAAAGTTGGAAAGATCTTACTTGATTAATGCTTTATGTACAACCCTTGCTTGTTGCCGTAGTCACTGCGCGTACTTGCTCGCCCAGCACTGCTCGCTTGATAAACTTGATAGTCTCCGATTGTCACTAATCACTACTAGTCCTCACACGCGTATAGTCCTGCTTTTACCAACACGCGCGAAAGGTCAAAGCTCGAAGGACCATAAATGTACGGGTTACGTACACTTCTTGATATGTGATAGAAATGTCAAATGATAGATAATATAAATTATTGCACTATTTTATTGATAACAGAAATATGATGACAAACTTGATTATTATGCTAAATTATGATAAATGATTGATATGCTAATGAGTACACGATACGCTTGCTGAAAGTGAACTGATTTATTGATGGTTACAAAATCATTGAC
This sequence comes from Catocala nupta, assembly GCA_963675205.1. Lineage (NCBI taxonomy): Eukaryota > Metazoa > Arthropoda > Insecta > Lepidoptera > Erebidae > Catocala > Catocala nupta. The sequence goes on from OY776105.1 coordinate 1,890,756, forward strand.
CTTGGACGTAAAATGCTGACCGCGGCAAATGTACGGTCGTTGGCCCGTACAAGCTTCTATAATTCGTTTATGGTAAAATAGGACAACCACTTACGTTTATTAATACTCTCCCGTATGCTAGTTTGTAAACTACATTGTATAAAAACAATGCTATATTATGCATCACATGCCTCCTTTACGTTTCTCGAAACTACGGCACTGAACCGAAAGTTTGGTCAATAAACTGTCGAATTCATGGCACCTTTTGCACCACATTCGAGCGAAAACGATCGGTATAAGGTAAAATAGTACTATTTACTCTGAAAGCTTTTCTTTCTACGCGTAGAGGTCGGCGTATAACTTTATTAATAGGAGTATTCTGCTTGAGTTACTTACAGAATATTTTCGAGAGTTTATCCTACTAACCTAACTAACCTTACTAAAATTATAAATGTGGAAGGGTGTGAGGATCGCAAAAGCTACCGAAACGATTGCGATGAAACTATATAGTATATAGTTAGGCGGAGATCTGCATTAACACAAAGGCATTTTTTATCCCACTATTCCCACGGCATTGGGACATACGCGGGTGAAACTGCGAGCGCAGCTAGTATTAAAATGCGAATATGAGTTTGTTTGTTTGTAACGCGTTCACGTCTTAACTGCTCGACCGATCATCATGAAATTTCGCATACACGTTGTCGGGGTACAGAAAAGGACACAGGATACCTTTCATCCAGAAAAAAGTACTGATAATAACCTTAGCTACATTTACGCGAGAGTAGCCGCGGGAAAAATCTAAAATAGAAATTGCCTCAAAATATTTTCGTTATAGTGCCACTACTCAGGGATGAAGATTTTCTATTAATAAAACAAAAAAGTTTCTTTAAAATAAGCTACTATAATTATACAAACGCCAATTCGCACGGTGCTCGAGTTTGTTAATTCCCATTCAAATTAAGGGATCATCCACATTGGAATACATTTGGGACGCAAATTTATTCGATGAGCCCCTCGTTGGGAAATCGTCGAGTTTAAAAAGAACAAAAGTTATCTTTCTGTCAGGTTATTGGTTATTTTGATGGGTTTTTTGGCTGCTATTTTAGGTTTAGTTTCCAGTTTGGCAGTGTTTCTTATACTATTTGGTCAACAGACATCCTCTGTGGCGAAACAGTAGTAAAGGCGACTGCTTGCCTGAGGTATGTGCCAGTCCGAATCCCAGGACAGGTCAACAAAAAATTATTGAAATTTTTAATCAAGAAATCTCAATAGCGTTGGCGATATTACAAAGGTATTGTAGCCGTGGGTCCTGCATCTGATCTCTTTTCGGTCGTGTCGGACTGCCGTCCGGTCAGATAGTGCGACTTTTGGAACATAGAATGTACTATGAATTTGTGCACTTGTGCACTATACCGTCTTTTGCGCACATGACCAGCCTCCGTTAAGATATGCCTTGATCGAAATTCCGTCATTATTAGTTATTTAAATAAACTGATATTTCTTTTTAAAGTTTTTGTAATTAATTACTACGGAAAAGAAATTAAAAAATTCGATACTTATATGACCCCGCATCCAAATATTTATCAATACACCTTTACTGATTACTGTTCTCTCAAGACATTTCTTAGTACCAGCACAGAGTATAGAAATGTGCCCTGGCAATATGTCACTATTATGCGGAACCTAAAACATAGCTGGCAAAAATACAGGTAAATAATACATCTCTGGCTATCCGTTCAGATATACATATAAGCCTGAAACTATGCCTAAAAAAGCTTAAATAAACCGTAATGAAAAGTAAACACTAAAAGCGAAATTCCACTTCTATAAGTCGATTTCAAATAAAGTGCGCCCCAATTTTAGATGTTGACTTAGCATAGTAAAGCGATATAGCTGATGGCTACTATAAAATTGCACTGTAAGCTGAAAATACAAGAGGTATTGTGAAGAATAATATTTTAGAAGATAGTGGGTATAACCATAACGGGTTAACGAGAGAGGTCAGAAATTGGTATCGCGTGTTGAAAATTTTAAATCAAATCAAATCAAAATTCTTTATTGCGAACATAGGTACAAAAGGTGTTTATATATATATTTGTTACAAACAAATATTTAGATCTACTACATTCCGCTTATTAGCATGCAATAATGAGTTACTAACATTTAATCGAGACAATTTAAATTAAATTTTCTTAAAGTCAAACTATCAATTCAAGATTCGCTACTGCATTGGAAAACTTTATTTTATAAGTAAATTAATAATAAAATAGGTTAGAGAAATAACAAATGTCTGAGGATTAAAAAATAATATTAAATAAATACATATGTCAATATTTAGTCTATAAAATCAAAATTTGTCATCAATGTATTCCTTTACACTATAGTACGCTTTACTAAGTAGAAATTGCTTTAATTCAAATTTTAGCTTTTCTTTATTAGAGCATTTTAATATATTTGTTGGATTGCAGAGCGTTGTATTTTTAAAGCTTTGCCTGCACTTGAGGTAACTTTTGTATTTTATTTATCTATTCGTGTAGCTACGGTGCAGCTAGAACAGCAGCGATAGCCTAGTAAAAGACGTTCGACTGCCACGCAGAGGTCTCAAATTCGATCTTAAGGCAGAGGCTACTTATGAATTTTCAAAGTTATGTGCGTATTCACCTATTGAGATGCAGCGGGACACCGGCAGCCAGACACCGGCAGCCAGACACTATAGGGTTTTAATTATGTCTGGCATTACAGTAATTGATAGGATGAATAGTAATTTATCGCTCGCTTTAAGGGTAAAGGAAAACATCGTGAGAGAATCTGCTTGTCTAAAAGTTCTCTTTAGAGACCTTGCAAACTGCAGACTTTGAATCGGCCAATAGTTTGGTCGAGTTTGGCTGTTAACCGCGCACGCTGGCCCGATTAAACATTCGGGTCAGTGATGAGTGCGCATACTAGACAACAATCGGTCGACAGCTGTCGGACGATTTGCTATTTCATTTGTAATTGCAACGAGAGTGGTCGCATAATGAAAGTTACACAATTCTCTAGAAGTGTTATTATTGCTTTTATACAACGGGAGGAGGATCAAGAAAAGAAATACACGATGCATTCCAAATTACTAATCCCCTGAAAACAAAACAGCGCCATCATGAAAAATAGACATGACCGGTCCGCAAAAACTCAGAGCAAACTGAACTATCGGACGAGTCTGGTCCACTAAACAATCGGTGGTATGCGCAAGTGGAAGAGCGCCGTTCTGATTTAGCAGTCGGCCGATAGTTTGCCGACGGATCAGTTTGAAAACAATCGTGTAGACCATCAAACTATTTTATCGGCCGATACCGAATCGTTATATAATGTGCGCACTCCCATACATCTTCATACTGATTAAGAAACCAACCAATCTATCGGCCGATTGAAGTCTGCAGTTGCAGGGACTCTAATTTCGAAGATATGTCAAGTCTGTCAAGCGGCACTGGGCCAGCGTGGTGGACTATGGCCTAGCCCTTCTCACACTGAGAAGAGGCCCACGCTCAGGAGTGTTACAGTTTAATATAGGGCTGATATTATATTATTATTATGGCTAAACCGATACTTATAATACTAGCATTTTCCGCGACTTCGTGCCTGTTACCTAAGATTGCTTGCAAGTTTATGCATCACACACACGGCATCCAAATACAATGTTTTGTTATATCTCGATATGCTTAAACTAACAAGAAGACTTATAGATAGATTTAGAGAAGAGAAGTTTGATAAAAGTTTTGAGATTAATTTGGAATTCTAACAACTTATTTCTATATAAAAATTGTTAGGAATTAGAAGTGAAACAGTTTAGAAAAATAACAGGTGCACTTTTACCTATAAATAATCATTGTATTATACAAGAAATGCATTAACAAATAAAGTAAGAGATAATTGATATCACCCAATAGCGATCACACAGCACGTCCGTTCCGACCGCCGCTCGATGTTAAAGTGAGTCACTGCGCGCCGAGCACGCTTTTATAACCCGCTCGATCGGATGATTCGTGACGTTACTTGTATACGTCGCATTCCGCAACCAACAATATCATATTATCAAGTTATTGTATGAACATTTAAAAGAGATAAAACCAACCAATTCTATCATAACTTCCCTATTCTTTCAGGCACATTGTTCAGTAAAGTTAATTAACAAAATATGGCGCAAAAAGCTCAAATCGTCTATATCTCAAACAAAAGCTTTGACATGTATTGTACTTTTTTAAATACCGACCGATGTTCTAACATTGTGAAGAGGCGCTGAATTGTTTAATAAAGTTCCGAGCTCAATATGGCAGATTTTTTGGCGAGAATTCTCATTATTTAGGCACCTACATCAAGTATAACAATAGCTTGTCAGATACAATGAAGGATTTTTGGTACGGATTTATATATTACTAGTTTTTGCCCGTAGCTTTGCTCGCGACGAGCAGGGCAGAATGTAGATTTTGTCAAAGAATTTCTCTCAGGCACAGTACTTTTTCTGAGGATGAAAATTATGTCCTTTTCTGTACCTCTGACAATGTGTATGCAAAATTTCATGTTGATCGGTCGAGTAGTTAAGGCATGAAAGTGTAACAAACATTCGCATTTATAATACATAAGGATGTCCCTTGCGGTTTCATCCACGTTTATGATTACTGCATTTATTGGTGGTTTTATAAAAAGCTCCCCAATTCATGTAATGGAAAGTGAATTAAGTGTACCTCCTCTATTTTCCAGGTGGCTGTATCTTGCTTATAAATATTGTCTGAAGGCCTTTTCTCTATCCAATAATGTAACGGTTGACCTATTCACAGAACTTAGCGGGTTATGTCGGACTAGATATTGGACAAATAAGAAAAAACCACTGTTAATTGTTACATTTGATGATGTGAAAGGTATGGATGTCTATTCAAATATTATTCTCGATATGTTTAATTTGCCAATATGGCTTTCGAGAATAGATGTTAAAAATACTATTTATACCACTTTAGAAGCTGTCAAAAGTGCTAAGGCCAGCCTCGATATAAATTGCATAAAAACGGATGTTTTAGAGGAGCTAAATATTAAATACCGTACATGGCTTCGAATATTCACTGACGGATCCAAAATTAGGGATAATCGAGGTGCAGCTTTTTTTGATTCATTTAACAAACATTCTGAGTTATTTAAAATTAAAAATGCCTTATTGATTATGTCGCTGGAGCTCATGGCTATTTATAAGGCCCTAACGTATGCTGCATCTTGTGATGCAAGGAACATTGTAATTTTGACCGACAGTAAGAGCGCACTTCAACATCTGGCTCGATGCGCCTCTGGTCACAGAGGTGTACCGATAGCCTATAGGGTGTTGCAAGAAATGTATGACTTCGATCAATGCGGTAAGGTCATACGATTTCAATGGGTTCCAGCACATATTGGTTTATGGGGTAATGAAAATGCTGATCGATTGGCAAAAGCTGCAATACACATAGGTAGTGAAACTCATGTCAAAGCTTTTTATACTTAATATAATGTTAGACAACGGGTCTTACTCGCGATAAAGTATTTAAAAGGTAATAAATACCTATTGATTACCCGACGTTTCGACCGACTTGCATCGATCGTGGTCACGGGTTGACTGATGTGAGCTCAGCGGCGCCTTCGTGAAGTGCGGGTTTCGGCAACTACCCTCACTTGGTCACTATTATTTATATTCGCACTGTCGGTATTTCGACACACAACACTAACGACGTCTACACACTGGCTACCTAAGTCACTACGGCGACGTTTACATTTGCTGATGACTGGATTCCAAGATGTAGACAAACGGTATCCATCCTCCCGGTTGAAGTTACGATATTTCTTAATTTCAACCGCTTCACGTACTATCCTGGAGTAATAGTGACGATCGGTGGATAAAACCTGTGGTTTATGTAACTCGATCCAGTGGTTTGGTCCAGACTCCACTTACCTTTTAAATACTTTATCGCGAGTAAGACCCGTTGTCTAACATTATATTAAGTATGTGTGCTTTTTATCTTGAGCATATGTGTAAATTTAAAAAAATGTGCTTCTCGCATTGGAAAGAACACTTCGATGAGCGGTCTAAAACCAAAGGCATTTGCTACAAGACTATCCAAAGTGAACCTATGCAAATCCCGTGGTTTATAAATTGTAAACTTAATAGAAAATATATAAAATTAGCATTTAGGATTCGTTCAGGTCACTATCCATCCAGAAAATTTGCATACATAATGAAAATCACCGACTCACCGAATTGTGATGAATGTGGTGTTTTTGAGGATATGCAACACTTATTAACGGAGTGTAAAAAGAACCATTTCCAAAGGGAGTTACTCATGAGACAGTACAATCTAAATGTTTTAGATGTGGGTATCATGCAATGTGCTTTGTTTAAGCCTGGTTCGGAACTAGCATTGGCCATATATAAAATGGTCGCAGCCGCTCATGAATAACTCCCTAAAATCGTTAAGTTAAATATGTATTTGTGTTAATTTCTATAATAGGTTACGATGGAATTGGCATATCCATTTGGGTAAAAATTCTTAAAACAAACAAAGAAAAAAGTGTTTACTGCACCGCTCTTGAGGGTCGTAGCGTGATGTTATATAGCCTATGTTATTTCTGGATAAAGTAGCTTTCTAATGGTCAAAAAATTATCAAAATTGGTTCAGTAGTTTAATCGGTTCAAAAGTTTCACAGTTTATTCAAGTAGCAACATTGAAGCTGTAACTAGCTGTATCCCACGGTTTCACCCGCTTTAATGGAGAAGTCAAGCATTAACTCAGGACTTATTAAACTGATTGAGACGAAGCATGCCTCAGTTTTTAAGTTCGACTAACAGCCATTCATTAAATTAGATTTAATTAAAATCCTATCCTAAAGTTGAAAACAATCATGTAGACAGACATAAATTCTTAAAAGTGTCAAATTGGTCTTTATTACAGATCCTGGTTGTAGCTGATTTATATTATTTTTTTAATGTATAGATCTTTACAGTTTTTTATAGTTTAAGGTCCTATAGATCGAATTTCGGTCACGGTGGCCAATCTTAACAGAGATTAGACATATGCACAGGAGATAATACAGTGCACAAGTGCACGTTCTATTCCCTCTCTCCCTGTAACTCTCTATAGTTAGGATAGGTCGGTAATTCGACACAACCAGAGAATAATCAGGCGCAGGAATAATGGTTCCGAACTCCAGGCTGCAACTGAGAATATCTTGGCAGAAAAACCCAATACATTTTTGCTGGCCCGATCCGGGATATGAATCCAAGACCTCATGCATAGCAGTCGCATACACTACCCAACACCGAGGCAGTTATTAAAGTATAAATAAATAGATGACAATAAAACAATATACATTTGGCTATACGATACATACTAGGAGTTTAAATTTGAAGCTGTTTTGTATGAAGAAAATCGGTAACGTTATAGTTTTCATAACTCACTATTTCATCACTATTCTCTTATTATAGCGATTCCTATTTATATTCGATGTATTTATTAGATACTCATATTTGGACCACTATGGTTTGCGTTGATCCTTAAATAAAACATTATCCATCACGTAATTAGGGCGAATGAAACAACAAATACAGGCAGATACAAAGCGATATAACTTGGAATACAAATTGTATAATAGTTAATTTATATTTATTATTAATTATACATGTTACAAATTGTATATGTACTCTATTCTCGAAATATAAATTAATTCTAAAACAGCCGTTGCATTTTGTACAGAAACCACGAAATTAGATGTAGGAAATAAACAGCAATTTCATAGTCACATACCTAGTAAATACCAATTACAAACCAATTAACACTATAATCTAAAATACAAATTGAAACAGCATTTGCCATTCGGTTACAAAACCTATTTACGATCAAATCGAACATCGTTACGGACGATATACATTGCTGGGTATATACCGGCTGAAACTCGGTCACCGAACATTAAATCCATATAGCCGAGTATTGTATGAACACCAATATTTGTCCGTCTGTTTAGGCTCGAGCCGGAATGCATCCCTTCCGATATTCAACCGCTATAGGGCTGTGGAACATACGATTGAAAATTCCGGGGAGAAATCTGATAATATCAGGGTATGGTAATAGGGTCTTTATTTTTAATATGGTGGCGCATGGTCGTTTACTGATAAGGTGGACTGTCATTTTTGTGGAATTAAGATAACAATGTGAGGTGATTGGGTCGATCGAGCAGTGTGCAGTAAAGTCCAAGCCGGGTAAAATTTTATTAGGTGCCGTGTTCTTCTTTTACGGATTTGTGTTCTGACTGTAGGAACTAATACTCGTCCCTGGTTCCTGTTGCTCTATGCTAGTCAGCAGTTTAGCTATATTCCTCTGGAATTGTTTCTGCAAAGACAGGAAATGTAATCTATGACTTAGTTTAAAAGTGAAAAAGACTGACGTTGCTAATATTCTGCCACAGCCGAGTTTTGTGTGTTCGTTCCGAAAAATGGTTGATCCAGAAATAGTAGGTCTGAGTTTGTATGATCTTTGTGTCCATTGTTTGAATGTTTGTAAAGTTCCCCGTGACAAAAATAACTAAATTATTAATAAGAGATATGTAATTTTAAAACTTAAAAGAAATTTACTATGGCCCTGGATGTGACCAGAGATAGAGAATCATCTAACAAAAAACCGATGTACGATGTTTCATAAATTATTATTATAAAATATTATTCAGTAATTAAAATTAATAATTATTAATAAATGTTATACTTTTACTGCATTAAATTTTCCATTCTATTCTTTTTATCCCATCTTTATTTCCTTTTCCCATGGGTCTTTTCCGGCAAAGGGCGAATCCATCCAGGCGATCGTCATTAAAATTGGATCTTTAATTCCTTTTCCGTGCGAGTCATATTTCTGATATTGCAAGGGCCCATAGTTTACAGAAACCGGTTGCACTTCGACGGAGCGTTTGTCTGTTTGCCAAGTTTGTGATAAAATAATCTTAAGAAGTCTCAAATAAAACTCCTTGTAATATAATTTCAGTTATTTTCTCCTTAGTGTATTGAAGCGTTTCATGGGAAAATGGCCTTACAGGCTTACAGAGTATCATGTGGCACTTAAAACCATTGCTTGCGAAATGTGGAAGTAATATAAAGGTCCTCCAGACCGAATTACGGTAACGGCGGCCAATCTTAACGGAGACTGGCCTGCGCAAGCGATATTATAGTGCACAAGTATCTATGTGCGCAAAGACAAGTGCACTCTCTGTTCTCTTTCATAATCCGAAAGACAGCAATCGCGACCGGAGAAAGATCAGGCGCAGGACCAACGGCTTTACTTGCTTTGCAAAGCACGGGGGTGGTGCATACCCGCGTGCCTCGCCCACGCCGTGACCGCCAATTTCCTAGCTCCGGACTGTTTTAGAGATTTTTTAGCAAAAACCCAATAACTTTTGTTGGCCTGACCCGGGATTCGAGCTTGAGACCACATGAATAACAGTCACATTCACTATTCCTGCTCCACTGAGGCAGTCCATTTTATAGTACTGATCTCAGCTATATAATAATAATAATAATAATAATATTCTACCACATACACACAACACTATCTAGCCCAAACTAAGCAGAGCTTGTACTATGGATACTAGACAATGGATAAACATACATATATACATTTTTTTTTGTAAATACATACATATTATACATAGAAACACCCAGACCAAGACAAACATCCATGTAAATAAAAAAATAAAGTTTTGGAATCAAAAACATACACATACAATACCTGTCATTCAAAACAAGAAAATCCATCTAAAATTGTTTATAAAGCCTGACATCCCTAAGCCCGGTTATTGCGGATACCGGACCATGAAATTCGATTCGGTTCGATTTACGGGGGTGACTTCCGAAATGAAAAATCAGGTTCAGAGGAAATGCCGGGATTTAAGTACCCTATTAACACTTCAGAGAGTTAATGCACGGACGAGTTTTATCTAAATGGTTAAGCAGATTGGGTTTATAGGAAATTAATACGTAACTGTTGTGTACGTTTGGTGTAAATGAGAACTGATCGTCATGTAGTAAGTTTGATTTCAGGGTATTAAGTTAAATGTAGCAAAAGACCGATGGGCTACCACGCAGAGAAGTTCGATTCGAAGTTTCATATTCAGTTTTTCTATTAGACGTTTCTCAGTAAAAATACGGGCTCTAAAAATAATAATAATAATTTTTATTAATCCAAAAATAGGTACAGTTTGTCTATCTTATTGTAATATGTAATGGACAATGCTAGATTTTACACGGAACTGATACAGTAAAACGATGGTGTCTGAGCTAGTGAGAACTGTGTGACAGACACCAACGCCATCCCCTGCTATAAAAGTTAACCCATAAATATGGTGTTTTACAATAGAAATTTAAGTAGGTCTAAGATTATTGTAGTAGAAAATAGTTGATATGTAAAAAACAATATGAAAATCAAATAACAAATTTAAGTAAATAACGCTATGCAGCACAGTGTGTGTATGTGTGAATGAGCGCGCGAGCGCGTTTGTATATGACAATACCAATTTGCCTGTACCGCGAAAGAGGTCGACGGTTTACCAACCAATTGTTACCGTATACCACACATAAACCACAGGACTATAGCGGTCATTGTCTTAGTTTCTAGTTCTATTTAGAAATCTTTGCGCGATCCGAGAATAGACTTCACACAACGGTCGCATTTACTACCGCTGCGTCACCTTAATTTGAATAAAAACCTACCTAAAAATAGCTACAGAAAGGATCTGAAGGCTTTCATCGAAGGTTATAAGCCATTTTTATCCAGGAGCGATTTATTTTTATATGGCGGCGAATTTTTTTATGAAACACGCGCCCACTCAAATTTTGTTTAAAACTTTCGCGTGTTTGGTAAATTTTGGTTGTACATCTTAATAATATTATAAAGAGCGAAGCAGGAAGCTATTTATAAGACATGAATAATCCACTAGCCTGTAGTGAAACTGGGTCGGACACATGTGCCGCATGTCCTAAGAGAAATTGACACAATCTTGATCAATTGGGTACCACAAGACAGTTGACGGCGACGGGGCAGGCCTAAACGGAGATAGTGGGATGACTTTGGGATATTTAAGAACAGGATGATTTGGAAATGTAAAGGAGAGACCGTTCCTCAGCAGTAGAACATACCAAAAGGATAAAACAAATGAATAATGCTATAGAGTAAAATACCGTATCTTTCTAAACCTTTTACACCCCACTTGTCAGATAAAGACACAGAGTATAGAGGGTCAGCGAAATAAGCGAATGTTTTTTTATTATTGAAATGCCTCGGTAGCGCAGCGGTATTGTATATGATTATGCGTATGTGGTCTTGGGTTCGAATCTGAGATATAATTCGTGCCTGCCTCGAAATTCTTAGTAATTTGGAGTTTAGAACTGACCGCAATACGCTCGCTCTGTATTTTGTCACAGCTGACGAAATTTAAACGAAAGATAGCTGTATCCCTTTAGAGATATTTGCGTAAAGGCTTATCTTATCTTGTGTGGGGGCCAGTCAGTACAGACCCTCGACACTTCGTCCAATTGGGATCTTTTGTGTCCACTTCCCCAATAACGACTGCCATAGATGTGCATGGCAGCCGGGACCGACGGCTTAACGTGCTCTCCGGGCACGGAGCAGGCGATAATTGTCAATCAATACGCACATAATTTCGAAAAGTCATATAACTTCCGAAAGTCAGAGGTGCGCGATGTGGGTTCGAACCCGAGACCCTCTGCATTGCAGTCTGTTGGTCTCCCCACTGAGCTATCGCTGCTATGCGTAAAGGCTAACCCTTTACGCATAGCAGCGATGTAAGCAATGTTCTAGTATTTAAAAATCTTTACATTCAAGACTTTGAAAGGGAGTAGAACTCATAATTCGTGTCTGTTCATCCCGATGAGTAAAATCTGGGTGTCTTCAAGTCGCGAGTGAATAGATACCTTCTGGGCAAGCGTGCTCCAGCGTCGTTTAACAGCAGGTAAATTCGTCGTCAAATGCAAGCCTATTCAGAATAAAAATTATATAAAAAAGCCATGCCTGATGGGAAGCAACCGAAACGTTGTGTTCAGGCGTAAACACCTGTTCTAAATAAATAGCAAAACGTTGTGAGACACTTAACTATTAAAAATTGCATAGGCGTTTTGGCACGTATTAGTAACATTAAATGTCATCGCTTACTTGCCTTACAACCATTGTACGTGTAACGTCTAATTTGTACATTATAACTGATTTCGCTAATTTTCGGAGTTTTACTTTGATTGGCACCATTACATCCTCTAAAGTTGTAACATGGTGGCCCATGAGGGGATCGAACCCGCGACCTTCGCGTTATCAGCACGAAATTTGTACATTATAACTGATTTCGCTAATTTTCGGAGTTTTACTTTGATTGGCACCATTACATCCTCTAAAGTTGTAACATGGTGGCCCATGAGGGGAACTAGTAAAAATCGCGACTATTTAATGTAAAATCTACGAAATAACGAATTGGATTGAGGCATCGCGACGACGCGTGCGCGGCAGCAACCGACCTCAAGATTTGAAGCCTGCAGTGGAAGATCGAAAGTCCACAGGGTCCAGCGAGTGGGGAATTGCTGTCTGGACAATTCAAGAGGCCAGCCTCCGAGCCAGTGGTGCAGCTAAAGTATCACCTCGTGTGGAGCGTCAACGTGTCGTACCAAAGTTGAGTATCCATCCTTTGTCTATCCTTCCTATTACCTATCTATTTGAATATTGACTATTGCATTCCATTTGTGTGAATCAAGGTATATTCGAGTAAATTAAGTATTAAAAATTTTCTAAATATTCTGTTAATTGCGAAATCATACCTAAATATTTTTTTTTTCGTGTACCGTCAATAAAAATAAAATCTTATAGACGTTGCATCAGATCGATTAAAACGATTCTAATAATCCCTAATTTATATTCCACTGTTTTCAAATAACATCTATCCCTTTAATTCAGGAAAAAATATAAAATTTCATAAATTCATTTCATTTATGGTAACTTTGTCGTTCCGTTAATAATAAAAATAGGAACATCATAACAGCATTAATTTTTACTCAAATTAAAGCGAGATTTGCCAACTATTTCAGATCTAATCACGAACGCGAGAATACAGATCGCGTGGGTCGCTTGCGGGGTCAAAGTCCTCCCACTAGCAGCGTTAGCGGTTGAGCGTGCTCGCCTAGCTTCTCTGCCTCTCAGGTGACACCAAGGCGAGGAACGTGAGCCCATTCCATTTATTACTTACTTAGTCAATCTTATTTTTCTTTATTTGCAATGGCTGAAAATAAGCGTTTTAAAGAACTTTTTACGAAGAGGGTGTCCGCCAAAGGACAAATTACTAAATTTAAAAATTACCTCAGTAGTATTTCAAGTGAAAACGATTTAAATGAAATTCAATTGACAGAGTTGAACATAAAGCTTGCTAAGTTTGAAGCCTTATCAGTCAGGGTTGACGATTTGCAGAGTGAAATAGAGGTTCTGGATCCTGGTAACATTGATGCTGAAATTGACGAACGTGATAATATTGAAAAGGATATAGTAATTAATATAGCTACTGCTAAAAATTTAATATCCAAGTTTTCTAGAAAGGCTGAACTCGAATTAAGACGTCATTCCGTTCATAATACTACATGCTGTTCTGAAGATCATCCTAGTTTAGGTTTGAAGCTTCCTCAAATCCAAATTCAACGATTTAATGGTGATCATTTCCGCTGGCTTGAATTCAAAGATACATTTGAAAGTTTAATACACAATAATGGTCGTATTCCAGATATTAATAAATATTATTATTTAAATTCATATTTGCAAGGCGATGCAGCCCGAGTCCTTTCGAATCTCGAGATCTCATCTAAGAATTACAGTGAAGCATGGAAGTTGCTTTGCAATCGATACGATAATAATGATATACTAATTAATCACCATCTCAACTCTTTATTGAATATAAAGCAGCTTCCACGCGAGTCAGAACGTTCTTTGAGGTACTTAGTCGATCATATCACTAAGAATTTACGTGCGTTGGTTAGTTTAGGTCAGCCAACGGATAATTGGGATGTCTTGATTATATTCACTTTATCAGCTAAGTTGGATGGTCATACTCTATTAAAATGGGAAGAGCATCGTACCAGTAATTTAAGCGGAAGACCAAAATTAGAGCATTTCTTTAAATTCATTATAGATCGTGCTAATGTGCTCGAGTCAGCAAACCGAAATAATAATCATGTTGATAATATTATGAGTTCTAGGACGCCGACGTCTCAGCGCTCTACTCCCAACAACAACCAAACACATAAACATAGTCAAAATAAGACGCCAAGTAATAGCGTTAAGTCTTTTGCAAGCACTAGTAGTAATGTTAAGTATAAGGAACCAAAGGGTTTCACATGCATTGTTTGTGACGGCTGCCATCGTATCTACGATTGCCCAACCTTCAAGGCTAAGGGCATTGATGAGCGAATGTCAGACGTGACAAGGTATAAACTGTGCATTAACTGTCTGAGACAAGGTCATGCTGTTAATAACTGTCGCTTTAGGTCATGTCAAGAACCTGAATGCAATGAAAGGCATAATAGCTTGCTACACCGTCCGCCAACGTTGACAACTCAAGTTGCACACGTTGAGGAATCAGGTGAGATCGTAGCTAGTTATTGCAATAAAGACACAAGTTATCTTTTATTATCTACTGCCATGGTCGAGGTATCTAACCCATTTGGCCAGCAAAAGGTCAAAGTTCGTGCGTTGTTAGACTGTGGTAGTCAGTCTTCTTTTATAACCGAATCCCTAAAGATAAGGTTATCTTTAAAGTCCCATCATATTGACTCGCTAAAGGTCATTGGTATAGGCAACGCACAAGCAAATAATGTCACTGAAAGCTGCAACATTATATTGCAATCATTAAATAATAAATTTAATATAAATTGTTCATGCTTCGTTTTAAAGGAACTGACGGGTCGTTTACCGAGAATTCCCGTCGATATTAGTGCCCTAAAATTACCAGAAAATATCCAATTAGCTGATCCTATGTTCAATCAGCCTGCCGGCATAGATGTTTTGATAGGCGCCGACATATTTTGGGACATTTTAGGGAACGAACAGATTTCTTTGGGAACCAATAATCCTAAGTTACGTAGCTCGCAATTTGGTTGGTTAGTATCCGGTCCCATTAACTCAATAACACCGCATCAAAGCGTACACTGTAACCATAGCGTAGTTTCTAAAAACAACGATGGCAATCAGGTTATTGAAAAAATGCTAGGTAGATTTTGGGAATTAGAAGAAGTACCCAAAAAATCTATTATGAGTGAAAGTGAAATTTATTGTGAAAAACATTTCATTATTCATACCACAAGAACTAATTCAGGTAGATTTTGCGTAAAACTACCCCTTAAGGATACAGCTGATTGTTTAGGTGATACCTACAAGTTAGCTAAGCGGCGATTCTTAAATATAGAAAAGAGATTTAAACGTAATAATATGTTAAAAATAGAATATAACAAATTTATTAAGGAATACGCCGACCTAGGTCATTTATCTTTGTTAAATAATGAAATATTAATTCCTAATTATTATTTATGCCATCACGCAGTTTTAAAGCAGGAGAGTGAATCAACGAAACTTCGTGTAGTGTTTGATGGGTCTGCTCCATCTTCCTCTGGTTGTTCTCTTAATGATGTATTAATGGTAGGCCCCACAGTACAAGATACTCTTTTTTCTATTTTGTTACGCTCCAGGCAATACAAATATCTACTTACGGGCGATATAGAAAAATTCTACCGAAATGTGCTCGTACACAAAGATGATAGGAATTTGCAGCTCATTCTGTGGAGAGGGGAGAAGTCTAAACCGATTCAGACACTACAACTTAATACCTTAACTTACGGTACAGCGAGTGCAAGTTACCTTAGCACACGTTGCCTGTGGCAGGTAGGTCAAGAACAGAATGATGAACTAATTCGCACCATCATTCAGAAGGATTTTTATGTCGATGGTTTAATTACTGGATCAAATAATCCACAGCAATTAAAATATATACAAAACGCCCTATCTGAGGCATTAAGGTCAGGATGTTTTAAGTTAAGAAAATACAAAACAAATCATCCGTCCATATTTGATAATGTTGCTATCAATGAACAGGATAATCTCATTTTTAGTGAGTCTTCAAGCACCCTAGGCTTGGGCTGGGCCCCTGCCACCGATACCTTGAGCTTTCCTATAAAGGGATTTTCCCACAACACTAATCATAACATTATATCTAAGCGATTTATTATGTCAAACGCGTTTAAAATATTTGACCCATTAGGTATATTAGGTCCCATTGTAATAAGGCCAAAAATAATGTTACAAAAGCTTTGGCAACTTAAACTTGACTGGGACGAGCCTGTCCCTCAAGAGATAAAGGAAGAATGGATCGATTTCTCTGAAAGCATAAAATACTTGCACGAACTACGCATACCGAGGTTAGTTCTAGGTGACTCACCAAAGGTCATCGAATTACACTCGTTTAGTGATGCATCCAGTTATGCGTATGGCGCATGCATTTATATGAGAACGATCAGCGCTAACGATGACGTCACGGTTAGACTATTGTGCGCAAAGTCTAAAGTAGCTCCACTAAAAAGCACTACCATACCACGTTTGGAACTGTGCGCCGCCTTACTCGCGGCTCAACTCGTAAAATCAGTGTTAGATTCATTAAGGTACAAGCCAGACAAACTAATACACTGGTGTGATTCAAACGTAGTGCTGTGCTGGATACGTAGTAACGTCAGTAAATTAAAAATATTTGTAGCTAATCGTATCACGGAAATCAAAGAATTAACTTCATCTTCGGCGTGGCGATATGTACCTACAGATGTAAACCCTGCCGATTTATTATCTAGGGGAGTGCATGCTAAACGACTAACGTCGATATCACTCTGGTGGGCAGGGCCTGATTTTTTAATTTATAACGAAACCAAATGGCCTAAATCCAACCTAAAGGAAGTAGATACATTGCCCGAATTAAAGGCGCATCCGATAGTCATAAAGTCACCCATTATCGATTTTGAAAAATATTCATCGTTATCTAAGTTAGAACGGTCATTTGCTTACGTTCTTAGATTCATATTTAATTTAAAAAATAAACATAACAAACGAGTTGGTACATTGTCCGCTAACGAGTTGCGTGAGTCATTCCGCTCGCTTTGTCTTATCTCCCAAGGTCAATCGTTTTCTATTGAATACGACATGCTGGTAAATGGTAAACTATTAAATAAAAATAGTAAGTTATTAGCATTATCGCCTTTCTTAGATGAATACAAGTTAATTCGTGTCGGTGGACGAATCGATGCGTCCAGTTATTCGTTTGAAAAGAAACATCCAATATTACTTCATGCAGCGCATACTTTAACAAAACTTTATTTTATTAGAGAACATATTAACACCATGCATGCCGGTCCTCAAATGTTATTGGCTACTGTCAGAGAAACTATATGGCCAATTAACGGTAGGATACTAGCGAGGCGCACAGTAAATAACTGCGTACGCTGCAGGCGTTTAAAAGGTACAACTTTACAACCTAAAATGGGTAATTTACCGTCTCAACGAATAACGCCAGACTATCCATTTCTTTCCGTTGGCCTTGACTTTGCTGGCCCATTTTACATAGTAAACCGTAAAGGACGCGGCTGTCGCATTGTAAAATGTTACTTATGTCTTTTTGTTTGCCTTCGTTACAAATGCATACACCTTGAAGGCGTCAGTGACTTAACCAAGGATGCATTTATAATGTCATTAAAACGATTTATATCTCGTCGTGGCAAGCCAACTGAAATATTCAGTGACAATGGTACTAACTTTGTAGCTGCCGCAAAAGAAATAAGCTCGTTCATCAAACAGAACCATGAACCTTTAGTTGACTTTGCAAGTCAGCAATCTATCAATTTTAAATTCATTCCGGCTTACACTCCTCATTTTGGTGGCATATGGGAGGCCGGGGTTAAGTCGGCAAAACATTTATTACGACGAGTTTTAGGCGAATGTCACTTGACGTTCGAGGAACTTTCTACTTTATTCGCACAAGTGGAGGCAATCCTCAATAGCCGTCCCTTGTGCCCTCTCTCATCCAGTCCTAACGACCTCCTTTCCCTCTCCCCAGGACATTTCATCATTGGCCGACCGCTGATCGCTCTGCCAACACCAAACCTGGAAGACGTGAAGGAAGGCCAATTGCGACGCTATGAGCGCCTTGAGAAACTGAGACAACACTTCTGGAAAAGGTGGCAGAAGGAATACCTTTCTGAGTTACAACAAAGGACAAAATGGCGGACAAACACGGCAAATCTGGACGTGGGAGATATGGTGCTGCTAGCTGATGACAACGCGCCCCCTCTCGTTTGGAAACTGGGCCGCGTACTTCGCCTCATATCCGGACCTGACGGGATATCCAGAGTAGCAGACATCCTCACCACCAAGGGCTGCGTGCGACGCGCCTTTGTGCGACTCTGCAAACTTCCCTCATCTGAAGACTTAAACGGTTGAAAGCTACCTTTCAACGGCTGGGAATATGTTCAGGCGTAAACACCTGTTCTAAATAAATAGCAAAACGTTGTGAGACACTTAACTATTAAAAATTGCATAGGCGTTTTGGCACGTATTAGTAACATTAAATGTCATCGCTTACTTGCCTTACAACCATTGTACGTGTAACGTCTAATTTGTACATTATAACTGATTTCGCTAATTTTCGGAGTTTTACTTTGATTGGCACCATTACATCCTCTAAAGTTGTAACACGTTGGTCCCAAGAATCTTAGCTTGAGGCGTAAAAAGAATACCAGCATTGCGCAACCCTTATTCTAGGAATCTTTTAGTAGGTATTGTTAATAGTTTTGATGTTCTAAGTGAATTCAAATCGGTTATGCAATGTGTGAGATATGAACTGATAACCTCTTGATCTGAAGTCCACTGCTTTAAGGATGAGCCATTTTTAAAAACAGTGAAGTGTATATATTAACCTATAATTATAAAAATACGAAACAAAATAAAATATTACCAAATGCCATTACAAGTCGTTTAAATAAAGTACAGTAACTTAAAATTACAAGCGAAAGTTGTTTACTAACATGTAGTAATTATTACTTAAATAAATATTAACAAACTCACGACTGATTTAAAACGAAAGGCTTAAGAAGACTACTGTTCTAATTACCCATAGTAATTATTATACTGCAAACTTTGTGCTAATTGCTAATTATGTTTTTAATTAACTCTGTAGTAGCTTAGGATGTTTTCTTTGTTCAAGAAATCCGTCTTGCTTAGTATTTTCATAATGATGAAGATTGTTTAATAGTTATTTTTTAACATATTCGATTGCCTCGGTTGTACAGTATTAGTAAATTCGACTGCTGTGCATGAGAGTTAGATGCCCGGGTCAAGCAAAGTATTATAGGCTCTTTCATCAAAAAATTCTCAATATGTAGATTGGAACCATGCCCAGTTTACCGCAATAGGCGCGCTGCATATTACGAAGGCTAAAATCATAGTTGGCGAAATATAAATTTATACAATTTTTGCTTACACCCTCGGTGATAGAGGCTTGACACCATGTATGTATGTACTCCCAAGGTGAATAAATGTTTAACAGCAAAATAAGCAGAAGTATGAACTTTCTGTGGTGCACCAAACTGATACTTAATGCATTTGCGCCCGAGTAATGTGCGCTCTGTACGTTTATACACTCTTAAGCCTTAAACCACACAGGCCAATGAAGCAGTCATGAATCCCAGTAGAAGCAAGCAATAATTTCCTTCTAAAACATAATTCCAAAACTCAGCAGCACCGTGAATTGACGCGTAAAATCTCTGACTTAGCAATTCGGTCTCCTCAAAAATAAGCCTCCCGAAAATTGAACAATTGGTTCAGGCGAAATATAAACCGAGAAAATAAAACAGTGTTACATTTTAATATAGACTTCACGTAATTCTATTCTATTTGACCTATTTCCAGGACAGACTGGGAACTGTAATGCTGTTCGTGGCAATTGTGAAAATACCGCTATTTTCCTTAAAAGAGAGAGATATTTTGTGACGTTTCAGCAATGAATTTTGGGTACATTTTTACTCCGACATTCAACGCCATATTCTCGCTTTTAAAACGGTTAGGTTAGGCTTCGAGAAAGTAAATAAGCGAGTTCTGATTCGACCGGCTGTGATTTGAAGCCTGTTTACTTTTGTACGTCATATAAGATTCAGCGTAAAAAGGATTTTTCGAGTAGGATCTTGAATACTCAACAAGAGGCTCTCGGCATTTTCTCGAATTTATGACTTTTTTCTCTATTGTAAGGTTTAATCTCATTAGCGATTATGTAAAATAAATAGTACATTATCATTACCTTACATAATATTTTATAATCAGTAGTCGGGGTACTCGTTTTAAGTAAAATATACCTGTGTTAGAAGTTCAGTTAGAAGACACAACTTTTCACATTACACTATAATTATAAAAGCTCCATAAAAAGTTTGTTTTAATTCAAACAAATGGTTAACTAACATAAACTTTTGTTTCTTGGTATTCATACAATTTTATAGTTTTACATGGATTGAAATTTGGTATCATATTCTTGATTTAAATTAAACTACTATATACGGATTTTATCGCGTTGTTTATTTAACACTCTTTTACATAATTTAGAAACTGTTTACTCGACTATACTACTATCAAACTTTACTAATTTTAAGCTAATTAAATTATTAAACTATCAAAACTATTTGTATTGAAGTTTACACCTTCCCCGACGTTTCGGTTGCTTTTCAGCAGCCATGGTCTGCCCCCATTACACCCAGGATTTATAAGAGGTTTGTAGATGATACTTTTACAATATTACCAACAGATAGTGTAAGTGTATTCCTAGAACATCTTAATTCCATTAACAACAATATCCAATTTAAAATTAGTAAAGTTTGATAGTAGTATAGTAGTGTAAACAGTTTCTAAATTATGTAATAGTGTTAAATAAACAACGCAATAAAATCCGTATATAGAAGTTTAATTTCAATGAATAACATTTGCGTAAACAGAAGACAATATCATATTCATAATATAAATAAAAAAAAACACTTTTCTCGCCTCAAGTTTAATTCCTGTGTCGAGGGGACTTTACAAACATTCAAACAACGGATAAAAAGAACACCAGTTTGAACAATAATATGTTTGTGGGTCACCTATATTTTCTTCTGTGTGGGATTCGAACTCACAACACTCAGCATAGTGGACTGCCGCTACAAGGCAACCACTTAAACCATTACGCTGTGCGCAATTTTATATTACATACTAGCTGTCCAGACAGAAGTTGTCCCGAAAAGGCAGAAAGAATAAAAAAAATCTATCTAAACCACCCTCGAATCCACTTAAGCACACACAAAAAAAATTCATTCAAACCGGTCCAGCCAGCCGTTTAGGATGAGTTTAATTACAACGAAAAGTGGCATTGATTTATATATATATATATATATATTTGTGATGTGTGGATTTTTGTCACTCAATTACACGTAAACCGTTGAACTAATTTAGATGAAATTTGGCACACAGCTATGGGATAAAAACAGGCGAAGCCACGAGCAGAAACTAAAGCTCTGAAACAAGGCCTTAAACCGGTGTAAAGAACAAAGCAAAGTGAATTTTCTAACCTTGTTTCTTGAAGTTTTCTTCCACTATTAAGTTGTGAAGGCAACTTAGTTAAATGGCTTGAAAGTTTCTGTAAAGTCTCGAAAGTGAGACAAAGTTAGACATGTGATACATTATAGAAGCTACACGATTATTAGGGAAAGATAATTTTATTGAAGTGAAACTTCTTGGGGCGTAGGAAAAAAAAGGGTCACAAACATTTTATATCCATAAATATAGCATGAGTGAATGTCTTTGTGGCTAATCTATAACTATACTAGTTGACGTGGCAAACATTGTTCTGCTATATAAATTATTTCTTAACGGTATGAAATATACTTATACGACCTATTTTAATACCTACCTAGCATACATAAAAAAAAATATAAAAATCGGTCGAGCCGTTTCGGAGGAGTGCGACCACCGTGACACGAGATTTTTATGTATATAGATTTTGTTAATGCCTAAGTGGTTAATATTAAAGAGAACTGCTGTGCATGATATATTGGATTGAATTAGTGATAGGCAAAGCGTTTTTGGGTTGTTCTTTTAAGAAACTGTCAACAGCAGCCCGAAGATTAGATACATTTGATAACTGCTACGCGATTATAAGGCAAAGATGAAGATAATTTATTTGAAGTAAAAATTCTTGTACGTTGCAGGAAAGGTTACAATTACAAGTTACGTTTAAATAACTCGGCGGATGTTGGCTAGCCCATTTATCGCGGATGGCTGTAGGTTATATAACTTCACGCTATGACCAATAGGAGCTACACTAACGGGAGCAAAGCCAGGGGCAAAATCTAGTTAAATATAAGTGCTCTGCATGAGGTCTTGGTTCCGATTCCAGGGTTGGTTAAAGTGTTATTGAGGTTTTCTGTCAAGAAATTTTCTTTAGCAATTCGTTGGCAGATGCGATAACCTCGCACTGAATTAGGCTGCCTGACCATTGAAGCGGAGCAAGGCTGCGGAGCAAAGAAACAGAGAAATATTAACCAATAGGATTGCATACTGGAGCCGAACGGAGATTTTATGCGATCCTATTGGTTAACATTTCTCCGTTTCTTCGCTCCGCAGCCTCGCTCTGCTTCAACGGACAGGCCGTCTTAAGTGGGATAAATGAATTACAAGGTTTAAATATGGCTGGTGTCATATCACCACCAACATCTCCACCTAACCTTTTTAGTGACATATTAAGGTCATATAACCTGCAACTATATACATGTGCAGCAGCCCAGGTGTTTAAGTACAGTCAGCAACATGTTAAGCTACTTGCTTAACATCCAACAAATTTGTAAAAGTATTTTATGTAAACAAAAAAATTGAAATTAATATTTTGATTTTGTGAACTATGATTAAGTCAACTATCTTTTAACCATTATTGATTTAAAAAGAACATTTGTTATACTTATGAAAGATAGAGGCAATCCAAATCTCGCAAGTGTTACATACGTCACTGGATACAAATCTTCGCATTAATACACCTCTGAATACGTCTTCAAACAATAATCTATATAATTACATCTTTGTTTGTTTCTCTAAAATCCTTCTAGCATTCCTCATCATTAAATCTAAATAAATGTTTGAAGCACAAACCACGAACTACATTCGAACGATCACTAAATCTCGCTGAAAGGGAGGAGTTTGTCAATAAATCTGAAACTAGGACTGTTCAGTATTAGCTGAGTGAAGTTTTGTCTATGCGAGCTTGATTGGAACTGGCTAGAAACTCGGTGATACAATTTTCAAGTATCCGAGATTCTAACTAATATTATAAATCCGAATGTGAGTTTGTTACGCTTCCACGCCTTAATTATTTGATCGATCATCATGAAATTTCGCATACATGTTGGGTACAGAAAGGATCTTTCATCCAGGAAAATATACTGTTACTAAGGGATAAAAAATTATTAACAAAACCTACATTAATGATAGCGAAGCCGCAGGCAAAATCTAGTAATATTATAAATTTAAATGTGAATTTGTTTGTTAGACAATTGAATAGTGAAAGTTGCCAGGGTTACAGGAAAGGGGTACCCTTTCCTGTAACCCTGGCAACTTTCATACAAAAAAAAATACTACACATACACACACAAACATTTGCATCCGCGTTTAATTATTTATTTTTCTTACTCTCTTCTATCTTAGAGCTATTTATTGTCTCACTTCCATATTCTCATGGGACGACAATCCGGCATGAAGAAAAAGAAATCAGGTGCAGAAATAACAGCTTAACTTAACGTATTAAATACAGTCAACTTGTTAAATCTAAACTACAATTAAAATGTTTGATAGAAAAACCCAACAACACTTTACCTAAATCGAAATCATAATTTGAGATCCCATGCAAAATAGACAGCAGTTATGAAGCAGAGAACAAAAATAAACAATATTCATTGGTATTAATATTACGAATACTGGCAACACAGTCGCGTCCAAGCAAAATAGAAAAGACATTATTCACATTCAAAACTTGAACGACTTATCAGTGTCAAAACGATTTCTGAATAAACAATATTAGCATACGCCACGTCGAGTTACGTCAATACAAAGAATTGAACTGCCCGCTTCTGGATTTCAAGAATATATTTCAAAAGCATATTTCAGACTTATAAGTTTTAAGCTTCTTTCGAGCGTAATATTTTAGGTATTATTGCATTTCTGTCGGAGAAAATGTTCCTTTTAGAATTTATTTTAGCTTTGATGTTGCAAGACTTACGAATGCGATTGCTGTACATGAAGTTTCGGATTCAATTGCTCTATCAGGCGAGTGTTGGTAGGGTTGAGGGTTTTTCTGTCAAGAAATTTCAGTAGCAGAATGAAGTCTGGAAATGTGCGTAGGGCCTAAAACCGTACATGGTGAAAACTGGATGTACTTAAACCACCTCTGCTTATTCTTCGGAGTTATAGACATAAAATTACAATATAAGATTACTAAGTCGTTATAGAAGCCAACTCAGATGTGAGTTTGAAAGTGAGTATGTGTAGAATTTTGCAGCAGACACAGACAAGTATTTAGCACGCTGTTGTCGATTATATAACTAAGGTAAGTACGTCACTCTTAGTGTAAGAGTAACAAAACTGTTACTGTATTGTACTCAGTAAGAAAAAGTTGTCAAGACTCACATACCTACACCAAACATTCCATTCTTTTCACCTCTTTTTGAAGTGATACTCCTGGAAAGCATCTTTAGACATTTGCGATTTATAGTCTTATACTTCATATTATTTTGTGCGAGTTTTAATTACTTTCATAATAAAACTTGGTATTGCACGCTATTATAGGGTACACTAACTACGGCAACTACTTCCCATTGAAATGAATGACAAGAAATAGTATATCCAAGGTAGTATACCTATATTTCTGATTAAATTCGTTATGGATTCCAAACAATTTAGTATGTTAGTTAAGTTTTTCTTAAAAAAAGACCATTCCCGCACTAGTTATACTTCAGGACTTTTTAACACGCTTTTGTTAGCTTGGTATGTATGTATCTATGTGTCTATGAATCTATGTAACGGAATCTTTGAACGTAATTTTGCCCCCCTTTCAAACCGACGGATAGATTTGAAAATTTGCACACTTATCGAGGACCAATGACAATACAATAATCTAGAAAAATAAAATAGTTTCCTTAAACTAAAATACACGCTTTATTACAAAAATCTAACTAAAAGTAGAAAATAATTTAATCATTTGAATGTAAAAACGAGTGAGGTTGGGTTTATCAAAATATCTTAGAAAGTACCACTTAGTTGTTTTTTTAATAAAGTGTGTTTTTAGTTTTAAACTATTATTTATTGTAATTATTTGTGAATCACACCATTGTTTACCCAATAGATCCATCTTACATCACTCAGCACAGGGGTAATGGCGAGGCGACTATTTAAACCATTACCCCATCCGTGAAGTTATACTGTATATATTAATATACAATATAACTTTCCCCGGTTTTCATTTCCATTTCATGGTCTTCACTGCTGAACCTACACTGATGTTATAGTGTCAATGCATGTGGGATTAAACCTATTACCGTCGTCCCACGAGACCAATCGTATGCTAATAACACCTACATTTTATAAATAACCATACTAGCCTAAAACAAATAATTTAGCTCCAATTTTAGCTGTTTGTTTTTTCTACCCAAATTCGCAGTAGTTACAAATAGCCTAATTATAACACAGCCTTTATATAATTAGCCACAAATACAGTTTAATTACACTCGTATCTACACATCGGATAAACACGAAGTACTTTGTTTGCATTAGCTCTGGGTTACAGGATTAACGTGACGAATTACCTTTGGAGATTTGTAAGTTATCTCAGTAGAATAAAATGTCTCTTTGGTCTGGATTTAACGATGGCGATACGCGATTGTCGAATGATTCGAAAATTGTACGGCTTCGCATTCGAATATCGACTTGTGATTCGAATAAGATCAAATATTTGAGATGACACAATCGTTTGATTTTATTGGCGATTTCAACAGGAACCCTCTTCCTTCAGCACCCGAGTAGGTCGGGTTCGGGGGAAGAACTACGGGTCTCACCCTTAGGATCAGGGTACTACGGGGTCGGGCTAGCCCACCGCGCCTCGAAAGGCGTGTTCTATCGGCCGCTGATTAGAGTGCGCGGTGCCTGACATTGAGGTTGGACTTGTAGTGGCTATGTGGGTAGCCGTAGAGGACAGCATGTTTGTTGCTCTGCAAGCACGTGGCGTTCGAGCGTCGGAATCATGCGCGGCTAGTGCAAACCAGTTGGTCGCACGAGGCACGGAGTTGCCTTTAGCGAAGTGGTAGTGTGGTTTCACTGCCACGACGCATCTCGGGTGCTTGCCTGCTCAGCAAGTAAGAGTCATAGCTAGGTGACTCGAGCAATACCCGGCTTGTAGGCCAGAAAGGGTAGACGTATGGATGTACGTCGGGAAGTGAGCGTGCCTTAAAGCTCCGGCACCATACTGGAAATATGGGAGGCGGCTTCTCCGTCAGCCCCAGCGAGGATATCGTTAGCAACTCTCTGAGTTCGCGAGTGGTGAGCGGCTTTATTGCTCCGGTACCTATGGGCCGGTATCGGTACCGGGCTATCTGGACAATAGGTAGTGCCACTTGAGTACGAGGTAGCTCGCTTACGAGAACTGGGTCTTAGGATTTGGGGACAAGACCTGTCTATAACTGGTCCCTGAAGGTGCTTTCGGGCACTGGAAGGTACAGCAGCTCCCAGTGTATACCGAACAGGTGGGAAACTGGGAACGCTATATCATAAACTATGTAGTCTGTAGAGAGGAAGGTCTACCTGATGATAAAGGGTAATCGCCGCTCATGGTATTTTTAAAGATACTACACATTCTAGTTATAATAATTGGGTTGTAGGAAATTTTACGAACTTTCAATCCTATTAGCTACAAGAGAGACTGGTGCAAACTAGCGCATAACAGGGATATATGGAAAAGCCTTTACCCTACATTGGGACAATACAGGCTGAAAATAATAATAATAATTCAAACCCCGAACACAAATAGCACCCAGATTTGCAACAACATTTGTGGATCACACAAACTCTTTTCATGCGTAAAATTCTAATCCACAACACTCGGCGAGTTGGCAGTGACAAGGCCATCACTTAAATCGTTTCAATCTTTGATACGAGAATTATTTGTAGGACGGCAAACGGCTTGTCTTATTTAAAAACAGTCAATGTCTCGCGAACAAACTTTTCTTAAATTAACTTAGCAGAGCTTATTTACAAAAGTTTGTCAAACCCCACAAACCAAGAACATTGGTAAGCTAAGTAACTACTTAAATCACTGCGCACACCGTGTAGTTATCATACTGTAATATCAAAGGCAGTTCCAAAGATATTATCATATTTATCACGTAGTAAATTTGTGTTTCAGTCGCGGCCAATGTTCGTCTTGAATATAAATCTACACTTGATGATACTCAAATACCTAGGTATTACGTTACGAGTTCGAGAAGTGTGTTATTGATGCTGTATCAAATACCACTCGATCAGCATTTATACATATGTATAATGACGTCTGTATCGATTTTTCTTGAAGTCTTTGCCTTTTCTTATTTTTAACTGACATTTTATCTTTTTAGTTTTTACTTTATTTTGACATGCATATTTTATAATTTTAATTTTTTAATCAATTAATTTGTAATTACTGAATAAATAATTTTGTTTTTTTATTTTACTTACATGCATTATATTATTAATATTATTAATAATTCTGTTTTCTTTTTTAAAATGATACGTTTGAAATTTTATGTGATAAAAAAAATTGCTTTTAAAAACAAAATGAGTAAAACATGATGAGTCGGTAATGTAGGTACTATAACATCATGCATTTTGTGTAAATGTACTCATGTTTCATACAAATAAACTAAACTTTTCTTTATCTTTATTGTACTGGGTATAAGTCTTTTGTCACGGGGGATTTTACACATATTGAAACAAAAGACACAAAGTCACATAAAACACCTAAAATTGAAACAATTATTTGTGTATCATACTGATATTTATTTCATTTGGGGGTCGAATCCACAATACCCGGCTTAGTGGTTAATGGCAAGGGGAATACTTAAAACTCTACGCCTTCCTTGCAGTCAGATAATAATCTATTTGAAGTATCTAGTAATAGAGAGCAAACTATTAATAGAAGACTAGACACATACAACACTACCTGTCCCGATAGACGTTGTCCTGTAAACACGAAAAAAAAGCCAATTCTAAACCATTCTCGAATTCACTTAAACACACACAAAAAAATTATCAAAATCGGACCAGGCTTTTAAGAGGAGTTTAATCACAAACACACACACAGAATATTTATATATATAAAGATGGTATTACTAGAAATTTTCTGATGTCAAATCCAAACAATACATTGTTCGACCCTAGTATTGAAACTGTATATGCGTCTGCAAATATAAGCGAAAATTTGTGCTAAGAAATCATGGCACTAAAAGGCAAGCACAATTTTGTCTCGATATAGGATTTATTCCTATTACGGCAGTTATCTTAATTAGGTAAGAAATCAGCAGCAGTATAGAATCTAATAGCAATATGCTTACCTTAACGTTTGCAGTAGTAACCATTTATCGATCAACCCAGGGAAAACTACTGTCGTGCCGTTTACTAGGATGAGAGATCCGACTGGCTTGGGAACTCTATCCATGTATGGTACATAGCTACAATGGTCCACGGAGGTGAAGTATCTAGGCATGACCTTAGATAACAAGCTAACGTGGAAACCTCATGTAGACAAAGTCATAATGAAGGCCCAGCGGGTCTTCGGTATGATTCGTTCTACTTATGGGAAGACCTGGGGCCTGAAGCCCAAGGTCATCAAGTGGCTGTACACGATGATGATAAGACCCATAATCACATATGGAAGCGTTGTCTGGTGGCCAAGAACCAAACTAGCAACATGCAGGAAAGCGCTGTCGAAGGTGCAGCGATTAGCCTGCATGGCAATAACAGGGGCGTTCCCTACTACGCCAACGGCTGCGTTAGAGATCCTGCTGGACCTAACGCCGCTACACATTGTTGTGGAGTTAGAGGCGATGAAGGCGCTACATAGACTATCTATACATGGGCTGTGGAGCGTCAACATGCCAGTAACTCGACACACAAAACTGGAGATCTCGAAGGATCTTAAAGAGATTATGAGCATGGGATGTGACAAAATGCAACCAATGCACATATTCAAAAAGAATTTTAAAATAAAGGTCCCCACAAGGGACGAATGGAGACGAGGTCTACGATCCCCTGACAAGGGTTGTCTCATCTGGTACACCGATGGTTCCAAAATGGAAACAGGATCAGGCGCTGGTATTTATGCCAACGACTGCAAGGTGAACCAAAGCATGGGCAAATATGCAACGGTCTTCCAGGCGGAAACCTATGCTATAATTGCCTGTGCGCAGGAGAATATTAACAACAATGTCACTGACAAGATTGTTTATATACTCAGTGACAGTCAAGCTGCTCTTAAGGCTCTGAACTCCTGTAGGGTGGACTCAGCACTAGTCCTGAACTGTGTTAAAGCCCTTAACAAACTTGGCAGGAAAAACACAGTCAGGCTGGTGTGGGTTCCGGGGCATGCAGGGGTGCAGGGTAATGAGGAGGCTGATGTATTAGCCAAAAAGGGCTCGGAGCAACAATTTGTGGGCCCCGAGCCATTCGTAGGTCTCTCTGAGAGTACCGTCAAGGCAGCTTTGAATGCACATGGCAATGATAAACACAGGCTGGAGTGGATGGCCCTTAGGGGTCTGGAACACTCCAAGAAATTCATTGCAAACAGAGCCACGGGCTTTACCCGGAAGTTCTGCGGGTACAACAAGGGCCAAATACGCCTACTCACAGGAGCGTTTACTGGTCATTTTGGCACCAATGACTTCCTGTGCAGATTGAGATTGTCAAACAATTCGATCTGCAGAGCCTGTGGTGAACAGGACGAGTCCATATCACACCTACTGTGTGAATGTGACGCGTTGGCCGGACTAAGGATGGGTCTGATGGGATTGGCATATCCGAACCCTGAAGACTTCAGGCTTCTCCCTCTGAGGTGTACGCTGCGACTGATGCAGTACATTCATAGGGAGATAGCTCAAGGATAAACCTCGGGGCCGACACAAAAGATCCCACTGGGTCGAAGTGTCGCCGGTCTACAATGACTGGCCCCCGGATCAAGATAAGATAAGATAAGATACCTTAACGTTAGACATAAAACTACAGCTGGTGAAATGTAACTCGTATTTGTAATACTCTCTTTCCCCTTCTGGAATGTGCATATGGGAATCCTAAATATCCTAACTAATATTATAAATGCGAATGCGATTTGTTTGTTTGCTTTCAGGCCTTATCTTATCTTGTGTGGGGGCCAGTCAGTACAGACCGGCGACACTTCGACCCAGTGGGATCTTTTGTGTCGACTTCCCCAATACCGACTGCCATAGATGTTCATGGCAGCTGGGACCGACGGCTTAACGTGCTCTCCGAGGCACGGAGCAGGCGATACTTGTCAATCAATACGCACATAATCTCGAAAAGTCATATAACTTTCGAAAGTCAGAGATGTGCGACGTGGGTTCGAACCCGAGACCCTCTGCATTGCAGTCTGTTGGTCTCCCCACTGAGCTATCGCTGCTCACTTTCAGGCCTTAACTACTCGAGCGATCATCAGAAAATTTCACATACATGCTGGTACAGAAAAAGACATAGGATAGCTTTTTATCCATAAAAAATAAACTTTCCCATGCGAAACCGCGTGCAAAAGCTTGTCTTACATATATATTATGTAAGGCAAGGTTTTGAACTACTGTCTCCGTTCCTATATACAGTTTTTATGTAAGTTACAATAACAGTCCACTATCAAACAAACCATATTGTAGTTTTTCAGCTGAGTGGAATAAAAATAGTATATTACGTCTAAGAAGCATCCTACGAGCACGGAATCTTAATAATGAGAAAGCACCTCATCTCTGTTGCCATTACGTCACGGAATCCCTGTAACGTGCACTAAGTATGCCATCTATGCGACATCCGGATGCCTTTCCGCTTACATTTCTACTTTCCACGGAGAACTCGCAGAGCAAACTCGGTGTAGGCAGACGATTCGAATGCTACCGTCGTCCCAAATAAAGAAGACCCCTACTAGAGAAAACTCGAAACACGTTTTAGTTTCTAAATCGATTAGGTCCAAGCGATGAGTTGGGACTTTAAATACTACTTATTTAAGTGATGACACCAATGGTAAGTGATTACTATCATAGTTTGTGATCGCGTGTTTCTCTTGGTTCATCATAAAAGATAAGTAACGTAACCTAGTAACGCGTTGTCAAGTGATTTTCTTTTATTATTATTTTATTTTGGAGTTCTATCCTATACGGCTATGTCAACCCCATCATAACTTATAAAGTAAATACATCTTTATACCTGTATAAAGATGTATTTAATTACCGGATATAATTATACCGGATAATATATTATCCATTAATTACCGGACACCCTGTACATATAAATCTTCTGTGCGTGTGTTTGTAATTAAACTCCTCCTAAACGGCTGGACCGATTTTGATGAATTTTTTTGTGTCTCTTCTAGTGGATTCGAGAATGGTTTAGATTTGTTTCTTTTTTTTCGTGTGGACAGGACAACGTCTTTCGGGACAGCTAGTTATTTATAGTAATTAAAATAATACTCTGAAATTAACTATTTAAAATGAGATGAATCACTGTTGAGCAACAGTTACTAAATTATATTAATACAGCGTCCTCCGATTTTGGTCTTGATAAAATGCCTTGAATTAAACCCACATACAACTTATTTAATTTGAATTCATCCAACAACTATTCGCGTTGTTGAGTGATAAAACATACAAATACGAGTATGTTCACTAACTATCATTTATAAATATTCCTAGGGTTGAGATCATTCTCATCTGAAATTCTCCCTAAAAAAATTTTAATCAATAGAAAACATGAGTTTCAATGGTAGCGCCAATCTATTCCTATAGCTCGCCTCAAAATAACTGGAAGTTTCACTTGTCCGAAATCAACCAGAAATACACAGCAAGATTTATTCTACATTTTAGACATGAAAATTGACTATTTAACTACAAAATTGCCAACAAGCAAAATGGTAAACGGTTTTTGAAGCCTTTGGAGGTTAGAAATAAGTGCCAAGGATATAACTTCTACGATGCTGATGGGGTGAAACAAAAAAGGAAGAGAGTGATAAGATATGTGTGATCTGACAAAACGCATAAACTGAGTTACGCTTACGCTGGGTGTCTGTAAGTGGAAGGTACACCGGTAAGTAGGTCAGTCACCAAATAATTGACTCTTCGATATTATGGAAAAACGTATATGCAAGATTGGGTTATGTCAGAATCTAAAATAATTTTTAATAAGGTCACAAAATAACACTTATGAACGTTAAAGTGTATTGATAGAAAAGTTTATTGATGTTACTGAATATATATTAAGTTGGTTCCTAGATTCAGGCAAAGGTTTAAGCCTATGAGAAGATACTTGAGATTGAACATATGTATATGGTCAAAAAATCAACCAGAACGTTCCTTTCCAAGCAGGCCGAAGTTATTTTACTCTTCAAGTAGATTTCTAATTATTTTGCCACCAAAGGCAATAAAAAGAAAATCCACAACCTTTTAAAACCTAGACGACAACATCTCTATGCAATATAGTATGCACTAGCTTTAAACAAATAAATCTCGGTCGGATCCCAGGCCAAACGACGTCATAAACCAAAACGTTCGTTTTACAGGCCATAAAACGGATGTTCAAAAGAAAATTCCTGGCCTCGCAAGGCCGTGACTTTAAATTTTAGGACTTGTCCAGCGAAGTACCGTCGTTAATGCCTGATGTCTGCGTGTGATATTTTTAACAACGTTTCACTTTGATGACATCATATTGCGTTTGACTGCCTCGATGGCGCAGCGTAGTGAGTCCGACTGCTGTGCATTAGGTCTCGGATACCGGATTGGAAAAATAAAAAGTCATTGAAATTTTTGCTAAAACATCTAAGTAACAGCCCGGCGTTAGTAAGTTGGTGATGTTAGACACGACTGCACGGATGTGGTCTAAATGGTTGTCTCGACACTGCCATTGCGGCGAGTGTAGTGGGTTCGTATCCCACACGGGACAAAAATTTGTGTGCAAATGATTGTGCTGAATCTGAATGTTCTTCGTACTTTGGAAAGTATGTAAAGCCTTTGGTTCTACGCCTGAAATCTAATCATTTAATATAAGACGTGTTAGATTGGCGTCCCACTGGATCATTCATCATCAGTTAGGAAATAGATAATGTACCTGTGTTTGCGCTCACAGTTGTGCACTATAATATCTCCTGCGTAGATTGCCAGTCTCCGTTAAGTTTCGCCGTAGTGACTGAAATTTGGTGTGGAGGAAATTATTGCGTTTGTGTTACTTGCTTGTATTCACCCACGTTGACGTCTATGTAAATTCTAAAATAATATACACATATACATATTATGAAACGAGTATAAACGTGATCATGCATGTTTACCTTTTAATCAATCATGCAACGCGAAAAGATTAAAAGTTAAAGAGAATCGGGATAAAATATATTCAATGTATTAATCCAGTTTATGGTATATCTGAGTGCAAAGTATAACTCTAATCAGTTTAGCAGCTTATGCGTGATTGAGAAACAAACTTCTAGATATCTTTACAAATGTTTACATTTATAATATTATATAATTATAATACAACTACCATCTTAGTCTCCCCGTGACCATGGCTGCTGAAAAGCAACCGAAACGTCGGGGAAAGTGTAAACTTAAAAATAAATAGATTTGATAGTTTTAATAATTTAATTAGCTTAAAATTAGTAAAGTTTAATAGTATAGTATAGTAGTGTAACAGTTTCTAAATTATGTAATAGAGTGTTAAATAAACAACGCGATAAAATCCGTATATAGTAGTTTAATTTCAATATAATTATATGATACTAACTCTTATCACAGCTGATAAAAGCTCAGTATTTTATCGTCATTACAAAACAAAAAATATACCAATTAGGGAATGTAAAATATGCGATTAAAGATCTCCCAACCCACCGGCGTAAAACTATGTATGTATGTAGAAAATTCTTTTCGTTTTGTCATTGACATAAAAATATGAACAAAATATCAACATCTTTTTGGGAACAATATCAAATTTTCTTAGGGGAAAACCGTAAATATTTAAATAAAAATTGTAAAGGTGGAACATGTTTGCGTATTTTCCTCAATAAGGGCGAAAATAATGTTTGCATTCTGTGCTCCGAATAAAAAACCTTCGGCTATCAGATGTAGGAGCCTTTGAGATGCAGAAATACGATTCTCTTTTTAACAATCTAATGCAAATTATTATTGAATGGAGGTCACCTTTATACATTATTACATGGAGTCATGCTAATGTCAAATTAGCATTTGCCCATGACTCCATATAAACACTTGTCAACTAAAATTTATTTTGTTCAAGTTCATGGTGTATCCATTTTTTTTATTTTTTTTTATTTTGCTCTTCAAAATGACCACACTCCGCCTGATGGTAAGCAGTCGTGTGGTCTAAGAGCAGTGGCCTCCATATCGTCCTCATAGCAGCCGAGGCGATATTGAGGTCTCTACTTTGACGGCCTGAGAAGGTGCTTTTTCACGCCCCGCTTAAAGGACCCAGGATTGAAGGAAGAAGGAAACACGTGCCTTGGCAGAGAATTCCATGCCTTGATCGTTCGGCAGAGGTATGAGGACCCAAACTTGTTGGTACGCACTCTAGTCGACTCCACCGTGTAAGGATGGCATCTGAGCCCAGCACGCGTTGTTCTGGATAGGAAAGGGGAGGTCGGGATAAGGTGGAATAACTCTTCAGAGCACTGCCCGTGGTATATTCTGTAGAAACATGCCAAAGAGGCAATATCCCTATGGAGTTGCAGAGGTTCCAGTGAACTCGTAACCTCTGGATCTCCGATGATACGGACAGCTCGCCGCTGTAACCTGTCAAGAGCGTCTAGCAAGTACTGCGCGTTGAAGTATACAAACTACGTCACAATCTTCCATTTTTAATGTCTCTGCCTACCCCTGCGAGTAACAGACATTGCATATTAAGTTATTAAATAAGACGTATTGAAAGCTACCTTTTTATAGTATTTTTAAGTCACCTCTATTTTCTAGAGAACGAATGTAGTCTGAAAGTAGTTAATAATTCTATAATAATTATTAGTTGGTCAACAAACAACTTAAGCCTAGTGGGAGACCGTTGAAATGCCATGCAAAGGTTTTAAGTTCGACCCCAAAGCGCGCATCTTTGACTTTTCGAAGTTATGTACGTATTAAATAGTTAATATCGCTCGCTTTAACGGTGAAGAAAAACATCATGAAGAAACGTTAATTTTAAAAGTTATTCATAATGTTTTCGGAGATGTGTAAAGTCTGCCAACCCGCAAAAGGCCAGGTGGCAATAGCCTAAACCTTCTCACATTGGGAGGAGGCCCGTGCTCAGCAGTGGGACAGTTTAATACAGGGCTGATATTATTATTATTAAACAAACTGTTAATTATAAAAGCATTCAGTATCCTTGATGTGCAAACAAAGCCACAAACTTAAACCTATATTAGCATAAAGGGTTTAAAAGATACTTCACAATCCGACTGCACAAATTATACTCGCCCATTTCATTTTGATCAGGCAGAATAACCTAATTGTCGCGATATTCATTGAAACAGACATCTGTTTTGATGTTCAATATAACCGATATTCAGTTCCAATGTCCTTCCAATTGGACGATATAATTGAATAGAATTGAATAGTAAATGTAACACTGCTAAATGGATTGTGCGATCAATACGACATATCTAAATGGTTAACTTGAATTAAGTTTGAATTGTGTCGTTTGAATTGCGATTGAATGAAATAACTATATTATGGGTAAACAAAACATATAACTACTAATCCTATTGGTTATCCTAACTTTCTCACTGATATTATAAATGCGAATGTGAGTATGTCTTTTTGTTACACTTTCACGCTGTAACTACTCAACCGATCATCATGAACCGGGCCAATTTCGCATACACGTTGACATAGGGTCGGATGCACTAGGAACGGGAATAGGGTACCTTGTATCTAGGAAAAAGTATTGTTTCCAATGGATAGACATATATAGGTATATATACAAAGTGTTTATGGATGATTCTAGAAGGAAATCATTCTTTCCGAAATATCCAAAAACACTTTGTTTGGTATTCGTTTGATGCCCAGGTGGAGCAATAGCTCCACCTGGGCATCAAACGAATACCCCACGATCGCACGCAGCTTAAGCACAACCTTTTGCCCCGAAACTAACCAGGCAGTAATACTATAAATTCACGAGACATTACTGCTTGTGATATCACATGTTTTTCTTACAAAAACACGTCAGTTTTCGCCTCGTTGCAATAAATATGTGAGGTTGAAAAACAAACCTATTTTCTCGTTTACGAGTTTAGTTTGGAAGATGATATAGACTCGTTTATCTGGGAGTATTGATTAAAATGGCTTTTCCCTTAAATGTAGAAAAATACCATGTTATTTTTGATGACCCACACGACGACCGACGACGGGTCGTGGGAAGCTTTCGCATGCGAGTAGTCCAAGACTGATTTGTGAGGAAAACCTTGGAAAAAGCCCTATGTCCAGCAGTGGACATCTTACGGCTGAGATGATGAATAGAGGGCAAGCCTATTGCCGGCTACTGGATATACTTCTAAACTCCGTGTGAGAATGTCTTGTCAGAAAAACCCAATAACGATTTGGTCGACCTAGTAATCGAACCCCGCACCTCTTCCACAGCAGTCGTATTCACTACCGCCCCACCACAAAGGCAGTCAATCAATGTAGTAATCAATGTATTATGTTTTAACTGAAAGTAAAGTAGCAGCGATACCCTTGTGGTGGTGACCGTTTGACTGCTACTCAGAGGTACGGCGTACAATTCGGGTATAAAATAGTTAACTATCGCTAGCTATATCGCTCTAACGTCTTTTAGAGCAGCGATAGCTCAGTGGGAAGACCAAAAGACTGTAACGCAGAGAGTCTCGGGTTCGAACCCACGTCACGCACCTCTGACTTTTCGAAATTATGTGCGTATTGATTGACAAGTATCGCCTGCTCCGTGCCTCGGAGAGCACGTTAAGCTGTCGGTCCCGACTGCCATAAACATCTATGGCAGTCGTTATTGGGCAAGTCGACACAAAAGATCCCACTAGGTCGAAGTGTCGCCGGTCTGTACTGACTGGCCCCCACACAAGATAAGATAACTATCGCTAACTTTAACGGTGGAAGAAAACGTCTAGAAGATAACTGCATATCTGTTCTAGATAATATTTTTGGGGATATGTGATTTCTGCCAATCCGCACTGGGCCAGCGTGGTTGTGAAAAGCCTAGTGCCCAGCAATCCTGTACGTAAACTGTCCTACATTTATATAAAGGGCTGATATTATAGCAGAAGGTGAGCTTATTACCGTATACTGGGCACATTTCTAGACTTCGTGCTGGTACTGAAAATTTTTTGTCAGAAAAATCAACAACAATTTGGCCAAAACTCTACACCTCATTCACTGCAGTCGCAATCAAACCGCTGTGCTACCCAGACTCAGGCCTCTTCTCACACTGACTGACTGACAACAGTGAGACTGTTTGTATAATAATATACAGACCTAAGTTTTCTCCGAGCTCCAATTGCTTCGCTGGTTTTCTTGACCCGTATAAACCACCGCGGTAGTTATATCTTCTTCAATAAAATGAGTTAGTTTTATGACTTTTAAACCGGTGGACCGATCTCCTATAAACCAAGAAGCCATTAAGGAATAACTGTCCCCACTCCGTTCGTTGATGGCCATCAATAAAATATATATCTACCCATCCATCGTAAAGATGGTCGTAAAAATAGATAGTATTTGCACAATGTGCAGTATAGTTTTGTTAAGAAAGATAATTTATTCTAGTTTTGTAAGAATTGATTTGCAATTAATTATTTGTACCATTGTTCGAAATTCGACCACAATCATTATTGTAAATTTGAGAAAACATTTACGAATTTTCATTTTCCAAAATAAAAAATTTAGATTATTTCATTGTATATCTAAAAATATTCACTTTTATATGTATTCGCAATACAAAACAGTTCAGAACCACTATAATATTTTTTGTATTGGTTACACTAAAGTTCGCCAATAGCTACAAAAAATAAATATAAATAAAAAGAAAAGCTCTTGATAAACCGAGGAGAAAAAGGTACTCAACTGTTTTGACTTTGTCTATTAATATATAAATATTCGACTGATGCCAATAATTTGAAACTTAGATAATAATAATGATTTATACCTCTACATTGTTCAAATAGTTATTTAAGGCAAGACAAAAAAGTAGCTGCAAGGCGCAGCAAATATGCGTGGAAAAGCTATATAAAATCTTATGATCTTTCTCTTTCTTAAGAGAGGCTTTGCCTTGTGGAAGGATTGTACCCACAACACTCTGCGTAGTCGCAGTAGTGAGGTGACCACATAGACTGCTACACCATCGGCGAAGTCAGTTTGTATCTGAATTTGATCATCGATATAATGCATCGTATGGCCTTGAACGACAATGATGACATTTTCTTTTTAGGTTTTTCTCTGCATTAATACGTAATCAAATAATTGATAAGAATCAAAGTTTAAATGTATTCGAATATTGTGATATTACGATCACACAAGCACATGAAATGGAACCAAGAGAGCAATCACTAATTTTATAGATTTCCCAAGTATTCTTGAGATTCTTCTGCACCATACCTCAGACATAGCTGGTGAAACTTTGAAATAAAGCCTTCAGAACTTATTCCAATCAACGCCTCGGACTTTTGTTCGAGGTTCTATTGGTATTTTAAATATTTTAAGTAGAGCTACCGAAGATTTCATTACTTAACTAAAGTTGGAGAACAAAGGAAGAAAATATATTCCGAATTTTAAAACATTTTGTTTTATAGCGGAAGCCTAGTGGGAGACCGTTGAACTGCCAGGCAAAGGTGTCGATGTTGATCGTAAGGCACACACCTCTGACTTTTTGAATTCATAGGCTAATCTAATATTTAACTATTGCTCGCTTTAATGGTGAAGAAAAAATCGTGAGGAAACCTGCATGGCTGAGAGTTCTTCATAAAAGATTATTTTTTATACATCTAAGGTGGCAAACAAGCATACGGCCCACTTGATGGTAAGTGGTCACCGTAGCCTATAGACGCCTGCAACACCAGAGGCATCGCCTGCGCCTTGCCGACCCTTTCGGAAAGAAAGAAGAGAAAAAGGTAGTGGGAAGGGGAAAGCGGGTGATTGGGCCTACGGCAATCTCACTCACCGAACGAAACACAGTAGGAATACTGCTTCTTCACGTCGATATTCTGTAAGGTAGTCTTTCCCCGGTCGAGTCAGCCCATTCATGCTGAAATCAGCGAGGCTCTCACTTGAAGATGCCTTGCTGAAGTGGCTATGGCGTAACCCTTCACACTGAAAATAAACCTGTGCCCAGCAGTGGTATTTCCTATACATGGATCGAACTTGAGACCCCTGCGTGGCAGATCAATATACTCTTGCTAGGCCATCACCGCTGCTACTCTAAAGTATTACAGGAGATTATATCAGCACCCTGTGTGCAAGACTAAATAAACGCATTAAGTTAATATGTAGATTACGCATTCAAAGTTTCACCCTACACGTGCAGTCGACGTAGTGTTTCAAACAAAATCTATTAAACACACAACCTCAAGTTTAAACTCTATTTAAATCACGGCCTCGCTAATGTAGAGCTTATGTAACATCTCCATGTCTTACGGCGCTCACACGTTAGGTTGTATACACGGCTGTCTGCTGCAAAGCTGCATATTATATTACATACGAGAATGTATCCAAAATGGCACCATTTATGTTGGTCGAACAATAAAACCTTAGAGAATAAAATGAAATGAATT
This sequence comes from Catocala nupta, assembly GCA_963675205.1. Lineage (NCBI taxonomy): Eukaryota > Metazoa > Arthropoda > Insecta > Lepidoptera > Erebidae > Catocala > Catocala nupta. The sequence continues at coordinate 1,930,920 of OY776105.1, forward strand.
TTTGTAATAAAGTACTGCTGTCTTACTAAGAATAATTTCTGCGTCGCTGGCGACTTTTCTAATATTCTGACAAGGGAAACAAAAAGCGCGAAACAGCTACTTGCAATGTCAAACACATTTATGTTTCGTGTGGAGATCGAACACTCGGCGCAGTGTCAATAGCAAGACGGTCACTTACCTACGCTATTTGTGCAGATTTGACTGCATGTAAGTGAAGTGTTTTAAGCGAGTTATTAAGTTGCTAAAAAAACAAAAAAGCATTATCCATTTAGTAGAGTTTGCATGATGTCGACACAGACAGACAAATTATTGTTATGAATTTAATTAAATTTCTTTATATGGTCGACAATTATTTTTCATATTGCACTAAGCTCGTCCTGACTTCACCCAGTTAGAAGATAATAGATAACCTATGTATGTTCAACTGACATAAAATATCTATAATAAAGAGAAATATTTTCAAATAGACGTTGTGATTCCAGAGATTATTGCCCACATACACACAAACTCAGAAAATACGCACGCTCTCTTTATTATTGAAATGATACAATTTTGTCTTTGTAAATAGATTTTGGTGTCAAATATTAATTTAATATAATAAATTTAAATTAATTAAACTACATCGTAAATAATAAATAATAAATTTAAATTAATTAATATAAACATTAACACAGTAAAAGCGTTATGCGGTCGAGTCCTAAAACGTTCTCAACTCCAAAGTTTTCTGAGTCAACATTTCCGGCACAAGTTATTTAACAAAGCGTTCTTCTGGCATTATCGCTATGTAGAGTTGTATCTCTACATGGTGTCTGAGTTTGTTAAGTGTGGGTGTAATTTTGAAGGGATGAACGCTCTCCTTCAAGTTTTGTAGAGTTTGTTAACAAATAAGTTTTGCACCTGAAATGTTTAGAGTTAAATGTAGAGACTCTCTCGTCGAAAGTAAACTGGTCATATTATTTACACACATTTTCTTTTTCTATATCATTAAAGGAGTAGGCAGACTCACAAGTATTGGGACGTTATTATAAAGCGAGCCTATTATTTAATATTGCAACATAACACCGATTGTACTGCACCGAAAATATCCAAGTTTGTATCCAGCTACCAAACTGTGAAAATCTTTTCATAATCCTTTCCGCAGTTTTTGCGTGAAGCTTAAACAAATAGACACATATAAAATAAAATAGTATTTATTTAAAAACCTGTGTTTTAACTTAACTTATTAATAAAAAAATATATTTGGTGCACAAACATAGCCTTGTGCTTGTATAGTTGTCTCCAAAGAGGTAAGCAGAGATTTATTTCTACTGCATTAATCTCCAGCTATATTTATCAGATATTATTATTATATAAAACAGCGCAAGCCTAGTGGGAAACCGTTGGACTGCCACGCGAGTTGAGGTCTAGAGTTCGAACCCAAGGCGCGCATCTCTGACTTTTCGAAGTTATATCGTATTGAATAGTTAATTATCGCTTGCTTCTGAGAGTTCTCCATAATGTTCTCGAAGATATGTGAAGTCTGCCAACTCGCACTAGGCTAGTGTGGTGGACTATGGCCTAACCCTTCTCACAGTGAGAAGAGGCACGGGCCTCTGAGTGCCGCAGTGCAGCAGTGTCACTCAGCAGTTTAATACAGGGTTGATATTATTATTATTATATGTTTATCAGAGGCAAGTAATAAGAGAGGTGCCAGCCATTGCCAGACTCTACATTGTTACCGACTCGGGAATGAAATCTACTACAATTACAATCGACCACAAGAATCATCAGTCTTAATCAAATTGAATTGGCTTTGCCCAAATACGTATTTACCTTGTAATGTATTGTACTTTGCCAGTTATGTATTGGCCAACCTGTTACGCTTGTCTCGTACAAATGACTAGTAATTTGTGACTGACAATGGTCATTTGGTACACGTGGTATTTAAAGCCTCTTGTCACACGCGTGCCGCAGGCCTGGTTTCGTAATGGCCGATGATTAGCAGAAGTTATTGGGTAGGACGCTAACTTGTCTGCCACTTGAAGCAATGAGAAATAATATTGCTAGTCTTTGTTGTCATTTAGAAGGATTTATACAGCATGTTACTATTTGTAGTTATTTAATAAAAATAAATACTTAGTTAAGCTAAGTATTTATTTTATTTGATCGTCGATGGCGTAGTGGTCAGTGTAACCGACTGCGACGCCTGAGGTCGCGGGTTCGATTCCCGCACAAGTCAAACATTTGTGTGCATGAACATGGATGTTTGTCTTGGTCTGGGTGTTTCTATGTATAATATGTATGAATTTAGAAAAAAGAAAAGTTATGTATGTTTATCCATTGTCTAGTGCCCATTGTACAAGCTCTGCTTAGTTTGGGCTAGACGGTGTTGTGTGTATGTGATAGAATATTATATTATTATTTTATGAATTATTTTATTAAAAATTTCTTTAGGCGACGGCTTTTTCTGTGCTTCACTCTCAAACAGCTATGTATATGTATGCTGTATTCTAAAATTATATAGTGTATGAAAGTATTTTTTTGTCTTAATTTATGGTCGTCTATTGCATCCTATAATAAAAATAAATAAATAAAATCTTTATTTGCATATAAAACATAGCACAGTTAATCTATCTTAAACAATAAAACAAATATAAAATTTACATAATATTTAATTTACAATTTAAAGATAGAGTGTACGATGGTGTGTAACTAGTATAAACTGTGTGACAGACACCAACGCCCTCAAAACTTCGCATTTTTATATTCAAGACATTGTGATAAACAATAGAATTTAAGGTAGGTTTTATCACAACACGTACAATAACATAATTATTTAATTTTACTTATGACTAGAATGTAATAATATCAGCCCTGTATTAAACTGTCCCATTGCTCGGTACGGCCCCTTCTCACTGTGAGAAGGGTTAGGCTGCAGTCCACCACGCTGGCCCAGTGCGGGTTGGCAGACTTCTCATATCTTTGAGAACAATGGAGAACTCTCAGACATGCAGGTTTCCTCACGATGTTTTCCTACACCGTTAAAGCAAGCGATAATTAACTATTTAATACGCATATAACTTCGAAAAGCCAGAGATACGTGCCTTGGGTTCCAACTCGAGACCTCTGCGTGGAAGTCTAACGGTTTCTCACTAGGCTATCGCTGCTAAAATGTACTAATTAAAATTTTATAAAAAATATTATGAAAATGCATGTATGGCCTTGACAAGTGAAGAGGTAAACAAATATAAATTAAGTATAGTCAATGACTTGATTGGCATGGGATCATGGACAGTAGCACAAATGAATATCATTTAGGGGGTAATTCAAGCTGTGGAAGTTGAAAAGGCCCTGGAGGATGCTTATAACTTTTCTAAATTTATTTAGAAATTTTCGATATTAATTAAGGAGCTAAATTACTCATATATAACACGCAATCATAACTAAACTGCGATTAGTTACATGTATCACAAAAGGACAAAGAACATTCTGAAAGATAAAAAAAGACCAGTATAAAATATTTTCATCTTCAGATGCTTTTACATTTTTACTTAATGTTTATAAAATCAGTTCAATTAGAATCAGCACGTCATATTAAGACTTTAAAATAGAACCACATCTTATTAGTACATTCTGTGTATAAGGGCGCATCTGACCACAATCCCACCCTAAGATTAACGACAATGGGGTCGACGACGATGCTTTTCAGAAAATACTCTCCATTTCAGACGTCATAATGCCAATATGATACATTCAGAAGCTTAAAAGCACAGGTAAAAAACAAACTGCAAATAGAATACGAAATCATCAAAATTCGTGACACGAAAAACATCAAAATAAAAATTTTAAACATCGAAATCCCTTTGACAATCCAATTTACGAATCTCTACGTAGAGATGACAAAAATAAATGTGTTTAACAATAATGTTAATGTTCGCTTGGGAAGTAGAGTCACGTCTTGAATTAAATTGGCGTTTGTATTAAAAAATGAGTATTTAATGTTTATCTGGGAACAAATAAGGGTCAGTAGAGCTGTAAACATTATGGAAAATGCCCGTTGGAAAAGTCGGGTGCTATAAACGAGTCATAGTGTTCTTTTTTTTTTAAAGATAGTACTAGTATTCTTTTTAACCGATCCAGCTAAGCTAGAATGTTTATGTTAGAGGTAACCCACCTCCACCACGTGTGTTGTGCAATAGGTAGGTATCAAACCTACGACCCCTTGACTGCAAATCATTAGACTTTGAACAAAAACGTTTTAATGAGAGCTGACTTTGGACAAAAACGCTTTAATGAGAGCTAGGTGGTAAAGTTGGTTTATAGAATTAGTTTGTCTGTAATTCAAATCAGGTGACAGAATAGTTTGGTAGAGTCAGTTGTTGGAATCTGTAGGTAGAGTTTGGGTAGAAGAGCTGTTGTTAATAATTTGCTGATGGTATGAATAATGAGCTGAGTTAGCAAGGAAAGAATACCAGTAAAAGGCTTTTACAGGAAATTTAAATTAGAGTAGTAACGATTTTACTGCGTTTCTCCCGTTGAGTAAGAGACCCACATAGCTAACTCATCGTTTTCTTTTTCTCCGTCCTTAAACTTTTTGTTCTGTTTTGGCAATGCATTCGTACTTAGCTACGCTGATGGTAAACAGTAACGTGCCAAGTCACTTTTATGGCTCACCATAAAATATGACAGGGCACTTAACCATTTAATAAATACGAATAGTCTATGAACGGTTGCAATTAACCCGATATTGTAGGCAATCATAGGCTGTCGCCGTGATTGGCCCCGACCTCTCGTTGCCGACCGTCGTATCCATGATGGTCGGCGACGACAGGTGCTGGGGTGCAATGAGGTCCTTCTGCGAGGCTGTCATCTCGCAGAAGGAGGCGGCGGAGCGGGGGCGTGAGGAAGATCCTTACGCCCCGGACATCCGCCGCCGGAGGAGGGGGCGCAGGAGACGCGCTTATGTCGCTCTCCTGCCCCCCACCTAAGGGTTCTGGGTGGCAAGGCCTCAGGGGACCCTGCCACCCGTGAGTAAGAACCCATAGAGGGCGCGCGCGGTGTTCCCGCGCGCCTTCTAATGTCGAAAGGGGAGAGCTGTGAAATGCTCTCCCCCGGGGACGAGAGGAGGTCGGGTCCCATTGACCCGGCCGGCACCCACACGGGGGGGCCTGCTATGGATGAATCTTTTTAGACTCCCAACAGGCCCCCTCCATTGGGTGAGAGAGGGAACACCCCAGGTTTTTTTAGTGGGTATACCAGCACTCGGCTGGTGAGTCCCACACGCCCCGCCGGTGCCGTCCCCTAGCCGGCGGGTAGTGCATCAAGCATTTTTTCTTGGGTATCAAAAAAAAAAAAAAAAAAGGCAATCATAGGCTATTATCATACTCTGTTATCTACCATCAACCAAGCAATATATATTATATAGAGTATTATATAGAGTAGTAGAGCCTCGCTGATTTCGGCATGAATGGGTTGGCTCGACCGGGGAAGGACTACCCTCTCACAGAATATCGACGTGAAATAGCAGTATTCCTACTTTTGTGTTTCATTCGGTGAGTGAGAGTACCGGAGGCTCAATCACCCTCTTTCCCCTTTCCCGCTCCTTCTCCTTCCCATTTCCATTCCTAAGGGGTCGGCAACGCGCAAGTGATGCCTCTAGTATTGCAGGCGTCGATAGACTACGGTAACCATTTACCATCAGGTGGGCCGTACGCTTGTTTGCCAATATAGTAGTATAAAAAAATAAAAAAGTCTTATATAATACATTTTCCTTATTAGAAATAAATGCAACAACAACATTTTAACTACAATTTTCTTATTTATCTCATTATTTTCTTTGGGGTGACGACGTTTGAATGCTTACCGAAGCTTATGGAAACCGCATATATAGTTGTAGCCTCATTGTGTTCTATCAATTAATAATAATATATGTATAAAGTTATTATACATAATATTCTCAGCGTAACCGTGCCTCGTTCCAACATTTCTCTCTCCACAAGTAAACCACCAAAGGAGAATGGGCAAATTTGTATGGAGCCTGGGCCATGCGCGGCCAAACATAAGTTTGTTGTTTTTTGATGTAATTTAGTCCTATAATTACTGTGTAGAAGTTTCACTGCCGCGGTGTACTCTTATGACAAATAAAACACATTATTGTTTATGAGCACTTTCAATAGTTTTACTAGATATTCTGGCGTATATTTGGAGTAAAAATAAAAAATAAAGTGAAACAACAAATCTGGACGGTACCATTTATTAATTATGAAGCATTTTATAATATTACATTAATAATAATAAGTACCGACAATTATTATACAATCATTTTTTTTTTAGTGGTCATGGTCAATGATGACACTTAATTCCGCTGCTGGTAATCTAATGTCTTCAGGTTGATTTCTTGCCCATCCTAGGTACCATACTACGCACATAACATGAGCGCAACATCCTATCGTGCGTTTTCCACTCAGACATGAACAATAGTAATGAGCAACAGCTTCTCTTCCTTGTCTTTGTCGGTCAGTTACAACATAGGAATAATAAATCCTGGACCTTACATGTCTGGACTGTATTCGAACACGTAGCAAGCAAACATCTTGTTCTTCTATATATTCATAAAGACCACTTATTTGTGGCTCACGATACACTTCAATATTATATAAGCCCTGTCTTAAATGCTCAGCATAATAACTACGAGCTAACTTGATATGGTACGTACCCAGAGCGAAAAGGATAATATCATCTTCTGACAAATTAGGAAAATCGTCGAAAATAGTCTGATCACCGGTGATGCTTTGAAATGTTGCTCTTTGCCTATTTATATTGTTACGGACAACAAAGTCCGCTAGTTGATTAGGTCGATTCATGCGATCATTTATAATGTCCACAAATGTGGCTGCATGCACATTATCGTGGAATGGCTCCTGGAAAGCGTTAATAAGTGAAGCAGCTATTTTGAAGTCATGAAACATGTGACTTAGAGACCGATTAAAATAATCTTGTCGGAACAACTTGAAGTCACGTTTGAATCGACCATTTATAACTTCTACAACCCAGCGGCATAGGGTGACCATTCTAGATCTGTTTGCTTGTTCGGTTGTGAGCTGATCTGCACCACGGTCTTTAGTTTCAGGCATATATGCTGAGTAATCCCATTGTGCCAAATCCGGCAGGGCGTCTCTAAACCCACGATCTAAAATGAAAATATCGCCAGGACTAAAGAACCAATGAAACGTGCTTTCTTCGTCATATATCATCCTTTGTAGAATTGTAGCATCCGAGTCGGTAGCTGCATATGGACCACAGACGTCTAATATATAACCATCGCAGCTTACAATAATGAATGGTTTTAAAAGATTTGAATACTTATGCAAACTATATGTCTCTCTTTGGAAAGAATAATTGGAACTCTTCTGTATATAAATATATGTTCCGTCCATTATTACTATGGCTTTTCTCTCGTCTAATGCTGAGTTAGGGTTTCCAAACAAAGCGTTCGGTATATAAAGGTTACGTTCAGCGACCATTCTTCTATTTATGTGGTTGAAACCCAGATGTCTAGGCACGAACTCAGCAAATAAACAATCTCTTGCTCTTTTTAGGTGCCTCTCTAGTGATCTTCTACTCATTTTAAAGAGCGATGCTAACCTTTCGTTGCTTTCACCATTTCGCAACTTCATTAAATAAATAGCTAGTGCTGTTCTTGAATTGGAGCCTGCCAAGGAAGGCGTCTGTGTCAGGATCTCTGAGAATTGTTCTCGGTTAAAACCCAATCGAATATGTATTTCATCATTGTCCATATCTTCAATATTTTCAAAATTCAAAATACAGCCCCTTGACACAGCTGCTTTCATTAAACTCATCATTTCTAAGAAATGAGCACTATTAAAATCATGTCTTAGATTCGGGCTATCAATAATTTCATCCCAGTCATTGTTTCTTAAATGTGTTTCACACACTCTAGCTTCTTGTGGTATAAATACATTGGAATCCATCAAAAGTGACAGTCGTATATTTTCAGGAATCCGTTGACGAGTAATTCTTCTACATTGTTCAAACATGCAGCTCGCTGCGCTGTTAGCTACTCTAGAATACTCTTCAATCTGCAGTGTGCATTCGTGAGGGACAGGATTTATATTACGTTGTACAGCACGTTGAGCCCGCTGCCAGCACGGTCGACAAAGATATTCCAGACCGTTGTATTCAAACTAGAACAAACATAATGACATTTTAGTGAACAAAATACAGTAGGGAGATTACATTGGTTATTATTTAGGGAGCTTACAGCCGCCAATAACAAGCTGCCACAGTTATACAGAAAACATTATTATGAGTATAATCGCAACTACCTATGTATATCATATATAGATCTTTATCAACGATTTCTACATACTACGTACTAGATAGGGCGCTCCGAACAACAAATATGTTACGTCAAATGCACTGCAATGTAATGAATATATCTTATTAAGTCACTCATTGCTCAAGCATCAGTGTGACTGAATAAGAACATCCTATTAAACTCCCTTTGCTGGCCACAGGCCTCCACCATTAATAGAGGGAAGTTAGCCGACTGTAACTATATATATCAAACATTATATTATTATAAAAGTACTTACTTGCTGTGGAGCAAAAGCATCAATAATATATTGACCGATTCCGACATTTGCCTCGAACAAACCATGCGTTATTTCGAATCTTCTTCTATTAACCACTGGTCGATTGCACAAAACACAAACTGGTCGATTTTCTGCCATAGTCAACAAAATCCCAATCGCAAATAAACTCAAAAGTCCAAAAACGAAAGCCAAGTTATCAGGATAAGAGTAAACAAAGTCCGAAATGCAAAATAAAGGTCAAAAGGCTTAAAGTAATCAATACAAATCGCACAGTACACAACGACACGAGAGTAACCGAAGAACTGCGCGGACGCAACGTACGAAGCAAGCGCCGCCGGTATTTCACGCGTATTAGGTGCTCGTAGCTGATTGGTCCGTCCCGGGCGCAGGTAAACCAACCGTTGCGAAGCGGTTTTGTGTTGATCATTGTAATCCTTATCAAAAGATGTTGTGGAGTTTTACGAAAACGCATTACATAAACGAAATAATTGTTATGATGCTCTATACGTTTACATGTAAATATTTTTTTCCCTAAATGGCTTACAGTGAAACGTTCATAGTAAAAGTTGTTCCTAGTTATCACTACTTTCATTTGAGACTACTTTCATTAATGGCCGCGATAGCCCAGAAGTGCCCATTCTCCTTTAGTTACGTCACCCAGAAACTGGTAAACAAATAAAAGTTCTAGAACTACCATTGAACAAGGATCGTCAATAACACAGTGACATCCCGCTGTGATAAGGGAAACCCGTAGCTATTTATCAAGAGAGCTTCGACACCAAACAGTTTTGTTATATAAAACTCAATTCTACTTTGCTTCGAGAGCTTTGCGTACGGAAAATTTTACATTTTTGAAAGTATGCATATATTTATTTTTCTGCTATGAAAACTGCTCCACTGGGTTAAATCGCTGTATTGCGTTTACAAATTTTATAATCTAGGTTTTTCCTGCAGCTTCGCACGCGTTAATAAATTTTGTCAATAAATGCCTATCCTTCGGCAACAGTACTTACTTTTGGTTCAAATTTTTCCTTTAAATTAAATATAGTTTTGATATGAAATTACTACAATAAGCAGACAGAAAGTGCATTATGTAATAGTTTAATGATTTTTTATCATCCTATCTTCCTTACTAATATTATAAATGCGCATGTGAGTTTGTTTGTTACGCTTTTACGCCTAAACTACGCGACCGATCATCACCAAATTTCACAGACACGTTATCAGGGGAACAAAATCGGACATAGGGTACCTTTTATCCAGGAAAAATACTGTTACTAACCTAACAAAAAATCGTGTGATCCGCAAACGGTTGTTCCGAAAGGCGTTTTTGTGTCCATTCTTTTAATGTTTGTAAAGTCTGAATTATTCTTAGTGCGTACGTGGTCTTTAAAATAATATTTTCTTTACTGTAATATGTGAGCAGCGATAGCTCAGTGGGGAGATCAACAGACTGCAATGCAAAGGGTCTCTGGTTCGAACCCACGTCGCGCACCTCTGACTTTCGGAAGTTATATGACTTTTCTGACTGAAATTATGTGCGTATTGATTGACAATTATCGCCTGCTCCGTGCCTCGGAGAGCACGTTAAGCCGTCGGTCCCGGCTGCCATGAACATCTGTGGCAGTCGTTATTGGGGAAGTCAACACAAAAGATCCCACTGGGTCGAAGTGTCGCCGGTCTGTACTGACTGGCCCCCACACAAGATAAGATAAGATACTGTGAAATGTGGTTGTAAAACATCTCTGTCTATCTGCTACTGCGGTGTTAAACAAAGGAGTTTTAAAAGTCATTTCTTCAAACAGTCAACTTTATCAACAGAACTCTACCACACATTTAACACCTAAATGCTCCTTAAAACTCTCAATATTTATGATAACACGCATGCCTTTCGAACTCGAGTATAAAGGCTTCTAGACGCCTTAAGTACGGCTCGAAGTACTTACTCTATACTTGAGCGTATCGAGCGCTGGCTAGAGCTCTCGAAGTTCCCTTAGGTACTCTACGTAGAGCTAAATTTTTAACGTGAAAACTTGAATATTAATTATTTGACTTGGAAACACGTCAGCTGGCGTGGAAAGTCTAGACATTTTTTGTACTCGTAGGCTTTATGGTGCAAAGGCAATGTTGCTCTGGAAATTTTTTCAGAAGGGTATTTCAGCTTTCTTCGTGTGACCAGAAGGCTGGATTTTTCTTGGCTCAAAGTATCAGTATCGCCATTCAACGTGCCAATGCTGCCAGTCTTCTGGGAACTTTCCCGGTCGACAGCAATGCTTAAGAATTTTACGATGTTGCCTAAACCTGCCATGATTTTATAGCTGTATATTTTTTATGGTTGTGTATTTTGTGCCATTTCATTTTCTTTTACATTTTAGTAGTTCGATTAATTAATATTACCTATTTATTTGAAAATTAAGACTGTTTCTTTTGTACATGTAAATAAAAGAAAATAAATAATCAAAATTTCTGTGTCACGGGGGACCTTACGAACATTCAAACAACTTAAATAAAGATTTTTATGGCTTTGTGGCACGCTAAATGTAGATGTACGTATGATAACTATTATTGAAGTGAAAACTTCTTTAGGCGCGTTTAGCACTTTTTGGGTGAACAAAAATCATGGAACTCGCGTCATCGTCACCGAACGCTTTCAATGAGCTATATGTATACTGTGTATATATGTGTACTTTTTGGACGAACAAAAAGCGTGAAACTCGCATCATCGTAGTTACTTAGTTTTCACTTCTACTGCCCCGCATGCTTCTTTTTATTTCTTAATTTATTTTGTAATGATATACGTGTGGCCTTTTGTGTTCCATTATTTTTCTTTCTTTCTAACTAAATCCGGCTCATCTGATTGAATTTGAAGTTTTTATTTTTTAAGCTAAATGCTCTCACTTCTTGAATACGAATATCACGAGGAGTTTAAGAAAAATTAAACAACACAAAACTCATAACAACCATTTGTGTATCACATGTCTTCTATCATGAGGTATTCAAACCCATAATACTCAGCGTAGTGGCAGTAGCTACCACCATCATCGTTACCATCCTTGTACTGTTATTGAAATGAAATGAAATGAAATGAAATTTATTTGCATAAAACATGGTAGAAATGATGTTACATAGCAATAATAGGTACAAGCATGTTTTACTAGTTATATAGTGTGCAAATTTTTGAGACATTCTTCTAATCAAATTAACAAATTAATTGAAAATATTTAAATATAAAAATCATTACAATAATATAAAAAGAAAAATAGAAAATAATATTAATATGTCAAACAGTATAAAGATGAAAATCAAAATGTAATTAAAAATGTCAAACAGTAATAAATGTCAAATAATTAAGGATTTACATTAATATAATTTTGTGTTAGTAAGCATGTCATGGGTAATAAGTGCATTGTCATTAAAATAATCATCTAAAGAATAATAGCATTTGTGAGTTAGCATTTTATGAAGTGTACTTTTAAAGCTATTCAAGTCTAGTTCTTTTATGAAGTCAGGTAATTTGTTGAATATTTTTTGACCCATGTAGAAAAAGCTTTTCCGGTGTAGTGCGGTTCTGGCCAATGGTAATTCCAGTTCTATTTTGTTTTTGTCTCGTAGCTGCCTGTAGTGACTTTTAAATGCTAGTTTGTATAGGGTCATATTGGTTTTTACAAATATATTTACTTCGTAAATGTATAGGCTAGTGAGAGTTAAAATCTTAAGGCTTTTAAAAAAGGGTTTACAGCTATCTGTACTTTTTAGACCACACATCGCTCTTACGCATCTTTTTTGAGCTTTAAAGACAAAATCCCTATGCACTGAATTTCCCCAAAAGATCAAACCATATCTCAGTATGGATGCTACGTACCCATGATAAGCCATCAACACGGATTTTTCATTGACAATTTTTGACAATTTATATAGGGCATATACAAATTTATTCATTTTTTTACAAATTTCGTCTATTTGTGGTTTCCATGTCAAATTGTTATCTATAGTAATTCCTAAAAAATTTGTTACAGTTGTTAGTTCTATTTCAGTTCCCTGGTAATTAATATTTAAGATCTTATTAGGGATTCTTTGGTGAAAATGCATTATTTTCGTTTTATCCAGATTTATACATAAATTATTGTCATTTAACCATTCTATTACATTATTCAGTGTCACATTTATTTCTTGTTCATAGGTATTCCGATTTTCACATTTAATTATTACTGTGCTGTCATCAGCAAATAGTACCATTGGGTGTTTTACATGTTTGGGGAGATCATTAATATAGAGAAGAAATAATAAAGGTCCGAGTACACTGCCTTGTGGGACGCCATATTTAATTTGTCTATGGTTTAGTACTCATTTAAACTACGGTACTGGACAACACAAATTAAACTAGTTAAACTTAGCTAGAGCGTGTGAGCTAGCAATCAAATTGAAAACCTCTTTGGATCGGTCACTAAACACTTAAGCTTTCTTCTCTCAAACCAAAATACCTAAAGAAACATCACATTTTATATTTATTTATTTTATTTTAAAACTTTTAAGCACAACATAGTACATCAGCGGACTGAATGCCAAGGGCATTATTTAGCAGTCAACCGTAGGGTGATGAAGGATAAAAAGATATAGGTGCATAGAGTAGCGTGAAATATAGGTATATATGTACATATACTTAACATATACTAAAGAATATCATAATAGTAATGATATATTACATGATATATATCTGCCATAGCCTAGTGGGAATCCGTTGGACTGCCATGCATAGTTAATTATTGCTCGCTTCAACGGTGAAGGAAAACATCGTAAGGAAACCTGCATATCTAAGATTGCACCGTAATGTTCTCGAATGTATGTGAAGTCTGCCAATCCGCAATGGGCCAGCGTGATAGACTATGGCCTAACCATTCTCACACAGAGAAGAGACCCGTGCCCAGCAGTGGGACAGTTTAATACAGGGCTAATATTACATACATGATATACAGAGTGTCCGGTAATTAATGGATAACCTGCGAATGTCTTATAGTAGAACTGATGGCCGTTCAGAAAAAAATATGAAAAATATCTATCCTAACAACTACCTGAGATATGTGTTTTTTTTTAATTACCATGTATAACTTTCTTGTATACTACGACCATAAATGAATGAAATCCATCGGTTTTTTGTTGTTTTATTATTAAACACTAATTATGCTAATAGATAGACAGTCAAAAGTATGCTATGCTAATATAGCTTGCACTTTTTAATATTTGTTTTTTCTTTTTAATTTTTTTTTCTGGACGGCCTTCAGTTCTTCTATAAGATATTTCAAGGTTATCCATTAATTACCGGACACCCTGTAGACATACATATTTATAGTCCAATAAAAGAATAAAAAGCTATCGGGCTTGCAATCGAGAAATAGTGGGATTGAATAGTGAATAGGCCAACTATTACCACAAGCATATTAGCTAAGTAAGCAGAAAGCCACCCAAATTGCTACCAATCATAAAGAAATATAGGGCTTCTCAGACTTTCCTGGTAAGAAGACTTTTGATAGACAGAGATATACTCACAATCAAGATAGATACCCAATTAGGGATACGGGATTGTTTCCTAAGTACAGAATGTGGTGCTATCTAAAAAGCTACCTAAAAATAAGTAGGACAATGGTTTTTATTATTTATGTTGTGTAAGTTTTATTTCTTCAAAAGAATTTTCTACCGTATTTGTTAGTTCAGAGAGAAAATTCTCGCTAGAGAAATATTTACGGTGTTGCAGGGACGCAAGACAGTATTAAATTATAGATTCAAATTACAGACTCAAATAACATCCAGACTGGGAACAACCATTTATGTATAACACCATTTTTGGTCCCTTGTGAGTTTCGGACCCACAAAACACGAACAGGCGACAACTTAAACCAATACGCCATCTGTGCTATAAACTGCTGAGCGTTTAATGTCCAATGTATAAAAATCGGTTTCCTAATGTATACAGCAGAATGACGTGACAATGCACGCGGTCTCGGCCTTAGTTCCAAGATCGGTCAAACTGTTAATGGATTTTTCTGTGAAAAATGTCTGTACTCCTCCGGTGTCACTGTGTAAAGGTAGACGCCAGTAGGCTCGTCCACGCGAGACCCACAATCATAGTTTGCGAAATGTGGTTCTATTAAGCTCTACCTACCCTTTAGGGTATAGGCGTGCATATATCATCTATATTCTTCACTCACAAAAGTGCATTGCGTCCAAATAATATGTAAGTGACACAAATCTGTAAAGTGGGACTTCAAAAAAAAGCAGACGAAATTAGATTGTGGTAGAAAACTCATTTCCTGGTTTCTTGCTCTTACTGGTAATAATTACTAAAAAAAACTGCATCATGAAATTTCGCGTACACGTTGTCAGGGGTACAATAAAAGACATACGGTACATTTGACTCAGGAAAAAGTACTATTGCCGAGCGATGTGACGGGCAAAAGCTTGTCCTTAATAAAATCGACAAAAATACCTTTCTATAAGGCTATTGACGTCATATTTAATTTAGTAAAACATCACATCTAATGTAGAGATTGTCTCTAGGTAGAGAGCCATCAGATTTTATTACAGCTACCCTCTTTCTATCACGGGACTCTACCGTGACGTTTTGTTGGACGCCAGTTTATTTATTACACCGTGATAGAGGCTTTTAGGGTTCGTTACTCTATTTACGCTGGATATCCCGAAGGGGTAGGCAGATGTGTATCTTGCATGCTTTTTCCTGAGTTTTAGGACCTTCATAATAGGGTCTACTGCTGTTTTTAGGACAGATTTCTAGACTCCATGTTGCTGCTGAAGATTTCAAATTCAAAGTCAAAAATCATTTATTCAAATAGGTCACAAAGTAACACTTATGAATGTCAAAGTTTGTGTTAGTGAGTTTAGTGAAGTTACCGAATTTACATTTATTTTAGGGTATTTGTTAGGTTCAGACAAAGAGTTGAGAAAATACATAAATAGTAAATTTCTTGACAGAAAATATTAAACCATTTTGCTCGATCCCGGAATAGAACCCGGTATCTCATGCATATCGATTGTATTCGCTACCGCTGCTAGTGCAGCAGTTTCGCTTATAGAAAAACATAGCTATACAAATATTTCTTTTATGCTCTCATGTAAACAAGTTAATAAAATAAAATAATTGGGAAGAAAGGAACCCGCCATGCACCCTTGGAGTACCCAGCCAACCGATGCAATAGAAAAAGGTTGACAATACCGGACTCTTCTAGTAAGGAACACCCGCGTCGTGGGATCCCAGCGTACTACAACTTGTAGTATTCCGCGTCGAACACAAAATATGCGAAGACACTTATTAAACCTCAGCGCGAGGCATCTTCAAGACAGTTAAGCAATTAATGAGGAACGAGATACATTCGTTGCCAAGTAATACCTAATTCGATTCAATATAGGTATGTTTATAAAAACTTCAAATATGGAGTAAATTATATAAGTTTTAATCCTTAATTGATACGACACAATTTTCATAAACGGCAATATGTGAGTTGGACTCATTGCCACGTGTAGATAATACGGAATTCTCGATACATCAGTTCTAGTAACACTTTGGAAATTTATAACTATAGTCTCTACAAAATAGTTTTATCTATACTTACCTTGAATTTGCTTCACTGTACTAATGATTTAATAAAATGTATTCTACCTTTTCTTAGATATGCCAATTCTCACTATATGTTAGTTTCTCCAAAACTTACCTAAAACAAAAGAAACACAAATTATTAGTAATAAATCACAATATACAAATTATTACGAGTAAAAAAGCATTTCGTGTGAGCCTCGAGTTCCGAGCATTAACGAAGAGATATTTTGAAGTGAAAACTTCTTTAGGCACGTTGAACAAAAATCATGGAACTCGCGTCATCGTCACCGAACGCTTTCCATGAGTTATATGTATACTGTGTATATAAGTGTACTTTTTGGGTGAACAAAAAGCGTGAAACTCGCGTCATCGTCACCGAACGCTAGTTACTTAGTTTACACTTCTATCGGCAGTCCCCAAAGACTGCCCGGCATGTTGTATTTTTGCAAGCTTTACAAACATTCATTATTATTATTATTATCATATTGTCATTTTTATTACTTTTCGTGTCCAGTAAACAATCGTGTATTCATAGCTAAGGACAATAGACATGACAAAAAAAGACAATACATAGAGATGGATCCAATTAATTTGCCTGCACCTGGAATTGAACTTAACACCTCAAAATCGACCATAAATACAATAATAAAAGTATACGCAGTCCAAAACATTAGATCAATATACTTGTGGCAAATTGTAAGGTCTTACGATTTTTTATTGTCTGTATAGATTATTTTTTATATTTTCAAAGCAAGTAGGAAGTAATAGTACTTAGCACAGGAGCCATCTTAACAAAATAAGACAAAGTTTACAATTAATTTATGAGATCAATGGCACTTCCGTTGACGCCATAAATAAACGGTAGTACACTAAAGACATCAAATGTTTTCTTAACCATTCAATGTTGTAATTAATAGTTGATATAAATAAGTACACTCACTAGTTACCGTATAAAATAGATAGCTCAGTGGGGAGACCAACAGACTGCAATGCAGAGGGTCTCGAGTTCGAACACACGTCGCGCACCTCCAACTTTCGGAAGTTATATGACTTTTCGAAATTATGTGCGTATTGGTTGACAATTATCGCCTGCTCCGTGCCTCGGAGAGCACGTTAAGCCGTCGGTCCCGGCTGCCATGAACATCTATGGCAGTCGTTATTGGGGAAGTCGACCAGTCTGTACTGACTGCCCCCCCAACACAAGATAAGATAAGATAAGATACCGTATAAAACGTACTTAGAGTTAGAACAGTAATTTGTGGATCACACTTATAATTTGCTCAGGTGGGATTCAAACCTAGATAGTTTTCTTCGGACTGCCACACAGAAGTCTCGAGTGCGATCCAAACAATCCTTTGATTTTTCGAACTTATCTGCCTATTAAAAAGTTAGTTATTCATTATTGTTTCTGTTTCTTCATAAGTCAAGAACTGTAACCAGATTTGCAATTCTAAATTTCAAATTATGTTTGTTCAATTTGCATAGTGCAATTTTTTGTTAATTGTGTTGGATTCCAAACATAAGTATGCATGTATTATGCACAATCTATGTTACAAAGAATTGTGCTAACAAACGGTGATTATTATTTCATAGGATCTAAAAAAACAATGGCCAATTTATGAATGTAATATTACACCTCTGTCGGTAGGCAGAGAATAAACAAAATAGATTTACGAAAATTCGTAAATCCATTAAATAATGTATAAATATTGCTCTTATTAGAAAAAATATATTATCTTTCCATTCTTGTTGAGATTTCTTAATATTTTACTCATATTGAGTTGATAAAAGAAAATCTCGCGATCTTTTCGTCCATAATTCTTTCATAACGGATCAGAATGGATGATAATACTTTCTACTCAGTAAGCCTTACTTACCGATAAACTCTAAACGTCGTCAAGTAGTTAAAGCTACGTACTTTATGGTGCTATATAATGCTATAATAATATTTATCAAGAACAACTGATTTCAAAGGCACTAAAAATAAATAAAAGTTATTACTATACTATAACTGAAATTAAACAACTTTTAAGGTATCTAATCGCGGAAATATTATAAAGGAAAACTGGTAAACACGCGATCATGCTCGGCATTACACACTTTTTTGAAAGATTTGTCTTATGAGCCAGGTTGCACAGAGCGAAACTTATGAATTCAAGATTATTTGCATTTTCGTGACGACGTGTAAAGCCGTCCAACTCGCAATGGGTCAACGTGATGGATTTTGGCCACGCCTTTCTCGCACTGAGAAGCGACCTGCGCCCTGCAGTGTAAGATGTATTTATTGTATTTGACTGATTTTCAGCAACACGAAGAGACTTTGACGTTTCATGCTTAAAATAAAAAATTCTTCAAAGTACCCGAAGATTTAACTTTCTTAATAACAATAATTATTTGCGTAAATGCGATAATGTCTACCTCGATGGCGTAGTGGTAAGTGTAACCGACTGCCATACCTGAGGTCGCGGGTTCGATTCCCGCACAAGTCAAACATTTGTGTGCATGAATATGGATGTTTGTCTTGGTCTGGGTGTTTCTATGTATAATATGTACGTATTTACAAAAAAAAAAGTATATGTGTATGTTTATCCATTGTCTAGTACCCATAGTACATGCTCTGCTTAGTTTGGGCTAGACGGTGTTGTGTGTATTTGGTAGAATATTATTATATTATTATTATAATGTTATCTATTTAGTTTAAACTAAGATGCTAATCGAATGTAGCTATTGTGAGTCAGTTCTAATATAATAGGTATTATATATGTCGAAGAATCCCTAGCAGTGTTGTTTTTAAAAATAGTAACGTCAGCAGCGCTGACGTCACATTCTTCCTCATATTGGTTATCCATTTGGGGTTGGTCGTCCATGGTAATAGTGAAACACAAGATAAGGTTTACTAATTTATTTGATTGTACTCAGAGGTCCGAACAGTACGACGACTCGAGCAATACTGACGCATAATTCTTTTTTTTTTTTTTTTATTTGTTAGTTGTTGACCTCATATGGCTTTCACAACTTTACGCGGACTGTGGGTGAGCGCAGAAGGCTCCCAACCCGTGTTCCGTCGCCTCTATTTATAGCAATCATGACTCATCTTCATGACAACAACAAGCGCGCACGTGCAACCGCGCAGCTGTTGTTTACGAGTTTTACAAAACTCCTTATTTTATTACTTAAATCAAACTAAACGTTTAAAATAACGATAATTACGTAATTTTAACAATTCTTTATAATTAATTAGACAAATAATAAGTATTTGCGCCGATATATATTATGTATATATTTCGTCAACGGGCTAGGGTCCTGCATAATAAGGAGAAAGCCTTGGTGTTTATTGGACACATTACCAGACTGTGTGCTACTAATAATATATCACGACAGAAAAAAAAATTACGCCATTTTATACTGATGCTATACCGTTATTGTAAGAACATATTGCCGAGTTATAGGCAGATCATTTAAAAAGTAATTCACAAAGCAAGGGTATATGGTATAACACTATACGAGCTAAATCTTTTCGCTGGTTTGATACAAGCAACCTCAAAAGAAGTACCTTAGTTACTGCTTTCAGGATTCGTTCCGGCCACATTCCACTAAACAAGTTCGCCTTCTTAATGGAAAAGGTGTCGACACCAAATTGTGCAGAGTATGGCATGATCGAGGACGTGCATCACATTTTAGTGCAATGTGTCCGCAACGAAACTTTAAGACGCGATATATTTAATAATATTAATATTGTTTTAATAATATAGGTGGTTGCAACAGTGTGTGTCTCAACCAGACTTAAAGGATGCCAAAGCATTATACAAATTAGTGGCGATTTGTTTCTGAATAGAGAATAAGTGTAACTAATGGTATAAGAACCCAAGTTACCATTTATTTAAAGTATAATCTAAATGTTAAGTATGGTAATTATTGTAAGTTGTATTACGAGGACGACATGGTCGCTTCTCTATTGTGAACCAAGTCCTTTGAATAAATAAAGATTGAAAAAAAAAAACAACAGAAAAAGCCAAGAACCCCTTTGCTCCACCTAGTAATCGAACTGGAGACTTCACGACCAGTTGCAAATATAAACACAATCTCATGCCATAACACCACTGAGGCTCTTATATATATAAACTAAAATTCAATTACCTCCATAATAGGATCCCTCAAGAATTTCATATTCAATGGTGGTGATAAGAAATTCACGCGATACTCCCCTCCCGCATAACTCTTTTACAGCTAGCGTTGATAGTTGCCTTTCACCCCTTAGGGAGGGACCCGGTACAGAGTAGAATGTAAAGGTAATATTGTAGTTAAAGCTAAGATAATAATATATAATTATATAAAATATGAGCTATTATTATTATTATATATTATATGTCGGCCTCGATGGCGTAATGGTTAGTGTAACCGACTGCTACGCCTGAGGTCGCGGGTTCGATTCCCGCACAAGTCAAACATTTGTGTGCATGAACATGGATATTTGTCTTGGTCTGGGTGTTTCTATGTATAATATGTATGTATTTAAAAAAAAAAAAAAAAGTATATATGTATGTTTATCCATTGTCTAGTACCCATAGTACAAGCTCTGCTTAGTTTGGGCTAGATGGTGTTGTGTGTATGTGGTAGAATATTTATTTATTATTATTATTTATTTATTATTTGTAAATGCAATTTATTTACATATTTCATTTTAAGAAGCTATTGATTTCATTTAATAAAGTTTCATTGAACCTCAAAGAAAATTAAAGATACATCGACATAAATTTCTTTGGACGGAATTTATTGCATTGTTTGTTTTTAAATACTATTATAACGTAATTTTAAATCCATTAAACTACCGCTGTAAAACGTTGTAATGTAATGTTATGTATTTATATATTATTATGTTTTTATTGCCTCAGCTACATGCGTAATCTTATCTTATCTTGTGTGGGGGCCAGTCAGTACAGACCGGCGACACTTAGACCCAGTGGGATCTTTTGTGTCGACTTCCCCAATAACGACTGCCATAGATGTTCATGGCAGTCGGGACCGACGGCTTAACGTGCTCTCCGAGGCACGGAGCAGGCGATAATTGTCAATCAATACGCACATAATTTCTAAAAGTTATATATCTTTCGAAAGTCAGAGGTGCACGACGTGGGTTTGAACCCACTATGCATTGCAGTCTATTGGTCTCCCCACTGAGCTCTCGCTGCTACATGCGTAATGTCAACCTAATATTTACAGTATGTTTTAAAATACGTGCATCTTTTATCCACATTTCATACATATGAACTGGAAAAAAGGTAATAAAATATAAGAATTCCGTCGTTGCCATTGAAAAGAGACCCAAGTTTTTTGCAGTTACTCCACAAAAGCCTCTTGCCCAAATTTAGCAATATATTATTAGTTTTATGTAATGCGTCAAATGGCCGAAATCTAAACACTATGAAGAAGCAATGAGTCTATACTCAAAGTATTGACCAAGATGTAAAAGTGCCTTGGCTCACGTCCTATCATGTGGAACCTAAAGCCAAAACTAGAAAAATGTTAATGTAATACATATCTACCTAGATCTTAGGGTATATAAGCATGAGACTATAATAATAATATTCTGTCACATACACACAACACCATCTAGCCCAAACTAAGCAGAGCTTGTACTATGGGTACTAGACAATTAATAACCATACATATGTATATACCAATTTTTTTTGTAAATACATACATAGTATACGACGGCCTCGGTGGCGTAGTGGTTAGTGTAACCGACTGCCATGCCTGAGGTCACGGGTTCGATTCCCGCACAAGTCAGACATTTGTGTGCATGAACATGGATGTTTGTCTTGGTTTGGGTGTTTCTTTGTATAATATGTATGTACTTACAAAAAAAAAAGTATATATGTATGTTTATCCATTATCTAGTACCCATAGTACAAGCTCTGCTTAGTTTGGGCTAGACGGTGTTGTGTGTATGTGGCAGAATATTATATATTATTATATTAAAGAAATACCAGACCAATACAAACATCCATGTTCATGCACACAAATGTTTGACTTGTGCGGGAATCGAAACTATGTTACGTCCTTACTAATTTTATAAATGCTAATGTAAGTGTCTTTGATACGCTTTCACGCCTTAACTACTCGACCGATCATCATGAAATTACGCATACACGTTGTCAGGGGTATAAAAGAAGGTTACCACTGATGCAGAAAAAAGTACTATTCTCAGATAGAACTTTATAAACAAAATCTACATTAACGCGAGCTAAGCCACGGGCATAATTAATAATAATTAAACGTTGACGTTCACAAATGCTATTTTGTTACCTTTTAACGTTTACACGAAACTAAAACATCATTCAAATATTGATCTTCCACCCTAAAACCCCATAAGCACCTAATCAGGAACCGCTCAAAAGTCACCCACCCCAAACTGCACCACAAAGCTATCTCCAAACGATGCTAAGCGAAAATTTATAGCATTTTTAAGGATGATCGGCTTTACTCGCTATCGAAGTTCCTGCCCCGAACGATAGTGACTCGTATCGGAGGTTTTATAGCCTTTTTATGAAGTATTGTATATTGTGATAAAGGTTATGGTTTAAAGATGTGTTTTTGATCTCAACTTTAAGCTTAAAGGACATTATTATT
Organism: Catocala nupta; assembly: GCA_963675205.1. Lineage (NCBI taxonomy): Eukaryota > Metazoa > Arthropoda > Insecta > Lepidoptera > Erebidae > Catocala > Catocala nupta. The sequence continues at coordinate 1,953,750 of OY776105.1, forward strand.
AAGGAGACGATCAATTAAAACAAGGGATAAGGCCCTTGAAGGGTTTATTTGGAAAGTAAATTAAAGGGTATTGGTAGTGAATTTCATTATTGTGTTTGAGGTCTTGAGTTTGATAACCGAGTAAGGCATTAGTTGGAAATTTCTTTCAAGTAATTAAAGAAAAAGAAAAGAATAAAGAAAATTAATTTTATTTGTTTCACGCTCATAAAGTAAAAGGAAACACAACCAATAAGTTTAAGAACAAATAAGGTCCTGCGTCAGCAATGTTGCAGTATACCCACAACGCTGGTATTCTCGCAGAGCCTGCATGATTTCGGTGCATGTTGGCAGTAACATACATACATAACTCAATTAAGATAAAATAACAAAAAACAAAACAACAATTTTAATAAAATTAGGCAGAAGGTTGTCATAGATGGCAAAAGTAATTTTATACTAAACAATAATAATATTGGTAGTTATATAATACTTATATGTATACTTATTTATAGAATTAAAACGGACATAAAATTTAAAATATTCATTTTCAAAATTTTTAGTTTCCGCTTGGCATATATCTTGTGACACGTGGGAGTCCGTGGGACTTAACAAACATTCAAACTATGGACACAAAGAACATCCAGACTCGGAACAGCTGTTTGTGGAATACACAATTTTTTATCCGTGTGGAGTCGAACCGACAGCGCTTGTCGTAGTAGCATTGGTGATATGACCGCTTAAACCACTACGCCTATCGTTCAGTCAGTATATTAGCACTGAGTTTATAATAATAATAATGTCCTCCAGACCGATTTTCGGTCACGGCGGCCAATCTTAACGGAGACTGGCCATCTGCGCAGGTGATATAATAGTGCACAAGTATGTGCGCAAACACAAGTGCACTCTCTGTTCCCTTACCCTCATGATCCGATGGGACGGATAATCCGATACGACCGGAGAGAGATCAGGCGCAGGACCAACGGCTTTACGTGCTTTCCGAGGCACGGGGGTGTCTAACACCGCCAACTTCCTAACTCCGGGCTCGTATTGAGATTTCTTAACAGAAAAACCCAATACCTTTATGTTGGCCCGACCCGGAATTCGAACCCGAGACCTCATGCACAGCAGTCGCATTCACTACCGCTGCGCCACAGAGGCAGTTGAGCACTGAGTTTAGAACTGTACCTACTAGACGGCTTTGGGCTCTCTATTACGTAGGACGCACCCTATAGCTAATAAAATATTGGTATTAAGCCTATCCCCTTGGGAAAATTAGGGCAAGACGCAACGCTGGGGCCATTGGGTCCCAGTGCTAGGTCTGTTTATAGAGACCTAGCTAAGCTGCTCATCGACGCTTCGCGTGACCAGAGGGCTGGTATTTTCTTTGCACACAGAATAAGTATTGCCATTCAACGTGGCAATGCTGCCAGTCTTCTGGGCACATTACCAATTGACGACGATGCGGCGGAATATTATGACACTTTTTAATTTTGAAGAATTTAATTTGTGTATAATTATTATGTTAATTATTTAATTATGTCACTAAAATAAACGTACGGGCAAGATTATATGTATAATATGTGATGTGATTAATAATAGAAAATAGGTAGCAAGAAACAAGTATCGCACCATCGGTAAGACAAGAGTATAACTGCGTTTTTAGTAATTTTACAGTAATGTCATTTTGATGGTGTTTTTTACATTACGTGTTATGTTGCTCATATTATAAAGTATTTTTTTTTTTGCTTTAGATAAGCACTATATTTTTATGATTCGGTGCGTGTTCTTTACAGAAGTTAAATATTTTATATATAACGGATACGTATTTTTTAAATTTTCAAATGAACGTTACAATTTTTGACTTTTTTTAAATAATAGATCCGAGGCATTCGTTTCCTACTGAGTGACTCCGGGTTCAATAAAAGTTTCCGATCTGCAAAATGTAGTTGAGTTTTCTCTAAGGAAAATATCAAAGAGATAAATTATTTAGGTCAAGTTAATAAAAAAATATTAGAAATTATACAATGGCGCAATGTTTTAAGTAGTCATGCACCGAAGGTTGTGGGTTTGATTCCCAAATCTTATAAAAGTTGTGTATTCTACAATTTTTTGTTCGGCGTCTGAGTACTTTTTGAGTCAGTTGTTCCGTACACCCCAGATAAAGACATGGTATAGGCTATGCTTTCAAGTCCCATGTTATAGGAAGCTTACTGTTGTTTCTTCTGGACAAACAGACTCAGTAATAGGTATGTTTTTACTGCTTCAACCGGAAAATACAATACTAACATATTAAATTTTAATGGCAATTTTGACAGTGGCTGTGAGTTTCTTGCAAACTTCTTCTTAAAATCTCATACTTATGTTTTTGTTAGCCTCGATGGCGTAGTGGTTAGTGTAACCGACTGCCACGCCTGAGGTCGCGGGTTCGATTCCCGCACTATTCAAACATTTTTGTGCATGAACATGGATGTTTGTCTTGGTCTAGGTGTTTCTATGTATATTAAGTATGTATTTACAAAAAAAAGTATATATGTATGTTTATCCATTGTCTAGTACCCATAGTATAAGCTCTGCTTAGTTTGGGCTAGATGGTGTTGTGTGTATGTGGTAGAATATTATTATTATAACCTAAATGTAACTTCAGTGGCTTTAGTAAATTCATTCACTTAATCTATAGCGTGCATAAGTTGCTTTGTGACTTAAATGAATAAATTATTTTTACCTTGATTTTAATAATATCAGCCTTGTATTAAACTGTTCCACTGTTGGGCACGGGCCTCTTTTCAATGTGAGAAGCGTTAGGCCATAGTCCAATACGCTGGCCTAAAACGGGTTGGCAGACTTCACATATCTTCTAGAACATTATAGAGAACTCTCAGACATGCAGGTTTTCAAGCAATGTTTTCCTTCACCGTTAAAGCGAGCGATAATTAACTATTTAATACTCACATTACTTCGGAAAGTCAAAGACGCGTGCTTTGGGATCTAACTCGAGTCATCTGCTTGGCAGTTTAAGGGTCTCCCACAGGGCTATCGCTCTTATTAGACTTGAATTTAATGAAAGGTAACAAAATGCCTATTCTCTAAACGGTCACGTATGTTACAAAAATTTTACAAGAAATAAAAAAGGCAATCGTTTCTTAACACGTGGTATTCGGCTAGCCGATAATTCGGTTACGTATTTCCGGTTACGGCTGGCGGTGGCGGCCATCTTGTTTCCGGTCCAGCGGCCATATCCTGCGAGACGGGATGTTACGTAATAACAGAGGATTTTATGATTTTTGTATGTGTGTATAAAATAATAATAGTTTTGTTTTGTTCGGTTTCTATGTTTGTTTTGTAGGTTATAGTTTTTTGATGTGTGTTTATAGTATAACGACATATTATGAACCTTACTATTATTATAAATGCGAATGTGAGTTTGTTTGTTTGTTACGATATACGCCTCATCCATTCGACGGATCATCATGAAAATTTGCATACATATTGTCAGAGGTACAGAACGGGATAAAGCCTTTCACCCAGAAATAAATACTTTCTCGCTGGTTTCAGCATGAATAGGCCGGATCGACCGGGGTAGTACAACCACTCACAGAATACCGGCGAGAAGTAACGGTACCCGTACTGTTGCGTTTCGTATCGGTGAGTGAGAGATCCGGAGGCCCAGTTACCCCGATCCTTTTCCTATCCTTTCCTTTGTCCTTACCCTCCTTCATTCCTTTTTAAAGGGCTGGCAATGAACTTGTATCTCCTTTAGGGTTGCGGGTGTCCATGGGCGAGGGTAATCACTTACCATCAGGCGATCCGTCGGCTCGTTTGCCACCATAAGACATAAAAAAAAACCTCGTATAGCTTAGCCGAGTTTTGCTAGTGCACAGAGCTAGTCCTAACTTTATATTATAAATGTGAATGTGAGTTTGTTTATTAAGCTTTCATGCGTTAACTACTGCACATTATCATCATGAAAAGAAGAACTGAGAATAGTACTGTACATTGAAAATAAGCTAGTTCGAGAAAACCTTCAAACTAAGCCAAAAATATATGGTCATACTTACTTATTAATTCCCAAAGAGCAGCGATAGCTCAGTAGGGAGACCAACAAAGGGTCTCGGATTCGAACCCACGTCGCGCACCTCTGACTTTCGGAAGTTATATGACTTTTCGAAATTATGTGCGTATTGATTGACAATTATCGCCTGCTCCGTGCCTCGGAGAGCACGTTAAGCCGTCGGTCCCGGCTGCCATGAACATCTATGGCAGTCGTTATTGGGGAAGTCGACACAAAAGATCCCACTGGGTCGAAGTGTTGCCGGTCTGTACTGACTGGCCCCCACACAAGATAAGATAAGATATCAATTCCCAATTCCTTACAAAATATATCAAAGCACAGTTCGTACAGTACAGCTCTCAAACTAAGATTCAAGCAAAAAACTCATGCACATTGTTTTAATCGCCAATTCCTTACAACATATACCAAAACTGCTAGTTTGTAGAGTAGAGCTCTCAAACAAAGCAAGCAACAAACATAAAGACACTAATTTCAATCGCCAATTCATGACAACATATTTGAAAACACATAACCTCCCACTTAAAACGTTAACTAAAAGATCGTTCCCAAAACGGTACGAACTTCAGCGCTAACAATTTCATCACAAGACGAAACATGTACAAAGTTTAGAACAAGCTTAACATAATTATTCACAGCAAATACTTGTAACTTAAGTTAAGTGAGTTACTACTTAGGAAAATATGCTTTAGTTCCTTCTTTTTAAGGTTCATTGCATTTACAAGCTTGGCATACATTAAAAGACATCGGAACGGAGGTTAAACACTGTTGTCGATATGGTTATATTTTTTCGGTCGCGAAAATGTAGTTAGGATGGTAACAGTACTTTTTCTGAGTGAAAGGAACCCTACGTCCTTTCCTGTTCCCTTGACAATGTGTATGCGAAAAAGGAACTGTCCACTTTGTTCTGTTCACTGTTCACTTTTGGCTTGGAATGGATAGTCACTGAGAATAATAATCATATATTAATTTAGAAGCATTATAATAATAATAATATCAGCCCTGTATTAAACTGTCCCACTGCTGGGCATGGGCCTCTTCTCAGTGTGAGAAGGGTAAGGCCGTAGTCCACCACGCTGGCCCAGTGCGGGTTGGCAGACTTCACATATATTCGAGAACATCATGGAGAACTCTCAGATATGCAGGTTTCCTCACGATGTTTTCCTTCACCGTTAAAACAAGCGATAATTAACTACTTAATACGCATATAACTTCGAAAAGTCAGAGATGCGCGCCTTGGGTTCGAACTCGAGACCTCTGCGTGGCAGTACAACGGTTTCCCACGAGACTATCGCTGCTGTGTGTTAGAAGCATTAACCAGTAAGAATTAGAAAAACAAAGTTTTGTGTCCAGGTGTTCCAAATTCATTTCTTGTGGTGATTTATATAAAGGTATTTGAAATAAAAATCATTGTTCTTATGTTATTTTTTATTAATTATTCTGATTCATATGTTACTAAAATCTTATCTAGGAACTGGGCTGGTGGATTTAAATTGTTTCGATATTTTGCCCAACTGAAAAACCAAATAATTGACATTATATGGGCGCAGCAACCTACTATCCGTCGACCGTAGGATCGTCGTTAACTGTTTTTATGTATGAATTCTGTTCACGCTAAGCCAATAATGGACAGTTCCCTTTATGATGATCGGTCAAGTAATTAAGGCGTGAAAGCGTTACAAACAAACTTATTTTCGCATTAATAATATTAGTTATGATTGTTTGATTTTAAAAAGACTATTTTCGTACCTGGACTAATGCCTGTGTCGTGGAGAACTTTAGAAACTGCCAAACATCGGACACAAAGAACATCCAACTTAGAACAAGCTTAACACAGTTATTCACAATAGATATTTGTAACTTAAGTTGGGTGAGTTACTACTTAGCAAAATATGCTTTAGTGCCAGCTTTTTAGAGTTAATTACATTAACTTCTGCTGGTCAATATGGCTTTTTATAATTTTTCAACTAACGGTCGCCTAGTGGTCAAAATTCGACCAAAATTCCTAAGCATGCTACTTTGTTTTCTGTTTTTCTCGATTACATTTAAATAAGGTATTTATAACCATAGTTACAAAGAATTGTACGACGTCAGACGAACAATGTCCAAATACTATGAGCGCGATTCGAATGCGTGTGTCAAATGCATGGTTGTGTGCGGGAACTACTAGTCCGAATTGAAAAATTCTTTTAGTGTTGGATAGCTCATTTATCGAGAAAGGCTATAGGCTATATAACATCATGCTACGATCCACGAGGGCGACGCAGTAATCATAAATGGGGGTGAAACCGCGGGCACATCTAGTTATTTATATGATCCACAAATAATTTGTTATCTGAGTCCATGCTCAGGTAAAAGTGTTTAGATGGAATGGGATATAATTATATTAGTATGCATGTGATTTCCCTTTAAACACAAAGGGAAGATTCTTCAACCAGGCTAATCGGCTAAACACTTTTATATATAGTAACTATCCCTGCAAACTTTGCTAGCGCGATTCTGGCTCTAGTAAAAATTATAAGCAAACTTCGTTACTGCAATTTTGGCTCTAGTAAAATATATAAGCAAATTTCGTTAGCGCGTTTCTAGCTCTAGTAAAAGTCATATGGACTAGCAGTAATAAGCATAACTGCTTACGTGGAGCAGCGATAGCAAATACGATTGCTGTGTATCAGGTCTCGGGTTCGAATCCCGGGTCGGGCCAACAAAAAGTTATTGGGTTTTTTCTATTAAGAAATTTCAATAGCAGCCCGGAGTGAAAAATCTGGCGGTGTTAGACACCCCCATCTCTCGAAAAGCACGTAATGCCGTTGGTCCTGCAACTGATCTCTCTCCGGTCGTGTCGGATTACCGTCCCATCGCATCACGAGAGTTAGGGGCTAGAGAGTGCTTGCACATACGCTTATGCACTATAATATCTTGCGCAAATGGCCAGTCTCCGTTAAGTTTAGCCGCCGTGACCGAAATTCGGTCTGGAGGACATTATTGAGCAAAGCGCCATCTCTTGTCACTATTAGTAACTTTGCATATAGAATCTGTCACAGCCACATAAAAATCTAGAGCTTCCGTAAAAATATGCCACAAAGCTTCTTACTTAAAGCATTAAAGTCGTCTTGTGCATAATGAGAACCTCACGGATGACCTGGTTGTACTTTGTAGTGTTGCGTCATCGCTGTGGGTTACGCTTTAAATGTCACCTACAGACTCTTTAAGAAATTTATCCGACACTTCTACGGTACTGTGAGTGGGATGACTACATTCAACGGCTTTTTTAAAGACATTCTGTCTTTAAAAAAGAGCTGTATTTTTCATTTTAGGTATTAGATATAGTTAATCTATGTAGATTTAATGAATAAATTGCTATCCCTCGCGAACGGTACTTTTTCTGGGTGAAAGGTGTCCTATGTCCTTTTCTGTACGCCTAAAAAAGTATGCAAAATTTCATGATAATCGGTGGAATACTTAAGGCGTGAAAGCGTAAGAGACAAACAAACTAACATTTGTATTTATAATTTTATATTTTATAGTTAGGATTAGTTAGCGCTTATTTTTGTGGTCGATTATGAGGTGTGTTTGGTTGTACGGTATATGCTTTTTATGTACTGACTTGACTGCCCCGGTGGCGCAGCGGTAATGAATGCGATTGCTATGCATGCCAGTCTCGGGTTCGGATCCCGGTACTATTGGTTTCCCTGCCAAGAAGTAATTGATAGCAATCCGGAGCTAGTTTGCGGTGTTGTACGTTCCCGTAGCTCAGGAAGCACGTAAAAGATTAATCATGTGCATAATCTCTCTGGGTATCCCACCGGATTATGAGAGTTAGGGAACAGAGAGTGCACTTATGTTTGCGCAAACATTTGTTTGGCGACTTGTCGTAGTCAAAATCAAAATCAAAAATAAATTTATTCAAATTAGGTTACAAGGTAACACTTATGAATGTCAAAGTTAATTAATTTAATGTTAATTAGTGTAATGCATTTGTTTGTATTTTCTTATGTAAGCGACATGTAATTGTCTTTAATAAGAAATAAAGAAATATTGAACCGAAGTTACACTAAATTTTTCTGTGAATTTACATTTACTGCCACTTTCAGCAAAGCAAGGGTGTAAGGATCATGAGAAGAATGGGCAAGAAACTAAAAAAGTCCGAGATATGTTATAGTTGTCCGTGATATAATCCTTGTACTAGAGATTATCCAATAGAGATAAAAGACTGCTGGATTATGCTATTTTTCGAAAATGAATATTGCAAGTGAAGTTAACTATATGAAATGTGATATGTCGTTTTAGTTTTATCAATATGGTCTGAAACACCTATGGATATTTTTCTTTAAAATTGCCAAATATCACACTTCTTCGTGCGCGCATACTCTTAAAGAGAGAACTTTCTCATCACTTACTAATATATATATATTTCTTATGGTATCGATTAAGGTCGTCCTAATCTTCCGTAAAATTGCCTAAGTGGGCGTCACTTAGAAAATACAACCTGTAAATTTCAATAATTGTATTCATTCCTTTTAATAGGTACTAGAATAATCTTCAGTACTGTAGCTTTGAATAACTTAATACGATTCTGAAGTCTTAACATTGTTGTCAAAATATATTCCTTATAAAGATCACGAAGTTCTTTTTTCTCGAAAACCTCTTTTGTCACAAAGTACTGTCGATTTTAATAAATGAAAACGGAATAATTAAGAAAATATTTTTTGTATAACTTATTTAAACGTTATTGAAAATTATTTTATGTATTGAAGTGAAAGTTTTTCTACTATAGCTGGTGAGATGTGGGCGTTAAAGATCTCTATTTAATCCTTCGGGATAAAAGTGTGTGACTATGTCGACGGCCTCTATGGCGTAGTGGTTAGTGTAACTGTGTCTGGGTGTTTCTATGGAAGTATAATATGTATTTATATACAAAAAAAAGTGTATATGTATGTTTATCCATTGTCTAGTATCCATAGTACAAGCTCTGCTTAGTTTGGGCTAGATGGTGTTGTGTCTATGTGATAGAATATTATATTATATTATTATACAGAGTGTCCGGTAATTAATGGATAACCTTGAAATGTCTTATAGTAGAACAGAAGGCCGTTCAGAAAAATTAAAAAAAAGGAAACATTTAGAAAGTGCAAGTTATATTAGCATAGCATACTTTTGACTGTCTATCTATTAGCATAATTAGTGTTTAATAATAAAACAACATAAAACCGATGTATTTCATTTATTTATGGTCGTAGTATACAAGAAAATTATACATGGTAATTAAAAAAAAACACATAACTCAGGTAGTAGTTAGGATAGATTTCTTTCATATTTTTTTGGAACGGTCGTCAATTCCGCTATATATAAGACATTTCCAGGTTATCCATTAATTACCGGACAACCTGTATACTGCACGATTTCATGGATAGCACGTATGTCGTGGTACTTTAAGGGGTTACCTCACCAGTGCCACAGTACATATATATACAGTAACCTATCTTCATACAAACGGTCGGAACTCGAGTCATACCTACGCGCCTCGGCGTTGGTATGCACTCGACACGCAACCAGTCGCGAATGCGCCGTAGTTACGACCGGACGGTGTGTTGTTTTTTAAACAGTAACCGCGCGATTATTTTAACAAAAATAAGTATAAGTATAGCCTATTTAATATGACAAGTAGAATATATTGTGCTGTTTTGGTTGCATGAATTCCTAAATAACGCACCCAGAGATAACTTTTCAGGTATCTATAACCAAGTAAAAGATATTCCTTTTTCTCCTCCTTGTCCATGTTTCCCAAAACAATTTTTAATTAAGCTTTATATTCGAATGCGGATTTTTTATACTTTAAAATATAATAATAAGGCATTCCGTACGTCTCAGTCGAGGCGCAAATATTTTTCAGTCGCAAATTTATAAGACCAATTTGTTATTAAGTCTTAAATCTAACATAAACATGTTTTTTTTTTTATTAAATCTACATACAAAAAACAACATGCATTTTTATTGAACACTTCCTATTCCATTCACAAAGTATTTTATTTGTTTAAATAAAATAAAAAATATTTACAATCACAAAAATAGATAGAAACTCAAAGAAGGCAGATTTAATTAAAATGCTGTAGGTGGGCAGCCCTATCGCATGTTTACGTACCGCACGGCTGTAGGCATTTATTTCAAGGATACGGCCGAGTTACAATACTGTATATATATATACTGTGCCAGTGCCGCTATGCTTGGTATTGTAAGTTCAATTCTTACACGAAACAAAAATTTGTATGATACACAAACAGTTGTTCCGAGTCTGGGTGTCTTTTGTGTCCGTTGTTTGAATGTTTGTAAAGTCCCCGCGAAATAGGAAATATTTAATTATCGTACATCTCATCTTTTTGATATCAGATGATATCAGAACTTTATACGGATATATATATATAGCTCAGTGGGGAGACCAACAGACTGCAATGCAGAGGGTCTCGGGTTCGACCCACGTCGCGCACCTCTGACTCTCGGAAGTTATATGACTTTTTGAAATGATGTGCGTATTGATTGACAATTATCGCCTGTTCCGTGCCTCGGAGAGCACGTTAAGCCGTCGGTCCCGGCTGCCATGAAGTCAGTCCTATAATATCCTGACGCTAGTCTAGCCTTACGGTATCGTTAGCCTTCGGGTTGCGGAGGTCAGGTGGCAGCCGCTCCGTGTAAAAACTGATATCCAGTCAAATCCGGTTAGACTAGAAAAGCCGACTCCAAGTGACTTGGGAATAAAAAAGGCTAGGGAGAAGATATGGATATATATTTTGTGCTGCACGAATGGTGTAGTGGTTTAGGTGGTCGCCACTGCAAACACGCCAAGTTTTGTGGGTTTGATCCCGGTTTCCCGATTAATAGGATAAAAATCTATGTGAACCACTTATGTGGTTACAAAAAACAACTCAGTGTCGGTACAACTTTTTATTATTACTAGGTGACCCACGCAACTTCGTCTGCTTCACATAAGAGAATTTTCCCCGTTTCCGTAACATTTTTCCTTTATGATCTGCTCTTATTGGTTGTAGCGTGATGTTATATAGCCTTCCTCGATAAATCGGCTATCCAACATTGAAAGTTTTTTTTTAATTCGAACCAGTAGTTCCTGAGATTAGCGCGTTCAACCAAACAAACGAACTCATCAGCTTTATAATATTAGTATAGATAGTTATACCAAGTCTAGGTTATGTTTTGTGGCTGTTGTTGGCAATATTTGTGAAGTTCCTTGCAACACAGGATTTATTCCAAGCGCGAGAGTTGTCTTTTTATAACAAGACTAGCTTTCCGCCGGCGGCTTTGGCCGCGTGGAATTTGCTTATATAGTGCTTTTTCACCCCTTTCAACCCCTTCGGGGTGGAATTTCCAAAAAATCCTCTCTTAGGGCCTACACTCTCCAAGGAACATACATGCCAAATTTCAGCTTCTTGTTCAGTAGTTTCGGCTGTGCGTTGTCTGTCAGTCACTCAGTAACGGAAGAGTTTTATATATACAGATTTAATATCTGTGTTTATATTACAGCACTATTATATTACACCGCAAATTTTTGTTTCAGGATTGGGTTTTTTATTGCAATGTTTGTGAAATCTCTCAAAACACCGACATAATTTCTATTGCGAAAATAATCTTAGAATAATAAAGTAGGACATAGCTTTCTGATTAACATATTACTCGTCAAATTATACGTTCACCAAAACATAAAACAACGCCACATATAACGTATTTTACCATATTTACTCTGAATTATGTAGATTCGAGTGGTATAAGCCGTCCATCCGCTTAAACCCTCTTTGGTAGCTCGTTGACGAATCCTTCGTGTGATATACAGACGGAAATATAGGCTTATATTTTTATACAAAAATCAAACATAAAGTATATTAGACTAGATATTTCCCGTAGCTTCTCTCGCTAGGAAACAATATTTTATTCTGAATGAAAGGTACTTTATGTGTCTTTTCTATACGACTGAGAATGTGTATGCGAAATTTCATGATAATCGGTTGAGTAGTTAAGGCGTGAAAGCGTAACAAACAAACAAACTCACTTTCGTATTTATAACATAAGTTAAGATTTCAGGCTCCGTTGGAATTTTTGTGTTTAGTACAGATCGCTGTCAAGATGTGAGAATCTTGACAGCGTTTATCTTTTATTATGCCTTTCACCAGTTACTATAGTCCCACGTAATAGGGGGCGAGCCTATGAACATCTACCGGGGATTGTCCCAGATTTTGTGCGGTTGGTGAGATATTTTCCAAAAAATTCTAGTAGGTACTTATTACTTTTTTAACCAAAGTATCAAACCAAACACCTAATGCTATTTGTCTCATCATCATCATCATGAATTATTTGTGGATCACAAATGTTTGTCCAGTGACTGACAACCCATCGCACAATACCAAGGCAAACACAAAAATTAAAAATACTGGTACTGGTTTGACGGAACGGATGGCATAGCACAAATATTTGCCCCGTATGGGGATTGAACTCACAACACTCCGCGCTGTGGCAATGGCGAAGCGATCACGTAAAATACTACACTGTCCGTGTGGTCATAAAATCCAACATTCTCAAAGAGTATTTTATCCGGTTAATCCGTGTGTCCCTTACCACATACCCGTATTTTGTAATCCTCTTGTTAAATGGTACACCCATTATATAGGCTCAACACACCGGAAAGGTACTTTAATATTGCAATTACACTGATATCTACATGCCTGCTTGTGTTGGTCACTTTTTATACAACCAATTCACGTAGAATTCATAAAAATATGACACACTTTGAGTGTCTCGTTGGACTTGTTTCAAATTATAAGGTATCAAGGAGACTGCCCACTACACTGTCTCATACCATGACCGTGCAAGGAACGTATCAGACGCGAAAATCAATACGATACGCCCTGCTATAGGAACTGCTGGTCGGTGACGGAACGGTCTAGTGGACATGGTCTTATACATTTCCTTACAAGAAATATTTTTTTTGCCTGACACGTTCATAGCATGGTCATGGTATGAGACGGGGTAGTGGGCAGACTCCTTCATGTTCAAATCTTGAATTTTACTGTTGAGAAATTCTTAATAGTGATATTCCTGGCATTAAAAAGTTGGCGATGCTTTGAATATCCCATGATTTCTCGATGTTGTACTGCAGATGACTGTTGAAATGTTATTCACTCCTAGAAGATCAAGAATAATGTAAAGCATTCTTTAAAAAAAGTTTTGTCCCTGAGCAAGAAATACCTTGCAGGCTACGGCTTGTTACTTACCAACTTAAGCAGCAATAGTCTAGTGAGAGACCATCCAACGACTGTCACGCAGAGGTCTCGTGTTTGATACCAAGCCACGCACGCACCCCTGATTATTGAGAATACTGAGAAAAGGCCCGTGCTCAGAAGTGGTACAGTTTATATACACGGCTGATATTACACATATACTAGCGGTCCCAAGAGACGTTGTGCTGTACATACGATAAAAAAAAAACAAATCTGAATCATTCTCAAATTCAAATGAACATTCAAAATTTTTCTTAAAAATCGTTCCAGCCGTTTAGGAGTAGTTTAATTACAAACACATGCACAGAAGATTTATATTATATAACTAGCGGACCCGACAGCCGTTTTCCTGTACACACGGGAAAAAACAAATCTAAACCATTCTCGAATCCACATTAACTCACACAAAAAAATTCATCAAAATCGGTCCAGCCGTTTAGGAGGAGTTTAATTACAAACACACGCACAGAAAATGTATATTATATAACTAGCGGACCCGACAGTTGTTGTCCTGTGCACACGAAAAAAACAAATCTATACCATTCTCGAATCCACTTGAACACACAAAAAATTTCATCAAAATCGGTCCAGCCATTTAGGAGGAGTTTAATTACAAACACACGCACATAATATTTATATGATATAAAGATATATTTCTTTTTGTTTAAAATAACAACTCCCACACTAAGAATAATTCCTGTGGGAATCTTTCCAACATTCAAACAACGGACACAAAGAAGATCCAAACTTAACAACTATTTGATGATCACACAAAGTTTTGTCCCGAATGAGGATCGACCACTTTAACCATTATACAATCCACGCAGTATAATTATCACTTATATAATTGATAATTATGTGATAATTATGGACACGTGATGAGAAGAGATGAAAGAAATGTTGTTAGGAGAGCTCTGAGTATGGAGGTGCAAGGATTCTCTAGTAGATGAAGGCCCAAGAAAAGATGGATGGATTGCATAAAAGATGATATGGCCAGAAAGGGTGTGAGTGCTGAGATGACGAGTGATAGAGATTTATGGAAGAGGAAGACATGTTGCGCCGACGCCAAATAGTTTGGGATGAGGGCAGGAGGATGGTCATCATCCTCCTGCCTCATCATGATGCAGTATAATTATCACTTACCATTAGCCGTAAGTTTATGTGTTATTTTTGCTATGTAAATAAAATATACGTTTCAAAGAACAGGTCTATGGAGCTAATAAAAATATGACGGGTAGTTGGATCTAGCTTATAAATATTCAACAGGTTGTGCAACCAACTAGAAAATTGTTAGACAGGTGGTTGATATGAAATATTGTTTTGGTTTTTGGTGAAACCGCGATCTGATGGTAGGAGTAAACCGAACTGCAGTTTCAATTTTTAACAAATAGTTTAAATGCGAATGTGAGTTTTTTTTGTTATGCTTTCACGCCTTAACTACTCGACCGATCATCATAATATTTCGCATATACGTTGTCCGGAACAGAAATGGACATAGAAAATAGAAAACTACTGTTACTAACTTCAACTAATAAGTTAGAACCTACACATACGCGAGTGAAGCCACGGTGAAAATCTATATATATTTTTTAATCTAATAATAATTATTTTTAAATACCTATTACCAATTAAAATATTACAGTAAGAAATTTTTAAATTGTGTCTAATCTAATATATTTAGCTATTTGTATTTGTATAGCGAACGAGACTTAAAATTAGATTTATTTCATTCCTTTCTCATTTTAAAAATTGTGCTTCTTGGTCTTGCTTGGTCACTAATGTTACACATAGAAATAAAATTGGTTAGTTGTTTGACCATGGCTACTAAAAAGTTCCGTTTATAGAATGTGGTGTTACCTATATTTAAATGTAAGGATTATGTCGCACTTTATTTAAAAACAACATTAAACTATTTAATATTATTTTGAAACTATTAAAATTTGTATTTTCCCCAACTTTTGAACTGCTTTTCAGCTATGGTCACGGAGAGGCGTTGGATAAAGTATAAAGCATTTTAATTTCAAATTGCAAAGCAGCTTTCGCCCAAGTAATGAGATCCTCCATGAATAAAAATACGTTTGAAGCAGAATATCCAGTTAAGTGTTGCCTCAGTAGAATAACATTTTTCATTTATCCTAAAAGGTACATTTAATATAAATAAAAATATATGTTTTCCTTAACAGGTATCATTAAGGTCAACAAGTTTTAGTGTTTGGGGCCACTAAAACAGGGAATATGAATACAATAAGGTGTAAAACAGGATCGTTAACATATTTATGGAGTACAAGTATTTTACGAAAACTATTCCGATATATTCACAAAGGATTTTAGGTTTTATACTGTTACATCGAAAACAAAAGAATAATTATATTTATAATAACATACTTATACTCATATAATATTAATTATAATATTTGCCTATTTTTACATAATATATATATAGTAAGTACGGTTACATTTAACCAACTAAACTAAAATATAACTTAGTTCCTAGTAGTGTATTGTAAGTGCCCTTAACGCCTGTGGCAACGGTTTTCTCTCGTATAGGCACCCATATTATATTACCTATATTAATTACTTTATAGACTGTATTCATGTTTTACCACTGAAAATATATATTTTTTTTATGAGTTAGTAGGCAAACGAGCATGCGGATCGCCTGATGGTAAGCGATTACTGCCGCCCATGGACACTCGCAGCACCAGAGGAGTTACAAATGCGTTGCCGGCCTTTTAAAAATGAGTACGCTCTTTCCTTGAAGGTTTGTAGGTCGTATTGGTCCGGAAATAACACAGGCGAGAGTTCATTCCACAGTATAGTTGTGCGAGGCAGAAAATTTCTGGAAAAACGCACAGTTGTGGACTGCCAACCATCTAAATGATGGGAATGGTAATTCTGTCGCGTAGGACGATGGCGAAAAGAGGCGGCAGGGATCAGTCCGAACAATTCTTCGGAGCACTCCCCATAGTAAAAGCGATAGAAGATGTATAGCGAGGCCACATCTTTACGCAGCGCCAAGGGGTCTAGCCGATTTGAAACAAAAATTCCATACAAACGTGAGTGTATATGAGTTTTAGGTAACAGAGGTATATTACACCTCCTTTTATAGACTATGTATACGTTTTATTAAGCAGCGATAACGCAGTAGGGAGACCAACAGACTGCAATGCAGAGGGTCTCAGGTTCGAACCCACGTCGCGCACCTCTGACTTTCGGAAGTTATATGACTTTTCGAAATTATGTGCGTATTGATTGACAATTACCGCCTGCTTCGTGCCTCGGAGAGCACGTTAAGCCGTTGGTCCCGGCTGCCATGAACATCTATGGCAGTCGTCATTGGGAAGTCAGTGTCCTATAATATCCTGACACTGGTCTAGCCTTAGGGTATCGTTAGCCTTCGGGTTGCGGAGGTCAGGTGGCAGCCGCTCCGTGTAAAAACTGATATCCAGTCAAATCCGGTTAGACCAGAAAAGCCGACCCCAAGTGACTTGGGAATAATAAAGGCTAGGGAGAAGGAGAAGTATTGTATGTCCCACGTAATAGGAGCGACCCTATTGCCGACAACCAAACAAATTTCACGACTCTATGCTGCTACTAGAAATTTTCTAACCAAAAAACTTTGTCCTAACCGAATATCGAATTCGAGACCTTATCACAAATAACACGCAGATTTAATCTAAGGAACCGAAGAGACAATTATTTCCCTAGGAATGTAGGCGTGAGACGATGTATGTGCAATAATAAATAAACTTGAAGGTTCCAAATAATCGCTGATTGCATAGCCCCATACTGAACACAACAAATAAACGCTTCTAACGAGCAGAACAATTAGGGGAAAGTACCTTCAGCTCTCGATTCAACAAAATACGACTCGCACCTGACCGTTCTATGCAAATAAAGCTAATGAACTTGGCTGTTTATTATTTGTTCATTCGATTTATATTCGAAATGCCGGCCATTTATTCGATCATCGTTTGTACTACAAAAATAACCGCAAATTAAGTACATACAGATGGCCGAGTTTATACAGTGTAACGGAACGGAAAGGTGTGGTCATACTTTAAGACCGTAATGTATATCTGATAAATAAATAATCGAAGGGTATTACAACAGGAACGCGTGAAAAAAAAATTATGAAGATTTCTAACATTTTATTTATCTATTATTTACACATCGAAACAAACGCATTACATCACTAATAAAGATGCGCCTAGTAATTTTCGGGTCCACTGGGATCACCCGAGTCAGTTGATAGTGTTATTTAAGTATCGGCTAGAAACACACTTGTTAATCTGTGAAGTAATTTATCTATACCTGACTGTTTTGTGATAAAGCTATGCAAAAAAAATATAATTGATTTTTCGTAGGCTGCTGTTCAATCTGGATTATTATTATTAGGATATTTATGTATTTTTGTTAACACTTTCAGTCTATCAATATAATTACTTTTAGGAGTGTGTTTACGTCGAATGTGCTGTGTGTGCAATTTTCTTTTTAATTACATAGCCATTTAGTATTAAGCATTTATTATCTTTTTTACATACAAGCTGCCATTGTCAGCAATTATAATGGTTCAATTTGCATCATATTAATCTCTCACAACCCTTCTAAGAGAAGAGGCTTGTGCCCAGCCATGGGTCAGTGTAATACAAGACTGTTATTTTTATTATTATTATAATAATCTCTCTATTACAAGTTGCTGCTTGCTGTTAATTAAATATCTAAAATCACAATTCTAATTTTCTCTTATAAGTCAACTTCTGAACTAGAAATAATACTAATCAGGTCTACAATGACTGACACAAATGATAATAATAATCTTTATTGTAACAAAAACGGAATAGCTTCGTTCGGCTTTGCGTGGACAAATTGCTCAGTAAGAAATCTATTTACAAATAATTATAATTAATTAATTAAAAAATATTAAACAATACCTCGTTGCAGAAAATATTTCGGTAAAAATGACGCATAATCTAATCTAATCTTGTGTGGGGGCCAGTCAGTACAGACCGGCGACACTTCGACCCAGTGGGATCTTTTGTGTCGACTTCCCCAATACCGACTGCCATAGATGTTCATGGCAGCTGGGACCGACGGCTTAACGTGCTCTCCGGGGCAGGGAGCAGGCGATAATTGTCAATAAATACGCACATAATTTCGAAAAGTCATATAACTTCCGAAAGTCAGAGGTGCACGACGTGGATTCGAACCCGAGACCCTCTGCATTGCAGTCTGTTGGTCTCCCCACTGAGCTATCTCTGCTCAAAATCATCATCAATCAAAATGACGCATAAATAAATATTTAAACTGATAACAATCATAGGCACCGCCATTTTTCTTCTTTTTCGCTCCATTCGGGTTACCATATAAATAAACATGCATTATTAATACGATACTTGTTTTTCTTAACATGTTCTTCTTTATTATATAAATAAGGTATCGTTTTTATAATAAATATAGATATTACTCAATAAACGAAATGCTCATTTTCAGTCAAATATAAGTGACAATACTGCAATATTATGTATATAAAAAAAAGGCATATTTTAACAACTTGCTGCAGCTTTATTATCATATTTGGTTTGTTTTGGGTATAAGATATTAAAAAAGCAATGCATTTATTACTATAATTAATGTCCACGCCAAGCCGAAGCACCCTAACAAACTGAACAATTCCCTTTGTAACTAACAACTATATGTGGATCACACATTATTTTGTCAAATCAAACCCACATGTTCATTGAAAATATAACGCTATCCGTACAGTCGACGTTTGGAGCTATTTCAGTTAAAAGCTAAAGCTCCGTCACGCCACCTACCTCATAAAAGCAATCTCCAACAGTTTCCCTACTACATTTAACCTTTAGCTCTCATTAAACAAAACTACACGAACACTACAAACGCAGCAAAAGTTTTCGGTACACCTACTTCATCATTACCAGCAAAAACACACTTCTCATTACCATACGAACATAAATATTCCCGTCACACACGAAAAGCAAATATGACAAAGCAAAGAGTATCTGAACCGGAAGTGGGTATATGAGGGGGTGGTGGAAAGGGGGCGATTGTCGGCTTCCGGTAACAAGCTGCAATTTCCGATTAAGCCAACTCTGCGCCGTTCAGAAGGCATTTGTGAAAGTTATGCATTTTATTTTAGATGAGCGATATTTTTTGTGCGATGGATGTTGCAATTTAAAGTTGATTGTGTTTTAGCATCCAATTTAGAGGCTTGAATGAACTTGACATGGTAAACAGGAAAGTTGCTGCAGTATACAGGGTGTCCGGTAATTAATGGATAACCTAGAAATGTATTAGTAATGTGGAAATGATAGCCGTTCAGAAAAAAATATGAAAAATAATCTATCCTAACTACTACATTTTTTTTTTTTTTTTCGTGGCGGATTGCATTGATGCATATCTCTCCGTGGGGGCGGGTGGAGGGATTATGTCGGACTCGCCGGGGTAAAAGAAAGATGTTTAAAAGATAATGTACCTCCCGGAATACCGACTAAACCTACCACGGTGTTCCTCGACAAAACCACACCTCCGGCGCCCGGTTCTGTGGTTGGGGAGAGGGTTTAAGCGCTCCCTCTCCCGCTCCGCCGCCTCCTTGATGGAAATCACTTCCTCGCAGAAGGAGGCGACGGCATTCCACGACCTCTCACTCCGGACCATAGACTGAACTACGGCCGGGAGCGAGAGGGCAACCGATCCGACTGCCGCGATCAAATCACTGCGCTGCGATGCCCAGGCGGGGCAAACTGCCAAAGTGTGCAGCGCTGTGTCCTCTACAACGTCGCGGCAGTCGCCGCAGTGGTGACAACCGGGTGTCTCTTGCCGGCGTATACGACACAGGAACCGGCCAAAACAACCGTGGCCAGTCAGAACCTGTGTCAGCTGGAAGGTGAGGGCGCCATGCCACCTCTTCAGCCACTCCTCAAACACGGGACTTACCGCCACGATCGTGGCGTGCCCAGCACTGGGGTGCACAAGTCGCTCCTTCCAATTCGCCACTAGGATCTGGCGGAGCTCGGACCTTGCCGCCTTGATAGCGGTAAGATCCGGTCCTTCGCCCCGAGCTAGCGCCTCCTGGCGCCAACGATAGAGCGACGCCAGGAGCACCGCTACCAGGTCTCATGGCATCGATCCGGCGAGGAGGCTCGCAGCCTCGAACGAGATCTTGCGGTAACCTCTTATCAACCTGACGGCCATGGCGCGCTGTGGCGCACGAAGCGCCGAAATGTTTCGGGCCGTCAGGCTGCCCGCCCAAACTGGGGCCCCATATAGGGCCATGGACCGCACGACCCCCTCGTAGAGCCTCCGGCAGGAGGTGTTTGGCCCTCCAAGGTTGGGCATCAGGCGCGAGAGCGCGCCTGCAGCGCCCCGAAGAATGGGGGCCAAACGACGAAAATGGGCTATAAAGTCCCATCGGCTGTCGAGCAAGAGACCTAAATACTTTAGGGTTGACTCGACGCCGATGCGGATCCCTCCTACCATAATATGGGCCCCTGGAGGTGGCCGTTTCCGAGGGCCGTAGAAACAAACGGCCTCGGACTTGGACAGGGCCACCTCGAGGCCCAACCGCCGGATACGACCAACGACTTGTGCGACCCCAGCGGTCGCCAGTATGACCGCCGCCCGGTGCGACTTACCCCTCGCTGTGACAAGTGTGTCGTCGGCGTAACAAATGACGCTGACGCCACGGAGGAGCGCACCTCGCAGCACCTAGTTGTAACCGATGTTCCACAGGAGCCGACCCAGAACCGATCCCTGTGGAACACCGCACGACATCTCTCGCCGACTCCAACCGTCGTGACCCAGGTAGACGACTACCCTCTCTGACAGATATGCCCCGACTATGCGGCGGAGGTAGGTCGGCACTCGATGGAAAATGAGTGCCTCCCGAATACAACTCCAGGGCAAGGTATTAAATGCATTCGCGATGTCCAAAGACACCGCGAAGACGACCTCGCCCCGGGACACCGCGTCCTCCACCAGGCTCCTCACACGCATGACTAGGTCTATAGTGGAGCGCCCGCGGCGGAAACCATATTGGTTCTCCGCCAGATCCGGGCCCACTGAAGAGAGATGCTGGACGAGGCGCTCCGCGATAATAAACTCGAAGAGTTTAGCCACCTCGTCCAGCAACACAATGGGCCGGTAGGCGGACGGAGAGTCCGCTGGGCGCCGCTCCTTCCTGATCAAGACCAGTTTCTCCACATCCTAACTACCTGAGATATGTGTTTTTTTTTTATTACCATGTATAACTTGCTTGTATACTACGACCATAAATGAATGAAATCCATCGGATTTTTGTTGTTTTATTATTAAACAATAATTATGCTAATAGAGAGACAGTCAAAAGTATGCTATGCTATAATAGCTTGCACTTTTTAATATATATATATATATATATATATATATATATATATATATATATATATATATATATATATATATATATATATATATATATATATATATTTTTTTTTATTTTCTTTTTTTTTTTTGGACGGCCTTCATTTCTACTATAAGACATTTCAAGGTTATCCATTAATTACCGGACAACCTGTATATCAATACTAATATAATATTATAAAGAGGAGAGATTTGTATTTTAGTATTTTTTTGTGTAATGATAAACGCAAAATCTACTTGCCTGTTTTTAACATCTTTCACCTTTAGACAGCTACTTTACTCAGTATTAGCATAATTATATTATATAAATTACGCTACAAGCCACGAAGCAGTAATTATAAATGTAGTAAAGCAGCGAGCAGGTAGATTTTTATAATTAATAGTAGGGTCTCGGATTCTATACAAGACCGAGTTTTGTGGTTGAGAGATTTTTTTAGAACATGAATGAAATGAACAACGAATCGATTTTTACGTACAGTGAAAAAGAAGACTACTATGAACGGTGATTATTCTATTTTATGATTATTATTTTATTGTATGTTATTTTAATCTGACTAGACAAACATTGGTTAGAATGATAAATAGAGGGCCGTGTTTTCGGAAATCTAAGTCAAATGGAGTTTGGATATAGGTTTCTACCTATATCCAAACTCCATTTGACTTACAGCCGACTGACAGATGACAGAGAAAAGTGACAGATAGCCGACAGCAAGCTTATTACCAGAAGGTAGTAAGCTTGCTGTCGGCTATCTGTCACTTTTAAAACAGCTCGTAAAAAGTGCATTTTGCTAGCTGTTTTTAAATTATACCCAAATAGCTCACACATATATAAAGGTTGGTAAGCGGGTGTCGTAGCCAATAATCACTTGTAATACTGATTCCTAAAAAAGGCTCCTCATACTAGTCAAAATGTATTTAAAACTACAAGACATATCTCACATATACACGGTGTCCTTGTTGCTAAGCGCGTACCTTAGCAAAGAATCACTTGTAATATTAGAGGTGCTAGGGTGTAGCTGATCCTTCTAAAAAAAGAACTGTGCTGGCAGTAAAAATAATGAATATTATACTGGGGCCACACTGAAATGACAGCGTCTTCTAAAAGAGCCTGGTGCCTCTACTTTACAAAGGAACGCAACACAAGGTTGTACAGTGTGTTGTGGGTTCGAACCATCACGGGACAAAAAATATGTGTGTTCCACAAATTCTTGTGTTGATTCTGGGTATTCTTTGTTTCGTTGATCAAATGTTTGTTATGTCCCCCACAGCACGGGCATTAAACCTAGGCCGAATAAGATGAGATATCAGTAAAATGAAAAATAACCAGCCTATCCTGGATTAAGCTGGGAATACTGCAACACTTTGTTTATAAATGTGTTTAGATACCAATATCACGACATATGAAATTTGTTATATAGCCACATGGTAACAAGCCCTACCCTAAAGCAATCAAACTAAGTCGTCTGCGAGACCTTTTAGTAAATGTGTTACAGAACTGATTGCTATCAGATTCCGACGGTCGTAGATATGAAAGATAGTATATTCAACTTAACGTTGAAACCCGACCTTGACATATAGATACATGGCCTTACGCTTTCATACTCAAAGGGGTAGGCAGAGATTGGATACATCTGGTTTTCGGTCTCGCAATAGGTGGCTGCACCGGCAAATGTAGCAGAGGTAGGCCCTCCACAAGATGGAACGACAACCTGGTAAGGGTTACGGGAAGTGGTTAATTGTGTGGTAAGCCTTGGGGGAGGCCTTTATCCAGCAGTTGATGTCTTTCGGCGGGTATGATGAATAGGTGCCTATAATCGCCGCCGACCAAGCACAATTCCAAACTCCGTGCTACTACAGAGAATATTCAGAGTTGTAATACACCCAGATTAGATTCTCATTAGGCCAGCTATGGGTTTAAGGCCCGGGCAATAAAGCTTGTGGTGCTACTGACATTTTTTGTATAGAAGAAACTAACAACACGTTTTCGGAATCGAGAATTGAAGCCGAAAGGGGTTAAGGGTTAATAAGTTCGTATTTCATAAGGTTTGTAAAACAATTTTACAACTTCAGCAGTACAAAATAGATAAATAAAACTGATTTAAAAAAAAATATTTGAATTTTAGGGTCCGTTCACACAGACCGGCTCGGAGAGGAGAGCAAATTTTTATCACGTTCGAAACAGAGTTTTGAATAATTGTAATAAGGTTTATTTTTGCATGTGCACTTCTTTTGTCATTAAGAATGCTTGAACGCGCTTCGTGTGAAATAATAAGAGGAGCCGACCGGCTCCGATTGCGTGCTCTTTCTCGCTTGCGCAGCCGATAAGCTCTCATGGATCTCTTCCAGCCGGTCTATCTGAAATAGTTGGCGGCTCCGCTCCGACTAATTCCAAGCGTATACGATCCGGTCTGTGTGAATAGAAAAAAGCGGGCCGATGCTCTCCGAGCCGGTCTGTGTGAAAGGACCCTAAGAGTGCTTCAAATAATTGAATATTTATCATTCCAAATTTTATTTTTAAAGTGTTAAACTTTTATTTGAGGAATAAATATAGCGTTTTGACATATTTTGTATATAAAAGCTGTCAAACCGTCAAACATACTGTCCAGATAGAAGTTATCAGATGATTGAAAAATCAACAAGTCAACAGTGATATGCCGACGGACAGACAGATAAAATGAAGTTTTCATCCATTTTTGCCAATATTGTCTTAAGTTTATGCGAATGTTACATATTGAAATTAAACTGCTTTATACGGATTTTGTCACCTTGTTTATTTTTAAACACTTTTATTACATTATTTGAAAAGCTATTCATGTTTAGGTTTAAATTTATTTGACGTTTTGGTTCCTTCTTAGCAGCCGTGTATACCCGTAAACGTGTAATAAAAATGTTTTAAAATAAATAACGCGACAAAGTTAGTTTAATTTCATTTTTGCCATTCTGCTACAGCAACCTATAATATGAACATTTTCTCTACTGAACACTATACTAACAAAATAAATAACAATAATATCAATAAAATTAATCACCAGCTATTTTCTGACCTATCAGCAATCGCCTAATATAGAGTAAGCTCACGTATTTAAAATAAAT
Source organism: Catocala nupta (assembly GCA_963675205.1). Lineage (NCBI taxonomy): Eukaryota > Metazoa > Arthropoda > Insecta > Lepidoptera > Erebidae > Catocala > Catocala nupta. Next base: position 1,978,590 of record OY776105.1, read on the forward strand.
CAGTTATGATACGAACTACATAAAACTATTCTGTACTTTTGTTACAACGAAAAGGTTCTGTCCAATTCTGTTCGTGGACAGAATTAATTCTGTATTTATTGGCCATTAAGCGTGTAGGTTTCGGTTATTCCGCCATTTCCGAAGTAAAATTAAGGCTAGGCTTTTTTGAATGCGGCTTAAGAGATTATTCCGGAGCATTTACAGTTGGATACTTTGGTTTGAATAGTTTATTTTTATTTTAAGAGCTTGAACTAATTCTATGTCACGAGATTTTGAGAGCTAATGTGGGTATAATTATATCACACCTCTCAGGATTAATAACAGAATCATCTAAAAAGGTACTCCTTTATTAAGACAGCTTACTATACCCATTCTATTTTTGTTATGAATAGACATCTTCCGCAGCAGGAATCATTCCAGTGTAACGGAGTACTTTAAAAATATTCAAACAACGAACACAAAGAACATCCAGACTCAGAACAACCATTTTTTTTTTTTTCTTTTTTTTCTGTCCCGTGTGGGATACGGACCCACGGCACATGGTGTAGTGTTATTGGCGAGGCAACTCCTTAAGCCACTTCACCCACCGTGCAGTCAGTATTAGCTTTGAATTTGGAACTGTGTCCGATAGACGGCAATGGGCCTCCCTATAACGTGAGAAATAAACCAAACCTGGTAAAATATGGGTATAAACTCTACCCTCATGGGATTCGTATCCGCAACACTCTGCATAGTGATATTAACGAGATGACTACTTAAACCATTAAAATTAATTCTTTACTCACTCCTACTTCAGCAACTATCACCATCATACAACGCAGCTATGACTAAAAGAGTGTATTTTCCTCGTAAATGGACTAAACTACCACTAGTTGTCTACTTTAGTTTTACAACGGTGCTTAGTCTAAAAGTGACCGCAATGCTTACGTTGGCTGGGAGCCAAAACTATTAGCGTTTCGGCTTTCAGTTTAGTTTAGTAGAAAACTGTAGTGACAATAGGCTGTAAAGAAATGGTAGTTGAAAGCCTTCGTCTTTAAAAAGATACCGTCAAAAGGTCTTGTTTAATCTTCTTGTTTTTGTGGAATTAGACGATCGGTCATTGTTTAGCTAAGTAGCTAATAAAAAAAGTCTGATGTTATTTAAAGTTCTGTTGTCTAATGGATCAAAGGGATACTTTTATTAGTAGTGGACCTATTGACTGTTGTTTGAATGTTTGTGTAATTCTCCCGGAACACAGGACTTATATCTAGTGTGAGACCAAGATGTCTTTGAAAAAGCCTTTTATCCTGTACTAAATATAGTTCCAAACTACGTGCTGCTGCTGATACTTTCTGGACAGAAAATCCCAAAATCACTTTGTCGGACTTGGGACATTATCTCAAGTATCACAGCAGCTGCATTCACTGCCTTTTTGCCACGGATGCAGGCAAACATGAGTCTACTCTCTATTCCTTCACGCTCACGGGACGTCTGACGGGACGTCAATCTGACACAACTGTAGAGACCAGGCTTAGTACAAACCGCTACATGCAATCCGGGATCGAAACACCGCAACCAATTTCTTGACAGAAAATTCAATAACTTTCTGCCCGGGATTTAAACTCAAGAATAGCCTTGTATACATAAGCCACTTTCTAAATAAGGCAGGCAAGACTTATGCTACTGAATTACCATAACAGCTAATAGATCTTATGAACCAACAAAATATTGGCAACACAGTCTTGCAGCGGCTTCCTAAACCACACTAGTTACGAAAAAACGCTTTTATTTTCAGCATTTAGCTCAAATTTATGAAGCTACATAGAAATGAAACATGGTTTTAAACAGGACCCTCTTTTGCTAAATTTTTTTTAATCTTACCACCATCAACGTAAGGTCCAATTTTCTTTGTGTCAAACACGGTTTGATGAAATACTGCGGTGCTACGCTTTGAAAAGTTGTTGCATACTTTTAACACGAAATGTTTTGTTATTTTTAGCTTCCGTTATGATTTTTTGTTTTTGTTCAAGTCTTGGAACAAAATTAAATATGGCAGCTTTGAATGAGGGTATTAAAGGATTCGAAGTAATATGGAGTTGGGTAGAGCCGGCTTCGTGTATATTTTGTTGCGTCACATTTTGTTTATATACGAGGTGTTCCTGTGATTTTATGTGCGCAACATGTATCATTTAATAACAACAATACAGCATACAACACAATACAGCCTGTTGCAGTAAAGTGTGTTTATATTTTAGAATAAGATAATTGGATCTTGTGAGAAAATACTCAACATTTTATGCAAATTAATAAAATATTTACGATATTGTAAACGTGGCGATTAGAGAGTAAAGCGTTTTTTGTTATGTATTGGCTGTTCTTCTCATAGGATCTACGCCTTCAGTTTGCTAAACGTGGAAAAAGGTGAATGTAAATTTACATTAGCTTGTCAAATCAGGCATAATTACAAATCTGTTACGGCAGGTCAAGTTGATACAGCGAAATTTTCATTAGAATCGCACCAAAAATGTGATAGCTAATGATGGCCCATCGGACACAAGTTCAGACATTGCATTAAGAATTTCTTCAGAAATATTGATTTTCCTTACCCAATAGTCGAATCCACTTCGGATTCACGAATTTCATTTATTATTTTTGTTCAAAAGTTAAGGCCGGTCTAGAAAAATTGGTGACCTTACAAACCTGGAAACAACGGACATATATTCCCAGAATCGGCACCAGCAGTTGTGGCTCACATAACATTTTGTCCCGTGTTGGGATCGAAGCCACAACACTTGGCGTATTGGCAATGACGTCCATTTGGACCACTACACATTATAATATGATTGCATACAAACATAAGCATAAACTTATGCAATGAGACCAACATGGCTGTCGTCATCAAAAATTTATTATAGGCTCGGTTCATTTCATTTCAAGATCTTTTAATACAATAAGTTCTTGAAATACGTTCTGTTATTTAAACATTTCATCCCAAATTCAAAAATGGTCGACCAAAACTCAATGCACCGCCAAACTAAATTAAAAGTCTGTGTTATTACCGTTCAAAACTGCACGGCAAAATTAAAAGCCCGACAATCGCTTTAGGCTAAAACACAGGCAGTACTCAGGCATCTATCTGAGCACAACACAGAGTAATTATAGCTTCAGAGACTGTGGTTTGCGGTTCCGATTCGAAGCATCTCTAGGTACTGAATATTAATCCGTGCTATAGATAGCTATTTCATGTGGTTTTGTGCGCCTTTGATGCAGATTATTGATAAGTAAACGTTTGGTTAACTTTGAAATTGTGCTATAAGGATATATAGTAGTAATATGATCGCATCCAGATGTCGTGAAATATTGGCGAAATAATCTGCTGTCCCTGCTGGCGTTGTGCCCAGAGTCAACAAGTTTTATTCGTTGTGAATATAATATTGGTACAATTATAATAAAAATAAGCTAGATAGAGCGCCTCGCAATGATCATCGCTGTCACTATTCCCAATGACGAGAATATCGTGAATTTGAAAAATACGCGGCAGCTAAAAAATAAATTAATATATAGGTATATATATATATATATATATATCGTGGCTCACGAAATTCGAGTTGATGTGTGGAATGTGGACTTAGCGATCATCGTACCGACAGTCGTATCAGTCCATGGACTGATTGCCATGAGCTTCGACCACCACCTAAGGAGCTCGGCTGATTAAGTCCTTGATGCAGAAGGTCGTATTACTTGATAAGCTACGAATCGTGTGGAGGTTCTTCTATCTGGAGCTTTAACTAACGATAGCTTGGCACCTAATACCGATATATATATGTATGTAATATGTCTCCCAAACATTTTTTATAATTATAATAGGTTTTTTATACTTTGAAATATTGTAGAGTAATGTTTAAAAAAAAATTGTCCTGTACATCTGCTAGCTATAGGCCTCTTCATCATAGGTCATAGTCCACCTTGCTGGCCCAGGGTGGGTTGGCAGGCTTCACATATCTTCGAACATTATGTAGAATTCTCAGATATGTATTCTGCACGATGTTTCCTTTATCGCTGAAGCGAGCGATAGTTAACTATTGAATACGCATATAACTTCAAAGAGTAAGAGGAGCGTGCCTTGAGGTCGGTTTCGAGACCTCAAGCAAGCCTCCGATCTCCCATAATGCTATCGCTTATATTACGCTAGAAAAACCCTAACTAATATTGAAAATGCGAATTTGAGTTTGTGAGTTTGTTAGGGGTACAAAAAAGGAGGAGAATTTAATAAGCATATTTTAGCAAACACTTTCCCAAAACCTTTTCGAAATTCTATTTCTAATGAACTGCCATTACTTCTTCATAAAAAATAACAGCTTCATAAAACAATAAGATGAATTGAAAAGAATTACCCGTTTTCATTGTGGCCGGGCAGAGGAAATGAGTGTTTACGCGGCGCGCCGCAAGATGGCGCCACTTCCGCCCGAGTCGTTAACTTGATTATTGTTCTCGATGGCTTTTCTTGAAGGCATTTAGGAGATATTAATATAAAGACTTTATGTTATTACTACTTTTGTAGGTTTTGGATTAATCCAAACTAATATTATATATGCGAATGTGAGTTTGTTTGTTTGTTATGCTTTCACGCCTTAGCTATTCGACGTCGTTCTGGGGTCTGTGTATACGTCCGTGATGATATTTGCTGTCGCCGTCTGAATGGCCTTGAAGACAGAGACCTGTCGACTACTAAGTCGACAGATCTCTGTCTTCGAGGGAAAGATACGCATAGATACAGGTGTGGCCTCTGTAATCTACACGTACCCACTAGGGGACGCGTAGATTATAGAGGCCAAACCTGTGTCTATGCGTGTCATAGCGGTGACGCAGACACGACTCGTCTTTTTGAGCACCTGCAATCTTCGACTGACAAAGCTCTTGAGCAGTACCCTTCTGCAGAATCAGTGATCTTAGGAAACTTTAACGCCCACGACGTAAAGTAGCTTGGTTCTCGGTCCACTGACTTTGCGGTAAGGTCTGCTCATGACTTTTCTCTGGCTTATGGGTTTTCTCAACTGGTACATAGTCCTACTAGAATACCAGACGTAGAGACCCACACCAGTCTTCATAATGGACCTTCTGCTGACTAAGCGCTCGGATGGATACTCCATCCAGGTGGATGCACCTCTTGGTTCTTTTGACCACTGCCTTGTTCGAGTGCGACTGCCACTTGCGCAAGCAGATCCACTTCGCCACGTGGCGTCGAATGTGGTATTATAAGTCAGCAAACTCAGATGGGCTGCAAGAGTTCTACGCAGCGTACCCGTAGAGGCAGCTTTGTTTCACTTCAGGTGATCCCGAAACGTGCGCTAGTGCCGTTGCGGGAGCGATACTCGCGGGAATGGAATGCTACATCCCAAACCTACGGATCGCTGCAAGAATTCAAAAACGCTTTCACGCCTTAAGTTTTATACTGATCACCATGAAATTCCACATTCACGTGTCAGGGGTACATATAAGACACTGTTCATCTAGAAAAACAGTACTGTTCTCGAGGGATAGAAAATCGACATAACTTATATATTATTATGTATATATATATTGATACGAAATAACGGTAATAATTATTATAATTATTTATATTTTATTGTGTAATAATTATATTAATAAGTATATATATATATATATATATATATATATATATATATATATATATATATATATATATATATATATCTTAGAGATAGCCGTCGGTCCCAGCTGCCATGAACATCTATAGCAGTCGTTATTGGGAAGTCAGTGCCCTATAATATCCTGACACTGGTCTAGCCTTAGGGTATCGTTAGCCTTCGGGTTGCGGAGGTCAGGTGGCAGCCGCTGCGTGTAAAATCTGATATCTAGTCAAATCCGGTTAGACTAGAAAAGCCGATCCCAAGTGACTTGGGAATAATAAATAATAGTTAATATATGATATACAATAGTATATAGTATATATTTTCTTTATATATATAATTCGTCTGTACGTGTGTTGACAGTGAACTCCTCCTAAACGGCAGGACCGATTTGAATTAATTTTTTTGTGTGTGTTCAAGTGGATTCGAGGATGGTTTAGATACGTTTTTCTTTTACCGCCTGTACAGGACAACCTCTGTCTGTCAATTGTAAAATGCTGAATCTATAATTAAGCAGCAATTTAAAAGAGGCTGTGAGTTTCTTGCATGTATCTTCTCATAGGCTTTGCCTAAATCCAGCTACTAACCTAAATGTAGCTGCAGTAACTTTGGTAAACTTACTAACTGATAACCTTTGACGTTATTACTTTATGATTGAAATTAATAGATGATTTTTGATTTTGACTTATGTCCGCTTTAAACAGCAGTAAAGTTTATAAAAAAGTTTTGATTATAACTTATTTTATTTTACACCACACTTAGTAATTACTAAATGATGCGTAAAATTAAAATTGTTTAATGAATATTACATAATTATTAAATTTGTTATTCATAATTTTAACTTAGATATTACCGTATAAAGCTGAAAACAAATTGTTTTATGAATATAGGATGGCTCATTTAAATTTTTTCATATTTTGCTCATTCATGCCAAGTCTCAAAACACTCATAAACGCTTCATAAGTAATTAAAATATTAGGAAAATATGATAAAATATTACGAAATTCAAGTGATGGCAAATTTGCCTCGTCACGGGCACTACGCCGAGTGTTGTGGGTTCGTTCCCTGCACAAGACAGAAATGTGTTATTCACAATTGTAAACAAGATAGGTGTAAAACCCAGGATTCAACCTCTTCGTCTTAAATGTAAAAGTAATGAAAAGAAATGACCCCAATATCTCGGGGGTCTTTTGACCCACAGAGCCCATATTCAAACTCAACCGAGGTATGACTCCAAGGTATCTGCACACCAAGTTACAAGGTCTTAAATGTAAAAGCATTTAAAATACATGTGACTTTGTGACCCCTATATCTCGAGGCTCTTTTAACCCACAGGACCCATATTCAAACTCAACTGAGGTATGACCCCAAGGTATCTGCACACCAAGTTACAAGTCAAACGGTCCAGTGGTTCCGGAGCTATGCCGGTCACTAACAAACTGTCATTAACAGACAGAAACACAGACCCACATAGTGTTTTCACTAACCTCTTCGAAGAAGACTCAGAGGTTAATAAATGTAATTTCTTGTGTCTTGCAAATTAAGAAATAAATTATATTATGTATTATATTATTCACACAAAGAATTATTAGTTATTCCAAGTCTTTATGTTCTTTGTCTTAGTTGTTTGAATGTTTGTCAAAGTCCACTGTAACACAAGAGTTAATCTCCTCTGGAACGTCCATGACTCCTACGGTGGAGTCATTGACGTTTCATTCTGCTAGATCGTCCTCTTTAGCACTTATAAAATAAAACACAATACTGAATATTCACGACTGTTTATTTTCTGAATATTTACACAACACAAACAGACAGAGTTTTTACTTATATACTACACTCGACTTTACTTGGATTATAGTCCATGATAATCACTTGTATAGCGCGACAGCCCTAGTAAAGGGCAGAGTAGACCCGGAGTTATTGCTAAGTTATAGTTTTACTGAAAACCAGCCGGCAGGCAAGAATCGGGTCCGTAGCTGGAAAGCAGTTTTCCTAAAAAATAACCAACTGAACTCGTATATAAAAAGTTCGGGTAGTGCAATTATTGCTGATTTTCAATATTGCATTGACGTCAATTGGTGAAAACTGCAATTTAGCATTTTAGTATGGTAAATAGGGGTGTAACAGTTCGTTGCGCGTCCGTGACCCCTACGGGGGAGTCAAAAGCCATTGGAATTTTTTTCGCGGGTGTTAAAATCCTTGATTGCTCGCACCATATATGACATTACATAGGATTTTTTGTAGCTGTGTTAATTGCGGATTACATATCACGCGAATGGGATATCATACTTTAAAAAGTCGTGATATATCACTCTATGACAAAAAGGTTGATTCGTCCACATCAAGTGATTTTTTCGAGAATGTTCACTTTAGGCCAGAGTTTGTATGAAAAGTGGGCACAGCCTTTTACGAAGTTATGTTCTTATTTTGCAGTTAATTATCGCTTGTTTTAATGATTAAGGCAAACGTCGTATGGAAGTCTGCTCAAGGCCCATATGACAGTAAATAAATAGGAGTGATAATATATAGAACATAGAAACGATTATTATTAAACGCACCATACGTTTCTTTACCACTTGTTGTATAAAAATACCTTTCCTAAATTAATTTCATTTGCATCTAACAGTGTTCTGTTTACTTACATTTACACGAAATATATAAACGTGTTTCACACATGACTGTTCAAAGCCTTCTACAAAAAGCCTTTTGTCAAGCTAAACAATACACTGTTACAGCGGAGCGGATGCGGAAATGAGTGTTTACCTCCGACGGTAGGTGGCGACACTCGTTAAAGCGATTATCACGCGTTGAAGCCTTTTAAGAGGAGGCTGTATGGTGGCGATACGACGACGATTTTATCCGTAGTCTGTTACAGTACATACTTAGAAAAGGACATTGTATACCGATTTCCATGCGGGCAAAGCCGCGGGCACAGCTAGTACTTAATAAACCTCAAATCCCTTGTTTTCACATAATCCTCCTTCCATCCTTTTTTCTTAATATACATACTTTGGCATAACTATTTTAGCATATAAGTATATTTTGAATAATAATGCTACAATGTTTATTTTGACATAATTATCTTAGTGACAATTCGAAAAATAGGTTTGGGTTGCCACAAGCGGCCAGTAGGGATAATATACAATTCAACCTAATTATTATGCTTTGATAACAATTAAGCGTAAGCTGATATGCGTAAATATAATTAGGACAAACAAAATATGCCATGTCATATTATGTTGTAGGGGTGATGAGAAGTCTTCTTCTTATGTATAGTCAAATGAAATAACTTAATAGTATACTATATGGTTAAAATATATTTACGGGTACCAGTTGTAAATAATATAAATACTTAATGAACTACAACCTGGGTGGTTGCGGGGAGACGACTGCCGCACGGCGCTATTGCATACTTACGCCTGACTACAGGTGATTTTGAAATCGTATAATTCCTTTTAACCACGCATTCTGCTGATGATATAGAATAACCCTGGCCATATATTTCTTTTAATTAGTATTATGTTTTTGAAAAAATTAATGTACCGATTTTTTTCATGAAATGGTTTTAGATAGTCATATGTTAACCACCCGACATAATCTTAATATTTTACTAATTTAAAAATAATAACGTAACAATAACTGATGTCGTAAATAATAAGGGGCAATAAAAAGGACCGCCCGTTATTATTTACGACATTATTTATTGATATGTTATTTTATTTTAAATAGTAAAGATTTAAATAGCCTCGGGAGGTTAACATATATCTGACACCATTTCACGAAAAAAACGATTCATAAATTTTTCCAAATAAATTTTTTTAATAAAAAAATACTGTCAGGTTTATTCTATACCACCAGTAGAATGCGTGGTTAAAAGGAATTACAAGATTTCAAAATCATCCTGTATATATAAAACCAAAGAGTCAGCAGTGTCGCTATAATGTCATAATTTTATGCAGATGGATAGGGAACCACTTAGTCTTACGTCGTGTATCTCTGAAGAGCAGAGATATATTGAAGCTAAATTTCGCCACCTATAGTAGTAAGTATACACTTAAACAGCAGAGCAGTATGTGAAAGTAGTGATCACAAAGCAGGGCGAGGGACAACTAAACTAACTAATAATCCTTAAAACTATGGGATTTTTTCCAAGTAAGGGATCTGTATTTTCCATCTCGCTTACTCACAATATTAGCGAGCAGTATTTCTGGCCTGCTCTCGCATGGAACGCAGTGAGCGCCAGATAAGATCAGGTAATAGGTACCATATTAAAAGCGAAGAGTCTATTGCCGTCTCTTGGGTACCCAAATTTCGCCGCCAGCTATGGGTTCAGGTCCCCACGTAATAGGTGATGAACCTATTACCATCCAGGAGGCACATGTGAAAACTCGGTGCTGATACTGAGATATTCTTGACAGAAAAGTCCATGACACCATTTGACCTGACAATCACCTGATTGCGATTTCGGAAAGAGCATATCGAATACAGTTGGTTTTCAGTTTCTATACCCAATTGTCTATGAGTCAATGTGGATCTACGGACATCATAATAAATTGACTATCTGTGTAATTTGTGATATTTTTTTATTTTACTCTCGAAAAAGACATTAAAAGCGATAGCTCAGTGGGGAGATCAACAGACTGCAATGCAGAGGGTCTTGGGTTCGAACCCACGTTGCGCACCTCCGACTTTCGGAAGTTATATGACTTTTCGAAATTATGTGCGTATTGATTGACAATACTCGCCTGCTACGTGCCTCGGAGAGCACGTTAAGCCGTCGGTCCCGGCTGCTATGAACATCTATGGCAGTCGTTATTGGGAAAGTCAGTGCCCTATAATATCCTGACACTGGCCTTAGGGTATCGTTAGCCTTCGAGTTGCGGAGGTCAGGTGGCAGCCACTCCGTGTAAAAACTGATAGCCAGTCAAATCCGGTTAGACTAGAAAAGCCGACCCCAAGTGACTTGGGAATAATAAAAGCTAGGGGAAAATACTCTCGAAAATGACAATTTACGCACTATAAATAATTCCTGAGTCACGGGGTCTTTCCAAAAATGCAACGGACACAAAATACACACAGTCTCGAAACAACTATATGATCAAACAAATTTTAGTTTTGTGTGGGATTCAAACCCACAACACTCGGCGCAGTGGCCGTGGCGAGGCGACAACTTAAGCTACTATGCCATTCGTGTAGTCACAAACAAACAAACAAAGGCATTAGTCGTCTAATATAAAGTTCCCTACTGTATTCACAGTAGTGATGTGAAATACGGATATGGTACTTTATATCGCGGATACGCGGATATTTCCCGGATATACAAACTCGGAGAGAAAATTGTATCCGAATGACGGATATTGATTTTACTTTACTTTTACATATAACAGTGAAACTTCCAGGAAATGTAGTAGTAGTCTATTTATTGAAAGGTTTCCAGTTTCAAACTTAGCGACCTTTTAATGAATGGCTCTTGAGTGTTTAATCAATTATTAATTTTTGACCAACGACTTACTAAACTTATTAATATTATAAATTCGAACGTGACTTTGTTTGTATATTTGTTACGCTTTCATGCGTGTTTCACCTCATTAACTACTCGACCGATCATATTGAAATTTCACATACACATTGTCAACAGAAAAGGACTTGGGATACCTTTCATCCACAAAATAGTACTGTTACTAAACTGTATTTACGCGAGCAATTCCACGGGGAAAACTAGTATATAATACAACCCATTCTATTCAAAGCCACAAATCAAATACGTAGTGCTAAAACGAGATAACCTAATTAAAATTAATACATTATGGCCGACTTTAATCACATGATATATGTATCAATTTAATCTATATTAATATCTATACTTATAATAGAGGTTTAGATATGAACTTTCTGCTTAGTATGGACAAAATTGTTAACATTGAACTTACTATACGTACGTACTACTACGTTTTTTAGTTTATTGCATTTGAAAGTGGAATATTTATACAAATGTATTGTTCATGATGCTGTCTGGTGGTTCTTGGATCTCAGACTATTCGTATTTCAAATTATTGTCGTTTTATGGTACCGTCTATGACTCTGATGTAAATGATGAAACCTCTTTTGTTAAAGATAACTGCCACTCCGCTAACATCTCCGCGCGGTTCAATCCCCAAAGCCCCAAACGGAACAAAAAATGGTGTGATCCACAAACAGCTGTTCCGACCCTGGATGTATAACTGTTATTGTACTTTTAAAAACAGAACAGAATGCTTTTGCCCGCGGCTTCACTCGCGTAAAAGTAGGTTAGTTTATGTTGGAAATAAATAAATATTGAGTTTGTGAATTTGTGGTTGTGTGGGACCCGCCACGTCCATCGGCGGATCGAACCTTTGGCGGGGTCGCGATTCGAATGCGAGAGCGATCCGCGTGACCTCGCCATAAAGGTGTGAGGAACACCGCGGTGGTTTTATACAGTTCAGCCCAAATCTATCTTAGGGGCTGGATCCCGACATATCCCCATCGCCCGCCCCAAAACCGGTGATGGGGAATGTGATATGCACATTTCCCCGCGTAAAAAAAATGTTGGAAATAGTACTTTTATTAAAATAAAATATAGCCTATGTTACTTCGTGATGAAATAGCTTTCAATGGGGAAATAATTTTTTAAATTGGTTACTTAGTTTTATGTTCAATCCTTACAAACAAACAAAAAATCTAATCTTTCCTCTTTATAATATTAGTATAGATAATAAAATTAGATTTTTAAATAGGTAATATATTACGACGGGCACGCCACGATCGTGGCGGTAAGTCCCGTGTTTGAGGAGTGGCTGGAGAGGCGGCATGGCGCCCTCACCTTCCGGCTGACACAGGTACTGACTGGCCACGGTTGTTTTGGCCAGTTCCTGTGTCGTATACGCCGGCAAGAGACGCCCGGTTGTCACCACTGCGGCGACTGCCGCGACGTTGTCGAGGACACGGCGCTGCACACTTTGGCGGTTTGCCCCAACTGGGCATCGCAGCGCCGTGATTTGATCGCGGCAGTCGGATCGGCTGCCCTCTCGCTCCCGGCCGTAGTTCAGTCTATGGTCCGGAGTGAGAGGTCGTGGAACGCCGTCGCCTCCTTCTGCGAGGAAGTGATTTCCATCAAGGAGGCGGCGGAGCGGGAGAGGGAGCGTTTGAACCCTCTCCCCAACCGTAGAGCCGGGTGCCGGAGGGCGCGAGATGACCTCCAGCCACCCTGAGGTTTGACCTGGGGGTGGCGGGCTTTGTGGGCCTGCCCGCCATCCGTTCAGCACCAGGTCCGAGAGGCAGCGTACGTGTTCCCACGCGCGCCTCTGTTTCGAGTCCGTCTCCCCTCGAGGGGGGGGGGGGGACAGTAGGGTATATTATAGAAGTGAGTCCTTTGGGTAGGTCTCTTCGCGTAGTGGCCTGCCGTTTCACACGGCGGGCCGTAACCTCGGCGGGGTCGCGACCGCATGCGAAAGCGATTCGCGCGGCCCCGTCGATAGTGGTTTTGTCGAGGAACACCGTGGTAGGTTTAGTCGGTATTCCGGGAAGTACATTATCTTTTTGACATCTTATTTTACCCCGGCGAGTCCGACATAATCCCTCCGCCCGCCCCCGCGGAGGGAAATGCGTCATTGCATTCCCCCACGTAAAAAAAAAAAAAAAAGGTAATATATTACGAAAATATATAACATCGTCTGAAGTTTACGTGAATATTACGCATTGAAATTAAATTATTTTATACGAATTATATAGCAGTTTATTTGTAAAATATAACATTTATATAATTTTTAACTACCATAACTATTTAAATTTCTCTAAATTGGTTATTCCAAACACGGTAGATCATGACAACCCAAAAGCACCTGAAACGTCGGAATCAGTATGAAATAGTATCAAACTAGTAATTTAAAATTCGTATAAAATATAAAAGAACCAGCAAATATAAAACAATTAGTTTTTGCTCGTACTGTCGCCCGGGTATTATACATTTTTCTAGATGAAAGGTTTCCTATTTCCTTTCCTATATCCCTCACAAAGAGTATGTGAAATTTTATGACGATCGGTCGAGTAGTTAAGGCGTGAAAGCGTAACAAACAAACAAACTTCATTCTTCACTTCATACAACATTCGCATTTGAATACTAGATTTTGCCCGTGGCTTTACTCGCGTTAGTGTAGATTTATGTTAAGATAGATGTTTTAGTAGCGTATTTATTATTCTAATGTATAAAGAATAATACTATAAAGTTCATCATTATCCGTTCAGTAGGTTTAGCGTGAGAGTTTTATCTTTTTTTTTCTTTTTTATGATATAAATGGCACACGAGCAGACAGTTCGCCTGATGGTAAGCGATTACTGCCACCCATGGACAACCGCAGCACCAGAGAAGTTACAAATGCGTTGCCCGCCTTTTAAAAAGGAATACGCTCTTTTCTTGAAGGTCTATCCATTCATCCATCCTCACAAACTATCACATTTATAATATAAGTAGGAGTAGTTAGGATTATAAGTACGGGCAGCTTACTTGCAGATAGCAAGTAATCCCACGAAGCTACACAAAGTGTTTGTCTATTATAGACAACATTTATATCTCTACTTTTGCTATTTAAACCAAAGCGTGACTGTACAAATCTATTTACAGAAGGAATCCTCCTGATCCGAAATGGCTTACAAAGATCCGTCTCGGATATTTCGGTTAATCCGCTAAGACATCCGTATCCGATATCCGCGAATGACACCACTATGAAGTGAGCTATTTTGAGATATTCCGTGTAAATTGCTGGGTACTTTAATGGCGGATCGTAATTTCCGGGGTTCGATTATAGATTTAGGATATTCTTACTAATCTTAACAAGGAATACAATTTGGGAATAGGAATTACATTAAGAAATTAATATTTACTAGCGGTCACCTAGTGGTCAAAATTCGACTAAAATTCCTAAGCTTGCTACTTTGTTTTCTGTATTTCTCTATTACATATAAATAAGGTATAGGTAACCATAGTTACAAAGAATTGTACGACGTCAGGAGAACAATGTCGAAATACTACGAACGCGATTCGACTGCGTGTGTCAAATGCATGTTTGTGTGCGTGTAGTGTTTTTTCATTAATTTTATGTATTTGTAATGCATATTTTATTAAAATATTAGGATTCGCCACGCCTCCTCCATATAAATTTTAACTGTGCCATATTGCATACTCCTCCGTCCGTGCAATTTTCGTAAAATTGGGTACAAAGTTTTTGCTCCACGTATTAATATATAGTTTTAAATTTAGGGGTATATATCTTGGGGCCGACACAAAAGATCCCAATGGGTCGAAGTGTCACCGGTCTGTATTGACTGGCCCCCATACACAAATTAAGATAGGGGTATATAAGAAACAATTGTTGGAATGAATACGTATTTCTACGTTTGGGACGAACCATGAAGGACGAATGCGGAACAAACCTAAGTATATGCTAACTAATATTATAAATGCAAATGTGAGTTTGTTTATTACGCTTTCACGCCTCAACTACTCGACCAATCATCATGCAATTTCGCATATAGTTTGTCAGGGGTACAGCAAAGAGTAACATTGGGTACCTTTCATCCAGAAAAAGAACGGTTCCCGTCTTATAGAAATTTATTGATAAAATCTACATTAAAGCAAGCGATGCCGCATGCATAATCTTGTATTAAAATATATGGTTAAGTTTTTGATGGTTCGACTTTCTTGTATGTAGTAACTGGATAAGATTCCTAGATGGTACAGCGGTAGCAATTGCGACTGCTGAATGAGGTTGGTTTAATTCGTATAAATTTCTTTTTTTTTTTCCTGGTTTTATGACATGTCGTTTTACGTATTTTGATTCAATTTATATGACATGTATTATTTTAACTATTGACATAATTAATTCTAGCTTAATAATGAATAATGATTATAATAAAATAATAAATAATGATTATAGACTATATTACTTACTGTGATTTTAAATTTTAATTTTTATGGTAATGTAATAATGGATGTATTAATGATTATGCTGTCTATGGAACCAGTTTTCTGATATAAATAAATAAATTATTAAATAATATTGTCTTCTGTTTTTATTAAATTATTATTAATTCTATAACAAGGTTGGATAAAGTGTTATAGCGGTTTTCTGTCAAGAAATTCTTACAAGCCGCATGGAGTCTGAAACCGTGTCCGGTAGACGGTAGTAATGGGCTTGCAAGTGACATTAAATCGTATTAAACGTAATATAAATGTAATACTCTAGATGTGCCCACGGTTTCACCCACGTTTATGATTACTGCGCCACTCCTGTGAGTCTTAGCGTGATGTTATATAGCCTATAGCCTTCCTCGATAAATGAGCTATCTAACACTAAAATAATTTTTCAATTTGGACCAGTAGTTGCTGAGATTAGCGCGTTCAAGCAAACAAACAAACAAACTCTTCAGCTTTATAATATTAGTATAGATTTCTGGTTATCCTTTTAGATATGTAGGCGTGAGACTATGTATGTTTAATAATAAAGAATGGAAGTAATACTTGCAAAGATGTTTACCTTCCGTAATAACAAAGTAAGCAACGACAGTCTAGTGAGAAAACCGTTAGATTATTGCGCAGAGGTGTTGTATTTTTGATGTTGTGTGCGTAATAAATAGTTAATAATCGCTTGCTTCAAACGATAAAGGAAACCATCTTGCGGATACATGCATGTCTGTCTTTTCTCTGTAATGTTCTGAAAAATTTGTAAAGTCTGCCTACCTGGTGTGGTGAAGTATTGTTGGCCGACTTGAACAAACCCTTCTTGTATTAAGAAAAATGCCCAGCAGAGGTATAGTTAATAAAAACATATTAAAACTGACAGGCGAGAGATACAGCAAAAATATAACCAAATCAGAGGTTTTTAGTGAGAGTGTTGAGTAGTAGAGGAAAGGTAGAAGAGAAAAATGAAGTGGGAAGGAGCGGGAAGTGGAGAGAGAGTGACTGGGCCTCCGGCACTCTCTGGACTAAAGAGGCAAAACTGCATTAACATTTTTTAAATTTATATTATAAATTCAGTTTTGCTTACGTATATGATTGCTGCTTCACGTCCGTAGCTCCTACCGTAATGTTATATAGCCTATTTTAATTCTGGATAAAGTAGCTTACTAATAATAAAATAATTATTGAAATCGTTTAAGTACTTTCAAAGTCTATCGATTACAAACAAATCTTTCCTCTTAAAATCACTAGCATAGATTTGAAACTTTATAATTATGTTGAGTTGATTTTTAATTAAATAGGCGTAAAATAGTAAATGTTTTTGGATAAAAATTGGCACATAAATATACTCCATCATGACAAAAACACATAGAATAACTTCTTAACCTGGTCTGCGTTTATGTAGGTTCTTAATTCTTTATCTCATATCCGACAATACACTATTATCATCAAACACACACGTTATCAAAAAAACAATAATTCATATATCCCATTCAACTTTTCCATTCGAATTTTCCAGCTCACCGGTCAGCATATTTTACATTCGTCAAAAAGATAGCCGCAATCGAAACAACAACTCATCGTGGCTATAAAAGTCCAATCAATGATTTATACTCCGTGAATACGAATAAAGATTCACGGTACACCTCCGGAAGGGTAGGTACAGTTATACCACATCCACAATTCAACAGCTATGTTTAAACAATGAGTTATTCAGGAGAGTTTTCATGTGGGGCATTTGTTCAAAATTTGTGCTGGTGCTGAAATTTTTCAACAGAAAGCACGCTATTTTACGATTCACTGGGAAAGCCAATTTAGCCAATTATTTTGTGATGATACGGCCGAATCGGATCGCCTCTAGGAATAACCTCCCCATAAAGGAAAAATAAAGATGTGTTTATTACGTAACTGAGTACATCAAAAAGTGGTACAAAACATAAACATTCCTTCAAGGTATGAAACACTTTAGTTACTTAATACTATTTTTTTTTAGAAACCCGATCCCGCATTCGCCTTAAATCCTGTGTTGCGGTCTTTACAAACATTTAAATACAAAGAACATCCAGACTCGGAACAGCCATTTATGGATCACGCTAAGTTTTGTCTCGTGTGGGATTCGAACCCACAACACTCGGTACAGAGGCACTGGCGAGGCGACCACTATACCGACCTTGCAGTCAATTCTTTATTAACTATTTTGGTTGTGATAAACGCAAATGGCAATCGACGTAAGAGTATTAACTCTGTGACTGCGTTTCGCACGATACGTGATACGGTCAGAAGCTTTCAAGCCTAACTTCCTCTCCTTTCATTCTTAATAAAGGCCTAACCACGCTGAAAAGAACTCTGTGCCTAGCAGAGAGACAGTTTACATATACAAGGCTGATGTTATACAACCCAATTAAATATCGCCTGGCTTGATAATTGACCTAGGACTTTAACGATCGGTCATAAGTGTAAGAGCAAAGATATGCCATGACATCAAAAAGGCAGGCAAAGCGCGACGTTCCTGAATTTCGTGTTTATTTACTAAAATGCGATGAAAAGGCCTTGCTTTTGTATTTATTTAAGGTCTGCTTGAATTTCAGGTAAGCTTTTGACTTCTGCGGGTCCCGTGGGAAGGACGACTTTACAGAAAACTTTTCGTGTGTGGTTTCCTGGTAATTTTTCCATCCCTCTGTGTGTTGTGAAAAGGCTGTATATATCCAGTAGTTTTGGTATACGGAAGGAAATTTCGTCTGCCGTCGCATGTAGAAGTCTCTTGAGGGATTAATATACTTTATCTAAAATACTTGCATATATTTTTCTTACGTCATCTTGTAATAGAATCTTTGAATATTTTCCAATGTCGCTGATATCTCTGATCTGCGGTTTCCTAACGCAATATTAATCAGTAATACATAATATTATAAATAAGTTTCTGACCGGATTTCGCTCACGTAAATCTCATAGAAGCGCGTACCGGATAAAAAGCAGCGTATGATAAGCCGAGGTATGGTGTAAATCTGTGTTAGCTGTCACCGACATCCGTTAAATGGTTTATGCGTGATTAAAATAAACAAACGTGGACTTTAGAAAAAATAACTTTACAGTGTTTTACATTTTAAAAAACTGGTTAGAAACTACAAATTATTTAACCTTTTCCAAATCTAATTGAACTCTTTTTTTATTTTAAGCCGTTATTTTTTGCAAAACGGATCATTCCTAAGTCGTGGCAGTGCAAAGGACATGGTGTCTTTTGTCTTAATGCCTACTTACTGGCATATTATTATGTATTAATCGATATTTTAGAAAAAATATTGTGTGGTACACATAAAAGATAGAATTAAGGCAGGACAACTTATTATTATTATTATTGACTTATTATTTTAAATCATTCGTGCAGTCAATTGTTCACTGTATCTGTACGAAACAGATATTTTTGAAAACTAGTTAGTCTACGATTTTAAGAAAACAAAGCAATTTCAGTCTGTCTGTTTGTTTGCTCCAGCATTACACAAAAACTGCTAATCAGATTTGGATGCAATTTTAATAAATAAATAGCTTGAATTTCAGCTTAAAGTTTAAGATAATTACCAACTATAACGGATATGTAAACCCGGAGATATGAAGCATAGTATGATAAACATAAATGACGTTTTGAGCGAGTTCATTTCAACAATATTACGATCAAAGGTAAGTAATACATTTATATTTTACCGCACATTATGCTCATTTTCAGCAATACCAATTTAAACGAAATACCCAAAT
The DNA here is from genome assembly GCA_963675205.1 of Catocala nupta. Lineage (NCBI taxonomy): Eukaryota > Metazoa > Arthropoda > Insecta > Lepidoptera > Erebidae > Catocala > Catocala nupta. Next base: position 1,997,943 of record OY776105.1, read on the forward strand.
TTATTCCATATTTCAAATAAATTGATACTCGCTTTATGCAAAATACGCTCCAAGGTAATTAATAGCCAGACTGAAGCATAAAAATACTCATCGCGGGTATAAAAGTTGTTCAAATGATTTGTATGCGGCACACCTCCCGGTATATTTGATCAAACAAATTTACGTATTTTTGTTGAGAGAATTAAAAAGGTTTCTGTCAAAACAACTTTAGATGAATATGTTTTTTTGTCATGTGGCCTGTTAAGGATACCGAAAATGTTGCTGTTTGTTCGGATAAAAAGCAAATTTTATTTAATTTAAGTTGGAAAGTTCGTCGTTTCCAGGTATTCGGTGGCGGCAAATTAGGTGACTTGCTCGAGCTAACACTGATAGGAGATGGCCTAGTAGTAAACCAGCCTAACAGCGAGTGAGACCACATTCCATGACTAGAGAATTCGGATACCTACTTCTTCAGTTCCTTTCTTGTCAAAACATCATTAATTCCTTAGCTCCAGGGTTAAAATTGCGAGTGACAGGTATTGCAAGTGATCATTTTAAAGTGTTGGTCTGTTACATAATACTCAATGCAAGTTATCTAAATCTGTAAGTATGTACAGATGTACATACAAGTCTTCGTATGTACACCTACGTCTGTAGGAAAATGAAAAATCAACTCGCTGAACTCCACATTGAGCACATGGACATTCTGGATCAGCGGGATAGACTCCAGGAAGAAGTTAATTCCTTAAACACTTGCAATCAGACCTATTCATGTTCTTTAAGTCGCATAACAGAATTAGAACTTAGCTTAAGTGAGGCTCAAATAAAAATTATTTCCTTACAAAATTACATACAGACATTGAATAGTAGTGCGACCCAGACCCTTTACTCAGATGTTTTAGGTAACAGGCACAACTTACAAAATAAGAACTATTATAAGCAATGTAAAATTAATATTAATAGCCATAAAAAAATTAGGAAATACTTAAAACTACATAAACTAATAAGAAACCTAGATTCTAAGCTTAAAAAACACAACAAAATTCAAGTATTGACCCAAACAAACCAGGAAATGATCATAGAGCGTAGGGAGTTATTGTCAGATCTAGATAATTACAGTGAACAATTAGCTATAGGTAAATTACAGTATGACCAGCACACACAAGATCTCGAAAAAGAAATAGATGAATTACAATCACAATTAAGTAGTCTCAACATTAAATATGACAAAGAAGTCTGTGATTATATAAGGAAGTATGATGAGATTGCTCGAGTAGGCAAAGAGAACTTGGAACAAGTCTTAGCTTTAAGTAGCGGTAGTATCTGTCCAAATTGTTTAACATCAAACTCAAATATTTGTCAGTCTCAAGCAATCAAACATGAATCTAGAATATGCAGTCCCGTCTCTGATCAGATAGGTAGTGCTTTGTCAGTGGTAAATAGTAATATTGAAAAGGTATATATTTTCTCTGATCATTTAGGTATAGGTTTTGGTAGCTTAATTAAAAGTCACATAAAACAGCAGATTATTAACTTCTGTTTCCCTAATATGACTTTCTCCAAACTTATTCATAAACTAAATACAGCTAGTTTAGATATTAACTCCACAATTATATTTCTATATGGGGATAGCTTATTAGTCACAAAAAAGGATATTATCAATCTGACAGAGGTAATGCTGTCAATACAAAATAAATTAGGATGTAAATTTATAACATGTGCATTACCTTACTCAAATAGATTTAATTATCATGAAAATAAATATATCCATGACATGAATTTAAGTATGTATAATCTGACATGTCAATATAAGGACATTTTATTTTTTGATACTAATATATTTATTAGTAATTTTATTTTGACAAAAGATAATATGTATCTTTCATTATATTACAAACGACAACTTGCTAAATTATTAGCATATAATATACAAAATGACACAGGTACCTGTAGGGTATCCATGAATTTAATTTCTGTAAATAACTCTATTTCAATAAATTCTTCTATTATAAATAATGACAAAGTTGATTTAAACTTAAGGTTGGGTTACAAAGGATAGAGGTTATCAATTGAGTGTTGCTCACCAAAACATACAAGGACTATCCGGCAAAGATTTAGAGTTAAGTTTATTTCTAGAGACCCACAATGTTCAAGTTATGTGTATAACAGAACATTGGCTCAAAAGCTATGAAGTAAGTTTTTTAAATAGTATGAATTATATGGTACATAGCGCCTTTTCAAGAACACAAGCCATTCACGGTGGTTCTTTAATACTTGTTGCAAATACAATAACTTGCAGGGAACGAAAAGACATAACTTGTCTGTCTATAGAGCGTAGCATAGAACTGTCCTGTGTTGAGCTTGAATGGTATATAATTATTTGTGTATATCGCCCCCCATTGAGTAACTTTAATCTGTTTGAATCAGTGATGGAAGATGTAATTACTAAAATCAGAACTAGTAGGAAATACATATTAGTATGCGGTGATTTTAATATTAATATACTAGATGGCTCTTTCTTGGCTAATAGACTTATAAACTTATTTAAATCATTTAATTTAACGAATTTGTTTTTGGAACCAACAAGAATAACTGCCACGTCTTCCACTTGTTTAGATAACATTTTCAGTGATTGTAACGCTACATACAAATTAGTTACCACTGACTTAACCTCAGATCACTGTGGACAATTAGCAATGTTTCCAAACATTAATAATAATAATATTAAACAAAAGATACTTGTTAGGCCTTTAACAAATAATCGCTTCAAACATTTTAGAAATAAAATTTCATGTAATATGTACTCTAATATAAGGGAAGATAAATCTCCTAATAAGGAGTATGACAGCTTTTTTGGTATTGTTAAGAAAGAATTTGATAATACGTTTAGGTTTAAAGTAAAAGTTATTAAAGGAACTAGGACATTTAACGAATGGGCAACCGTAGGTATTTATAAGAGCAGAGTAAAAATGTATGAGTTATATAGTATGAAGAAATATAATTTTGATCCTACTTTTACAGTATATGTTAAGAATTACTCCAAAATTTTTAAAAAGGTATGCAAATTAGCTAAGTCCAAGTTCGTCAGTAACAAAATCAAACAGTCCTCTAATAAAGTTAAGGCTACCTGGCGAGCTATTAACGAAGCTAGTGGCAAGATAACTCAAATAGACAATAGTATTAGTCTGATGGAAAATAATAAAATGATCAAAAATAATGCCGATGTAGCATACGTGTTCAATAATTTCTTTGCTAGTGTACCGATTACCACCACGAGCGCATTAAATTCTTCATCTATAGACGCAGAGAGGTTATTACATTCCAGCGTAACAAAGTGTAGAGTATTATTTAGATTTGATTATGTTAACGCAACTGATATTATCAACGCTTTTCAATCTCTGGAATCTAAAAATACGGGGGATCTCTGGGGTATCTCCATTAAGGTCGTAAAAAGTATAATAGATATAGTTGCTCCTTATTTAAGTGGGTTATTTAATAGGTGCGTAGATTCGGGAACTTTTCCAGATTTGATGAAAAATAGTAAAATCATACCTTTATTTAAATCCGGTAGTAAAACTGATCCTAGTAATTTTAGGCCAATATCAATTCTACCAGCTTTTAGCAAAATATTTGAAAAATTAATACTCAAGCAATTACTTAGACATTTTAATTTAAATAGCCTCTTTCATGACAACCAATATGGCTTTACTAAGGGTCGTTCAACAACGGATGCAGGAGTAGCTTTACTGAAACATATATACAGAGCGTGGGAAAACTCACAAAATGCTATTGGTGTTTTTTGCGACCTCTCAAAAGCATTTGACTGCGTCTGTCATGATACGCTCATACGGAAACTAAGGCATTACGGTGTTCAGAGTAATGCACTGGATGTAATTACGTCGTATTTGAATAACAGGATTCAGTGTGTAGATGTCAATGGTACAAAATCAAATAGCTTACCTGTAAAGCTAGGGGTGCCGCAAGGTTCGATTTTAGGCCCATTTTTATTTTTAATTTATATAAACGATTTACCTTTTTATTTGAACAATATTTGTGACGTTGTACTGTTTGCTGACGATACTTCCTTAATATTTAAAGTAAATAGGAATAGGGACCATTTTGACGAAGTAAACAGTGCATTGATTCAAGTAACAAAATGGTTTACTTTAAATAATTTAGTACTGAACCCCAAAAAAACAAAATGTGTTAAATTCATACTGCCTAATGTAAAACATCTTGGTCCTAGCATAACATTGAACGGTGAGGTACTGGAAGCAATAGAATCCACAGTATTCCTGGGCATTACACTTGATTCAAAGTTACAGTGGGGTGCGCAAATATCTTGTCTCTCAGCGAAACTTAGTTCGGCCGCTTACGCCATTAGAAAAGTCCGTGGATTAACTGACGTTGATACAGCTAGATTAGTTTACTTTAGTTACTTTCACAGCGTTATGTCATATGGAATATTATTATGGGGAAAAGCAGCTGATATACAAAGTATTTTTATATTGCAAAAAAGAGCTGTGCGTGCAATTTATCAATTAGGAACTAGAATCTCGCTCCGAGAAAAATTTAAGAATATAGGTATTTTAACTGTAGCATCACAATATATTTATTTTAATATCATGCATGTCCGTCAAAATATATATTTATACATAAAAAATAGTGACATACATAACATCAATACTAGAAATAAATATAAATTATGTGTTCCATTCTACCGTCTACATAAAGTTCATGGTTCCTTCATGGGTCTTGGTATACGTTTTTATAATAAAATCCCGAGTAATATTCTAGAATTACCAGAGAATAAATTTAAAGTTAAAATTAAAACTTGCTTAATTTCTAAAGCATATTATAATATAGATGATTATTTAAATGACAAACATCCATGGCACTAATATTTGCATTAGATCACAGGATATTAAATGACCAATACTAACACTTATGTTTTTTTTTTAATATATGTATATATATATATATATTTTTTTTTTTGTAATATTACACCTTGCTTAAGCTGGAATTTGCATTACTGTTACATTCAGTCGTATTTTAATCAAGAAGAATGTGCAATTAAGACAACTCGTGATTATGGACAGTTCCGTTAAGCTTTCTTTTGAGTCTTATCCTGTATTCTGGTTTAGTGGAATTCGATAATTTACTTCTACATTTTATTTAAACAATTAGATTAAACTACGGACTATAATCACGTCTTGTCTTGATTATTTATGTACATGTAAGTGGATGCTCCTATTTACCATACTGCTGCTTTAGAGGCTACCATCAATTTTTATCAAATGCTTGAGTATGTTGAGTAGTAGTTCATGGAGAAATGGTTGCAGCACCTTACAGTTATGATTTGTAAATGAAATATTATTGTACACTTGGCGATTAAAAAGAGTGGCTATGAGTTTCTTGCCCGTTCTTCTCATGAGCCCTACACACCCTAGCTTTGCTGAACGTGGCAGTAAATGTAAATTCACAGGAAAAAATTTACGTGTAACTTTGACATTCATAAGTGTTACCTTGTAACCTAATTTGAATAAATTTATTTTGATTTGATTTGATTTGATAGGTAGAGGCATATTGCAACCATATTACGCGAACTCTTCTCCCTAGCCTTTATTATTCCCAAGTCACTTGGGGTCGGCTTTTCTAGTCTAACCGGATTTGACTCGATATCATTTTTTACATGGAGCGACTAACCTCCGCAACCCGAAGGCTAAATAATGACTGCCATAGATGTTCATGGCAGCCGGGACCGACGGCTTCAAGTGCTCTCCGAGGCACGGAGCAGGTGATAATTGTCAATCAATACGCACATAATTTCGAAAAGTCAAATAATTTCCGAAAGTCAGAGGTGCGCGACGTGGGTTCGAATCCGAGACTTGCAGTCTGTTGGTCTCCCCACTGAGCTATGACTAACTATGAATTTTAATTGGGATCGAGCCCATTACCCCATACCGGCCACAATTCTAGCCTCCATGCAGCTACTGAGAATTACTTAACAGAAAACCCAAAAACACTGGCCACATAGAAGGCCAGAAGCAAAAACTGAAGTTTCCGGAATAGCAATCACATATGTATAATACCGTTAGATCACCAAGTAAACCAATTAATCTGAACATACGTCCGTTAAATAGTAATAGGCTTCTAATGTTTCGCCCTTATATCATAGTTCCTGAAATGTGTTTTGATCTCTGCCTACCCCTTGGGAGTAATCGTAATGTTAAACATCTTGTACAAAGACCGACTTTTATACTTTTTATTTTAGTTATATTAAATATAAAATATCATTTTGCTTGTGTATTTACCAAAGACAACTTCACCGAAGCTTCCACGAATCCGGCCGTAAATTCCAATAAATACCACCATTTTATAGCAAATACCTTAACCATATTATTTAAGAATTATTTAGAAGACAATTCATTTCTGCTGTTAAAGTTTTAGATCTTAAGCTTTTTAAGAATTATTTTATTAAGTTCTAGTCACTTTGCATTTCTGAAAGTAGTTTTCTTTGTATTAGAAATTGGTATATTCTTTGTGGCGCGTGGTAGTGAATGGGACTCATGATGCTGTCTTGCATCAAGTCTTGAGGTCGATGCCATAATAGGTAAATTGGATATTTTCTGTCCAGAAATTCTCAATGGCAGCATGGACTGTAAATATAATCGGTAAATTTTTATAATTATAAAAACAATCTGTCCTATCTGTCTATCCTGTGTCGGAGACCTAATAATGATTCAAACAACTGACACAAAGAACACCCAGACTCGGAATATCAAATTGTGGATCACGAAAATTCATGATGGCAAAGACTAAGCGTCGATGGCGTTGTGACTCAAGTGGTCCCCTTACCACTGTCATTCTACCGACTGTTGTGATTTCGATACCCACATGGAACGAACATTAGTGTGATCCACAAATATTTATTCTGAGTCTGAGTGTCTGTATAAAATTTGAGTAGAGCCTCGCTGACTTCAGCATGAATAGGCCGGCTCGACCGGGGAAGGACTACCCTCTCACAGAATATCGACTTGAAATACCAGTATTCCTACTGTTGTGTTTCGTTCGGTGAGTGAGAGTGCCGGAGGCCCAATTACTCTCCTTCCTCCTTCCCGCTCCTTCTCCTTCCTACTTCCTTTCCGAAAGGGTTGGCAATGTGCAAGTGATGCCTCTGGTGATTACGTACCATCATGTGGGCCGTAAGCTTGTTTGCCATCTTATTTGATTTAAAAAAACCTTTGTGTCCGTTGTTTGAATGTTAGTAAAGTCTCCCGCGACTTAGGAATTACGCCTAGAACGGAAACTGCCTTTAAAATAAACAATTGCTACGCGTCATCTATCGTATAGGTATAATGTCCTCCTGACCGAATTTCTGTCACGGCGGCCAATCTTAACGGAGAATGGCCATCGACGCAGGAGATATTATAGTGCACAAGTATGTGCGCAAACACAAATGCACTCTCTGTTCCCTAACTCTCATGATCCGATGGGACGAATAATCCGACACGACCGGAGAGAGATCAGGCGCAGGACCAACGGCTTTACATGCTTTCCGAGGCACGGGGGTGTCTAACACCGCCAATTTCCTAACTCCGGGCTCGTATTGAGATTTATTAACAGGAAAACCCAATAATTTTTTTGTTAGCCCGACCCGGGATTCGAACCTGAGACCTCATGCACAGCAGTCGCTTTCACTACCACTACGCCACGGAGGATAGTAACTATGCAATCAATAATACGTAATAACGCATGTAACAATTGTTGTTAGAGATGTTGATGTCTACAAGAGCATTACATCAATAAATCATTATGATTCATAACTAGTTTACCACACAAAATAGTTTCTTTAACAATAATGGAGATATTGCAATGTTAAGTGCTTTTGAAAGTAAACAGACTAGTCATTTTATTTAAAAGCCTAAGTTTGAAGTAATACATGGTAGTATAGATCGCTGGTAATATTTTAATGTCTTTGCAAAAAGTTAGTGTATTAATTCAGACACCAACTCTGCCCACGGTTTCACCCACGTTTATGATTACTGCTTCGCCCACGTTGACTACAGTGACATTTTGTATAGCATATGATACTTTTGGATAAAATTACTTTCTAATTAATTATCCAGTGGTTGTGTGTTTATTCGTAACAAACGAAAATACAAATCTTTTTAATTTATTTATTTATTTGTTCTATGGAAGACTTACAGCTAAATTAACAGATTAGCAGTAGAATAGTGACAGAAAGCCAATTACAGGTCTTCGCTTATATAAAGTTGATTAATAATTAAGTGTGACTGGTTTAAGTTTACCGTACAGTACAGTTTAAAAATGTGATAAAGAATTAAACATTATCCAAACCAATTATATCTAAAAAAGTACTTATATATGAAATTAAGTCAAGAAAAAAGTTAAGGCTCAAGCATCTTCTTGCTGCAGGTATACTAATTACAAATGGATCAAGATTATGCTGTTTACACAATTTATTAAAAGTTCTACTGGCTCGCACAGTAAAGGTGTTTTGTCTAAAATTTGTAGAAGCATGTGGAACACTTATTGGGGGATTAAAACTTTTAACTAAATAATATTATAAGTATTAGTATAGTGAAAATTAAGAACAGTTACAAAGCGAGAGTTGAGCCTATGAGAAGATACCTGCAGGAAACTCACGTCCATTGCCATCCAATATCAATTTGATTATTTTACACTCATATGTACAAGGTGTTGCAGCCATTAAACAATTTATTATAGAAATAAAAAAAAACATATTAGCCCGGTAATAAACTATTGGCACAGCAGTGCATGAGCCTCTTCTCAGTGTGAGAGAGTAAAGTTATAATAATCTACCATACTAACCCAGTGCGGGAAGGCACTTTACATACGTACTGTAGAAAACAAAAAAAAATGTACTTCCTTGCCCCGATACATCTACAGTGACAAATGCAGTTGCACCCCAAATTCTCTTCTGGCAGTACCTAGGACATTTAAAAAATTGTACTCCGGTTTTGAAACGAGTTCCCTGCGGCGCTAGACTCTCAGTGGCTCAAAGTTTGGCTCACTGCATTGGTCTTGTCACAAAAATCTTTAAAAGCCAAAATTAAAGAAAATTGTCATGTTTCGACCTGCATTATTAATTCAAAATTGCCCATTTACCGTAACAGCTCAATACACATTTGGTAGAATCAAAATTAAGGGAAAGTGATATAAGGGGCGCGTTCCGGCTATTATTTAGTAGTGATGTGGTGGAGCCTTGCTCACTAAACACACTCGCTAGTCTGCAGAGTAAGCATCCAACGCCATCTGATAACCTCACTTATCCTGACCCTCCTAGTTCAGATACTGAATTCCAGCCATACAACTTGGCTTTGGGTCTAAAGGGGGCTGTGAGGCTGCCATACACGTCTTGTCAACATACCTTGGCTGTGGCGGCGGTGACGTTATCTTAAAGGTTGACTTAAAGAATGCCTTTAACTCAGTAAATAGGGACTCTTTGTTGACACAAGTAAAATTAGAAACTCCCAAAATTTATAAGTTTATTTGGCAATGTTACAGGTATCCATCAAAATTAATTTACAAGGAAAACCTTTTGGAATCAGCCGATGGTTGTCAACAAGGTGACCCTCTTGGGCCAGTAAATTTTAGTTTACCTATTCACCCCATCATTAAGCAGCTAAATTCAAAATTTAATATCTGGTTCCTAGACGATGGCACCCTAGGAGGAGATGTAGATACAGTATTACAAGATTTGGGACTTATAAAAAATAAATTTCAGTCAATAGGTTTGGAACTTAATCCAAGCAAATGTGAAATTTTTGTCGGCAATAACATCAATAAACTATAGGTATTATCTAAATTAAATTCTTTGGCACCTAATATTAAACTTTTAGATAAAACCTCTCTTCGCCTCCTTGGGTCCCCAATTTTAGATGAAGGTTTTGATAGTTTTATAGAAGAGAAAATTCAAAATGTTTGTGAAACGTCAGACAGGTTATTCGAAATTAATATACATTCGGCTTTTACAATTATTCGATACTGTATTATATTTTATAAGATTATACAGAACACTCTTATTAAAGTTTTAAATGTGGCCATTAACGACCGGGCGTGGCTACAAGCGAGCTTGCCACTTCCTATCTTCGGTCCATAGCACGGACAAATTGACCAGGAAAATCTTGGCACCTACACTGGTTAATTCTGAAGTGCTGTGCATGACCGACGCCGTGAACGCTTGGGGACTTGCTTACCCAATCACTGATTTACCCGAAAACCGCCTCTCTCAGAGCCAGTGCGATGGGCCGTTATGCAGCATAGTTCGAGAAAATCTCATAAATACATCGTCCTGTGCTGCTGAACGTGCCCGCTTGCAGGCTGTAGGAAAGTGGGAGTAGGGCCTTTGGCTTCAGGCGCTCCCATCGTTCAACATAGGTACCATGTTGGACGATACGACCTTCCGCATTGCTTCTTGTTTGCACTTAGGTACTCCTTGTATTTCTCCACACCGGTGTCTTTGTGGAGAAGCCATCAACAGTCTTGGTCACCATGGCCTATCATGTAGCAGGAGTGCTGGTCATATATCACGACACGCCAACCTGAATAACATACTCCGTCGAGCTCTTGTCACCGCTAGCGTTCCGGCTCACCTTGAACCTCATGGCTTGGTTTGCGACGATGGCAAGAGACCAGATGTATGTCTGCCATGGAAAATGGGTAGGCTTTTGGTGTGGGACGAAACTTGTGTCGACACACTTGCGCCATCACATCTTTCTAGCACAGCGGATTTTGCTGGTGCTGCTGCTGCATCAGCGGAGACGCTCAAACGGCGTAAATATCAAAACCTTATTGGTGAGTACATATTTGAGCCGTTTGGTGTCGAAACGCTAGGGCCATGGGGTCCAAGTGCTTGGTCTGTTTATAGAGACCTAGCTAAGCGGCTCATCGACGCTTCGCGTGACCAGAGGTCTGGTATTTTCTTTGCACAAAGAATAAGTATTGCCATTCAACGTAGCAATGCTGCCAGTCTTCTGGGCACGTTGCCAATTGACGACGATGCGGAGGAATATTATGACGCTTTTTGATTAATTATGTCATTGCTTCAATAATATTAATTTCACTCTTTGAAAACATCATGGAGAACTTGCAGACATGTAGGTTTTCTCACGATGTTTTCCTTCAACGTTAAAGCGAGCGATAATTAACTATTTAATACGCACATAACTTCGAAAAGACAGAGATGCGCGCCTTGAGTAAATACTTAACAATATTAATGAAAAGTTATGATATCAAATGCTACTACAATACCAAGACCAGACAGAAAGCTAGCTTTATCCGTTGAAACGGTATTACTCTGGATAAGGATTAACATTCTAACTACAGACTATCGCGTTGGAGATTAAGTCTGCTTTAGGATTAAGATATCTTACCATAAGTCTACAGCTAACTACAGGTAGAATAGTACTACATGTTCTAGACAGTTTGTTTTAAAGGTTGCGTAGACCAGGGTGCCTATTACGAGTTGTTTTTCCGTTAACGCGATCGAAACGTTTACCGCGTTTGGCTCTCTGATTGGTTAAGAGCTTGGAGCGAGCCAATCGCAGCGCCGAACGTCACAAAGGTGTCAGTCACGTTAACGTAAAACAAACTCGCACTAGGGTGAATGGTCTACTGCCTCATGTCAAGCTAACTGATAGCCGTAGCTTATGTAGCGGGCACATAGCCGCTATATACCGTGATAATAGTGCTCTCTTTAATACTCGTTAAAGAGGAAAATTCATCTCGTTTAGGGAACATCAAATCGGGCTCGGCGAACAATACCTGTATGAATTTACAATAAAAAGTATCTAGAAGTTCCCATTTTTTTATTGATGGCACTTAAACACGTCAATTGCAACAAAATAGAACAAAAAGTTGATGTGTTTCGTTGCCTATTTATATATAAAACTAAATTTTGCCGTCGGCTTTGCTCGCGTAAATGTAGGCTATGTCCTTTTCTGTACGTCTGACAACGTGTATGCGAAATTTCATGATGATCAGTCGAGCAGTTAAGGCGTAAAAGTGTAACAAACAAACTCAATTTCGTATTTATAATATTAGTTCGGATTCTACCTCGACTATTAGATTACTTTGAATGTTTCATCGCATTTCGTCACTAAATTATCAAATAAACACCAACTGAACATACTCTATAGTCCAATATTCCAGAGCGTCACTCAGTTCCATTCCACTGGTATTTAGTTTGTCAATGCAATATTGGCATTTCAACAAGATCCAGCCTCGCATATTGATATTGGATTCAAACGTAGAGAAGAGATCTGATACAGATGCATACAGATACCACTTTTGGAAAGTTAATATCGAATGAGCTGCCTTTATGTGCACGTGAAATGGTGTAAGAGTGTTTGTAGAGTGAAGTTAAACTATTATATACGGCTTCTTTGCCGTTTACTTGAAAATATTACATTTATATAATTTTAAAAACTTACTTCTGTAACTATTAACCTGTACTACACTTTCTCTTATTTCCCTGTGACCATGGCTGCTGCAAAATAACCGAAACGTTCTTTTTTTTTATAGGTACACGACGAGGATTCTCCTCGACGTCACACACTGACGACGGCTAGAAGACAACTATCTTCTGGTAGATGTCTTCTAGCCATCGTCAGTGTCAAGCCGGTCTGCTCAGATGATTCTTCACACTACGTTTGAAGGACCCAATGTCATAGAAGGGAGGGAACACTTGTGCCGGCAAAACCATTCCAAAGTTATATGGTAAAAGTGTAAATTTAAATAGTTTAATCATTTAAATAATTTACCTAGAGTAAAGTTTATTAGTAACAGTAGTTTAATAGTTTTTAGAATTATGTAAATTTAGTGTTTTAAAATAAACCGCTATAAAATCAAATAAGACAATATTATGTTTTTAAAGTGTTTGTATTATATCTCGTGTTTTGACAGTCGTATGTACGCATCTCGTCTTAATTTTTCCCTCGGTAGCACAGCGGTATGCACAACAGTTGCATGCACGCAACTGTTGTGTATAAGGTTCCGGTATCGTTTCCTAGGTTAAAGAAATTATTATTAGGTTTTCCTGACAATAAATTCTCGGTAGAAGCATGATATCCACAACTGTGCCCTCTAAACGGTAATAAGCTAATAACGGTAATAGGTTTGTTTATTGTTTACATTAAGCGCGCGCGGGGTCTGAAACAAACATTCAAACAATGAATATCCACTCCAGACTCAGGACAACCATTTATGGATGCAACGATATTTTGTCCTGCATTTGACTCACACATTAAGTGAAGTCGCAGTGGCGATGCGATCATTTAAATCACTACACAATTGAAGCAGTACTAATAATAATTATGCCTAAATTAGCTATCAAACCAATCAGGGTACCCAAAACAGACAAACTTATAAAACCAATATCAAATTGAACCAAAACACTGCATCATTATGACGTAAAAAAGTTTAAATTGAAAGAGCGCTCCACTCCAGACCTGCTATGGACTTTCTATTGTACTTGGTTCTAAACAAGGTAGCGAGCTTTTTGTTTCATGAAAATATACTCTTGTGACGTAATGCGTTTCAACTGGAATATCATCATGAGAATATAATGTTGACAGGAATGCTGGGCATGCTGGCATGAACTAAAGGGGCTTCTAAATGGGCTATATTTTACTGGAATATGTGGCTGCAATGTTTTAACCTATATCCCGATCAGCTCCAAAATATTTGAATACAACGGCCATTCTAAATATTCCTTCCAACAAATCCTTGAACAATGATAAAGCTTTGATCAACAGTCCGTTACTTAATTGTTATTTAACTAACACTCAACATTAAGTGACGTTTATGGATGATTTTTACCTTTTAAATATTTGAGATTGGTTTATAAATGTGAGTTGTAGCCAGCGCAGCGTTAGCCATGTGGAAGACCGTTGGACTGCCACGCAGAGGTCTCAAGTTCGATCAAGTGCATGTTAAATAGTTAATTATGTGCATGTTATATATTTAACAGTTAAGGAAAACATCTTGAGGAAACCTGCATGACTAAGAGCTCCCCGTACTGTTCTCTAAGATATGTGAAGTTTGCCAACCCGCACTGGGCCAGCCTGATAGACTATGGCTCACCTTTCTCACACCAAAAGAGGCCTGTGCCCAGCAGTGGGACAGTTTATATATAAGGCTGATATTATTATATATTACAAGTAAGGCTGCAAAGTTATAACAAACCGACCTCGACGAAGTAAAATCTTCAATTTGAGGTCAAAGTCGACGACTAGAATGTCAGTATTATTTTAGTCAGACCAAAGACAACGACTCTATTCGTAGAATCACTTTGTTACCTTCAAAATTATATAAATAGCTTTCATTTAAGAAATGTTCTAATTTAGCTAATGGTTTGTGGCTAATTGTTTGTCTGTAGGTCAATTGCAGTTGTTTAATTGAACTTTGCCTAAATTATGCTTTTAATAAATTGTACTTACAGCATCTTTCATTCTTAGATGGCATTTATATATATATATATAATATATATATATATATATATATACCTTCGATACCTACATAGAGACAAATTTCAATCCTTACCACCGAACTTTGAACAGTTTAGTAGGTAAAATAACGACAGGGTATTTCGAGTTCAGAACGTAGAGTCCCGTTTCATAAATTGTCTTTTCCGTTAATAATTTATTTTTGTTTATTATTCTTTTGTTAGCTATGTGTCAAATAGTGTGTTTTGTATATTTTAATCTACTAATACGCACTGTTTCTGATTACTGCAGCAAGTAAGCTTTTAAGGCATCATACGGAAATGCAGGAATTACTTTCTCCCACGTACTCTAGAATGAACTGCCTGCTTCGGTGTTTCCCGAGCGCTATGATATGTCCTTCTTCAAACGAGATTTAAAGAGAGTTCTTCTTTCACGGTAGGCAGCAGCTTTGCTGTGTCCTGACATTGCTGAAGTCCATGAGACCTGTTACCACTTTCCATCAGGTGGGCCACTTGCTAGTCTGCCACCAAACGAAATAAAAAAATAAAAAAATAATTGCTTAAACTTGGCAGAGATTAATGAAACGATTGGCGATGTCACAAAAATGCCTTGTACATAAATTTATAAGAACAAAAATGGTTAAAATGTAACCTTATATTTTAGAATGAACCAAAACACCAATTTGATAAAAATGTCTGAGGAAAGAGAAACTTCTTACTCTATTTTAGCATAAATTACATACCAGCAATCTGATAAATGAACACATAAAACAAATTGATTGCCGCTAATGTTACGCTGTACACATACAATTTGCCACAATTTATCTGCCTACTCAATACTTAACCTAACTTTAACTAATAAAGGCTTAAATCAATCTAAAGCCAAGTTTCTAATATTAGTTTAGGTTGTAACTTCAAGCCGAAACTTGTAGGATCATTAATATCCTTGAAATCCTACACGGGTATAAATCCTTATCGGAAATTGTTCATGTTAGACCTCAATGTAGAGTACGGTACTATTGTTTTTGGGGTCAAGTCTTAGACATGTCGAAGGTGAGACATGGCTTATTATAAGAAAAATGGGATGAAACATATCGTAACTTTTAGAAATATAATATAGTATAAAGACATATTTGCACATATGGCGTAGTGGTTTAAGTGGTCGCCATACTTCTACCACTGCGCTGAGTGTTATGGGTTCGAATCCCACACGGGACAAAAAATTATGTGATCCATTGAAATTAAACTACTATATACGGCTTTTATCGCGTTGTTTATTAATCACTGTATTACATAATTTTGAAACTGTTGCACTACTACTACTATTGAATTTTACTAATTTATAAGCTAATAAAATTATTTAAACTATTAAATCTATTTATATTTAGGTTTACACTTTCCCCAACGTTGCGGTTGCTTTTCAGCAGTCATGGGGAGACTAAGATGGTAGTTGTCTCAATGTTCCAGTGTAGTTAATTCAAAGTACCCGAACATAATTTAGTCATTAATGTTTCTATTTACGCGGAATGAGCTCAAAGTATCATGAAGTCTAGATGTGGTTTGTTTCTTCTTGGATTTGACTATTTGAATTACTGGATCCCAAGCTGGTGGTACATTCCGTATATAGTAGTTTAATTTCAATGAATAACATTCGCGTAAACAAAAGACAGTATAATTATGTGATCCATCAATATTTGGTCTGAGCCTGGATGTTCTTTGTCTCCCAGGAATTATTTCTAGTGCGGGAGTTGTCTTTTTAAAATACAAAATAGGACAGTTCCATTTACTCCGTCAGAATAAAAAATGTCTTCTACATCTAACTGGTTACATAAAGCATTCTATCTTTTTCTGCTCACAGCATTTCTTTTTTAATTTGTTCGCTCGTATTGTTAGTGTTTCTAAGTACAATGGAGCAATGTGCAGCCATTTTCTGCATCTGTTGTGATCAATGCAGTTTATGAAGAAAAGTCGGTCACTCTTATAGCTAGTGACTCCAAGTACGGATATATATTCTAAGCTTTTATCTATCTAGTAGCTTTTGCGCGTGGCTCAGCTCAAGTGGTACCTACATCAATAAAAAGTAGATTATGACCTTGCCCAGGTTTTAAAATACCTCTGTATTAAATTTCATCCAAATCAATATCAATGTAGGTAACAGGCAGACAGACAGAGTTACTTTCGAATTTATATTATTATTTATTTATTTACATCAAATAGAACGACTTGCGCCAATTACACAATTTAGTCATTATTTATTGAATAATACAATATAAATTTAAAATTTAGCATTCATGCATTCTGCTCACAATACCTCATACATTCTAATAATAATACCTTCCATTCATCCGCAAAAAAGTCCAAGAGAAAGTTGAGCTGCTTTAGTGACCGAGGTATGGGTGAGTTACAGCGTGCCACAGTACGACACGCTGGAACCGCCAGCAATCGGTGCTTTCTACCACGACAATAGTTGATAAGCACAAACAATCTGCAACATTTGTCGTGTGTAATCGGTGCCTCGATCAAACCCTTTAAATTTTGCAGGTACCAACTATCTGATCATAATATAGTAAGGATTCTGGGAGACCATAAGAATTGCAGCACGGATGTCGTGTCTTGTGGTTAATGTGGCCGTCTTGTCAGTGCCACAGTGTCGAGTGTTATGTCTTCGATCCTCATACGAGACAAAAGATTATGCGATCCATATATAATTGTTCCGCATGTGCATGTTCCTTGTGTCCATTATTTGAATGTCTGAAAGGTATCCGGCAACTAAGGAATTATTCTTTACGGGAGTTGTCTTTTATGAAAAAAAAAAGTTAACTTCTCGAAATGTTTGAAAGTATTACTTTAAACGTACCCAATAATTATTTAATTATATACACACGTAGACTCACGCTTGTTTTCTGGCGGGATAGGCAGAGATTACAGATTGCCACTAGCTACGATATTGGCATTCCTCTATTGCTTTATTTACTTTCATTATATACTTCATATACGCTCGTCGTTTTAGACGAAATAATATCAACTCTGTATATAATTTCTCCCATGTTGGGCAGGAGCCTCTTCTCAGTGTGAAAAGGATAAGGCCATAGAGTACCAACGTAGCCCAGGGCGCGTTGGCAGACTTCGCATATCTTCAAGATATTATGGAGATTCTAATACATATAAAAACCCAAAAAAAAAAGAACCTTCTATAGTAGTTTAATTCAATGGCACCTGTATTTTTCTAGTCGCATGCTTCTAAATTAAGTGGATAAGAGCGGCGATTACATAAAATCCAATGAACGTAAATAATACATAGTACTTTCGAACCAACCACAGTAGTAGTGGTTAGTGTAACCGACTGCCACGCCTGAGGTCGCGGGTTCGATTCCCGCACAAGACAAATATTTGTGTGCATGAACATGGATGTTTGTCTTGGTCTGGGTGTTTCTATGTATAATATGTATGTATTTACAAAAAAAAAAGTATATATGTATGTTTATCCACTGTCTAGTACCCATAGTACAAGCTCTGCTTAGTTTGGGCTAGATGGTGTTGTGTGTATGTGGTAGAATATTAAAATTAATTATTATATTATTAATTCTACTACTCAAAAATGGACGTTACTGTTAATGCGTCAAGATATACATATGTCCTGTTCTTAAGTTTGTTTGCTAGCTGTCAATGTCAAGAACTCAATCCCATTGATATAGTTACACGTTACTATGCTTTACTATACTGCCTCCGTGGCGCAGCGGTAGTGAATGCGACTGCTGTGCATGAGGTCTCGGGTACAAATCCCGGGTCGGGCTAACATAAAGGTATTGGGTTTTTCTGTTAAGAAATCTCAATACGAGCCCGGAGTTCGGAAGTTGGCGGCGTTAGACACCCCCGTGCCTCGGAAAGCACGTAAAGCCGTTGGTCCTGCGCCTGATCTGTCTCCGGTCGTGTCGGATTATCCGTCCCATCGGATCATGAGAGTTAGGGAACAGAGAGTGCACTTGTGTTTGCGCATATACTTGTGCACTAAAATATCTCCTGCGCAGGTGGCCAGTCTCCGTTAAGATTGGCCGCTGTGACCGAAAATCGGTCTGGAGGACATTATTATTATTACTATTGACGACACTACTACGTGGCAAGTAATAAACTTTATAATAATTTAAATAAAAAACTGAAAATACTCTCCAAAACTAGATTTCAACTTAAACTTGCACTAAAGGATTATCTTAAAAAACTTACCTTCCGTAATACCGAAGAACGCCTGTTGAGGAATTAACAGTTGGATAATACACAAACACAGTTATGTAGAAAAATACTCTCACACACTCATATTTATTTATATATACACTCATACACACTCAAACATCCTTATATACACCCACCTAAACACATACACACACGTCACACAACAATTGATTATAAATCTCACACTTTTATTAAAGCAGACACTTGCAGATTTTGTATACCATACAATGAAGAAAGATATGTTTCTCCATTTTCACTAGCCCTTTTTTGTACTTAGTATATTCTCACTATTAATGAGAATATCAATGATTGTAACCATTTGTTTTGTTTATTATATAAATGTAACTATCAGAAGGTAGCACTGGCTTCTAAAATACAGGTCCATACCTAGTTTAGAAGTCAGGGTCTACAGTTTGTTATGTATTCCTTAAGCCCTAAATTTTGTACCTAGATTAAGTGTTATTCTTATGGAGTAATAAACTTTAATATTGTCTTCTATTTACGCGAATGTTATTCATTGAAATTAAACTACTATACACAGATTTTATCGCGTTGTTTATTTATCACTGTATTACAAAATTTTGAAACTATTACACTACTACTACTATTGAATTTTACTAATTTATAAGCTAATAAAATTATTTAAACTATTAAATATATTTATATTTAGGTTTACACTTTCCCCGACGTTTCGGTTGCTTTTCAGCAGCCATGGTCACGGGGAGACACTCCCCGTGACCATGGCTGCTGAAAAGATGCATATTGATGGATCACATAATTTTATTAGCTTATAAATTAGTAAAATTCCATAGTAGTAGTAGTGTAATAGTTTCAAACTTTTTTATAATACAGTAATAAATAAACAACGCGATAAAATCCGTATAGAGTAGTTTAATTTCAATAAGTAATAAACTTTACTATATTATTTATTACTATTAACGATTAGACTAAGTTTTACTAAACTTTGTGTAATTTCCATGGAGAATTTTTTTAACGGTAAGAATACTTTCATATTTTACTTCGGTTCATTGATCAAATCAACTAAACTAAACTTTGTTTACACAAAGTGTTAGTATTGTTTCGTATTTGAGAAAATGGTTAATATTGAATTACTTTTCATATTTCAATGGCATCAACTTTGTCCTAAAATTTTAAATAGTAATCAATCTTTACCGAATGGTACTACTGTATGTATAAATTCATGATAATATAACATACTTATTATATTCATACATTCCCTGATGTTTCGGTTGCTTTTGAAATGGCATGGTCACGGAAAGACTCTCTTAATAGCTGAATTCAATATGGTAGGCATATTACACCTGAATTATGTTATATGTTTTTTGTTAACCTCACATAGCCTTGGTAGCGTGGAGTGTGTGATGTATATGAGTGATCTTTGTCAGGACAAACACATTTGATACCCAAAATTCTCAATAGCAGCATGAAGCATGGAATCTGGAGTTTCTTGCAGATATCTTCCCATAGACAAAACCTTGCAACTAACATAAACGTGAATTCAATAAATTTAGTAAACGCACCAACCGATAACTTTAAGCGGTCATAAGTGCTACTTTGTGACCGAAGTCAATAAATGATTTTCGACTTGACTAATTGACTTTGAGCTGTGTCCGTTACACGGTAATAAGCTCAGGCACTAATAGCCCACGTAACCTATAGCCATACCTTGCGAAAGTTGGCAGTAATAAACCTTTACCTACCTGCTCAGATACATACAGGCGTAAGACTATGTATCTGTATATACTGACACTTAATGATGTGAAATTATCTACCTAATATTATAAATGCGAATGTGATTTTGTTTTTTATAAGCATTAACTACTCGACCGATCATCATGAAATTTGGTATACACATTTTCACGGGTACAGAAAAGGACATAGGATAACTTTCATCCCGCAAAAAGTACTGTTCCTGAACAAATTCAACTAATTATTTCAGAAGCCTGCTCCTCAAAAAATAACAAATAATTTAAAGTAAATGTGTCCACTTTTCGACAATTTATCTTCATTTAAATATCCCAATAAATCTGAAACCAAATAGTAAACAATCTTCCTGTCGGACAGCGTCGCGACGTCACTTCGCTAAGTCTACAAGTTACGAGTATACAACGATGTATTTATATTGATTTTGTTTCGGCAGAACTCGGCAACGTTCGGCTATGTTCGGCATTCGCCTCCCAGTTAGGTCGTTGGATTCAATACTTTATTATTATGTAATTGAAGGTATTTTCGTTCTAGTTTACAGTGATGGAATGTGAGCTTCTTTTAGATATAGAAATGGCTTAGTAAAGTTTTTGTTTTGGTTGAAAAAGAGATTTAAATTCAATTGAAAATTGTTTCGTTTAAGTCACAAAGTAACACATATGTATGCCAAAGTTTTGAGGTTAATGAGATTACTAAAGTAAAATTTAGGTTAATTAGTCAGCCAAATGTTTGTGCGTATGTGAAGAAACATGCAGAAAACATGACGAGATCATAAGCTAAAAGTTATGACAAATGTTATGTCAAAGTATATATACAGGGTGATTTTGAAATTGTGTAATTCCTTTTAACCACGCATTCTACTGATGGTATAGAATAACTCTTACCATATTTTTTTATTGGTATTGTTTTTTTGTAAAAAATAATGTATAATTTTTTTCCTGAAATGGTGTCAGATAGACATATGTTAATCAACCGAGTCAATTTTAATTTTTTACTAATTAAAATAAAATAACATCAATAATTAATGTTGTAAATAATAACGGCCGGTTCTTTTAATTGTCCCTTATTATTTACGACATCAGTTATTGTTATGTTTTTATTTTTAAATTAGTAAAATATTAAGATTGTGTCGGGTGGTTAACATATGACTATATGAAACCATTTCATGAAAAAAATCGGTACATAAATTTTTCCAAGACCATAATTCTAATAATAAAATATATGGTCAGGGTTATTCTATATCACTAGTAGAATGCGTGGTTAAAAGGAATTACACGATTTCAAAATCAGCCTGTATAATACCTATTAAAGTTAAGTTGCTAATGTTATATTTAGGTAAATTCTTAAATGTAGGTAAGTGATAGACTCCATGAGAATATTATTTCCATTAGAAAACCGCTACCTTTTAGGCAATAATAACGATACTAAGGTAACTAGATGATCTCGTTGCACTTAAATTTGCAACCAATCACATGGTTCCAGGTTCGATTTTCGAATCGAACAAAGTGTTACTTGCGGTTTGCTGTTAAAAAAAGGGTATCATCAGTAGCCTCGCTGATTTCAGCATAAACGGGCCGGCTTGACCGAGGAAGGACTACCCTCTCACAGAATATCGACGTGAAATAGCAGTATTCCTACTGTTGTGTTTCGTTCGGTGAGTGAGAGTGCTGGAGGCCCAATCACCCTCGTTCCCCCTTCCCACTCCATCTCCTTTACACTTCCTTTCCTAAATGGTCGGCAACGCGCAAGTGATGCCTCTGGTGTTGCAGGCGTCCATAGGCTACGGTGACCACTTACCATCAGGTGGGCCTACGCAAGTTTGCCAACTTAATAGTATAAAAAAAAAAAGAGTAGCGGACACTACCGACATATGCGTTAATTAGCCATAGGCTCATCACCTATTGCATAGGACCTTAATAAATCTAGTAAAATATAGATATAGTACCTATAATTCTACCTACTCCTTAGGGGAGGCCTAGACGTGAACCTATATGAGTCTCCTTAAAGATCTAAGTACGTTTACTCGTATGCAGTAACAATAAAATAAATCTGACAATAGAATTCCATTTTCTTTTATAACCAGTCTTATATATTGTTGTTCGTTAAGTCATAACTTGAGATTGGTCTCAGATATATTAGAGTTTGACCAAGTTTATGCGATAAATTAAACTAGTTCTACGAATTTTATCTACCACTTATTAAGTTATATTTTGATACTTTATAGTAGTTTGCCGTTTTAATCCCATAAAGAATAATTCTTCTTTTATTCGTCCCAATATTATTTAGTTTGGCTTTTAAAGTATTCTAGTGATGTGAAATTATCGAATTGAAGTGATTCGAATAATAGTAGGCATTAGTATTTATAGTTGTTGATTGATTATGTATATTGAAATAATGTTTTTATATGCACTTACACAGATAGAGCAGCGATAGCTGAGTGGGGAGACCAACAGACTGCAATGCAGAGGGTCTCGGGTTCAAACCCACGTCGCGCACCTCTGACTTTCGGAAGTTATATGACTTTTCGAAATTATGTGCGCATTGATTAACAATTATCGCCTATTCCGTGCTTTGGAAAGTATGTTAAGCCGTCGGTCCCAGCTGCCATGAATATCTATGGCAGTCGTTATTGGGAAGTGAGAGCCCTATAATATCCTGACACTGGTCTAGCCGTAGGGTATCGTTAGCCTTCAGGTTGCGGAGGTCAGGTGGCAGCCGCTTCGTGGAAAAACTGATATCCAGTCAAATCCGGTTACACTAGAAAAGCCGACCCAAGTGACATGGGAATAATAAAGGCTAGGGAGTAGATGCACTTACACAGATAAAGCAAAATAAAAACGAGAAACACTTGATACTAACCAAAAAATAAACCTTCTATTTAACGATAAAACGAGAATATATCACACCTATGCCTTCCCCTCCGGGGTTATATATGTTTGATATACCTTAAACTAGCTAGTAAACCAGCAACATATTATTTTTCCATTATGTCCATCACCTTAGGCATTATTCCTGTGTAACGGTGAATTTCAGAAACATTTAAAAGAAATACTTTCCGTTTCAAAACATTTACTTATCACATAAGTTTTTGTTCTGGCAATTGAACCTACAATATTTGACTCAGTGACGAGACGACGACTTAAACAATAGCCATCCATACCATCAATTTTAAGCTCCTAGATTTTTGACTTTCAATGAGCTTTATAATCCAACGTCATTAACGAGAATCCTCCACGGCGTTTCAATGGTGTTACGTCACAAGCTGTGAACTGAAAAATGCTGAATGGGAGGCATACGCCCACATCGTGAAAACGCCATAAAAAGCAGTTTATTGTGGTAACAATCTATTTGTATCTAGTTCTTTATGGGGATCATTAGGGCTTGGAATTTATGGAGTGTTGTGTTAAGATGTTAATTTATTTAATGGAATTATGAAGTGAGATTTTCCTTGTTATACTGTCGTTATTTTACTAATATTATAACTGGCACGAATGACGTAGTGGTTTTTATAAGTGATTGCCTCGCCACTAATACTACTACGAGTATGGTCGAATCTTGCACAGGATAAAATAATGTATAACTCGAATGGTTGTTCCGAGCAGAGGAAATATTCCTAGTGCGGAGAAAGACAATATACTACTATTAAATTCCTGCAATAAAATGAGCAATTTAGCACAGAGATAGACTATATTCTGGATTACAAAATTAAATAAGATACATTCTATCCCAGTATGCGACTCTCGTGGCCTTCACAGATCAAGCCGCGGCAATAGTATCTTATCTTGTATGGGGGGCCAGTCAGTACAGACCGGCGACATTTCGACCCAGTCGGATCTTTTGTGTCGACTTTCCCAATAAGATTGCCATAGATGTTCATGGCAGCCGGGACCGATGGCTTAACGTGCTCTCCGAGGCACAGAGCAGGCGATAATTGTTAATCAATACGCACATAATTTCGAAAAGTCATATTACTTCCGAAAGGCAGAGGTGCGCAACGTGGGTTCGAACCCGAGACCATCTGCATAGCAGTCTGTTGGTCTCCCCACTGAGCTATCGCTGCTCCGCGGCAATAGTAACTATTAACTCTTTTAAACAATAATATTATAAAAAATGTAGACAAGTTTTAATCTGTTTTGTTTGTGAATTTGTGTAAATTGATCTGCAGATTAATTTTACGGATTTGGATATAAGTTTCAAGAGTAGTATTATTTTCTTAATTTATTATTTTGATTTAAATGGACTAAAAAATCAATAAATAACGTATGCTAGTTTGATAGTGCGTTAGAAAAATAAATTATAAATAAGGTGCAAGTGTTAAATTATGGACGCGGCTATTGAGATCTCGTTGAAGTGATTCTATTTTCTACGTTTTCTTCAAATTTACAACAAATATTGTGTCTGAGAATATACTTAGAATTGCATCTATGCGTTTGAAAATTCCTTTGCTACCAGTAAACGAGCAAGCAATGGTTTGTTACCGAGTGGTTCAATTGCGGTCTACGCGTGGACAGATTGCAAGTGAGATCCGGTAGGACTACGGAGTAGATAAGTGAGCACATATCTATAGAAGACCATACAAAGAATAAAAGCAATGTCCTCCAGACCGAATTTAAATGCAGAAAATATTATGGTGCACAAGTGTGTGTGCAAACACAAGTGCTTCTTCTGTTCCTAATCCTCATGATCCAATGTGATGCAATTTAACCCGATTGGAGAGGTCATGCGCGATATCAAAGGCTTTGCGTGCTTTTCGAGGCACGGTTTTCGGTTTCGAGTGTCTAACACCGCTAACATCGGGCTGCAAAACTGCCTAATAAGTTTTTGCTGGCCCGACCCAGGATTCGAACCCTGCTACGGCGGTACTCGTAGTTATACAAATAATACTAACTGTACGAGCAAGACGGTACCTACTGGTCGATGGCTCTAATGTGCTTTTGGCCATTATATCCTAACTAATATAATAAATGCCAATATTAGTTCATTTGTTACGTTTTACTCGACCGATCATCATGAAATTTCGGATACAAGATATCAGGAGTTCAGAAAAGGATCCATCATCCAGAAAAAACCCTTTTCGGGATATAGAAATTTATGAGCAAAATCTACATTAACGCGAGCGAGGCAACGGGCAAAATCTAGTTTAAAATAATATATATAAAGAAGGGATCACTTAAACTAAAGCATTGAATACACGGCCTGTCTATATTTCTTTCATGAATGTCAAACAGACAAGGTTGAATGACGCTTTAAGCGTCGCGCCATTTGTCAACGTCAGTATATTGCTAATGCCTACTGTCAGAACGATCGCTTCCGGGCATCAATGTTATCATATACTTAAATATACTCATACTAGAATTTGCCCGCGGTTCGGCTCGCGTAAATATCAATTAGATGAGTTAACGTTAAGAGTACTTTTTTCTGGATGAACGGTACCCTATGCTCTTTTCTGTACCCCTATAAACGTGTATGCAAAATTTCATGGTGATTGGTTGAGGAGTTCAAATGTGTAAGCGTAAACTCACATTCGCATTTATAATATTAGTCAGGATAATTGTAACGAGTATCGATCTATACATCAAAAGTTTTTAAAAGAAATCGATCGCGATCTCATTGCAAGATTGATTTGCTTTTGTTTTAAAAGCGGCAACTCCTGTAGTAGTAATAGGTGAAGCCTGTATCGTGGAGAACTTTACAAACATTCAAACTACGGACACAAAGAACATACAGGCTTGCAATAGCTATTTGTGAAACATAACATTTTTTGTTCTTGGAAATCAATCCCACAACACATTCTCGACGCGGCAGCAGTGGCGAGGCAAAAACTTTAACCAATGCGTCATCCGAGCAGTCTGAAGTTACCGATTTGTATGAAAGTAATGGCAACGTTGTTTTTATGCTATTCCATCTATTTTAAAATGGCCAATTCGATAGTGAATGCGACTGCTGTGTATGTGGTCTCGAGTCCCGGGTCGGGCCAACAAGAAGTAATTGGGTTTTCTGTTAAGAATTCTCAATAATAGCAGCCCGGAGTTAGGAAGTTAGCGGTGTAAGTCACCCTCGTGCCTCGGAAAGCACGTAAAGCCGTTGGTCCTGCGGCTGATCTGTCTCCAGTCGTGTCGGCTTACCGTCCCATCGGATCATTAGAGTAAGGGAACAGAGAGTGGTCTTGTGTTTGCGCACACGCTTGTGCACTATAATATCTCCTGCACAAATAGTTAGTCTCCGTTAAGATTGGCCACTGTGACCGAAATTCGGTCTGGAGGACATTATTTTATTATATTATTCAACTAACTGTTCTATAAAAAGCTTTCTTTTGATTTCTATTTGCTCTTATACGTAAAAGAATTTACCAAATCAAACATAGGCAACTTACCTATTACTTAGTTTTTAACAATTTTATTTGGATTGGTTCAGTTGCCGAACATTCAAAGTCAAACATTTTCTTACCCTCACTATAATAACTATACACGACCATGTAATTCCGTTCGCTACAAGGAATAAGAGGAATAAAATCCAATATAAGTCTAGTACATTAATCGTAGGCAAACCCAGCCTTTTCTTTTTCCCTCAAATATAATAAAAGCCTTATAATATGAACGTAATGAACATTGGAGTGTCAAGGAACTGTTATTTCCATTAAATATTAACTAAGGTTATAACGTACATAGTCTATATTACCGTAGGAGTAGGCACACGTGTAGTAGGTACACACAAAGTTCAGTAAATATGATTTTAGGTCCTAATAAATTGTTTTATCGTCTACCGGAGACAGCTAGAAACCTTATAGCACAAGCCGGCCCGAATTTCGACTTCAATATCTTAAGGCGAATTCTAATCTCCTCATCTAGCGAAGCGTCAATCAGGCGTTTTGCGAGCTCTCTATACAAGATAATAAAGGTCTCTCCTAACTAATTTAACAAATGCGAATGTGCGTTTGTTTCTTTCGCTTTCACGCCTTAACTTCTCAACCGATTATCGTGAAATTTCACATACACGTTATCAGCGGTACGGAAAAGGATATAAGGTACCTTTCAGCCAGAAAAAAGTATTGTAACAAACCTAAACTAACCTACATTTACGCGAGTGAAGCCGCAGGCAAAACCTAGTAATTTATATATTTTTCATTTTTAATTTAGAATTTAGTTTTATATGGACAGTGACATATGGCATAATGACTGCAACACCTGGTACATAAATGAGTTGTAAAATACTGAAATTATAAGTTGATGGCGATTTAAAAGAGTGGCCTTGAGTTTCTTGCAGGTATCTTCTCATAGGCTCAACCTTTTGCCTGAACCTTGCAACTAACATAAATGTAAATTCAGTAAATATAATAAACTCACTAACCCATTTGACGTGCATAAGTGTTACTTTGTGACCTAAGTGAATAAATTATTTTTGACTTTGACTTTGACTTTGGATGTAAGCAAAAGTGGGGATGTAGTGTTGTTGCACGATATTGTGACATTCTCAAATGGCTGTGCCAAATCTGCTTATTCTTTGAATGTTTGTAAAGCACCCCGCGATACAGAAATTATACCAAGTAGAAGAAAGAAAGAAATATTAATTGCTATACACTATACAGGTGTATACTATATAGGTGGGCACAATGTGTATAACAAAAAAAAAAAAAAAATGCCAAAGTAACAGAACATAACCAATAAAAATGAGACACATGTCTCCCACAGCTGCAGCAATTAGGACTCCAGTACAGCATTTGCCTGGTCCCAAGAACCAGGCACTTATCTTCCACTGGAGCCTGTCACAGTGCTGTATGGAAGCCTAATATTATAAAGACACATACATCTATACCTATATAATATTTATCTTTATAAAATTCTCGTGTCACGATGTTAGTTACCATACTCCTCTGAAACGGCTTGACCTATTTTTATGTATTTAATCTCTGCTCGTCGAGAATTGCAATAGATTTTATCGATGAGTCTGATTTGTTATTAGCCGTCAAACAGTTAAAGACTAAATCATCTGTAGGACCTGACGGCATACCTGCTTTTATTATCAAGGACTGTACTAGAGTACTCCAGCAACCTCTTCTACATATATTAAATTTAGCTTTGAAATCTGCTACTTATCCAGCTAGGTGGAAGGTCTCACGCGTTACACCTGTACCCAAGGATGGCTCCAGGTATGAAGTTATAAACCATAGACCCATTGCGGTGTTGTCAGCGCTTGGCAAGGTATTTGAGCATATATTAAACAAACATATCACTAGACAGATTACATCGCAGCTAAGTGAATGTCAGCATGGTTTTAGTGCCGGTAAGTCAACAGCTACAAATTTAATTAACTTTGTTGACTACTGTGTAAGCGAAATGGATCAGAATAGGCAGGTGGATGCGGCATATTTCGACTTCAAAAAAGCCTTTGATCGTGTCCACAATGGTATACTTCTGCAAAAATTCGCTGCATTTGGATTTACTCCTAATCTATTAAAATTATTTGCTAACTATTTTGCGAACCGCACACAGTATGTCCAGCTAGGTAATTACAAGTCTAGCGCATATATCACCCGCTCTGGCGTGAGCCAAGGCAGCGTTTTAGGTCCGACGCAATTTTTAATAATGATCAATGACTTGCCAAGTGTTGTTAAAGCATCGCAGTGTCTTATGTTTGCGGACGATTTGAAGCTGTTCTTGGGTATTAATAACGTAACAGACTGTGAAATGCTTCAGCGGGACATCGATAGTGTTGTAGCCTGGGGTGTCCGAAACAGACTGGACTTTAATACAAACAAATGTAAAACCATAACTTTGACAAGATCTCGCTCGCCATATCATCATGTTTATAGCATATCAGATGTCTCGCTGGAGCGCGTCACACTTGTGCGTGACTTGGGTCTGACTGTGGATTCGGGCCTAACTTTTAACATGCACATCACAAGCATCTGCAGTCAAAGCTTGAAAGCATTGGGCTTTGTAATGAGGCAATCCGCACCATTTCAGAGCAGGAGTGCTGTCGTTGTGCTGTACTTTTCTTTTGTGCGGAGTATCTTAGAGTATAACTCAATAGTCTGGGACCCGCACGAGGCTAAGTACAGCATAATGATAGAACGCGTTCAGCGCAAATTCGCTCGTTATTTGTACAAGAAGCTTTATGGATTTTATCCTTATCTTTATCCGTCTCTTTTCGTATCTGGAATGGTAGGCATCGATACGCTTGAAACACGCCGCAAATGTGCATTAGTATTGCACTATTATTTACTGATGAACAATAAAATCGACAACCCGTGTTGTTTGTCTCGGTGCTCATTATCAGTGCCTAACCAGTATACGCGATTACGCTCGCGCCGTCTTCTGGCCGCACCGCGAGTACGAACGTGCACCGCCCAATATGCACCGACTAATCGAGCGATTGCACTGCTCAACGCCCTGATAGCTCAGTATCCGGTACTTGATCTGTTTTTTACAAAAAAAGCTACTATTACCAAAATTTGTGAATGTTTCTGTACAAATACATAATCAAATGTAATGGCTTACTGCACGTGTTGGGAAACTGTGAGTGTAGTGAGTAATTGAATGTAAATAAATAAATAAATAAATAAAAAAAACAACGTTTGCCGGGTCAGCTAGTTTATATATAAAAATCTCGTGTCACGATGTTTGTGGTCGCACTCCTCCAAAACGGCTCGACCGATTTTTATGATATTTTATGTATATTTGGTAGGAATGGGAATAGGTCGTAGTCTATTAATATTATACCACTAAGAAATAATTTATATGGCAGAAAAACGTTTGCTGGGTCAGCTAGTAGTTATATAGGTATATAATATAGAATTATACTACTTACACATATTACCGTTTATAAAAGCCTCAATGGAGTAGTGGTTAATGTAACCGACTGCCACGCTTAAGGTCGCGGGTTCGATTCCCGCACAAGTCAAACATTTGTGTGCATGAACATGGATGTTTGTCTTGTCCGTTGTCTAGTACCCGTAGTACAAGCTCTGCTTAGTTTGGGCTAGATAGTGTTGTGCGTATGTGGTAGAATATTATATTATATTATATTAACTAAAGTGCGGTGGTTGTCTTAAAAAAATAAAGTACAATACAGTGACCCTGTTCAACGTTTAAGTTGTACTTAGCTGTACAAACTGTTAGTATACAATGTTTGAGAGACGTACAAAGGAAAACTTTGTTGAGCACACGCCACACACCCGCGGGGTACGAAACCACGGGACGGTTCGCCTCCGGCTAACGCTTTTGTGGCTAATTTCGGGATAAATGCATTTAAATTCGGGAACGTGACGTCGGATTGTGTGACTGAAATGTGTGTTCATATTTTAGTAATATGTGGTGTATTAAATAGTTAATTGTCGCTTGCTTTAACGGTGAAGGAATACGTTGCGAGGAAACCTGCATGTCTGAGATTTTGGCATACTGTTCTCAAAGATTTGTGAAGTCTGCCAACTTGCACTTGGGCAGAGTGATAGACTATGGTTTACACCTTGTGATACTAGATGAGGCCCATCCCAGCCCATCCCGGCCCATCCCAGCAGTGGAACAATTTATATATAGGGCTGGTATTATATATGGTGAATATCTCTAATGCTATATATGTGAATATACTAACACATTAATAGTTTATCTATATATTAGCTAAACTTTGTTGTGGCTAAGTCTGATTGTCGAGTACTCGACATGCACCTGCCGCACCTAACAGCTGATCAGAGCTAACGGGCTTTCTACGTCATCGCGCCACCGCCCCACTCCAGCCATCGGCGCTCGCCCGCCGGCACCGGCAGTCAGCACACGGCTGCGCTCGCGCAACCTTTTTAAACTATTGTTTTATGCGCTTATATTTAATTCAAATATTGTAATTCTTTATCTAAATCATTAAACATTTTAAACTACAGTCCACTAGTCTCATTTATACACTCCATTGATGTTTCATCAGCAACATTGATATTTATTATTATGGAAGTAGACAAAATTATTAATTTCCGTTGCAATGGGCACTTTGAAATTAAAAGTATATAAAACACTTATATACCTCAATTTTAAGTTATTACGTTGACACGAGTTTACCCGACACAACCATATGAAAGCTGTTTCTATCACCATAGATAGACGTCCACTGATGGACATATGACTCTTTCAGGGTCACTTTTTTATATATTTAGATTAATATATGAAAACTTTGTAATATTTTAGCTGCTTACCTATTTTTAACACACGAAATGTTGCAAAGAGAGACCCATATTTCACTAACTATATAAAAATAATACACTCCTGCTTACCCCTCAACCATACACAACCATGACTAGCACATATTATTGTAACAAGGGACTACAATACCAAAACAATCGAGAGATCTCTGTCCATATTTACTGCAGCCCAAAGTCAATACGCGCCGGCCGCTTTGTCCGAAACTAGGTCGCTCCCCTCAATACCTTTGTTTTGTGAATATACCGTTGGCCGTCACGTATTTTTTATTGACATACCTTCTACTATATTATCTAGTCATGTCTAAATACCCAGTTTGGTAGGCAGAAGTGTATAACACATGTATTTTGATGGATACCGGCTACCGGAGACTGGGCCCGGTAATGAGAACTTTTTGTCATAAGAACGTCAACCCATTGCAGTAGTCTGCATATAACAGATGTATTTTTCATGTATGAAATATTTTGATGATGTATTTGTCATAGAGCGTGTCTATTGCCGTCTGTACACAATTATTCTGGACTAAGCAGTACTCAGATCAGCAGTGATGGCCTAATAGGACCGTTGGACTGCCACGCTGAGTTATTGAGTCCGATCCCAAGGCGTGAATCTCTGACTTTTCGAAGTTATGTGCGTATTAAATTGTTAATTATCGCTCGTTTTAACGGTGAAAGAGAAACATTGTTAGGATACCTGCATGTCCGAGAGTTTTTCATAATGTTCTCGAAGATATGTGAAGTCTGCCAACCCGCACAGTGCCAGCGTGGTGGACTATGGCCTAATCCTTCTCACACTGAGAAGAGTCCCGTGCCCAGCAGTAGGGCAGTTTAACCGAGGGCTGATATTATTATAAGCAGTACTCATTTTTTTAAATATTATTTCCTTATATAATTTTACTTGACTAGTAATCAAACCTAAGATCTCATCTCTCATCTCATCTCAGCAGTGGTATTCACTACCGCTGCGACACGGAGGCAGTTATACTGCCACTGAATAACACCGTCTCATCTCTCCATATATAAAATCCCCAAAGGGGTCGGTAGCGGTGTACTACACCCACATTTTACCAGTTATAGTGTTAGGTTACACGTAATAGGGACGAACTTACATGAATTCCTAGATAATACAAAATTTTCTATACTTTTATTATAAAGAGAAATATTAGATTTTTTGTTTGTTCGTTTGTAAGGACTTAACTCAAAAACTGCTCAACTGGTTTAATTTTTTTTAACCGTTCACCTTTAGGAAGATTTAGCTTTCTATCACCGAGTAACATAGCCTATATATTAAAATAAAAGTACTGTTACTAACATAACCTAATCTAATCTACTTTTACGCGAGCGGAGTCGCGAGCACAAGCTAGGGTAAGGTATTGGACTTGCGATCGAAAGGTCGCGGGTTCGAATCCCACCCATTGCACTACTGATGTGAACCCACTCCTAATACAAGCATTCTAGCTTAGATGGAGGGGCTAACAAGAATACTAGTAATTTGAAACCCAAATTGCTAGTAATCATTCATATAAAGAAAAAAAAAACTTCTAAGGAGAAAATCTAATACGAGTATAATATGTATTACTTAATTACTTAAATTCTGAAACATTAGCCAGCGAAATGTGTTTTATATACCTACAGGTCTGCCTACCCCTTAAAATATAAAGACGGAAGACTTTGTAAGTATGTAAGAAATTCTCTGTCAGTTCACGTCGAGAACAAGTTCGCAATTTTCAATTTAAGTTTATTAAATAAAGAGCCCTCCGGGACGCACGTATAGTAAGTGACATAAATAGCTAAACATTAAACCAATTTATAAGAGTATTATTATGATTACTGCTACGCTCCCGTAGCTAGCGTTATGTTAT
Organism: Catocala nupta; assembly: GCA_963675205.1. Lineage (NCBI taxonomy): Eukaryota > Metazoa > Arthropoda > Insecta > Lepidoptera > Erebidae > Catocala > Catocala nupta. The sequence continues at coordinate 2,031,409 of OY776105.1, forward strand.
ATAACCTATACAGGATAAAATAAATATAAAATATTGAGTTTATTAGTTTATTAGTTTCATTACAAAAAAAAAATACAAACCTTTTGCCCACGGCTTCACTTGCCTAAAAGTAGATTAGGTTAGTAACAGTACTTTTTTTAAGAGTAGTATTTAACTGTTCCTCAATTTTTTTAAGGGTAGTATTTAACTGTTCCTAAATTTTTTTAAGGGTAGTATTTAACTGTTCCTCAATTTTTTGCCTTTTACCACCAAAAATACTAACTGCACATCAAAATATGCTAACCAAAAATACTAATCGCACAGCAGAATGTATTCAAAGAGATCAAACTACGTCGACGTAGCTCTGCCTCGCGGGGCTCCTATTTTTGGATGGGTTTAAGAAGGAACCTAACATAACCTAACTCTTCCGAGACTCAATGCAGTGATTTGAGGCGTATAGATGTTCGTTATGATATATTTTAGTAAGCATATTTTGCTGTGCAATTAGTATTTCTGATGGTCATTATATATAATCCCTTTTTTAATATATAGCTTCTGTTATTCGGTGATTATATAGCTTTCTAACGGTAAATAAATTTTTAAAAACAGTTGTTTAGTTTTTGAATTACATCCTTACCGTTTGTAAGGACAAACAAAAATTAAATATTTCTTCTTTTTTAATATAAGCGTAGTTGTATAGATAAAAAAAATGAAAAAAAGTAAAATGATATCAGTATAGAAAATTTTATTCTGTATTATTAAACTGTCTATACCAAGCATATTTTAACCATTCTAACTAATATTATATATGTTTGTTTGTTACAACTTCATGCTTTATCTACTCGACCGATTATCATGAAATTTCACATAGACATTGTCAGAGGAACAGAAAAGGACATAAGGTACCTTTAATGCAGAAAAACAACTGTTCCCGAGGAATAGAAATTTAAAGACAAAAGCTAGATTTACGTGAGCGAAACCGCGGATAAAATTTAGCATAAGTCTGAGAACTGAAACTATATGAACTATTTTATAAAACCGGTCAAGTAGTTTTGGAGATTAGTATTACAGACAAAAATACAAATATTTCTTCTTTCCTTTATATACTTTGGGCATTTTGTTATTCATTAATTAACTTGCCTTTTTTTAAGGCAAGATAACCGTTTGTTTTGGTAATTTTAATACATAAGTACATTTTAAAGTCTATTGTATAAGGAAACCTCTGTATACAGGGTGTCCGGTAATTAATGGATAACCTGGAAATGGCTTATAGTGGAACTGGTGGCCGTTCAGAAAAAAATATGAAAGATATCTATCCTAACTACTACCTGAGATATGTGTTTCTTTTTAAATTACCATGTATAACTTTCTTGTATACTACGACCATAAATGAATGAAATCCATCGGTTTTTTGTTGTTTTATTAGTAAACACTAATTATGCTAATAAATAGTCAAAAGTATGCCATGCTTGAACTTTTTAATTTTTTTTTTCTGAACGTCCTTCATTTCTACTGTAAGACATTTCAAGGTTATCCATTAATTACCGGACAACCTGTATATTTCTGGCAAATAAAAAAATCTTGTTTTTATTCTTGTTTTAATTTTTAATTGCATAACTCTTGCTAATGTTTAAAGAGAAGAGCGGTGTCACATATGTAATACAAGGAACTCCATTCTTTAAAGGTAATCTTCACACAATGTAATTTAAAGATATTATGTGATTGGAAAACATAGTTTTGTGTAATTCTATCTTTTAACTATTGATGCTATTGAAACTCATTTTTTTTGTATAATTCTATCTTTTAACTATTGATGCTATTAAAACTAACATTTATCATCATTTATTTATATAACAACAAAACTGTGGCATGAGCTGTCGCCTGCTGTATTTCCGGACCAATACGACCTTCAACACTTCAAGAAAATAGCGTACTCCTTTTTAAAAGGCCGGCAACACACTTGTAACTCCTCTGGTGTTGCCATCCATGGGTGGCGGTAATCGCTTACCATTAAGCGATACGTCTGCTCGTTTGCCACCAAATAAATAAAAAAAAAAACAAAAGATAAAGGCTACCGAAATCTTGCAAGTGTATATCAACTTACGTCACTGACTGTACCGCGAGTGTTTCCTATCCGAATCCCTGACTTTATATCCTCACCGGTCGTTGATTTTTACAACTTCAGCTTTTAAAACAACTGGGCCAACTGTTCCGATTGATATTTACTGCAATTGTTTATAACTTTCATGGTGCAGAAATAGGAAATAAAACTAAATAAAAAGAAACTATACTCAACGTATAACAACACTAGATTTTACCGCGGCTTTGCTCGCGTAAATGTTGGTTAGGTTAGTTTTTCTGAATATGAGGTACGATATGTCCTTTTCTGTTCGGCAGGCATCGTGTATGTGAAATTCGATTATGGTCGGTCGAGTAGTTAAGGCGTGAAAGCGTAACAAATAAACATACAAACTAACTTACATTCGCCTTTAAAATAATAGTAAGGATTATTTAAATATGAGAATGGTGCTTGGGATAGACAGCGAAAGACCGGATTGAGTGACGCAATATGAGAGAGAGCTTTGTCCAGCATTGGACAGCAACGGGCTGCTTGATTGCTTTATGTTTAAATCAGCATATATGTATGAGTAACAGGGGCCAAGCCAATGTCCAATTCTAACTAATATCTATACCTAATAATATTATAAATGTGAAAGTTTGTGAGGATTGATGGATGTTTGTTACTATTTCACGTAAAATCTACCTAACCGATTGCAATAAAACTTGGTATGTAGATAGCTGTAGACATGGATTCACACATAGGCTAATTTTTATCTCGATATTCCCACGGCAATGGGACTTACGTGGGTGAAACCGCGGGCAAAATCTAGTTATAAATACTACTGTGAGTTTGGTTTTTTGTTACCCTTTCACCTCTTAACTACTTGACCGATCATCATGTAATTTTGCATACACGTTGTCAACGGTACAGGAAAGGACATATGGTACTTTTTATCCAGAAAAACTTACATTAATATGAGAGAAGCCGCGGGCAAAATCTAGTGATTGTATATACAGAAAAGAAGCAAATATATTACTAGCGTATGAAAGGTGAAGACTCAGAAACGACCCAATTGGATCGTTTTACTATAGTTCTCAAAATAAGATCGGTTCAACAAAATCCCTGTCACAATAGTCAAAGCATAAAAATTTTACAAATGATAGCTATTAATAATAATAATAATATTCTATCACATACACACAATATCATCTAGCCCAAACTAAGCACAGCTTGTACTATGGGGACTAGACAATGGATAAACAAAAGAAAAATTTTTTTTTGGAAATAATATTCTCCAGACTCCACTCTCTGTTCTCTAACTCCTATTATTTCCATTTATTTATTTTTATTTTTTTTCCGATGGGATCCGATGGGACGGTAATCTGACACAACCGGAGAGAGATCCGGTGCAGAATCAACGGCTTTACGTGCTTTCCGAGGCACGGGGATGTCTAACACCGCCAACTTCCTAACTCCGGGCTGCTATAATTGAGATTTCTTAATTGAAAACCCAATAACTTTTTGTTGGCCCGACCCGGGATTCAAACCTGAGACCTCATGCACAGCAGTGGCATTCACTACCGCTGCGCCACGGATAAACTCGAAAAACTAATTGTTTAATATAATTCGGCTGCGGCATAACAATAATGACTATTTATTTTAAAAGGAATGAAATTATATATACCTACAGGGCTGATACCCTGTATTAAAATGTCCCACTGTTGGTCTCGGTCCTCTTCTCAGTGTGAGAAGGTTTAGGCCATAATCCACCACGCTGACCCAGTGCGGGTTGGCAGACTTCACATATCTTTGAGAACATTATTGAGAACTCTTAGATATGCAGCTTTCCTTACGATGTTTTCTTTCACCGTTAAAGTGAGCGATAATAAATTATTAAATACGCAACTTTGAAAAGTCAAAGATGCGCGCCTTGGGATCGAACTCGAGACCTCTTCGTGGCAGTCCATTGGTCTCCCACTAGGCTATCGCTGCTGTATAATGTACATTATTAAATGCAATAAATTGAATTGAATATCATCTACTCAGTTCGTCACATGAAATCCGCCCGACCGAACAACTCAAATCATTAATTACAAACTATAATTGAATTCTGTATAATATGTAGGCAATTAAGGGAACCATTAACTGCATTATATCGCTGACAATATCGTTTCACGACCCCTGTGTCAGCTGAATCAATTAAATCCGATAGATTTACTCGCATAAGGGTTACCATGTTGATGGAAAATTTAATTTTTAATAGTCTCTGTTCGCAGCTGCAATGAATCTCACAGGAACGGATACCGGAATAAAAAAGGCATATAATAATCTCAGCCCTGTATTAAAATGTCCCACTGCTGGGCACGGACCTCTTCTCAGTGTGAGAAAAAGTAACATGGGTAAGGCCATTGTCCACCATGCTGAACCAGTGCAAGTTGGCAGATTTCATATAACTTCGAGAACATTATGAAGAACTCTCAGATATGCAGGTTGCATCACGATGTTTTTCTTCGCCGTTAAAGCAAGCGATAATTAACTATTTAATTCGCACATAACTTCGAAAGATCAGAGGTGCTAACCTAACCCTTCTCACACTAAGAAGAATTGCCCAGCAGTGGGAGTGGGCAATTCTAGATTGTTACTAAAATGTTCTAATAGAAGATTTCGATATAATTTTCTTTCACTCAGAATTCGAATCAAAGACAAAATATCCGGGATCTTTAAGACCTAATGGCGTATTGTTTCTTAGCATAACATGTACCCCGTAATTTTAATTTTTAATAAAGATCGATAAAATAAACCTGCTTCGTCCGAAATTATGTAAAATCTTGGTGATACTACACCCTTTCATGCATGCAAACCTTTGATTAGGTAGTTTATAGTCTCCTCACCAGTAAAACGGTTCATAAACTATTCCGACTTGATGTGAATACCTCTGAATGTGATTAATCAGTACTGTTCAGCAAACCTGTCTTTAGTTTAGGATTCAGCATAATACATAACTCTCACCTCTATCCTAAATAATATTATAAATGCGAATGGGAGTTTGTTACAATGTTGTTTGACGACCTCGATGGCGTAGTGGTTAGTGTAACCGACTGCGACGCCTGAGGTCGCGGGTTCGATTCCCGCACAAGTCAAACATTTGTGTGCATGAACATGGATGTTTGTCTTGGTTTGGGTGTTTCTATGTATAATACGCATCTATTTACAAAGGAAAAAAAGTATATATGTATGTTTATCCATTGTCTAGTACCTATAGTACAAGCTCTGCTTAGTTTGGGCTAGATGGTGTTGTGTGTATGTAATAAAATATTATATTATTATATGTTACGCTTTTACGCGTTAACTACTCCGACCGATGATCATGAAATTTCGTATGCACGTTGTCAGGGGAACAGAAAAGGACATACGGTACCGTTTATGTAGAAAAACTTACTGTTACTAACCTAACGGTTACGTTTACACGAGCGAAGCCACAGGCAAAATCTAGTATCTCCTAAAGCAGAAGTGTATTGTTCGGTGTAGTGGTTTAAGTGGTTGCCTCGCTACTATTTCCGCGCCGAGTGTTGTGGGTTCGATCCCCAAACGAGGCAAACATATGTGTGATCAATAAATATCGTGTCTGGACGTTCTTTGTGTCAGTTGTTTAAGTATTTGTAAACTCCCACGCGATACAGGAAAACATCCTAGTGCTGGAGTTATGTATTTACTTTTAAAGGCGAAGGAAACCATTGTGGGGGACCCTGCATGTCTGAGAGTTGTGAAGTCGACATGAAATCCGCTAACCCAGTCAGCGTAGTGGACTATTATAGTGCCCAGCAGTGGGACAGTTTATACGGGGCTTATATTGTTTTCATATGTTGCCAACAACCACGCACAGTTCCATTCTCTGTGCTGCTAATGATAATTTCTTCTAAGTAAAATCCAATACCCTACTGAATTCAAACGTAACACCTCGCACACATCAGTTATATAACTACTTGAAATTGTAATCTAACATTTTATCTATACCAATATTATACAGAGCAAAGATTAGAAAGAAAATGAAAATTTTTTGTTTGTTTATGAACTTAATTCAAAAAAACAAAATCAGTTTAGACAATTTTTCTTCCATTTAAAATGAACTTTATCCAGAAGTAAAGTGTCTACAGAAAAATAAAGATTGTTTTAGGTTTGTAATGAACAAAAACAACGAGATGAGTGTAAAAACCCAGGATTCAACCTCTTCGTCTTCATGTGACCTTTTTTCCATCAGCTTTTTGTACCACTGCTGGGCAAAAGCCCCTCCCTTGGAGTTCCAAATCACTCTGTTGGTGGATATCCCCTGATATCTTAGAGGTCTTTTGACCCACAGGGCCCATAATCAAACTTAACCGAGGAATGATCACAAGGTGTCTGCACACCAAGTTACAAATCAATCGGGCCAGTGGTTCCGGAGTTATGCCTGTCACTAACAAACTGTCACGAACAGACAGACACACAGACCCACATAGTGTTTTCATTAACCTCGCCGAAGAAGACTCGGAGGTTAATAAAACTGATTTTACAAACTCCTTGCAGCTTCCTAAGCTAGAGTATTTAGAAGTAACATAAGCTATAAACATCACGCTATGAGCTACGGCAGCGTAGCAGCAATCACAAACGTGGTGCAGTCTCTATATTTTCATTAGGGATTATTGACTCCACGTCGCTTAAACTCAGTAAAACGGCCCAAAATCCCCCACACGAGACACGTATGTTTACACATTAGGTGATATATCAGCGTATAAGACGGGCCGGGCCGAATTAGCTACCGTGACCTACATTCCTCATGCAAACATGTGTATATGGCGTGAGTAACTGATACCGAAATGGGTAAGAATATGGAATGCGGAAGACGCCATGACAAATGTTTGTTTGTTTGGCCTTTACCTTGGAAAGGAAGAGAGGAATGTATGAAGGAATGGGGACTACATCCTAACTAATATTATAAATGCGAATGTGAAAATATTTCTTTATATATTTATTTATATGGCATAGTGAGTTAAGTGGTCACCTCTCCACATTGTTTAAATGTTTGTAATGTCCCCCGTGACTCAGAAATTATTTCTAGTGCGGGCGGTATAACTTTTTACTCGACCGAACATCATGAAATTTCGCACACACGTTGTCAGGGGAACAGAAAAGGTACCTTTTATCCAGAAAATTCTTGCAAACCTAACCCACATTTAAGCGAGCGAAGCCGCGGGTAAAATCTAGTGTTGTATTAACTAAGGTAATTATAATATCAGCCTCTGAGGATCATTAAATAATTACTGATTGCGGCATGTTACGCTTTAAGATGCAGAAAATTGCCTTAAAGAATGTCAATGGCTTTTTAAAATAGTCTATGAGTAAACTTACATTCTCGGTACAGGAGATAAACTTTATTCTTAACTAGATTTTGCTCGTGGCTTTGCTCATGTAAATTTAGGTTAGGCTAGCAACAGAATTTTTTCTGGATGGAACTTACCCTATGTACCTTTATTCTTCCCTGACAACGTATATGCCATGATGATCAGTCGAGCAGTTAAGACGTGAAAGCGTAACAAACGAATAAACAATCTCACATTTACACTTATAATATTATTTAAGATTAGAAAGATATTATATATATACCGCAAGACGTGTTATTCCGTCGCTTCCGCGGACAAGTACCAGCCGAGCGCACTAGTATTAAGTGTGCGAAGTGAAGTTTTACTAACATATTATTAAGGTGTATTTACTAACATCAAATTGGCCTCGATGGCGTAGTGGTTAATGTAACCGATTGCCACGCCTGAGGTCGCGGGTTCGATTCCCACACAAGTCAGACATTTGTGTGCATGAACATGGATGTTTGTCTTGGTCCCTTTTTCTCAGGAACGCGTGGAGGTATCAAGCTGAAATGGATGTTTGTCTTGGTCCCTTTTTCTCAGGAACGCGTGGAGGTATCAAGCTGAAATTCGTATCAAATACTCAAGTCTACTGTTCCTTGAAGCTGTGAACAGCAACGTAATCAAAAGATACAGCCGTTTATGCTGCAAATTTTCGACACTCGCAAGGGAATCAAAACCTACAGGGTAATTCCCGTGAACTCAGAATCTTGAAATTTCGTACGAAACAATGTCTTATAGCACAGATAAAGGAAAAATTGCGAAATGCATAATTTTTTTGTTATTTAGCAATAAATATACCATAACTTTTACTTATATACCTACAGGTTTATACGGAACCCTCGGTGCGCGAGTCCGACTCACACTTGTTTAATATTATAATAGTGAATTGACGTGTCCAAGAATTGTCTGCACATTTTTATGGAAATAAAGATTTTTGACTTTGACTTTGGCATTTCGTTTAATTATAATTAGATTTATGTAAATTATAATTTTTTGAATTTAGCCTGTCAATTGTTGACAGACATAATAGAAAACCTATTGTTTTAAGTCGCAGGCGGCTCAATAGTAACCGGTAGTTTATAATTAAAAAGTTTAAGTTTAGTTATGTATAAATAACAATAAACCTTATCTGAGTTTCTACGAAATTGGGGTCGCCTTAAAATAAACCCATACGTACCCTCATTCACCCCTTACGTAGGGCTGTGAAGTTAACGAGTGTCTGATGGCAAACCAGATAACAGTCACAGCCGGGAAATGAAACTGGAACCGCACAATCAGCAATCGAATTTGCATTTACGGAAGCAATTTGCGATTATCAATTAAACATTTTAAATAATCGAATACTAAAGTTATTCGAATAAAAGTCTTCTTCGAATGTATAATTTAATAGTTACGTGTTAGCAATTAATGATTCAAATTACCTACATTGTATTTTTTTAAATATCTTTTTGAATAATTGTACATTTGCTAGTATGAACATGCAGTTAACTGTTTACTTGTTGTGGCCTGATACCCATAACACAAGTTAGATCTCATCATGGGTATCAGTGCTCCGAAACCTTTTGTGTTCTAAGTTTGCTTAACTCCTCGGCTTAGTAGTCGTTTCGCACGAATTTGTTCGCACAAATCGTGCGTAAAGACACTTTTTATTTTTTTTGTTGTCGTTTCGCACACATGGAATATATTTTCGTGCGAATCGTTCCCGTCTGAAAACGCAAGTATCGTTTCGCATGTTTTGTATTTTAATAAGAAAAATATCAAAATACAGTCGTGCACACACTACTTTCAAGTGCATATAAGTAATATTTATATGTTCTCTCAAAATGTTCTCTCAATAAAAGCACAGTTTTATATAAGTAATATGTATTTGTATTTTACGCACTGTTTTGTAAGAATGTTGATTTTAAACAAAAAAAATATTTTTTGTTTTATTGGTATACCTTGTTTTATTTAAAACTATCACCTTCGTGCGCGAATGTACAATACTTCTACTTTTATTAGCATAAAAAACAAAACGTGCGAATGGACACCTGCGTTTTCAGACAGGAACGATTCGCACAAAAATATATTCCATGTGTCCGAAACGACAACAAAAGAAATATTATTTAAAAAAAGTGTCTATTCGCACGATATGTGCGAAAAAATTCGTGCGAGAAGACTACTAAGCCAACTCCTCATGTAAAAATTATAGCTGTATCTATTTTGGAAATAAACAATTTTATATTATTTATTTGCATATGAGACTGTCTAGGTGGCACAGTGGTAATGATTGTGATTGGTGTGTAAGATCGATTCCTGGATCATGTAGTTTTAGTTTTTTACGTATGCAAACACTAATCTTAAGCTACAGTAATATTAACAATGTGTGTTTATGTTTAAGTTGTGGACGAGCCTTTAAACAAATAAATCATTATAAGTAGCAACACGGAGTCTGGGACTAGGGATCCCAACTTTTTGTATGAGAAATAAATTATATTATGGTCGGTGAATTAATATGAACAGTAGGTATCTTAGAAAAGTAAATATTATTTTAGGTGAACTTATAGCTCGTACCAGCGGTCATGAAAACAGTATTTTGGACAAAAGTAAAACAGTAAAAAGTATTAACGAGCTAAAAACAGTATGATACTGTTTTCAGCAGTATGGGTAAGAACCCTATCTAGGACTGTGGCCGATAGTCGTCAATAGGCCGGCATCATTGCCAGAACCATGACACCAATACTGAGCAATGGACAGCAACATTTTGCGTATGTCCTGGATATATTAAATGCCCGGTAGTGGCTTAAGCGGTTACCTCGCCGCTGCCACTATACTGAGTGTTGTGGGTTCGAATCCCAGATGGCACAAAAATTTGTGTGATCCACAAATATTTGTTTCAAGTCTGCGTGTTCCCGATACAGGTATTATTCCTACAGCGGGAGTTGTCTTTTGGAAATAACAATAATATTTATTTATTCCAGCCCATGCATGCATTGTCCTTCTGCAGGGCAAGGCGTTCCTCTCGTTTTTCTACATATCCATGTCATGAACTAGTTTGCACAAGTCACCGACAGACTGGAGGAATCGGATACATAGCCAGACAATATGATTGCTATGACCAGCTCATCATGTTTAGATTGCTGGACTACAGCTGAATATATTTAAGAATAATACGGCCTGTATAGAAGCCTCTTAAATTACGCTACCAAAAGCAGTCTAATTTAATTCTAAATAGATTCTTTGATATCTTATTTAATTATGGATTTATTTCGTTAATTTCTGGTACTTGATTTGTTCGGAGTGCTTTTATATTTAATTATTCAAATGGCTTTTGAGTGATCTAATTAAGAAATACAAATGATATGCCTAACATCAGATCTAATTAAAATTATGTTTTAATGTTCATTATAAGACAAGAAAATATATTTCTTTATTTTTAAAATAAATTTCTATCAGTTTTAACTTTCATACTCACACATTTCTTTCTCTGCCAGAATTCGAATTCACTATCGTTACGCGATTGAGGCAGTTCATTCCAGCTAAACTAAAAAATCTTTAAACACCTTTTGTTGGATCCACAGGAATAAGACACAAGACATCATGCACAACAGTCGTATTTACCACCGCTACGCGATCTATGCAGTTCATTCCAGATAGACTCAAAAACCCCAAACACACACACACACACACAGTTCATGAGTAGTAGAGCTTTGCTGATTTCAGCATGAATGAGCTGGTTCGACCGGGGAAAGACTACTTTCTCACTGAATATCGACGTGAAATAGCAGTATTCCTACTGTTATGTTTCGCTCGGTGAGTGAGAGTACCGAAGGCCCAATTACCCTCTTTCCCCCGTCCCGCTCCTTCTCCTTCCCACTTCCTTTTTCTCTTCTTCCTTTCCTAAAGGGTCGGCAACGCGCAAGTGATGCCTCTGATGTTACAGACGTCCATAGGCTACGGTTACCACTTACCATCAGGTGGGCCGTATGCTTGTTTGCCACCATAGACAAATAAAAAAAAATTGATGAAGATTTTATACAAATACTAAATATTACCCACGGTTTTGCTCGCGTAAATGTAGGTTAAGTTAGTAACGGTATTTCTTTCTGGCTGAAAGGATCCCATGTCTTTTTCTGTTCTCCTGACAACGTGTATGCGAAATTTCATGATAATCGGTCGAGTAGTTAAAGCGTGAAAGCATAACAAACAAACAAACTCACATTTGCATTTATAATATTAGTCAGAATATTGAGCTTAATATCTACCTGTCAATTGTTGGAAAGCTAGACATAATTGAAAACCTATTGTGTCTAGCCGCCGGTGTACCGTTGTGACTCAGTAGATTAAGACACAAATAACAAAATTGTGTTTCACAAAACAGTTAAGACTTAATCTACTGCGTGTAAAAGAGATGTAAATAGAAATAGAACGGGATGGAAGACAAATAAGCGTCTATTGGCAACAATGGGATCACAAGGATTAGAAGACTAATACCTGGGATATTACACAAAGGATAATAAAAGATAGGGTGTGCACTGAGTAATGCGAGAAGCGATTTATAGTTATATTATAGTCTCACGCCTATGTACTTGAATGAAAAATATATATCGCCAGATATAATCCATACAGGGTCTTGACATTTTTTCCATTTAATAAATGATTTTCTCTGCGGCAAACAAAATCATTTATTCATTTCAGTCACAAAGTAACACTTATGAACGTCAAACTTCAGCTGTAAGTGATTAGTAAAGTTACTGACATATACTAATGTTATTGGCCAATGAGAAAAATGAAACTAACAGCCACTCTTTTAAATCACCAAATAAATGTAACTTTAGTATAAATAAAATTTTCCAAAAAAAATACAGTAATTAATTAATAATATCAATGGGATGAAGCAATTCAGGTTCTGTAGTAAAAATATTAATTTATAACAGACAGTAGCATGGTATGAGGGCGCACATACTCATACTTTATGACAAATGCAAAGGTTCGGTGCAAAGGTGAAACTCGGTCGTTAACGTAAATTTTGTTGTACCTATTATATACTATTTGTTTTAAAAAAAATACTTAAGCCCAACAAAACGAGCACAAAGTATCTTTAAATAAATAAATTGACTTATATAATAGATAAAATGTTTGAATCCTTTAAGAAACAATCAACTAGAGTCATGATATTTCTATTCATAATCTGCAACTCTGTAGGGACATTGCCTCATTGGCATGTTTCTACAGAATATACCACGGGGAGTGCTCTGAAGAGTTATTCCACCTTATCCCGCCCTCCCCTTTCCTATCCAGAACAACGTGCTGGGCTCAGATGCCATCTTTACACGATAGAGTCGATTATAGCGCGCACCAACAAGTTTGGGTCCTCATACCTCTGCCGAACGATCGTGTTTCCTTCTTCCTTCAATCCTAGGTCCTTTAAGGGGGTCGTGAAAAGCACCTTCTCAGGCCGTCAAAGTAGAGACCTCAACATCGCCTCGGCTGCTATGAGGACGGTTACCATCAGGAGGAGTGTGGTAATTTTGAAGAGCAAAAATAAGAAAAATCACTAATTGTAATTTTCTGTTTCATCCACATTTATAATTATGGTCTGCTCCCGTAGCTCGTAGCGAAGTGTAATATAACCTTACCTTCCTTAAGAATGAGAATATGGCCTGTTTCACACGTACCACAACCACATTACAACCACAACCACACCACGATGGCGGGCGCAATTTTGTATTGAAAATGAATAGTAGGTTTTACACGGACCACATTTAACCATCATTATCGACCACGTGGGTGATACCAACCACATCGCAACCACAACACAACCACCGCGAACTAGCGTCCAACCATATCACAGACACAATGCTGCGTCGACGAAAACCGGTGTCGAACTGTCTGTCTGCACTCGTGAGCATCATTGCGTCGTCGCAACCACATCGCAATTACTAACGACAACTCAACCACCTCCACATTTTGTAGGAATCACAACGCAACTGCAAAAAGCTGCAGCGACACTATTCACACGTAACCACTGCTTAATCACCTTTTGTCGCGTCGATGTGGTGTGGTTGTGGTACGTGTGAATGAAGCCTATCAAATTAAAAAATAATAATTTAATCCGATTATCGCGTTCAAACTTAAACAAACCAACTCTAAGCTTTTGTTACTTTTAAAGAAGACAGATCCCGCACTAGAAAGAATTCCTGTGTTGCGGGAGACTGTACAAAGATTCATACAACAGACAAAAAGAAGACCAGTAATTTATGGATCACACAAATTATTGTCTCGTGTGGGGATCGAACCCACTACATTCGGCGCAGGGGCAGTGGCGAGGCGACCACTTAAACAAAAATACCCCAAAAACACACACAGTTAATGAGTAGAAGGCTCGACCGGGGAAGGACTACCCTCTCACTGAATATCGACGTGAAATAGCAGTATTTCTACTGTTATGTTTCGCTCGGTGAGTGAGAGTGCCGGAGGCCCAATTACCCTCTTTCCCCCGTCCCGCTCCTTCTCCTTCCCAATTCCTTTTTCTCTTCTTTCCTTCCTTAAGGGTTGGCAACGCGCAAGTGATGCCTCTGGTGTTACAGACGTCCATAGGCTACGGTTACCACTTATTATTAGGTGGTCGCATTCGACATCATCCGTGCAGTCACCATAAAATCAACATAACATACTTTAAGTATATAATATCATTGCAACTACCCACCAAAGACAGAATAAAGTACGAAACGTACACATTTTTCTCTTTTATTCCATACATACAAGTCATCGGCGGAGAACGTGGAGTAAATACAGATATGTTTTCTTAATAAATGTGATGTATTGAATGGAGGATCTTTTGATTCGGCGCCGCTTTTGATGTAAATGTGCTGAGTACCTGTTTGCAGTCTTCTTTACTTACACATATATTATATTAGAAATGTGAATATCTGTGAAGAGGTTTGAATACATCTTTAGGGGGAAAACGAACATTATTTCTACTGCAATGAGTGGCTGCGATATACTGGCTACATCTGGCATATAATAATATCAGTCCTGTAGCTAAACTACTAACTAATATTATAAACGCGAATGTGAGCTTGTTTGCTTGTTTGTAACGTTTCACGCCGTAACTACTAGACCGATCATCATGAAATTTCGCATACACATTGGCATGGCATCAGAAAGAGAAATAGGGTACTTTCATCGAAAAATAGGACCGTTACAAAAATTACCTAACCTACATTAAAGCTAGTAAAGCCGCAGGCAATATCTAGTAATAATATAAACGCGAAGTAGTGTTTGTTGGTTACGCTTCCATGCCTTAACTACTTTAAAAACATTATGAACATAATTTAATATGCCCTATACGTTTTCTTTGTGTATGTATGTAGCAGAACCACATTTATTGTATTTTTGTTGTAATGTTAAGCATTTGCCTCCGTCCGTGCATCACTTGTATCGGGTGACCAACTGAAAATCAGCGTGGTGCACTCAATTTGGGTGCCCAGCTAATGCTGAGGTGGTGACCCTTTTCGGCGAGGGCATACACATTTTTGTTTTATCATGCATAATATTTTTGTTGTTGTTTATTTTGTTTTAATTAATTGTACGAAATAAACATGATATCTTTATTTCTTTCTTTCTTTCAAATGTCGCATACACATTGTCAGGGCAACAGAAAAGGACATAGGGTACCTTTGAGCCAGGAAAAATTACTGTTACTAACCTAACCTACATTTACGCGAGCGAAGCCGCAGTATCTAGTAGTATTATAAATGCGAATGAGAGTTTGTCTGTTTATTACGGTTTCACGCCTTACCTACTCGACGAATCATCATGAAATGTCGCATAGACATTGTCGCGGGAACAGAATAGGACATAGGGTACCTTTCATCCAGAACCCAAAAGTATTCTTACTAACCTAACCTACATTTACGCGAGCAAAGTCGCGGGTAAAATCTAGTAGGCTATATATCATAACGCTATGAGCCAGGGGAGCGAGAGCAGTAATCATAAAAATGGATATCAGCCGATGTTTTTTAATTCTTCTTCTTATTCTTCTTCCTAGCCTTTATTATTCCCAAGTCACTTGGGGTCAGCTTTTCTGGTCTAACCGGATTTGACTGGATATCAGTTTTTACACGGAGCGGCCACCTGACCTCCGCAATCCGAAAGCTAGCGATAATCTAAGGCTAGACCAGTGTCAGGATATTATAGGGCACTGACTGCCCAATAACGACTGCCACAGATGTTCATGGCAACCGGGACCGATGGCTTAACGTGCTCTCCAAGGCACGGGGCAGGCGATAATTGTCAATCAATACGCACATAATTTGGAAAGTCATATAATTTCCGAAAGTCAGAGGTGCGCGACGTGGGTTCCAACCCGAGACCCTCTGCATTGCAGTCTGTTGGTCTCCCCACTGAGCTATCGCTGGTCTTTTGTTTTTTAATTATAAAGAAGATTTATTTCATCACACTATGAACACAATCTAATATTTATTAAGAAAACAAAATTATCCGCCCCCGCCCCACTCAGACCGCAGCCTTATTATAATCAAAGTAAAACACTTCTGTTAATTAATTCTTGTTTGTTATTAAACAAGAATTAAATCTTTTAATTTATGGCTTAATATAAGATTTGATGAGTTTAATATAAGATTTAGATGACTGGTAATAAAGATATTAATTGGCTTACGACTAATTATAACGTAACACATTACAAGTGGTGGTTTGACTGGTCGCCTCGGCTCTTGCCAAGTGCTGAGTGTTATGGGTTCGATTCCCACACGAAACAAAGATTAGTGCGATCTATAAATAATTGTTCCTACCCTGGATGTGATTTATATTCATTGTTTGAATGTTTGTAAAGTTCCCTGCGACACAGGATTAAATCCTTGAGCAGGAATTGTTTTAAAAAATATATATAAAATGTGTTCATACTCTATATTTCAGACGGGACAGTTAATTAAGTAATGCTTTACATATTATATACTAAATCGACCCTGTTACTGTACTTTTTTAGACACCGAGCTACTTTTGAAAATTACCTGCAAAAGGAAACGTTTTACCCGAATCGATAGTCAAAACACAGGCCTCAATCAATCAATTAGCCCGTTGCCTTCCACTATTGGACATAGGCCTCTCCCATTTCGCGCCACATCCACCGGTCATCTACCTTCTGCCAGCCTTACGATCGCTCAATTATCAGGCTTGGAGCAAGAGTAATTTATAATCGTTGGCTGCGGGACTTAAGGGGCTGTCATTAAATATATTATGCAATATTCTGGTGATGGATTTAGTGTCGTATCTCAGTGGCGCAACGATAGTAAATGCGATTGGTGTGCCTTAGGTCTTGGAATAGATATCCAGCTTTAGCAAAGTGTTTCGGCTTTTTGTTAAATTAATCTTAAATTCCAGCATCTTAGCAAATGAAAACCCACTGTTCCTACCTACCCCTCTGGCAAACAAGAATGTAATGTATGTATATACTGTATAGCAGCACGAAATCTGGAATTATATCTGGTAGACTGCTGAAGATTGCTCCTGTAATGCGTAGAACAGAATTTTCCTGTTTTTGTTTATTTTTTCGCCGGCTATATTTAAATCGGCACTTCACGACTGTCCGTAGGCTCTGAACCTGATTCTACAATTCCGAAACTAGTCTAACAATGCACCTCACCTAAACTTCCACATTAAACCCTTCCAGCCAACATTGTGCGGTATACTAATCCCACAAAGCTGCTTATAGATATCTAAATGTATTTCGGGCGGCGGATCAATGATGACCTAATAACACAGTTTATAAGATAAGTGGATAAATTTACTATAATATATGTATTATATATTATAGGCTAAGTCTATAGCCTAGAGGAAAAACGCTGGACTACCACGCAGAGGTCTCACGTCGATCCCAAGACACACACCTCTGACTTTTCGAAGTTATGTGCGTATTAAATAGTTAATTATCACTCGTTTTAACGGTAAAGGAAAGCAATGCGCGGAAATCTGCATGTCTGAGTGTTATCCATAATGCTCTCAAAGATATGTGAAGTCTGCATTAGGCCAGCGTGGTAGAGTATGGCCTAACACTTCTCACACTGAGGAGAGCCCATGCCCAGTAGTTTATACACAGGTAATTTTTTTATAAAACTATGAGAATGCCATTTTGTATAAAGAAAATCGGTAACGTTAGATTTACATACATATGTACATAGTTACAATGTCATCAATTGCTTCGACTTAAAAATCAGAACAGGAAACATAAGCGTAAAATTTTCTAAGGCTTCAATGACGTAGGTCTATATCCCAAAGGCGATGAGTAGAAGTGTGCTACACCCACATTTCATCAGCTTTGGTATGGGTTCAAGATACTTCGTGTCAGGCTTTAAAAACTTTGTATTATAGTATTGTTTTTCTGTTAGATAATCGAATATACATTTCCAGTCTCCGCGCTAAAAAGTATATCACAAAAGCTAAATAATTTTAATATTTTTATTTTTTAAAAGATCGGTTTCGAGTTTTGAATGGGGTATCGCGGGGGATTTTATAAACAATTAAACAACGGACACAATGAAGAGCCAGATTTGGAAAAACTGTTTGTGGATTACACGAATTTTTGAAGACCACTTATAACACTACGCCAATATGCCACATGCACAGCAGTCGTATTTACTACCGCCACTAAGACAGTACTCGTATATATTAAGTATATATAAAAACTACATTGACTAATTGATTAAAAAACGCCAATAAAAATGGACGCAGGAAATTAATTCCCTCGAATGCTTTTGACGTATTGAGCTGTGACCTTTTTACTCAATTACCGAGCACTCAGTTCTATTAAGTGGACCTAAAATTGAATGGGTAATTAATGGACATTGCAGGCCCACTTCGGAAGGTCCAAAATTAACTGTGGAGAGGTAAAAATGCTTTTGTAAAACCAGTCGAAAGGGGTTACTGGAAGGGCTCTTGACTTAAATGGATAGCTTCGTTTGCTGTTTCAATATTTGCGGATGTTTACGTGATCCTGACTTTGACTCTTAGATTGAATACAGTGCTTGGGATTTTTATGAGTCTGGAATGAACTTCTTCGATGGTGCAGCGTTAGTAAATGTGACGTTAGAGCTAAATGTCTCGCATTTGATTTGCGATTGTTGTACATGAGATCAGTGTTAATGAAGGTGCATCAGGTCTCGGTTCCTTTTTACGATTCTGGGGCATGCATGACGGCACAGATTTACTGAATGTGACTATTGTGCATGAGCTCTTGGGGTCGGATAGAGTTATTGGGCTCCTGTCAAAAAATTTCAGCAACACGGAATCTAAAACTGTGCTCGTTAGACGGCTCTCTATTATGCGAGATCATATCACACCTGTCTAAATTTAGGTGTAAACTTTGCTTATCGAGTATATAGAAAAATGCACATACATATATTGTCTCAGTTTTGGTATATAATCAATAGCAGAGAGATATGGTTTTAGAACTAAAACCATATCTAGGAAACGTGTATGTAATACACCTCTTCCTACTCCTTCGGGGAGAAAGACGAGAGACAAGAGAATAAGTCGCAATTACTACTTTTTACATTCTAACTAATTTTATAAATGCGAATGTGAGTTCGTTTGTTTGCTACGCTTTCACGCCGTAACTACTCGACTGACGATCATGAAATTTTGCATACACGTTGTCAGGGATACATAAAAGAACATAGGGTACCCTTCATCCAGAAAAAAGTACTGTTACTAACCTAACCGAACTCGAACTTATACTTCGTCTACGCAAACGAAACTTCTGGCAAAATCTAAATAAACTTCTAGAACATTCCTTACAAATAAATGTACTAACAAAACAACCAGACAATGTGGGTATGCTGTAAGCATTTGTATTTAATTAAGCAAAGCCTTACTTAACCCTGGCTGCAGGTGCAATAAACAAACGGATAAGCTACCACAGTCATTATAAGATTCTTATGTACTGCAAATGGTGTTTGATAAATACTGTATAGTAATTCTGGTCAGATTTTGGCTCATTATGGCTAATTTAAAATTTGCTTGTTTGGTCGATACAAGAAGCAAGTGTAGCGTTAGTTATTTAGGAGTCGTATATTGAGTAGTATTATTTCTGGCCACAGCCAATGCTTCCTTCAATCCTGGGTCCTTTAAGCGGGGTGTGAAAAAGCACCTTCTCAGGTCGTCAAAGTAGAGACCTCAACATCGCCTCAGCTGCTATGAGGACGGTGTGGAGGCCACTGCTCTTAGACCACATGACTGCTTATCATCAGGCTGAGTGCGATCAGTTTAAAGAGCAAAACTAAAAAAAAAGAAACATGGCAAGTTCCGACTGATCTCAAAATTCCTTGTGTGGTCGATAGTCAAAAGCAGGTATGAAATTAATTATTTGGGAGTTGTATAGTTTAGTAAAAGTAATTTTTTTATAAAACTACGCCAGCTCTAGGATTAATTCCTGCATCGTGAGGGCTTTACAAACATTTGAGCAATGGACACAAAGCACATCCAGAATCCAAATAACCATATGTACTTTACACAAATAAAATTATTGTCCGGTGTGGGATTCCAACTTTGCACTCAGCGAAGTGGCAATGGTGAGACGATCACTTAAACCAGTACTTGCGAGTTATTAATATTTTAATTGTGATATAAGAAAAAGTGGAGCTGTTGTGAGGATATCACGCAGAATATCTTCCTCAGAAAATTGCGTTTAAATAGCGGTTACGTCATAGTTTGTATCGTGCATACTTTTTCTGTCATTTGTCAATTACTGTCAGATTTCAAACGTTGAATCTCACTGTTTTTGAGGACTTTTTATCCTTTTTTGGTGGTATGTTCCGCATTTGCCCCTATATTACGTCCCACGTTCCAAAATGTTCCAAATTCACCTCTCTATTTAAATTATTCCTTTTTCGTCCTACATATTTGTGCATATACCTTATGTCCTGTTTTGTACTCCTGACAACGTCTATGCAAAATTTCATTAACAGTTGAGTAGCTAAGGCGGATATGTGTAACAAAATATTTAGGATAGTGTATGTAAAACGTTACATGTTACGTATTAACTGTACTATATTTATATTGAGTTTTGAGGTTATAAAAAGAACCTGCAAGAAATTCAATTCCATACTTTCCAACGACCTTTAAGAAAGGATTTTGCTAAACAAATATTTATCATAACCTTCAAGAGTGATGGCATTTGAGCCATGCACCAGTAAATTCCAGACAGTACCACGCAGCATAATATACAAATTCTTCGACAGAATGTTTCGAATGCCTTATCTCAAACAAAAATACTTAAAAGGAAGCATTATTGAAGAAAAGTTTCTTCTGAGTTCACTTAACGTTTTGTACAAGTTAAATTGAAAACAAGTTACAAATAACAGCATTGAAGGTTTAAATGAGTTTATGACAATTTAATTACATAGATAGTGTCACGCTTATACCCCAACGGGGTAGGCAAAAGTGTATTACACATACGTTTTCCCACATTGATTAATTTTGCCCGACTCGAGAATCAAATCCGAGACTTCGCACAGCAGTCAGTTCCATGTGTCCATTGTTTGAATGTTTGTAAAAAATGCGATCTAGAAATTATATCTAATAAGGCAGACCTTTTACTTTTTGTTTATTTTTAAACAAAACATAGGTTGTTAAATGTAGATGCGTCTTATTATATTTAAATATAGTCACTTATCTGGATGTTAATTTGACATCTAACATACGATAACATTTGCGTTATAAAAATAGTGTTAACACGATCACTTACATATATTGAAAATTGTACACTATTGTTATCTTTTAATGTAGTGTGTGCGCATTCATAATATTTGTTATTGCACACTATCATTCTCTTTTATTTGATATGTGTGAGCTCACTCTTCCTAGTGCGGAGACTTTTCGTGCGATCTAAGTACAGCACATCCGTGTATTCACCCCCCGGTTATACGCAAAAACAGGTAAACAGACAGCCCTCTGCCGATCCCCAGACGGAGCAAGTCCATGAGGTCTCATTTAAAAAAAGCCACAATTAATATTCATCCCTTTGTCTGTAAGTCTGCCTATCTCTTTATAGATACGTAGTCGTGATATATGTGTATTTCGGCGTTGCCATCTCCCTCTTTCAAGAGTTGGGTCAATAGAAACTGTACTTTCTTTGTCTCCAAGCTTACTGAAGTGGGGGACGATTTATCGTCTTTGTAACTCCATCAATTTGTTTCTGAGTCACTTTGATGTGAGTTTCAGTAATCTCGTGGTTAATTACCTTATTGGCTTAGTGATTAAGATTAATTCTCGATTTAAAAGGAGATCAATAGAAATATTTACGTCACCTATTTTAAGGACTGTTTCAATGGCGCAATAATGTGTGCTATTACTGCGCATGCAATCTCCGGTTCGATACCCAGTTCTGGCCTCGGCTTTGTATTTTTTGACGAAAAATCTCCGTCAAGCAATTTTCAGCTTTTAATTTTTATTTACTAATTTGTAATTTAGAAGACTTACAGCATATATTCAAATTATTCTGTACATAATATATACATAGTCTAAACCTAGGTACTAACGGGGTAGTCAGAAATACATAATTATATTATTCCTGTGTTAATTATAATTTAAGGGGGTCTATAAAATAGATTGTGACTGCGGAGAGTCCGCATACATTGGTCAAACCAAGAGAAGCATAGGCACCCGCATAAAAGAACACATAGCTGACGTAAAACACAAACGCTCGTTGAAGTCTGCTGTGTGTGAACATGTACAACAGGGGACCAACCACTACCTGAGATTTGACAAACCACAGATTCTCGCTAAAGAACACCGATTCCTACCAAGGATGCTTCGCGAGGCTATTGAAATCAAAAAACATCCCAATTTCAATAGAGAAGATGGTTGGAATGTACCACCAACTTGGGATCCAGTACTTCAAATAATCAAACCCAAGAAGAAACAAACCACAGCTAGACTTCATGATACTTTGAGCTCATTCTGCGTAAATAGAAACACCCATGATTAAATTATGTTCGGGTACTTTGAAATAACTACACTGGAACATTGAGACAACTACCATCTTAGTCTCCCCGTGACCATGGCTGCTGAAAAGTAACCGAAACGTCGGGGAAAGTGTAAACCAAAAATAAATAGATTTAATAGTTTAAATAATTGTATTAGCTTATAAATTAGTAAAATAAAATCAATAGTAGTAGTAGTGTAATATTTTCAAAATTTTGTAATACAGTGATAAATAAACAACGCGATAAAATCCGTATATAGTTGTTTAATTTCAATGAATAACATTCGCGTAAACAGAAGACAATATTAAGGTTTATATAATCTCATCGTCATAACATATGGTTCTATGACTCTGTGCTGCTGCTTCTAACGACTAAATAGAAAACTCGATAACATTCTGCCCGGAAATTAAAACCAAGACGTTATGCATATTAATCGCATTCTATATGGCCATCAAAATAAATAGAATTGTAACGGTATATACTAAGAGATTATATTTAAGCAATACTCGATGTTATAGCAGCGAAAGCCTAGTGGGAAACCGTTGGACTGCAGGACTGCAGAGGTCTCGAGTTCGATGTCATGTCTGACTTTTCGAAGTTATGCGCGTATTAATAGTTATTTATCGCTTGCTTTAACGGCGAAGGAAAACATCGTGAGGAAACCTACATGTTTGAGAGTTCTCCATAATGTTCTTGAAGATATGTGAAGTCTGCCAACCCGCACTAGGCCAGCGTGGTGGACTATAGCCTAACCCTTCTCACACTAGGAAGAGGCCCGTGCCCAGCAGTGGGACAGTTAATACAGGGCTGATATTATTATAATGCCGGATACGAAATTACGAATCCCAATAACACTCGAAAAAGTGAAATGCCCGGACAATGCATAAATATTATTCTCAAGTATTTTCGCATTACGCGTTGGCTCCTAAAAAGAATTTAATTTGACCGGCACAGTGACACTGATTTATGATAGAACCAGGAATATCCGAGGGTAAAACATGGTCATTTATTTTATTAGTAAGAAAGAAGTAGATTTGCTGAGATAAATAGATGTTGAATTGTGTTCAGTTGTCCAGTTTAGTTGTTGAGTTATGTCTGTGTGAAGTGATTGCGATTGGCTAGTTCTAGGTTTTTATTTAGCTGTTTAGTTTTTTTAGGTAACTGATTCCTTGATTGTTGCTGTTGAAGACGTACCTCCTCTATTCAAGTCAAATCCAGCACACTGGCAATATTTCCCCGCAATTTAGCAGCTTAACTTTTTAATAACACAACATAAAATTATAATAACAACCTCCATTGTAGGAACATCTATTCAACCATAAACCAAACTCAACGAGAGTTTGTGAAAGCCAGTTAAAATATAAAAGTCCCATCACAAAACTTTAAATTTCAATTTAGCCGTTGAACATGGCCACACTGGCTGTTTGAAAGCCACCTAAGAGTTTTAACGACTACATTTTAAAAAGCGCTCTTTCTGTCGTTCACTTAAAGTTGTTTCATTCTGTTATTGTACCATTCCCTGGGTACCTATGCACAATGTTATCGGTGCCTTGTTGTAATAGAAATGCTAACGAGTGCTATTTGTGAATTGGTCTTTGAGTGGGAAGTTTAACGGCTGTGGTAGTATCGGTTTGTGGCTTGTTACTGGTTTGTAGATTCACCTAATCACCTATTGTGCTAGA
The DNA here is from genome assembly GCA_963675205.1 of Catocala nupta. Classification (NCBI taxonomy): domain Eukaryota; kingdom Metazoa; phylum Arthropoda; class Insecta; order Lepidoptera; family Erebidae; genus Catocala; species Catocala nupta. The sequence goes on from OY776105.1 coordinate 2,055,515, forward strand.
ATGCAACAATCGTATGATATCATGTACAAAATCAGAAGCTTTGGAATAGGAGGTATTATAGACTTCCGTAATACGGGTATAAGCTTGAAACTGTTTATAGGTATAGCAAGATACGTAAATCTTGGTAAAATTCTACACTGTGCACGGGAGCGATCATAACCGTGAGTGAAACTACTGGGGCAGCTAGGGTATAATATAAAAAACGTTACAATTATATTCTGGATATAAGCTGAACTATTAATGTAGTAGGGTGCTTAGATGATGGCTTTATAACATCATGTTACAATAAAAAGCAGTGGAGCCATAAATTTTAACGTCATTATAACACCGCGTTCATTACGTGTACAAAACTTTAATAACTTATTATTTGTGTAAATCAGATAGACAGTTACACTCAGTATTTGACATTGCCATTAAAATTATGTTTAAAATGACACTCGTATGTAATATTTTAATCTTGTTTGACGTTTAAATATGTTTACTTGTTTAATTTGATATGCAATTTATTTTCATTTATAATATAACTGAAACTTGTATTGTAAGTAAAAGTTATATTCACCCGTATCTCCAAACAGTAAAAGCCAAGAAAAGTGTAATTGGGTTTTTCCAGTCGTGATATTTATAGAAGCAACACGGAGTCTAGAATTTTGCATGGTAAACGACGATAAGCTTTGCTCCATTTACATGAAACCTAAACTACAGTTGGCAAAATGAGGGTGTGATCAATCTCTACTGACCCTTTCTAGGATTTTAGCGTGAGACTATGTAAATGTATAGAACTTTCAGATAAGCAAGTTATCTCAAGAAGTTTTCCTTCGCCCTTAATGAGAGCAATAATTAACTATTTCATACGCACATGACTTCGAAAACGCATAGGTGCGCGCCGTCGATCTCTGCGAAGCGATTCTATTGCTGCTTGTAACTAAACTGTACGTTATACGTACTAAATTTTGCCTGCGGCTTTGCTCGCATAAATGTTGGTTAGAATGGGTTAAGTTCATAAAAGTGGGTTCTTTTTCTGGATGAAAGGTACCCTATGTCCTTTTCTGTTTATCTGATGAAGTGCATGCGAAATTTTATAATAATTGACGGTCGAGTAAACAAACTCACATTCGCATCTATAATATTAGTTAGGATGAATAAAGCTGAAAAGTCCGTCCTTTCAAATGATTCGAACTGTAATTAGGACTCCAAATAAACCAGCCGGTTCTCACATAACCGAGGCCAGTCCAATTATAAAAGCAATAAAAGGAAAATTAAGAGTTCTCCAAATTAGGAGAAAAAAATTTGGGATTTTATTAGACAATTTGTATTTCTAAACGGTGTTTGCCTTAATATAAGGTTGCTTAAGTACGTGTTTGAATTATTCATCACGTTATTTCATATAAAAGTATTTGTAAAATATTTAGCTGTAGGCAAGAATCTATATATTAATATGTGAAGAAAAAACTTTGTATCCCTTTTTACGAAAATTGCGCGGACGGAGGAGTATGAAATTTGGCACAGTCAAAGTTTATATGGAGAAAGAGGGGCGAATCCTAATATTTTTATAAAATATGCATCAGAAATACATTAAATTAGAGAAAGACACTACACGCACACAACCATGCATTTGACACATGCAGTCGAATCGCGTTCGTAGTATTTCGACAATAATAGTCTAACGTCGTACAATTCTTTGTAACTATGGTTACCTATACCTTATTTATATGTAATAGAGAAAAACAGAAAACAAATAGCAAGCTTAGGAATTTTAGTCGAATTTTGACTACTAGGCGACCGCTAGTTTGTTATAATTACTTTAATAATAAGTAGCAATGAATTACATCAAACTATTGAACACCCATCCCATATGTACCAATAGTCTTCTACACTTCCCGCGGCTGGTGTCTCCGTAAGTGTACCATCTCACTCTAAACTAAAACTCTCCAAGGGCCTCTGCATGTTGGACCCATGTTCCCATATAATTCTTCCAAAGGCCGGGTATTTGCCTAACATATTAGGGAAATACCCGTGAAAGAGAAACAAATATCAGTGATAGTCTAATAGGTCTCCTATACTTGGGCAACCACGCAGAGGATTTAGGTTCAATCCTAAGGCACGAACCTCTGTCTGAGTTATTTACTTATGAATTTTTTATTTATCTCTTGGTCTAAAGGTGGAAAACATCGTGAGGCAACCTGCATGTTTGAGAGTTCTTCATAACGTTTCCGAAGATATGCGAAGTCAGCCATATACTATTTATGAAAACTGTATTTTTGTCAAAAGTATATAAACAAATTAATTAGACTTTTGTGATGGTTCTTCTATGTAAAACATAAAGTGCTTTGTAGAAGCACTTACATAATATTTAGTTTTAAAGAATTAAAAAATATATTTACATAATTGTTAACGAGCGTATCTCATCAACAAACTGTGTAACTTGGCGAGGAGATTTGTACTATTATATACTTAAAACTGAATAAATCATAAAAAATACTAACATAAAGTTGTTGCTTTTTTTGCTCTGATAGAAACATTTATTGCCAGAGTGCCACATAACAAAACATATAAAATAAGATTAAAATAGTACATAAGTCATAGCGGCAATCTGTCAGTCAGAAACAATATTTTTCCAGTTATATAAATAAAATAAGCAACAAAAAAAAATAATTATGTATGTGAATGTGTCTTGCACCTGCAACAATCAGGAGTTCAGTTAAGCATATGCCAGGGCAGAGGGACCTGGCACTGGTTTTCAAATGAACCTTGTAGTTATGTCACACGGAAGACAATAACTCTGCTGATCTTATTAAAGACATATTTGCGTGATAATACTTTTACAATGAAAAACCCATTTGAAATTTTGTGGCAGCTAGCTTCAGTAACACAATATATTTTTATCACGCGTCGATGGCAAATGGCCCTTTTCGTTTCCCGCGGAACGATAATCACAGGGTTTGATGCAATGCCTAGCCCTGTCACGGAATCGAATGTGATACCAGCATAGAGGTTGATTCCGGTAGCTTGACGGTGATCTGGTGGAACTGGAGCGGTGCCGACCTCGGCTCGGCTGTCGACTGCGGTCACGGCCTCGGGACATCCTCTCTATCTTCTCCGCCAGTAGCTCCACCTGCTTGGCGAGCGCTGATACCTCCGGAGAAGCAGGAGCGGCTGACGAGGAAGCGACGGCTGCGGATGCTACCTGAGGGACGACCACGTCGTGGATTCTGTCCGCCAGGTCTGCCAAATCGTCCATCGTACTCTTGGCCTGCGACGCGATGATGGCCTGAGTACTGCTGGGTAGACGGCTCGTCCAGATGGTGCGCAGGAACTCCTCAGGAACACCAGGTCCAGCCAGGTTCAGCAGGTGCCGGTAAAACTGGGAAGGCTTCCGGTCTCCTAGTTCTTCATGCACGAGGAGCTGCTTCACCTTCCTCTCCCGGGACGCGGAAAGTCTTTTGACCAGCTCCGTCTTCAGCTTCTCGTATTTGTTCATCGCCGGCGGGTTTAAAATTATGTCTTCCACTTCGGACGCGTATTGGGAGTCCAAGTTGCCCGTGACGTAGTAGAACTTGGTGTCATCAGCCTTGATACCAGCCAGGAGAAATTGCGCCTCCATCTGGCAAAACCATAGCGCCGGTTTTTCGGGGTAAAATGGGGGTATGCGAACACCGACTCGAAAACTCTCCGCTGCTAACTTGTCGCAGTCTTGACTGCGCCCTTTTTCTTCGGCCATCCTCTTGTCGTGTTCTTGTTCGGGGTCACCAATGTAGTGTTGTAGAAGAATGTGTGAAGCAAGTAGTATGAAATATTTAGAAGTAAAAGTCGCAGGTAGGAAACAGAAGTAAGAGAGTTTATTAGAAAGCTCACAGTAGCACAAGTTCACAGTCTATACACATACACAAGCAGAAGGAGTGAAATGGAAGGCGAGAATATAATTTAGTGAGAAAGTTAATACACAAGGAATATGCGCGCGGTAGCGATGACAATAATTATTTCTGTTGAGCGGTTCGCGTCAATTCAAATCTTAGACTGCTCGATGGGCCGGCGCCGCGGAACGGGGCGTGCGCGAGCGGTCAACCGATAGTGTTGTCCCGCTCGCGCAAGCTACCTAGCGAGCCGATGGCCCGCACCTTAAACAAAAGATCGCGTCATCGCTGCGCCGCCGTCCATCGAGTGACAATATATATATAAAAACATTATAAAATGTTTGCGTGTACAAATTATTATAAATATTATTTTAGTATGTTTATTGAATAAATAACATGTATATATATATTTATGCTAGGTACCAAATTAAATTTAAAACAGTATATATATATATATATATATAATTTAAATAATTAAATATAATGCCACTACACACTTATGTCCAACGTAATTGGTTTATTTTGTTCAATTAAATTACTGGACATATTTGCTTTTAAGAGAACATTGAATGCAGTAGCGAATATAATTGTTAATTAATGGACCTTGTCAATAGAAACAGGTCTGTTCAGCTTCTTTTAGTATTTTAAATATATCCATTGAATACCTAGGGGTACAAATTCACCATTAATTATTGGCTTTTTAAAATATGCATTATAGTTTTGTGGACTCTTTTTGCATATAAACTTTTACTGCATTAAATTTCACACTCACGATATATTGTTCAAAAAGGCGTATATCGTTTTTCCTTCACGTAATACAAAGGTTAGTGGTCTCCCAGTGGTCAAAATTCGTATGTACTTCATATCTGAATGAGTTTTAGCCTCCTGCGCTCCTTCTTTATATAGAAAAAGGAATAAATGCTAAGTTTTCTCTTTATATATTAGTATAAAGATACTTCTGCAAATCATACGCAATATTCAAGGTAATATCGAATAAAAAATACGATCTCGTCTTCGAATATCAATTTCTACGCTGTCACTGATAATATTCGAATAACAATTGAATCATGATTCGATGTGAAACATTACATTATCAGAAAGGTTTGATAGATTGAGTATAATATTTTCCCTCGCGCAAACGAAAAAGACGTGTTGAGGCGTATTTTTAATATGTAGCAGAATACTGCAAGTTAGAATACACCTGCATTTCAATACGCAGCTGTCCACCATCAGAGAAGTTCAGTATTGTCAATTTTACCCTGTTACCATAGATAGGTAGGGTGCGCGGCGGATTCCTTTTTCACAATTATTTAGTTACAATGGTCAGTACCGTTTATTCGGTTTATTATAAATCTTATACGACCACTTATGTGCAAGTAAGAAACAATATGGGTGAGTTAAAACATTTGATACCGGCCCCAAATAATTTATTATACATGTTATATAATATATATATATCTCTAACGTATATTTTTGTGTTTGTAAAATATATAAATATGAGTAGCTGATGTAGATTCAAGCGTCACTTGGGGTTACCAAGTAATATCAGGGTTGGTTTGGGGTATAAGCCGCAAACCAACAATAAACCTGATTGGAAACCTCATTTTCATTATATATATTATGTACTTTTCTGTTTTTCTGAGTAATAACGTGTACCTATGCTTTGAAAATAAAATACTTACTTACTTACTTAACGTTTCCTTGCCAGTTTATTAGCGTAGAAACAAAAATTATTAAGTGCAAGTTGAAACGTATATTCGACGCCGTGTATTCTGGATATAAATATCTATAAAAATGTCTAACAAATTCTGTGAACACAACTTACGTTACTTCAATATACTGTGCTGTGTAGACATATTATGTAATATAGACGTTTTTGTAGACTTACCTGTAACAAAGAAAAACATTATTAGTATCTTAGAGTATGAAAACTATAGAGATGGTGTTCGGGACTGAGCACCTAGAGCACGCCGATATACAAACGTACAAGGTACAACGCAGCGGCGCACGTCACGACAACGCAACCATTTGAATGACAGCCAGTCGAGACACTTTCATAAGCATAATTAATTATTTTATGCTTAACAACGGTGAATTGGTCTGGAAAATAGAAATAGATTTTGACAATTTTGTACCCAACCCCTGGCAACAGTAATTTTTATATGTGAAAAGTTAACTATGTCCTTTTCTGTATCCCTGACAACGTGTTTGCGTAATTTCATTATGATCGTCGAGTAGCTAAGACGTGAAAGCGTAACGAACAAACTCACATTTGCATTTACAATGTTAGTTAGGATGATACGCCAACGAAAAACCACCAATATTCAAAGAAAAACAAAACTATCCTTTTATTCCACAACGTAGAACGTTCCCTAAAACTATGACCTTTGCTACACAAGCTCGCTTATATCGTATAAACGGGAAAAGCGAACGCAAAATTAGATAATAGGAAAAACCGCTACTGCCTTCGAATTCTTAAAGGGTACCCTTTCCAGGGCTGTTTTCCTCTTCACAATAGGGCTGAATAATAATATTTTATTCACGTTATTTAGAGAATTATGTGTTAAGGTTTCTATGTGTAATTTTGTCTTAAAGACTTGTAGGGTATTTTCCCTTTTTTGATAAGGATTCGTTCTCCATTCAAGCCCTTAAAGCTTGCTATTATAATAATACTAGCTTTTGCCTGCGGCTTCTCTCACTCGGAGAATACTCGTTTCTGGATGAACGATGATGTCTGTTCCCCTGACCCGCATAGACGTTGTATTCGAAATTTCATGATCATCGGTCGTACTTTGTGTCCGTTGTTTGAATGTTTGTGAACTCCCTCTACATAAAAATTGCACATAGAGCACGGGCTGGCGTAGTGGTCTATTACGTAGCTCTTCTCAAATTGAGAAGAGGCCCATGCCAAGCAGTTGGACTATTTAATACAAGCCTGATATTAGTATACTCTAACTCGTCTTACAAACAGTCTAGTTTTTTAGTACGTAGGTCATATTAACTCAATGTATAAACGCAGTATAAATGTCACTATCACTATATAAATCTGTATAATTAGTTGAACAGTTGAACATCCGTGGTATTACAATCTGTTTGGCCCCTCGCCAGCGCTAGTCGTTTTGTCAAACGCTTTCACACGATAAAATCTCTTGGAAACGTTGTTAAGAGAAATGAATGATTTGCCAAGAGACACAGGTTGCCAGGAATAGTAATTTTAGTTTTAAAGCCTTTTAGTGGTATAGTATATAAAAATGTAGACCAGAGGTTCCCAGACTTTTTTTGTCATAGATCACTTACAAAATTTAGCTGGTTCTGGTGGACCTCTGCAGCTAGAAATGTATCTATCCGCCAAGTAAAATCGGTATATTCGGACCAAAAACTTAAACTAGATTAAAATTCAAAATATTTATCAAATATCTATGGGCTGAACAGGAATAATATTGATGAATAGGAATACCGGTCTTTAAACAAGTAACAGTCACTGAGCTTAACATATTATCTGCCTACATTGATAGGTGAACTCAAGCCAACATTTTAGTTCTTCACTATCGAAAGCAAATAAATTTTAGTGAACCCCGCTTACGAATTGTGTATCCCCATTTCATTGTCACGCTAACGTAGACCCCCGTCGAGTCTCCCGTGGACCCCTGGGGGCCACCTGGGACACTTTGGGAACTAAGGATGTAGACTATTATAGCTCCGTTCTTATATCAAGAAACTCACCCTTTTAGCTATGAATACTAAAATTTTGCTTTTAATTGCCTCTGTGACGCATCGATATTGAATGCGACTGCTGCGCATGAGGTTTCGGGTTTTTCTGTTAAGAAATCTCAAAAGCAGCCCGGGGTTAGGAAGTTTGCGGTGTCAGACACCCCCGTGCCTCGGAAAGCACGTAAAGGCGTTGGTTCTGCGCCTGATTGCGGTCATTTCGGATTACCGTCCCATCGGATCATGAGAGTTGGGGAACAGAAAGAAAATGAATTATTCCAGAAACAATTCTAGACAATGTGCTGCTACTACTGAAAATTTCGTAGCTTATAACAACTGTTTTAATAATTATAATACATTTTTATTTCGAACTTTTAAGGAACATATGTAGATAGAAACATAATATAAATAAAACCACGCAACAACCCACAAGGGTGGCGCGGCAAACACAAATACGACGCGGCCGAATCCGAATTTTTGTTTTGCTTGACCTCACGCTTAATAGTGATATATGACAACTGAGACTAAGATTATGATATAATAATACTTCAAAATTTTTTAACATTCCACAGATGGAAAGAAACAGCCTTACTTAGTAGTAAGCTGTTAGCTTTTGACTGCTTTAGTAGCGCAGCGAAGCGAATGTGACTGGTGTGTTGGTAAGGCCTCAAGTTCGATTCCCGGTTTAGGAATACAGAAGTTACTGTAGTTCTAAATAAATTATTTACACCTTTTTATTGTTTGTGTTATTTACATGTACAGAAACAACAATTATAATTTACGACTTAACAAACCTAACAACTTATAAGTAAAATACAATGAAATGAACAAAAGAAAAGACAAAAAAAATAAAAAAACAATAGATGAAACTGCTGGTTTAGGCAGCGTCGTAAAATTTCTCAGCATTGCTGTATACCGGGCAAGTGCTCTGATGATTGGCAGCATTGCTACATTGAATGGCAATGCTGATTCTTTGAGCTAAGAAATGACTAACCTTCTGGTCACGCAAAGCGTCGACTAGCCGCTTAGAAAGATATTTTACGAGCGTCCGGGCCCCATGAATCTAGCGGCTCTTCCCCAAATGACTCAAAAACGTAACTACCAATTAAATTAAACTGAAGTTACATTAAACAAATACATAATATCAGATGACTATCCAAAAAGATTCATTTCACAGTCGAAACACATCTTTGAAGACCCTTCGATTCCGTTCGAGATAGAATTCCGAAGCACTGTAAGGAATCCTTCAATTTCAAGGTCATTGCTGCTACAAAGTTTTTACTTGGCTTCATCCCTTAGGCATTTACAAGGGTGGAACATTCGACAGATTTATTGGGCTGGTATCGTGATATTGCCTTTTTAGTATCGGTTTTTATACTTGCCGATATTAATACGATTTAAGATTTTTCTTGTACCAACTTCCAAACCCTTGTTTCCAAGACGTTTGCTTATGTTGCCTTGCTTGGTGGTAAGCATGTATCTTATGATTGATTATAACACAGTATATTTTCTTTTTAAAAGTATTCTAACCCATTAGGAGAACATTATTCTTTTTTTTTATCAAATACGGCAAATTTTTGTAACGGACTTGATGGAAAGCCCAATTACAGTCCAGAGACAGTGATGACGAGGAGAAGATAGATGTCTTCTAGTCGTCGTCAGTGTTAAGTCGGTCTGACCAGATGCTTCTTCGTTTGAAGGACCCAATATCATAGAAGGGAGGGAACACGGAAGACTGTTCCAAAGTTGTATGGTACGGCATAAAAAAGAAATGCTGAACCTTTTGGTACGAGACGGGATTATGCTTACCGTCCATCGGTGGTTACGAAGACGTGTGGTTCTCAAAAGGAAGGGGTAAGGTGGGATGAGGTCAAAGGTTTATTCATTGTTAAGTTTATAATAGTACAAAATACAAATCTCCTCGCCAAGCTACATAGCTTGTAGGCGAGATACGCTCGTTAACAATTATTTATTTTAATTAACACATTCAAACAACGGACACAAAGTTTACTTGGCACACCTATTGGTTGTTCACACAATTGTTTGTCGCGTGTGGAGATCGAACCCACAAAACTCGGCACAATGGTGAGGCGCCGCTTGAACCACTACACCGCTGCGGTAGCCGCTTAAGCAGCTGGTTTTCGCACCATTTATACGCAGGGGTGTCATACGCAAGGTGCCAACTCCATGAGTTCGTGAGTTCGATTCCCAAATCAGCCAGATGTTACTGGATTTTCTAAAAATTGTTTTGTAAAAAAATTCTCATTAGCAGCATGGAGTATAGACTTGTGCCCGATAGACGGCAGTAAGTTCGCTACCTATTACGCGGAATCTAAAACCATAGCTGATGAATTGTGGGTCTAGGTAAGTATGCGTATACCTATGTATCATATACCAACAAGATATTGTTACAAACTCTCCTGTACAATACATAGCCAACTGCACTCACTGATCGGTGAACGATTAGCGAGGTTAAGCAACGTTGGGTGCGGTCAGTCTATAGATGGGTGGCCGTTTCGTGGTATTTCATCTGAGCATCTCCGTGCTTCGGAGGGCACGTAAGAAGTCGATTACCAGTTGTTGCCGTATTGACAGCAGTCGTTAATCCATGTCAGAGGCCTACGGGCGGCTTGAACAACTCTTGACAACAGGTTGGCCACTAACCACACGAAAAGAAGAAGAAGACTAATATTATAACTGTGAATGTGACTTTATTTGTTTGTAACGCTTAACACCTTAACTACTCAACCGCTCATCATGAAATTTCGCATACACTTTGTCAGGGGACAGAAAAGGACATAAGGTACCTTTCATCCTAAAAAAGTATTGTTACTAACCAAACCTATATTTACGCGAGCAAAACCGCAGGACATATCTAGCATACTCTATTTCTGCTTATCCTTTTGGATAAATTCAGTCGTAATGTTATCGTACAGAGGATGAAAACGTAACATAGTTAAAGCGTAACTTTTCAGTTAAAGTACGAATGGAAATGCATTTCCAGAAAATTGGGAGCCGTTGCCAATACTAGGCACTTTGTCCGACTTTACAGTCCGCTTGCTCCTGAAAAGGTAATATATATGTCCTTATCTTGTCATGGAAAAGCTTCTATAGTTAACTTAAAGTGATATTTAACTAAGGACCTTTATCTTTTAGACCCAATTTTGGATGTGTTGGTTAATTTTAACAGAGACTAGCGTCGTTTTTGTGTTAAAAGTAGAAAATTATTAACATTTTAATTTGCGCAGTGTATTTATTGTTAATAGTTGAATTGATATAATAAATTATGTCAATGGATCAATTCCTTTAGAAAATATAAAGAAAATACCTTCTTCGAGATCGAATTATGGTGAAAGCGATCAATTATAAAGGAGACTGACTCCGGAATATAAAAATACTAAGACCTTAGTCCGCTAGACCAGCACACAGGCTTCACCCGGAAGTTCTGCGGGTATAACAAGAGCCAAATACGCCTGCTCACAGGAGCGTTCACTTGCCATTTTGGCACCAACGACTTCCTGTGCAGGTTGAGATTGGCACACAATTCGATTTGCAGAGCCTGTGGTGAACAGAACGAGTCCATATCGCACCTACTATGTGAATGCGACGCGTTGGCTGGATTGAGGATGGGTCTGATGGGATTGGCATATCCAAACCCTGTGGACTTCAGGCTTCTCCCTCTGAAGTGTACGCTACGACTGATGCAGTACTTTCATAGGGAGATAGCTAAGGGATAAATCTTGGGGCCGACACAAAAGATCCCAATGGGTCCAAGTGTCGCCGGTCTGTACTGACTGGCCCCCATACATATGATAAGATAAGATAAGATAGTTCGCTGGACCCATTTTCGACGGTGTCTAATCGAAAGAAAGGCGAGCTATCTGCACAGAAGTTATAGAGCACACTTGTGTGTATACAAAATGTGCACTTTCTGTTTCCTCACTTTCATAGTTTAATGGAACGGCAATCTAACACGACCGGAGTAAGATCAAACGCAAGACCAAAGGCTTAGTCCCTCCATACGCATCAAACAAATCAAACCACAAATTCTATAAACAGCTAATTCCAAGCTAACACAGTTACTTGAGGTACAAAGTATATCCAGTAAGCTAGTTGTTTGCCCAGCAATAGTGCCATACCATGTGACAACTAAAAGTTTAGCCGACTGCACTGAACTAAGTTGAGTTGTTTCACAATTCTAACTAGAACGAGCTTGCGGCGGCTTGTATTCAGAACTTCTGTTCTAAAACTTTGTTATATTGAAAAATATTTTAACAAGTTTCTGTCTAAACTCACGGGGAGGTAACGGGATAAAATGTGTTATATGCTAATCCGGGATATGGGCTATTTATGTGCAAAGGTTTATTCAAATCCGTTTATTGGTTTATGCGTGATTCAGTAATAAATATCTAAATCTCCGTATATGTTCACAAACTTTCCGATTAGTTCTTTTAAAAATGATATCTACCTTTTTGGGCTACGAATTACTAGTTATTCTTGTTTGCTCCTTCAGCTAAGCCGAGAAGCTTGAATTCGAACCTCTTGATCACAAGTCAGCTAGTACAGAATGTTCTAGTATACATATTGTGTATAATAGTAATAGAATACATAATTTGAATAGCTGCGTAAAGTGTGCCATCTCGATAGCACAGGGCAGCGATAGGTAATGCAACTATTGAGCATGAGGTTTCGGGCGATGTCTGGGTCAGGCCAAATGTTTTTCGGTCATGAAACAGTACCTAGCTACACAGATAATGGAACTATATAACATTCTAATATTCTATTCTATCACATACACACGACACCATCTAGCCCAAACTAAGCAGAGCTTGTACTATGGATACTAGACAATGGATAAACATACATATATATACTTTTTTTTTGTAAATACATTCGTATTGTACATAGAAACACCCAGACCAAGACAAACATCCATGTTCATGCACACAAATGTTTGACTTGAGCGGGAATCGAACCCGTGACCTCAGGTGTGGCAGTCGGTTACACTAATCACTACGCCATCGAGGAATTGAATGAATAATTAGCAATGGCCTTGCTACCTAATAGGTAAAAATCTAAGACGCTAAATATGGGTTTCGTGCTCCTCTGCCTAATTAATTGATAAGTTTATTTAAACTTTACTTATATTATACAGAAGAAAGAATTCTATTTTTGTTTATAATGAATAAACATAAAAACTATTGTTACTAGTTATTGAATATGATGAACTTTTGTAAAAAATTGCATGCTTATTGTATGGCAAAGTAGAAAACAAACCATGAATCGATGATCATGTATGTATTAAATGCTAATAAAGATTATTATTAAATATTTTGCGATTTTAAAAGATGACTATGGTATTCTCGGCCTTCCTTTTACATACATACATAGGTTTACGCCTGTTTCCCAAAGGCAGAGACTACGGATTTCCATTTGCTACGATCCTGACACACTTCTCTGGCTTCATTTACTTTCATAACATTCCTCATACACACTCGCCGTCCTTTTAAATCGTAAAATATATAACCTATGAGTATGGGTATCATTTCATAGGCCTTTGAATTTAACAATTAACACAAATGTAAATTCAGTTTCAATAAACTCACTAACAATTAAACATTGAGGTTCATAGGTTACAATGTGAAATTGATGAATAAAGATTTTTTGAATTTATTTATAAGACTATTCCTGCTTTTTTTTGTGGGTATATATACGGAAATCTTTTATTTTAGTGACATTATTAAGTAATTACTACACTTACACAAATTATTTACACGAAATATGAACTAAAGAGAAAAATAAAACTTCCATAATTCATAAGAATTATGGAAGTTATATTCCTCCGCATCGTCGTCGATTGGCAGCGTGCCCAGAAGACTGGCAGAATTGCCACGTTGAATGGCAATACTTATTCTTTGTGCAAAGAAAATACCAGCCCTCTGGTCACGCGAAGCGTCGATGAGCCGCTTAGCTAGGTCTCTATAAACAGACCTAGCACTTGGACCCCATGGCTCCAGCGTTCCGACACCAAACGGCTCAAATATGTACTCACCAATAAGGCTTTGATATTTACGCCGCTTGAGCGTCTCCGCTGATGCAGCAGCAGCACCAGCACAACCCACTGTGCTAGAAATACAGCCGGTCAAAAGTTTGAGACCACCTACATCAAAGTTGCAAATGGATGTAAAACTCAAAATAAAAAGCTAAACATGAAAGGATTTATTGTGATATTTATTAAGTATGGCAAATGCAATTAAATATAAATAAAAAATATTAAATATTTCGACAATTTAACTTAAAATATATGTTGACAAGCTAAACAGCTTTTTCATCAAAAAACCCTCCCTTGCATTGAATCACTTTGTTGACAAGTCTTGGCATGCGGGCAATCAATTTGTCGATTGTTTCTTGTGAAATATTGTTCCAGCTTTCTTGCAATGCTCTCCACAAATCTTCTTGTGAGCTGGGACAACAACTGCGCACGTTTCTGTCCAGCTCTTCCCACAAAAGTTCTATAGGGTTAAGGTCGGGGCTCTGAGCGGGCCACACCATGTTTTTTAACACCCCTTCTGCTTCTTTTGTATCTAAATAACCCCGGCATAATTTGGAGCTGTGTTTAGGGTCGTTGTCTTGTTGGAAAATAAAGCCATCTCCAACTAGCCGAAGTCCCGATGGTACAGCATTACACTCCAATATTGCTTTGTACTGCTCCTTTTTCATAATTCCTTCGACTCGTACCAAATCTCCAGTTCCACGGCTCGAGAAACAACCCTAAACCATAACGGAACCACTGCCATGCTTCACTGTGGGCAGGACACAGTCTGGCATCATCTTTTCCTCGGCACTCCGCCGAACAAAAACACGTCTTTTGCTCCCAAACACTTCAAATTTGGACTCATCTGTCCAAAGAACTCTTTTGAAGTCTTCTTCACTCCAGTCTCGATGGGTAAGGGCCCACTGCATTCTCTTCTTTTTGTTTTGTGGCCTTAAGAGAGGTTTTCGCACTGCTACGCGACCAAATAACTTAGCGTCTCTTAGTCTTCTTTTCACTGTGGTCAATGACACAGGTGTAGACCGGGATTTGTTCACTTCAGCGCGGATTTCTGGTGCTGTCAGGCGTCTATTCCGCTTGCTTGTTACCACGATGAACTTATCCTCGCTAGAAGTGGTAGCTCTCGGCCTTCCCGACCGCGAACGATCTTGATTATTGCCAGTCTCCTTGTATCGGGTTATTGTGTTATGAACACAAGTCTTCGACAACTTGAGCTGAGTAGCAATCGCACGTTCAGATTTGCTTTCGTTGTGTAAAGCAATGATGACAGCACGAGTTTCACCGCTAATTTGGCGTACTTTTCCCATAATGAGATGTCTTCACTGTAAGAACGACGAGCTCGGACTAACCAAGATTAAGAAATATTTACTCCATGGAAACTCAGGTGTTCACAGTGTTTTAGGAAGTTAAAATTTCCTAAAATTCTGTTAACACAAAACAAAGCCCAAATAATGAATAATAGTCAGGTAACAATAATATTACAATGACTTTAGCGCGCGGTCCGCACGCGGCGCCCATTGATGTTTCTAGACAAAAGACCTTTGTACGATGATTACATAAAAATAAATAGAAATAATGACTTCGAAAAATAGTTAAATATCCATTGTATATGCAGGTGTTCAAATTAATTGTTTATCATATGTATTTTTAACAAATTTTATTGTGAAACAATATTTTAACTTGTGGTCTCAAACTTTTGGCCGGTAGGGTATGTGATAGCGCAAGGGTGTCGACACAAGTTGCGTATTACACCAAAGGCCAACCCATTTTTCATGGCAGTAATGACATACCATTTGGTCTCTTGCCATCGTCGTGTACCAAGCCGTGAGGTTCAAGCTAAGCCGGAACGCTAGTGACCTGCTCTTGGAATTAATGCTGTGTCAAAACGGATATTACAAACACACAAACATTCAAACAACTCATAACACTCAGTGAGGCGAACAGTTATTCCACTACGTCATCCGCACAACTTTGATATAAATAGCAGCCGTAAGTAATATAAATAAGTAACATTAAATACTTATTTACTCTTATATAACAAAATGGAACACTTCAAGAAACTTAACAAGAATTAACTTATAAACAATTCGTGTAACAAATGTAAAATAATACTATTTTGCATGTTAGCTTCAATTACATCAGAACTTATTTCTTATTCATAAGTTGTTTGGTATTCCATCTTGTTAGTTTATAAATGACTAGATTTTGCCTACGGCTCTGCTCGCTTAAATGCAGGTTATGTCAATTTTCTATTCTTTGGGAACAGTACGCTTTTCTAGATGAACGTCCCTTTCTGTACACCTTACTATGTGTATGAGAGATTTCATGATGATTGGTCGAGTTGTTCAGGCGCTAAAGCGTAACAAACAAACAAAGTCACATCTGCATTTATGATATTAGCTAGGATTACTTAGACTGCCTTGTTCGGTCTGCGCCATAAGTATAAGCCTGTGAAGTCCTGGGTCCTATCCTTGAATCAGGCAAAGTGTAATGTAATAAGATATGTATCCTTAAAAATGTGTCCAACTCGTAGATGGCAATGGGCCCTACCAGGGGATGGGCCTATTGCCACTTTCAGTAAATTTCAGTCTTTAGCTGAATATTGCCACTCAGAATTTTTATTTATTATTATTTATTTTCAGCCTGTTTTGTCCCACTGCAGGGCAAAGGCCTCCCTCCCGCTTTTCCACATATCTCTATTATGCGCTAGTTCTTGCCAGTCTCTCCTGTAGTAAGTTAATTCGTCTTGCCATCGACATTTAGGTCTCAAACTCAGAATTTGTAGATCTAAAAATTTGGTAAAGATGACGAGCATGGAACCCAACATCCTTCAATTAGCAAATATTACAAAAGCATTGATAAAATACCTCATGTTAAATTCAAACAATTCCAAACCTATTTCTTTATAATTTCTAATTAAAACTCTCAACTTCAAAACTTCGCACAAAATGTTACTTCGTGAATGTTACGCTCAGAAATTACTTTTATTATCAAGTTAAGATGAAATTATTTTTAGTCATAAATATATTGTCTCACGACTATATACCTTAAGGGATAAGCAGAGGTGTAGGTAATACGCCCACATTTCACCAGCCTTTGGCTTCCACGTAATAGGAGATGAGCCTATTGATGTTTACTTGGTACAGTTGCAGACTCCGTGCTAATACTGAGAATTTGTCAAAAACCTCAATAACACTTTGCTCAACATGCAAATCCAATCCAAGACCTCAAGCCCAGCCGTCGAATACGCTACCGCTGCACGAGATTTTATATTTATTATTATTTTTAATATCGATGCATGAAGGTAAACGAATTAAACAATGGTTACGGCCAGTGTCTACCAACGCGGAGATGGGTAGTGAAAAATAGATGAAAAGAGACGTAGTGGACAGTATCTTTTGAACCAACTCAAAAGATATAACCAACTCGTGATTCGGTACCAAACGAACAGCTAACATAGATAAATTAAGGAGTTTTATTTTAATATAATTTTATTATATGTATTCCATAAGTGGTCGCCACGCCAATGCCACTGCGTCGAGGGTTCGAATCCCACTCGGGACAAACATTTGTGTGATCCACGAATGGTTGATCCGGAGTCCGGATTTTCTTTGTATCCATTATTTTAAGTCCCCCGCGACAAAGGAATTACGCCTGCGAAAGTTGTCTTTTTAAAAAAGAAAGATGATTTCAGCTTAGGCGATTGGGAGGAATTGGTATTAAATTCAATTGAAATATTTGACCGCTAACATACTAAAAAGGTAAGTTATAGTCCTGTCGTGTCTTATATAGTAAATACCTATTATAACTCTAGTAGCTAGAGATTTTACTCAGAGACCTATCTCTAAAAATAAATAAATAAATAAATATTCTATCACATACACACAACACCATCTAGCCCAAACTAAGCAGAGCTTGTACTATGGGTACTAGACAATGGATAAACATACATATATACTTTTTTTTGTAAGTGCACACAAATGTTTGACTTGTGCGGGAATTGAACCCGCGACCTCAGGTATAGCAGTCGGTTACACTAACCACTACGCCATCGAGGCTGATCTATGTATCAATCTCTATGTATTAACTTTCCTTTTCTGTAATGTCTTTTTATTAAAGTACGAATATAATCTGAAAGCAGTGACTGGATCATTTAAAATGGTTTGTTTGGTTACCTGATAAGACAAGAAAGATATAATGGACGATAAATAAAAGCTTGCAGAATACAAAATACCTATTAATCAGTCTTAAATTTACACCCCTTATAGAAAAACTTTTACAAATTTGCCCAGAAGTCCGCTTCTCAAAGAGTAACTCTTAAGTAATTTCTCTGCTCATTTAATATTTTGCAAGCCAACTCAAACGCTTGGTTGTGCCGAACATTTTGCTGTACCCAACATTTTAACCAGGGGCTTATTTAATTTGTATCGTTTTCAAATGTTGCTCGTAGGGTCTCTAAGGTTTAGGTTGTGTTTAAGGGTTGTGGTTAACGAAAGAAAGTTGCTTTTGCTACTTAAATGTTAGAAGTTTTCTATAAGTTATTCTAACATTGGTTATAAACTAGTTTCTGTGCGTGGCTAAACTCGTGTAAATCCTTTATATTGGGTTGTCCAAAGTGTTGTACTAATCGATGTGGCTTATTTGTGTACCAAGTTTCTTCCGAATCCATTCACGCGTGATTGTAATTAACATTCAAATATCCTCACAAAACTTAACATTTTAACTACTATTATAAATGCGAATGTGAGTTTGTTTGTTTCTTAGGTACGCTTTTACGTCTAAACAGCGATCGATCATCATGAATATTTGGAAACACGTCGTCATGACAGAAAAGGTTTAAACCTGTCATCCAGAAAAAAGTATTTTTGCCGAGAGATAGACAATTGACGAAACCTATATTAAAACAGCCGAAGCCGCGGGCAAAATCTAGAATATTATTAGTTTCTGCACTCGGCTAAGTTTCCTGGGATCCGATTTCCGGGTTGGGTTAGTACGTTTTCCGCCAAGATATACTCAGTAACAGCACGGAACTGTACCTGGTTGAAGGCCATAGATTCGCTTCTGTACTGAACTAAAACTTTTACCTTTAATGACATATCTTGCAATTTGGGTCACCTATGTCATCGTAGGAAACTTTATTTTTAATTAACGGACTCGAAATACACAAATACTCAGAACAATTAACTGTAAATCATACAAATTATTCTTTCGTGTGGGATTCATCCACAACATTAAGCGCGTCAACAGTGGTGAGGTGACTGGTTCCCGGCTGAGCTATTCATACTATACCTATACACGTCTGCCTAACCCATCTGGAATATAAACGAAAGGCTACATAGTCGACGTTCTATAAGTACATACATATATATTTATTTACAGAACGTCTCCTTTCCACCTATCTCCACTTTGTTAGATACCACGCTTTAAATGAACTTGAAGCTATTTTTCGCCAAGATTGAACGAAAAATGTTGTTAGTCTTGACCTACTTTGATAGGTGTGGAGTTTGCTTTCACGTTGCGACAATTTATATAAGGTAACCTATTGCCTATCCCTAGGTTTTAATGCAAGGTCGAAATTGGTGCAAGTTGGCTTCAATGTTGGAAAAAAAAGGGTTGAAACTGTTTGAATTATGCGTAATTAAAATGTTATGTATTTTAATACAGCTCTGTATATAAACTGCCCTACTATTGGGCACTCTTCTCAGTGTGAAGAAGAGAAGAAGAGAGTAAAAGAGTCCCGTGGCCAACAGTGAAGGGCTAGCCTAGTCCACTACGCTGGTCCAGTGCGAGTTGGCAGATTTCACATACATGGACAACATTATTTAGAACCTCAAGACATGTAGGTGTCCTCACAATGTTTTTCTTCACAGTTAAAGGAAGCGATAATTAACTTATGCATACGCACATAACTTCCAAAGTTAAAGTGCACCTTGGGATCGAACTCGAGACCTCTGCGCCCATCAGTCTTCCACTACGTTATCACACTATTACTACATAAATCTGTATAATTATTTGAACATCCGTGGTATTACAATTTGTTTGGCCTCTAGCCAGCGCTAGTCGTTTTGTCAAACGATTTCACGATGCTTTCCTTCACCGTTAAAGCGACGACCTCAGTGGCGTAGTGGTTAGTGTGACCTACTGCCACGTCTGAGGTCGCGGGTTCGATTCCCGCACAAGTCAAACATTTGTACGTGCATGTAATGCAATTGTATTGTGCATGGATATGGATGTTTGTCTTGGTTAGGGTGTTTCTATGTTTAATAAATAAGTATTTAAAAAAAACGTATATAATATATATGTTTATCCATTGTCTAGTACCCATAGAACAAGCTCTGCTTAGTTTGGGCTAGATGGTGTTGTGTGTATGTGATAGAATATTATTAAATTCTTACTTCCTTTTTAATATTATAAATTCGAAAGTAACTCTGTCTTTCTGTCTGTCTGTTTGTTACCTTTCCACGGCTAAACCACTCAATCGATTTGGATGAAATTTGGTACAAAGATAATTTAAAACCTGGGGATACCATAGGTTAATTTTTATTGATGTAGGTACCACTTCAAAAATTAACAGGTGCAGTTTTGGATCGCTCTCAGTCCGATGGTCTCCCACCAGGCTCTCGGTGCCATACAAATATTAAGGCAAATAAAAAAGCATTCAGTAGACAGACTGCTAAGTGATCGGTTACCTTTAGCCGCTTGTAAATGTAGTGAAATATATAGATCTCAGATTCGATCCCACGAGCCTCATATATCTAACTTGTGGTAGTTAAGTGCGTATTAAATTGTTATTTATAGTCGATTTAACCGTGATGGAGAACATCGCGAAATAACCCGAGAGCTCCATACTATGTTTACTAAGATATGCAAAGTGTGTTCACTCTTGGCCACTGTGCCAACGTGTACATCATGGTCTAAACTTTCTTGTTTTTTATTATTGAGAAGAGACAGGCTCAGCAATTTAATAATATCAGTCTGTATCACTATGATCACTATAGTCCATTACGCTGGCCCAATGCGGGTTAGCAGACTTCACATATCTTCAAGAACATTATGTAGAACTCACAGACATGCAGGTTTCTTCACAATGTTTTCGTTCACCGTTAAAACGACCGATAATTAACTATTTAATACGCACATCACTTGGAAAAGTCAGAGGTGCGTTGCGGGTCTGCTCATTTCTTTCATCCTGAAAGCGACTTATAATTGTCTAATTAATATGCACATAACTTCAAAAAGCCAAAGGTGTCTTGGGATTGAGACCTCTGGGTGGCAGTCCAACGGTTTTCATGACAGTGCATTTCTTGCAAGTATCTTCTCATAGGCTCAAACTTTTGCCTGAACTCAGCAACAAACATAAATGTCAATCAGTAAATTAAGTAAACACGCTAACCTCTGAACGTTCATAAGTGTTACGTTTTGACCTAAATGAATAAAGGATTTTTGACTTTGACTTTCCATTAGACTATCGCCACTGACAAATAATGAATATACCTAAAAAGTAAAGATTCTAACACAAAAAAGAAAATATATTCTCTGAACAGAATTTGATACGGTATAATAAGTACAATATCGTGATAAGGGTCCAGCATCGGATTATAAAGTTGGTGTGAACTGACTCGTATAGTCGTTCAGCTTCGATCGATAGGCGATCAAGTAACTTAACTTTTCGATGGCGACCGAATTTAGCCCAAATCCATCAAATAATTATTGAGTCGATAAGTTTAAAACGATTTTAAATAATCGGTAGGCAGGCCAGCTTGTAAGTCAAAGAATATATTTATATAAGTACTAGCTTCCTTCGGGAACAGGATATTTTTCTGGATGAAAGGTCCCCTATGTCCTGTTCTATTCCCCTGACAACGTGTACGTAGAATATCATGATAATCGTTCGAGTAGTTAAGGGGTAAAAGCTTAACAAACAAACAAACTCACTTCAGCTTTTATAATATTAGTTAAAGACTATGAAATATTTTTTCCGTACGTGTGTATGTCACTAAACTACTCCTACATGGCTGGACCAATTTTGATGAATTTTTTGTGTGTGGTTTAGCAGGTTCCTAGATAGTCTACATTCACAGGTGACGCTGCAATCGGTAAGTTCGTCCAGGTCTGTCGGGTCTGCTAGATTGGATAAAAAAAACTATTCATATATGTACACGAGTACCTTGGTAGAGTATAAATAATTGGTAGAGTAATATAAGCATTTAATTAAACGTTGAGATAATTTTTAACTGAGAATTAGTTTTAACGTATAATATAAAGATAAGTACAATACCTACATTACCTATATTTTTTTCTTTTCTTACAAAGACAATTCTCGCTCTAATAACAAATCCTGTGTCGTGGAGGACTTTACAAACATACAAACAACGGACACATAGTATATCGCGAGGTGCTACGACTATTTTGACGTTCATAAGTGTTACTTCGTAACCTAAATGAATAAATGCTTTTTGATATTGACTTGACTATTTGTGTCCTGCACTTGGCGTAATGGAACAGGCGAGGTGATCACTTAAACTATTTATTTTCATTATAATGTATGAATAGTCCTACACTGTAAGAAAATACGTAATATATATATATATATATATATGTGTATATATGTATATATATATTTAATATTGTCTTCTGTTTATGCGAATGTTATTCATTGAAATTAAACTACTATATACGGATTTTATCGCGTTTTTTATATTTTTTACAAAACACCATCTAGTCCCTTAGTTCCCAAAGTGGTCCAGGTGGACCCCAGCGGGCCACAGGAGACTCGACTGGGGTCTACGTAGACGTTACAAAAAAAAGGGGGTTCACTATTCGTAAGCGGGGGTCCACGAAGTGTGCTTTCGATAGTGACGAACTAAAATGTTGCCTTGATTTCACCTATCAATGTAGGCAGATAATAACAGATATTTTGAGGAATACCATTCGCTGAAGAAAGGACAATTTAAAAAAAAAATGATCAATCCGTAGAGAGTTGATCAAATTTTTAAATTTTAACCCAATTTCACTTTTTGGTCCGAATATACCGATTTTACTTGGCGTATAAAATTTCTTGCTGCAGGGGGTCCACAGGAAACAGCAAAATTTTGAAAGTGGTCTGTTAGAATAAAAATCTGGGTAACTCTGATCTAGCCCAAACTAAGCAGAGCTTGTACTACGGGTACTAGACAATGGATAAACATACATTTATATTTTTTTCTTTGTAATACACTCATATTATACGTAGAAACACTCAAACCAAGACAAACATCCATTCATGCACACAAATGTTTGACTTGTGCGGGAATCGAACCCGCGACCTCAGGCGAGGCAGTCGGTTACACTAACCACTACGCCATCGAGGCCACCCACATTTTACTACAACACTTTATATAAACTAGCGGTCGCCTAGTGATCAAAATTCGTACAAAATTCCTAGGCTTGCTATTTTGTTTTCTGTTTTTCTTTATAATAAATAAGGTATAGGTAACCATAGTTACAAAGAATTGTACGACGTCAGACGAACAATGCCGAAATACTACGAACGCGATTCGACTGCGTGGTTGTGTGCGTGTAGTGATTTTTCATTAATTTTATGTATTTCTAATGCATATTTTATATAAATATTAGGATTCGCCCCTCCTTCTCCATATAAACTTTAACAGTGCCAAATTCCATACTCCTCCGTCCGCGCAATTTTCGTAAAAAGGGATACAAAGTTTCTGCTTCACGTATTAATATATATATAGTATATATTGTGCATTATTTTAATACTATTTTAGTAAAATATAAGAAGCTTTTTAAGTCAAAGTATTAGAGATAATATATTAGAGATACAATTTTATTCATATTCTAAACTATTGCTTGATATAATATAAGTATACCCACGCATTTGTATCCTTTCCCCACTGTACCTATATATCCGCAAAGGGGTATGTGAAGATCTATTTCATCTGCATTTCAACAAGCTTTTTAAAGTCCCACATAATAGTGAACGTCTTGCCGTGTGTCGGGCACAGTTCCAGATTCCGAACGTGCGAGGGAGTTTTGCGTGATGCGCCTACAAATACAGACAAAACAGACTAAAATTCTTATAATAATTCTTCCCTTTTCACACTGAGAAAAGGCACGTGCCAAACAGTGGGGCAGTTTAATATATGGCTTATATTATGTTTCTCTTATCATAAGTAGTTTCTAACATATTATACAAGAAAAATACCTGGCGGTTTGGGAGGATTACACGGAGACATATGTCCAACGTCAAGAGGCTCTTTAAGAGTTTTAATCTAAGGTGGGATGGAACGACTACAGCGGAACTAGCCGCAGTAGGCATAGGACTATTGCTAGCAGCGCGACAGTTTAAAATAGGGCTGATATTGATTTGTTGTTTTGGTTTCTATAGCTCTTATATAGACTTCTCACAATTATGTGAGTAGTCTTTCTTAAAATCTGGAAGCAGATATTTAAGAAAAATATTTCCATAAATATCTGCTTCCAGATTATGGTCGCGAATTCGCTCGCGTTAATGTAGATTTCGTAATTTAATTTATATTCCTCATTACAGTGCATTTAAAAAATGTTAATTAAATGTACTGAAAGTCCTTTTCTGTACCCCTGACAATGTGTATGCGATATTTTATGATGATTGGAAGAGTAGTTAAGGTATGAAAGTTTAAGAAACAAACTTACATTCGCATTTATAATATTGGTTAGGATATAATTCCTCTAAATTTAACTTTAATATTATATCTAAATTTTACTGTAATTATTTTTTTTGTTTGTCTTTGATATAATTTTCACTTTGAAATGTCAAAGATGCGCTTCTTGAGATCAAAAGCGGTGGGCTAAAATGTTATATTCTGTTATACTGTTAAATGCTAATATTAAATAAAAATTAGCATGTTATTTAAAGTGCTAATTTTTATAACATGTTAAATAGTTAAACGTACGTAATACGTTGATTTAACTGTTGAGTTAAATAAATGTGTTATATACATTTTAGTTATAAGTCATGTTAGCATATTAGCTTGTGACTTACATGATGTTAAAATTGTGAATGTTAACATGTTTCTTTTTCGTGATTTTGGTGAAGTGCTAATATAAATTTAACATGCGACATAATTAGTTAGATCAATGAAATTTCCTTTATACTTTTACAGGCTTAGGTCTGTCTGAATGTTTTAAATATCAAAAAACAAATTAAAATGTTTAAATTGAAGTATCTTTGAAATTAAACTACTATATACGGATTTTATCGCGTTGTTTATTTAACTCAGTATTTCATAATTTTGAATTCTTACGAGGAGTCGTCTCCCCGTGACCCCATGCTCACGGGGAGACGACTGCTGAAAAGCAACCGAAACGTCAGGGTAAGTGTAAACCTAAATACAAATAGGTTTAATAATTTTATTAGCTTATAAATTAGTAAAATTCATTAAAATTCATAAATTCATAGTAGTAGTAGTTTACCAGTTTCAAAATGATGTAATACAATGTTAAATAAACAACGCGATAAAATCAAGAACACAATATTATGAAGTAGTAGGTACTGACGTAAAAAAAATTACTTGATGTTAAAAATAACATTTTGGTGTCATTTATTTTGACAATGTTAATGATAATTTTATTTTAATTATTTGTTTATTTATTTGTTATAACCTTTTAAAACCCAACTTTAAATTAAACTAGATACTTCTGCGTGGGAGTCCAACGGTCTCACACTATCATTGCTATCCTAACAGACTAATATTATAAATGCGAATGTGAGTGTTTTATTTGTTACGCTTTCACGCCTGATCTAGTACTACGATCATCATGAAATTTCAGTTACACTTTGTCAGGGGTACAAGAAGAACACAGGGTACCTTTCATATAGAAATAGTATTGTTACTAATCGAACCTAACTTACATTTAAGCGAATGAAACCGCAGGCAAAATCTCGTTTATAATATTAGTTACGCTGTACAAACATCGACCTATCACAATTTTATTATTTGTATAAGAAAGCAACGTATATTTAAAATTAAACCTTATCTAAAAGGATAAAAACTAGACAGTTACAACCAAACGGTTTTCCATTCTAAAGTCGACAAGGATAACTATTGTTCGTTTTAGTCGTGATCATCTAAAGTGCATTGAGTGCACTCTACTTTCAACTACTATTAAGGGACCCAGCGACCTTGCGAACGGAATACATTGTGTCACACTGGAGATTTCTCTGGCAATATTTTACTAGTAACAGTAAGCGATTTACTAAGGCTGAGTGTTGTGGGTTCGAATCTTATAAGGAACTATTCTTTTGTGTAATATTTTTCATTACTTTGAGTCTTGGTGTGTTTTTTTATATCCGTTAATGTTTGTAAATTCTGTGTCACGCCCTTTTCCTCGTTTAGGAATAGTTGTTTGTAGTCTGGGTATTATTTGTGTCCGTTGTTTGAAAACTTGTTAAGTCCCTCGCGACACAGGCTTTATTTTTTGTGCAGGAGTTGTCTTTTTAAAACAAGAAAAAAAACAAATGCCGAAATAAATTTATTCAAGTTAGGTGACAAGGTAACACTTATGAATGTCAAAGTTACAATTTTTTTTCTGTGAATTTACATTTACTGCCACGTTCAGCAAAGCAAGGGTGTAGGGCTCATGAGAAGAACGGGCAAGAAACTCATGGTCACTCTTTTTAACCACCAAGTTTACAGTAATATTTCATTTAAAAATCATAATTGTAAGGTGTTTTAAGCATTTCTCCATAAACTGCTACTGAACATACTCAAGCATTTAATAAAATTTGATGGTAGCCTCTAAAGCAGCAGTGTGGTAAATAGGAGCATCCACTTACATGTACATAAATAATCAAGACAAGGCATGATTGTAGTCTGTAGTTTAATCAAACAAAGTTTAATCTAATCAAGAAATTGCTTGAACAATATTCTTAATATATTAACAAGTGATAGCCCAATCGATAAGGCACCGGTCTTGCGATTGAGAGCGTGTGTGCAAATCCCATACATTAAAATACCGACATGGATCTACTCCTAACATCAGCTTATTAGTTTATTTTGAGGGGTCTCATGTTTACGTGAGTATCATACATTGCAATTAAACTATTATATACGGATTTTATTCCGCCTTATTGAAAAAGGAACTACCATTAGAAATTTTCAAAACTAATTTAATTTACACTGCCCTGTTCACAGGAAGGCAAAAGAGACAAACAGTAGTGATTTTTAAAATTATTAATTATGATATAATACGTATATGGTAGTATAATTTAATAAACCCTACGTCAAAATTTTATTATGCAAAGGCTTTTATAAACTTATACAATCATAATATTAGTAGGATATTTGTGAAACTTCGTTGTGCCTAACCTTTCCCGAAATATCTAGCACTCTCTTAGGCTTGAAATAATATCATTATCGTTCACAAGTTTCGCCCTAAGACTTTGTCGACTCTCGTTTATATCACTAAATTTGAAGGATAATTTAATTTATCGAAGCTTCTAGTTTTAACTACCAGTCAATATTAGATTTTTTATAGCGTCTAGCTAAGCGTTAAATTAAATCGTAGAATTTGATATTCTTTAGACAAGTAAGATGATAAGTTTATTAATGGTAAACAGGACCGAAGCCTATAAATTCTCACAACCCGGATTCGATACCAAATTTTTGAAGTGAAATCTTCTTAAGGCGCGTTGAGCACCTTTTGGGTGAACAAAAATCATGGCACTCGCGTTATCGTTACTGCACGCTAGTTACTTCTATCGGCAGTCCCCAAAGACTGCTCCGTTTCTTTTTGTCGTCAGGTAATGCATTCACGCACATCTCTCCGCGGGAAAAGATGAGCGAGATTTCGGACTCAACCAGGAAAAGATAGAACGTCCCAGGTCGTACCTACTAAACCTACAACGGTGTGCCAACTCGCTGCCTTGAATGGTAGGTGGGTTACTGGAATTCGAACTAGATGAGCGTCCCACCCAGCAATGCCCAACGCAGCCAAGAAATGCCTGCGGACGATGCGCTGGCACGACAGAGGGCGTCGCTCCGGCTCAATGGCTGGCGGGCGGGAGATGACCGTTCTCCTACCCGCGGCCTACAGCTTCGTATGCAACACCTTGGCCAGGATTGGATTTTCTGTCAAGAAGTTCTTAAAAGCAGCACAGAATCTAGCACTGTGTCCGTAAACGGCAGTAGGGCTTCCTCCTATAACGTTGGACCTAGTGTTATAGCTGACGATATCAGGGTGTAATAGCCTTTTGCCGAACACTTTGGAGACATAAACGTGAGGATATGTATGTATTTATTTAACAAACAGCTTCTATGTAACGGTGATATTAACATTTACAACAAGACACGTCCATATAACATGAAATGTATAGCTAAGCTAGAAAATTATGGGTTTAATACACTCTACCTAACAAACTAAACTAAATATACAGGCTTTAATCTAAGTATGTATGTATTTTGAACACATTACTATAGAAACAGAAATATTTAAAATAAAACAATAAAATGTTTTGCCTACAGAGCTGAAATATTTTAAAATATCCGAAATATTTAATTACGACCTCAGATATTTATATATAAAATATTTTCATATTACTTTTGTAATTTACAGCTTTAACAAAATCATTTTTACAAAATCCCGGCTAAGTTCTCGTTACGCATTTTGTCACTTTTTTTTTTTTTTTTTACGTGGGGGAATGCAATGACGCATATCCCTCCGCGGGGGCGGGCGGAGGGATTATGTCGGACTCGCCGGGGTAAAATAAGATGTTAAAAAGATAATGTACCTCCCGGAATACCGACTAAACCTACCACGGTGTTCCTCGACAAAACCACTATCGACGGGGCCGCGCGAATCACTTTCGCATACGGTCGCGACCCCGCCGAGGTTCCGGCCCGCCGTATGAAACGGCAGGCCCCTACGCAATAAGACTTACTCAAAATAAAAGCCCTACTGTCTCCCCCTAAAGGGGGAGACGGACACGAAACAGAGGCGCGCGTGGGAACAAGCACGCCGCCTCTCGGACCTGGTGCTGAACGGATGGCGGGCAGGCCCACAAAGCCCGCCACCCCCAGGTCAAACCTCACGGCGCTGCGATGCCCAGGCGGGCAAACCGCCAAAGTGTGCAGCGCCGTGTCCTCAATAACGTCGCGGCAGTCGCCGCAGCGGTGACAACCGGGCCTCTCTTGCCGGCGTATACGACACAGGAACCGGCCAAAACATCCGTGGCCAGTCAGAACCTGTGTCAGCCGGAAGGTGAGGGCGCCATGCCACCTCTCCAGCCACTCCTCAAACACGGGACTTACCGCCACGATCGTGGTGTGCCCGACGCATTTTGTCACTTAAACCAACCTCGATAGCGTAGTGGTTAGTGTAACCGATTGCCCCGACTGCGGTCGCAGGTTCGATTCCCGCGCAAGTCAGACAGTTGTGTGCCTGGACACGGATGTTTGTCTTGGTCTGGGTGTTTCTATGTATAATATGTATGTATTTACAACAAAAAAAAAGTATATATGTATGTTTATCCATTGTCTAGTACCCATAGTACAAGCTCTGCTTAGTTTGGGCTAGAAGGTGTTATGTATATGTGGTAGAATATTATATATTTATTATTCTAAAGCATAAATTCGTTTATGCATAATGATATTTAAGCGTAATATTTATAGGCATAATATTAATACGCCGCATAATTATTGGCATAATAATTATTAATAAAATAAAATACAAATACCTAAAATATTATGCCAAATTAATATTGTGCGTAACTATTATTAGGATAAGTAAAAGTATGCCATGTTAAATTGTGGCATATAATTTTATGCGAATAAATAGGGAACCTGGATCAACATCAAACCTCCTGTCTTACCGGCGTTTTCTTAAGGAGCACGATTACATAAGATCAGTTTAGTCAGAGTTTTCAGTACCTACGGTTAAGATACATCTTTTGTCGTGTTTCTTGATTTGAGCGAAATACCTGCTTTAAAAAGGGATACAATCATTGGGCTAAGTATCTATATTTTCACCACATAAAGCGCGTTAGACTTGTTATTAAAGAACTTGGCCGGCGCACACTACATTTGATATTAAAGGACTAATTCAAACAGTTCTATTATACCAAACATTACGTATGAGTCCCACATACTAAAAACTATTTAATATACATAGACTAGAATTTATAGTCCCTGCGTAAATCTGAATATATTATGACTGAAGTTTGGAAGTCGTTAGGGGTAGAAAACTCATCGGCAAATTTGGCAGAGCACCAATATTGGAGGAAAATTTTATAATGTCATCTATGTATATAATATAGGTCTTATATTATCAACAATGTGAAACTAAATAGAAAATAGTGATATCTTATTTGAGTTGCATGTGATGCATGCAAACGTATTTTGGACCATTGGACGTAGCAGTGGACCATCGAAGAATAACAGCTATTTATTTCACTGGCTGTAAATGACTAAATAATACCGTAATAATCCCTTACACATGTGAGAAGAGCAGGAAAGCGGGTAAAGAATGACAATTGCGTGGGTGGTACAGGATGCGACATCGATGGTTTGAGAAGCCGGAGCCGCATAACCGAGTCACGTGTGGAGAAGTTAAAATCATGAAAACTATATGACTTCAAAACTCAAATATTGAAATGGTTTATACTTGTCTGCTGTGGTTTTGATTTGGATTCGTTTTATTAACCTCTGTGTCTCCTTCGAAGTGGTTAATGAAAACACTATGTGGGTCTGTGTGTCTGTCTGTTAGTAACAGTTTGTTAGTGACAGGCATAGCTCCGAAAACACTAAACCGATTGACTTGTAACTTGGTGTTCAGACACCTAGGGGTCATCCCTCGGTCGAGTTTGAATATAGGCTCTGTGGGTCTAAAGACCCCCGAGATATAGGGGTCACACGGTCATAAGGTCAGGGGATATCCACCAACAGAGTGATTTGCAAGTCCAAGGGAGAGGCTTTTGAATGATGAATGAAAAAAAACAAGGTCACATGAAGATGAAGAGGTTGAATCCTGGGTTTTTACATACATCTCGTTTCTCTTGTTTTTAAAACCATCTTTAGATGGCTGGCATTTTCAGTATATATGTATGTTTATTCATTGTCTAGTACCCATAGTACAAGCTTTGCTTAGTTTGGGCTAGATTATAATGTGTGTATGTGCTAGAATATTATTATTATTTAAAATACAATCACAATTTCAACTTTCACCTAATTCATATTTTTGTAATCATAATTTTATAACCATTTATTTAAATTTCATGATGTTACATAAATAATATAATAATTTAATAATCAGCCCTGTATTAAACTGTCCCACTGCTGAGCTCGGGCCTCTTCTCAGTGTGAGAAGGGGTAGGCCATAGTCCACCACGCTGGCCTAGTGCGGGTCGGCAGACTTTACATATCTTCGAGAACATTATGGAGAACTCTCAGACATGCAGGTTTCCTCACGATGTTTTCCTTCACCGTTAAAGCAAGCGATAATTGATTTAATACGCATATAACTTTTAAAAGTCAGAGATGCGCGTCTTGGGTTCGAACCCAACAACCTCTGCGTGGCATTCCAACGGTTTCCCACTAGGCTGTCGCTGCTGGTACATAGTGCATAATATATATTAATGCATTTAGACATGCACGTTTTCAGGATACAGCAACATCTGTTCTACAAATTTAAATTCATATGTACTTAAATGACATAACGTAATTAATCAAGTAGATAAAACAACACACGTATTTGTATTAATTTAATTCTTATCTGCATATATATTTTGTTAGTGACATTAAAAGTTACATACATTGTATTTCAATTATCTATTACATATTTTATTCATTATAATTTATTATCTAGGTCCCACAAGGTTGGCAATGTGGATACGATTTATTTATATATTTAATGTACTTTTACCATATTGTGTCTTTGACAATAAATTATATTTCGTTCATTCTTTCAAAAAAATTATTTCTGCTAACATAATCCATATTTATCAACAAAAATTTATTGGGCTTTTCTGTTAAGAAATCTCAATAGCAGCCCGGAGTTAGGAAGTTGGCGATGTTAGACACCCCCGTGCCTCGGAAAGCACGTAAAGCCGTTGGTCCTACGCCCGATCTTTCTCCGGTTGTGTCGGATTACCGTCCCATCGGATCATGAGAGAGGGAAAAGAGAGTGGCACTTGTGTTTGCGCACACACTTGTGCACTATAATATCTCCTGCACAGATGGCCAGTCTCTGTTAAGAATGGCCGCTGTGGCCGAAATTCGGTCTGGAGGACATTATTATTATTATTATTATTTATCAATCAAATATGTATAACAACTATCGAAATTATTTCTCATACATAAAGTAATTTAAACTAGATCAACATTTTTGTATTATTCTTAAAGTACGTTATGAAATTTATGTTTAATTTTGATTTGAATTTTATTACACAATACAAGGGGCCCTTAATGAAATAAATCAAGGTTAATATAAAGCGTGGTATAACAAGTTTATTTTACTAGTTCAAATAGCGCTGCTGAAAGAGTTGATCCTATTTTGATTGCCTTTCAACTTGGCAGTAAAATGCTTTCATTATATCTGATTCGCTGTCAACCAACAATCAGCCAGTATATCACTGTCCAACTATTTTAAATCAATGTCAAATTGCTAATATAAAAGAACCCTGACCTTGGCAAAATCATTGGTATCTATCCGATGGAACCGAGAAAAGTTGAAGTTGAATATAAAAGAATAGCTCCGTGGAATAAGACGCAACTGATCGCTCCGCCGGGTTGGTAGCTTCACATGAACTTCAAAATACTCTCATAAAAACAAACATCCTCATACATTACATACAAACAATAAATTTTATCGTCGCAGTGATATCAATTTCCCCTGGCTTCGGCAATAAAATATCAATTTGGAAGTATTTATTGGCAGTGCGAGTGCAAGATACGAACAGATACGCTCGTATAAAGTATCTTTACAATTTGCTTGTAATGTCGGGAATGTATTGTGTATACATACTGAGACTTACGACTGTGTACCCCAAAGAGGTAGGCAGAATTGGATTAAAGCTACATATTACTATGATTTTAGATCTTACGTAATAGACGGTGTGTCTATTATCGTCTGTTGGGACTATTTCTAGACATCATGCAGCTTCTGAGAATTGCCTAACTGGAAAACACTTCAGCCTATCTAGGAGCCAAATCCAGAAACATTTTTATATCTACACTAGCGTTTGTTAGTATGGTTAAAAGAAAAGGCCGTCGCATCGTTAGCATCGGAGGAAATTCTTTTCCAGCTTTGAATTTGTACATTCTAAAATCAGGCACCGATTAAAAACGGAAATACCTGGAAACTTTGTGTGTTTGTTTAAATATTATAAGTGTAACACAAAGTGAATTTTAACATATATTTATTATCTGAAAATAAGAATTTCAATGTGATGTTACAAATAGGCAAAGTAAGACATTTTGACTTAATCAATGATTTTATTAAAAAATCACTTGATTCAAATCGAGTAATGTAACCATGCTAACCCTAATTAGCAAGCCTGCCCACTATGCCTGCTGTTGGGTGGCTTGCTTAATCGCTTTACCACTGCTCCAGGTCTGAATATTGTGGCTAATATTTTTTTAAAGTATTCACCTATATAGCCGCCTCGATGGCGTAATGATTTGTGTAACCGACTGCCACGCCTGAGGTCGTAAAAAGGGTCACAAAGTTTTTGCTTCACGTATTAATATATAGATTTGTTGTTTAGTGTTCTTTTGTTCATCATTGTATGGATCCTTGTATATGACTAATATTAATATGATCTAAATATAGCTTTTACAAATCTAGATACCATAATAAACTTCCATCGACACAGGACACTATTCCTAATGAAAAAGTAAGTTGTATTTTTAATAAAGAAAAAGAAAAAATTTGTTTTCACGACTTCACAAAAAAGCAGCTGACAGACCGTCCTCATCTTAGAACTTCCTTTCATTACCGAAATTAAAAATTAAAAGCTATATAAAAACCTAATAAAGCTTAATTAATTTCAAAGAAAACTTGTTCCGGGAGGCCATATTTCATACAAATTGACTGGCTCTTAAGACGAAGTCATACTGCCGGAGACGAAGCAGGAAAATATATTTTAGCTAGCTTTGCCTACGGCTTTCCTCGGCAACATTACGTGTTTTTCTGGAGTAAAGGTAACCTTTGTCTTGTTCTATATCTCTAATAAGGTGTATGCGAAATTTCATGATGATTTGTGGAATAGTTCAGGCATGAAAGCGTAACAAACAAACAAACTTACATTTGTATTTATAATTTTATTTAGGACTTGTATACTCGACGACGTTATCGTTCTACACCCTTCTTTTGCTTAACATGACTACAGGTAAATGTAAGTTTATAGTATTATTAAGTAATTGTTATTTCGATATTCAGAAGTTTGATTTTGTGGCCTAAATAAATGAAGTTATTTACTAAAGTAATCACACAAACCTTAACGCCATATTGTAAAAAATAATTATGCTCGGTGAATTTATAGCAATACTCCTGTTATATTATCGCTTTCATAGTGTGTGTCTAACCTAAAGAAAAGTGCTTTTAAACAATATATTTCGGCTCTCACTGTTGGTAATTAATTTTAAATTATGTTTTATGCACCGATTGTTATTATAATTAATGAGAAAATTATTGTTTTGTTCTAAATAAGATGGTAGATGGTGTCTTAAATACCTTAAGTAAATTCTAATAGAAATTCGGATTTCTGGTATATGAAATAAAGTGTGTGGCTAAAAGCTCCCAAATAAACTAAGAATAAAGAATAAATTAGCTTATCTACGTTGCACAGACGGAAAATAACAGATTTAAACAAGTTCACACAATTGTAAATTAAGCGCCGACTGCCTCATTGGTGCAATGGTTGTGAATGCGACTGCTGTGTATGAAGCCTCAAGTTCGATTCCCGAGTCTGATAAAAATTTATGAGACTTTGTTGATTAATTTTAGTTTAGCTCTTACGTAATAGGATTCGGGTCTTTTGCCATCTAACAGGCATAATACTAGGTACCGTGGTACTACAGAGAATTTCTTACCAAAAAACACAATAATATTTACCCAACCCGGCAATGAACGAACCTGAGACCTCATGCACTGAAGTTACATTCGTTTTCACTACGCCACCGAGGTGCTTTCATGCCATCTTTAACGCCTTTTCCTTAAAGTCGGCAACGTGCAAATAATACCGATACTTGGCAACCGACTAACATGTGGTTACACACTTTTAATAGAAAATAATTATGCAAATAGCACCTATTACGCGTCTAAGCTTTTACGTAAATAGATATAAAAAAAAAAAAACTGTCAACTGCGAGCCGAATTCGCAGATAAAGGGTTCCGTACCAACGTTCTAGATATAACACCAATAATATCAGCCCTGTATTAAACTATCCCACTGCCAGGCACGCACTTATTCTCAGTATGAGAAGGGTTACCCCACAGTCTACCACAAGCTTAACATATCTTCGAGAACATAATGCCGAAACTCCCAGACATGCAAGTTTCCTTACGATGTTTTCTTCACCGTTAAAACGATCGATTATTAAACTTTACAAAATCAAAGATAAGCGCCAGGGGATAGAAATTGAAACCTCCGCGTGACAGTCCAATGCTCTCCTACTAGGGTATCAACGTTTAGATATAAAAGTATGTTTTTGATTATTTGTAATAAGAGCTACAACAGTAATATACATTCTGTGAAATTTTTAACATTCAACTTATTATCGTTCATGAGATACAGCCCGCTGATAGACAGACGGACAGACAGGGAAGGTTTAGTAATAAGGCTTGGGCATGGTTTTTTTTAAGATTTCTAGCATCTTGGCTTCAAATTACTAGTATTCTTGTTAACCCCTCCAGCTAAGTTAGAACTCTTGTGTTAAGAGCTGGTTCAGTAATGAGTGGGATTCGAACCCGCGACCTGTCGATCGCAAGTCCTTGCCTTATCTATTGAGCTACAGCTTAAAGCTTTGAGCACGGAACCCTAAGAAGTAAAAACAATATAAAGGTACTTAAAAGAAATGAGACCGGCGTCGAATCGGTTGCATTTGTTCGATAAAAATGTTCTGCTAGAAAAACTTTCAGTAAAATTTTCTTTTATGTTATTTTTAAATTCGAATTGAAAAGAAATGGAGAATTTCATGCTCAATTAACTTAGCGTTGTATTGTATTTATTATGTTTTCTAATTTATATTATTCTGGTGTAACCTTTATAATTATATCGTTGTCTCTTTCAGTTGAGAACCTTTAATGGTGGTTGATCCGTGGAAAATAATATTGAGCCTGAAGGAAAAAGGAACCACTGTCTTCTGTTAGAATAGAATAGAATATAACTGACTAGATTTTACCCACAGCTTAGTTCGCGTTAATCTAAATGTTTTTAATAAATGTCTACACCTCAGGAACAGTACTTTTACTGGATGAAAGGTTGTTGGTTATAATATTAGTTTGGATTCTAGTTTTCTAATTGTTATTATTCTGGTGTAGCCTTTATTATCATATCGTCATCACCTTCGGTTGAGGACCTTAAATGCTAGGAGGAGCCTGGAAAATATATTTAGCCTGAACAAAAAAAATGGAATTACTGCCGTCTGTTGCGTATTTGACCTAAAGGTCGCCTTTAAACCAAGTGTTTAATATAGGTTATTTTGAATATCAGTATTTAAGAGGAAATGTCAGGATCAAAACATTTAAAGAAAAGGTTTTGAACATAATATATATTTCTGTCGCGCTGGGACGGAGTGAAATATGAATGTGCGAAAAAGATAGCTACAGATCTGACTATGCAAAATTAATAATATTGTCACCTCGTATACTCCTGTTTCCTCCTACAAAATTAGCAGACTTGAACCATATGAGGAGAATTTGGGCAATGTATACGTTTATTTTATTTTCTTAGTTTCATTAAATTTGTTTGCCACGTATGGAAACCGATTTAGCAATGTGAATTTAGTATATTTTAATGTTCTTGTATCTTTTAATAAATACATTATAAAAAAGGAAACTATAGGAACATGATAGTGGTATATATTATAGTTTAATTTTTGCGCTATTATTATTATTCTGGAAGAGACTAGAAAAATATGTGTGTAGACTAAATACTGACCGCATTTTCTCTAAAGAAACTTTAGTTAAAAACTAAGTCAACAAATCATATTGTTTAATATATTAATTTAAACTATGCCTTTGGTGTTTGGCAACCGGCGTTCTACTGCCGCTCAATACGTTAAAAGGTCTAATGTAACATACGGTGTTTTTTATATTTAACTTACTTATTGCTATAGAGGCTAAAATACTAGCAAATCATAAGGAAATATGTATATTTATATTAATAAAAATTGTATATATTACTAAAAAGTACACCCGCGGGAAATAAAAACGACCCAAGCCCCAAGTGCTCATAAAGTGATATATCGCGAACAATTTTATTTAGTTGTACATATATAATTTTTAACGTATTTAAAGCCTCGTGTTTAGGCTTTCAAATAAAATCATGTTTTAACAACTACATCAATAATCAAGGTCTCCCTGTGACCATGGCTGCTGAATAGCAACCGAAACTCTCACAGAATATCTATATAAAATAGCAGTATTCCTACTGTTAGGTTTGTTTGCTGAGTGAGAATACCGGAGGCTCAATCACCCTCTTTCCCCCTTCCTATTCCTTTTCCTTCCCACTTCCTTTTTCTCTCCTTCCTTTCCTAAAGGATCAGCAACGCGCAAGTGATGCCTCCAGTACTGCAAGTGAACATAGGCTACGGTGACCACTTACCATCAGGTGGACCGTATGCTTGTTTGCCAGTTTAGAAGTATAAAAAACAAAACAAAAGAAACGTCGTGGAAAGTGTAAATAGCTTAAATAGTAGTAAAATTTAACAGTGATAGTTTAATAGTCTTATAATTGTGTATTAATAGTGTTTTAAAATAAACAATGCGATAATTTCGTATAAATTAGTTTAATAACATTCGCGTAAACCTAAGACAATATTAGAATGCAACTGAATGCAACTTTCATAAAATATGCCCTGTAGGCTTTAAAACATAGATTTGAAGTCAATAAGGAGTCACGTCATCGTTAAATTGAGATTAAAATAAATTATAGTCAACAAATTATCAATACCAGCGGTCGCCCTTAGCCGTTCAGATCTAATGGAAAGTTACATAATTACCTAACAGTTTCTACGACAACATAACCCTACTAATCCGGCAATAACAGATAAACCTACTTCCAGTTACAGAGAGGAATATAAAGTAACATAATGGAAGTTAAACTGTAAACACGGTTTTATTTCACAAGTTCGTGTAATAAAATTTACTGTGGAACTGTTTTAATGTGTGTAACCCTCTCCTAGTTATAATTTAATAGTCGTTGTTATATACTGCCAATATAAAGGTCATTGTAAATTTCTGGAAAGTTCTTAATCGTCAATCCTGTAATATAACCGCGAAGTTTTAATATTATGACTTTAAATTACATTTCGAAAATATGTATGCAAATATCTTTTTGATATATATTAATAGGAATTAACATTAATGAATACCTATTAAAATAATATATATATATAATAATAAATG
This sequence comes from Catocala nupta, assembly GCA_963675205.1. NCBI lineage: Eukaryota > Metazoa > Arthropoda > Insecta > Lepidoptera > Erebidae > Catocala > Catocala nupta. Next base: position 2,093,732 of record OY776105.1, read on the forward strand.
AGACGAGTTTTGGTTATGGCGGCCATTATTAACGAAGATTGGCCATCAGCGCAGGAGATATTAAAGTGCACAAATGTGTGCGCAAACAGAAGTGTATTCTCTATCCCTAGCTCTCATAATCCAATGGGTCGACAATCCGACACGACCAGCAAGCGATATCAGGAGCAGGAACAACGAATTTACAACCAGAATACTACAAGTCAGAGTACGCCTGGAACCCAAAACGCGGCTGACCCTAACCAGAAGAGTTCGATAGTTATTAACAACTCTATTGCAATAGTTTAGGTAAGCATTGGCAGGAGAGGAACCCGCCACGCACCCTTGCAACAAACGTTTAAAGAATAAATAATTATAAGAATATTATTATTCATAACATAGACCCCCGCAACATAGCAGCCCAGAATAGAAATACCAGGCTATTACAAACATACAAACAACGGACACAACGATGACTCGAAACAATATTCTTTTTAATTCTCAGTAGGGTCTCTCAGTTTATATACACATTCCAAAATATATTGCAGCAAAAAGCCATCACGTTCAGATGACAAAGATAATTTCTTCATCAAAAATTCCTCAGTGTAAATCACAAAGCATTGTGTATTAAAACTAATAGCCTCTTGTTAACTTGTTGATGCTCGGCTTTGTGCCAACGATTTTGGGATGTTGATGTGCCAAGATTTGCGTCCGTAGTGTTATGAAGGTTTACAAGGATACTTCAGATTATTTTGTTTGCGAATAAGGCGAGAATATTATGTATGGAGTGTGATAAAATATGAAGAAAATAAATAGTCATAAGTCTGCATGGAAAAAATATTAATCCCTTACGGTTAATATTTTTCCATACAGACTCTTCTCCTTAGCCTTTATTATTCCCGAGTCACTTGGGGTCGGCTTTTTCTAGTCTAACCGGATTTGACTGGATATCAGTTTTTACACGGAGCGGCTGCCACCTGACCTCCGCAACCCGAAGGCTAACGATACCCTAAGGCTAGACCAGTGTCAGGATATTATAGGGCACTGATTTCCCAATAACGTCTGCCATAGATGTTCATGGCAGCTGGGACCGACGGATTAACGAGCTCTCCAAGGCACGGAGCAGGCGATAATTGTCAACCAATACGCACATAATTTCGAAAAGTCATATAATTCCGAAAGTCAGATTTGCGCGACGTGGGTTCGAACCCGAGATCCTCTGCATTGCAGTCTGTTGCTCTCCCCACTGAGCTATCGCTGCTATTCCATACAGACTCATGACTATTTATTTTGACGGATAAGATTTAGTACATAAATTAGCAGAGAAGGGATATACATAAGTCGACTATAACTAAACTTTTGTTTTGTTTTTAAGTGACAAGGAATAATTACTGTGTCGCAGGGCACTTTACAAATATTCAAACAACGGACACAAAATACATCCAGATTTCGATCAACATTTGTGGATCTCACAATTAATGTTTGTTCGTCGTTGGTCCGCCTTATGTCTACCCCTACTGCGTCTTCTGCTGCATGGCCGCCACTATAGAACCTTTCTGCCCCAACAGCCATCAGTTCTGCGCGCTATATGCCCTGCCGAGATTGGCTATCCGGAGAGATATGTCGGCAATTTTAATTTTTTTGCGGATCTCTTCATTTCTGTTCGATTCCGTAGTTATATATTACATAATATGTATTTTTGTATTTTCATTGTATGACGTGCATCCCAAGTCGAAGTTAGAAACTAGTAATGATCAATCGACTGTATTGGCAATCTGATGTAGAGCATATTGATATTCAAGTATATTATTATGTTTATCCATTGACAATCCCGAACTGTTTTGATAAATTGATTAAGTTGAGGGACAATTAATTTACATAGACAAACTTGGATATATGTTAGAGATTAATATGTGTGTATGTATATTAATTCATTGGATTGATTCATTGGGTGGTATTTATATTAATTCCTAGCGATCCGCCTCGGCTTCGCTCGGGTAGTCCGAAACAAATTATATTTTTTTAAGGTTTAGGAAGGTGTATACACTTAAACCTTTCTCTGCCTATTAGTGGAAATCGCATAAAAATCCGTTCAGTAGTGTTTGAGTTTATCGCGAACAGACATGCAGACGCGGCGGGGACTTTTGTTCGAATGGCAATACCGCCAAACGTCATAATTATCTGTCAATAATACCTACATTCAATCGAGACCCGTTCATTAGCTCTCGAGACAACGAGTGCGCTGTTTTTTTTTTTTAATAATATTCTGTCACATACACACAACACCATCTAGCCCAAACTAAGCAGAGCTTGTATTATAGGTACTAGACAATGAATAAACATACATATATAATTTTTTTTGTAAATACATACATATTATACAAAGACCTGTGCGGGAATCGAACCCGCGACCTCAGGCGTGGCAGTCGGTTATACTGACCACTACGCCATCGAGGCATCATATTATTATAATAATATCAACCCTGTATTTAACTGTATTACTGCCGGGCACGGGCCTCTTCTTTCTGTTACAAGGAATAGGCCATAGTCCTCAAGCTTAGTTTAAGCTCTAGTAAAAGTTTATAAAGTTAAAACTTTATACGAATTGTATAGCTTCGTTTATTTGAAAACATTTTTATTACATGATTTTCAAACATTTTTTCTAACTGTTAATATTTAAAGCTGTTTAAAGAATTATACAAAATAGATTTAGGGCTTGTACTACCACCTCCAGATAGAATTTATCTATAAGACAAAAGTCTCGCCATCTCTCTTCCTTAACCTAACTCGAGTGAGACAGCATACGATTTTACTTCCGAATAACTTTTAGTTATTAGTGGTAGGAGTGACCGTTACCCTTTTTTCGACGTTTCTGTTACTTTTTAGTAGGTCACGGAGAGACTATGTATTTACAGACATAAAACTATGTTCATTTTAATTCTTGATAGCTTTTAAAATCGAGGTCAATATTTGATCATTTAGTTAGATCACAAAATAATCCTCATAAACGAGGTTGCACTAACTAAACTGTACTGTCAATTTACATTTACATAAGTATATCGAAAGCGTAAGACCAATGAATTGTCAAATTTACAAAAGCATCATAATTATTATCTACAAGGCTCTGAACGCTACTGAAAACACTTAAGAATTAAAATAACAGATCGTTCATAAGTTAAGCCTCTAAAAGCCGGTATGATAAAATTGGAGCATGCACTTATATGCACATAAAATAATAAAAACAACGAAGTATAACCATATTGTGGAGCTAATGGGCTCTCCTCTTACTCTTTGCAAACGTTAATGTGACTGATGCCAATTATTTTATACGCTCACAGCTCTTTAATATGTAATGAAAACAAAGTCTTTGTGTTCCTATGTGACCTATATTAATGAATAATTTAATTTATTACATTAAAGCTTCGATGGAGCAGAGGTAATGAATTTGACTACTGTGCTTGAAATCTCGAGTTCGCATATAGTTGCGCAAAAATTTAAACCTTTAAGCTTTTTTTGGTAAGAGATTCTCAGTAATAGCACGTAGTCCGATTTTTTTCGGTAGACGACAATAGGCTCTATTACGGCCTCGATGTCGTAGTGGGAAGTGTAACCGACTGCCACGCCTGAGGTCGCGGGTTCGATTCCTGCACAAGTCAAACATTTGTGTGCATGAACATGGATGTTTGTCTTGGTCTGTGTGTTTCTATGTATAATGTGAATGTATTTACAAACAATAAAGTATATATGTATGTTTATCCACTGTCTAGTACCCATAGCACAAGCTCTGCTTACTTTGGTCTAGATGGTGCTGTGTGTATGTGGTAGAATATTATTATTATTATATCAAAATTCTAGATTATAATACTCTATTTGTAGTAATTCAAATATCATGTTGGCATTGTGTGTCAGATGATAACGTCCAGAAATGTGGCCATATTTCAACGTAGTAGATACAATCTTTACCTAAATTCATACGTGGCGTAACACGTGTTACAAAAGCATACCTAAATTGGCAAACTCACCTGAACTAATATTTTTGGAAGCTCCCTCCAACTTTTCATCTAAAATTACACGTACTGGATTCAAGTGCCAGCCTTATACAAGCGAACAAATACTTTCACGAACATTATAGTCAAGTGTCTCATGTTTGCCATCATAAATATTTGGAACTCATTCCCGGGCACGTAATTCATGTATCCATACTTTTAAATTCTGGTTTCTTCAAGTGGAACGTAAAAAATTAACAAGACGAAATCAAAGTCAAGATTCATTTTGGTTAAAGGTCACTTTCATTACCTTATAACGTCAAAGTTTTGAAGTCAGAGAGCTATATTTAAGTTAGTTGATACAAGGGTTGAGCCTATGGGAAAATACCTACTAGAAAGTCACTGCTAATGTTTTCCAAAGCCGCCAAAGTGAGCGATGTCTCTTTTGTAATATAAGCACTCGTTATCGAAGCCGTGTCGTTACCTTCAGACAGGACAATGATATATTATAACAACGATATAGAATTAAACTACTTTAAACGGATTTTATCGCGTTGTTTATTAATCACTGTATTACATAATTTTGAAACTATTACACTACTACTACTACTACTACTACTACTATTGAATTTTACTAATTTATAAGCTAATAAAATTTGAAAAACATTCGCGTAAACAGAAGACAATATAACGATATAGAAGCAGCAACTTATAGTTACTTAAGAATATTACAATTCAGTCAATGTATTATTTAGTTCAGAAATGAGAAGATCAAAACTAATGTTGTCGACAGAGCTCTCCGGATAGCCAAGCTAAAATGGCAGTGGACAGGGCACATAGCATGTAGAACCGATGGTCGTTGGGGCAGAAAGATTCTGGAGTGGCACCCACTGGAAGAGGCAGCAGGGGTAGGCCTCCTACAAGGTACACCGACAAACTGGAACAGGTCGCAGGAAGCGGTTGGACGTGGGTGGCCCAAAACCGGTCTGTGTGGAAGACCGAGAGGTTATGTTCAGCAGTGGACGTCTTTCGGCTGAGATGATGATTTTAAGTTTTATATTCATTTTGACATAATATAATATGTCATTCAATATATTTAGATACTTCGCACAGGGAAGCCTGATTAGTAACATAAACTGCCTGCCTATTAGTTCTGGTGGCCTCGCTATTCCGTCCCCACACGAACCAAATTTTATGACCCGCAAATGGTCGGTTCGAGTCTGGCTGTTCTGTGTCCGTTATTTAAATCTTACTCAGGTTGGGCTATACAGGATTTATTCCTAGCACTGGAGTAGCCATTTTGCCACAAATATAGATATAATTAAATAAACATACCACCATCAATATGGCAGAATTTAATGAGTAAACATTTAAAATACCAGCGAAATTTGTATAAAGTTACTCAACCCGAAATTCGCTTAATTTTGTCGAGGGACAGGGCTAATGTTTTTAACATACGACAGGCTATCAAATCATTTGTCAGCCGTGGCATCCGTTATTAATGACTAAAGTTGTTCTAATGATGGTACGGTTCAAACAAAAATAGATATCCACGTCGCTTTACCATGTATCTATCCTACTAATAATATAATATAATATAATATTTTACCACATACACATAACACCATCTAGCCCAAACTAAGCAGAGCTTGTACTATGGGTACTAGACAATGGATAAACATACATATATACTTTTTTTTTGTAAATACGTACATATTACACATAGAAACACCCAGACCAAGACAAACATCCATGTTCATGCACACAAATGTTTGACTTGTGCGGGAATCGAACCCGCGACCTCAGGCGTGGCAGTCGGTTACACTACCCACTACGCCATCGAGGCCGACGAGTAATGCCGATTAATGTAATAAATGTGATAGCTTGTGAAGATATTTGGATGTTTGTAAGCAGCCATTAAACGGATTTGCATGCGACTGCACGGATGGCGCAGTGGTTGGTGATCGTCTCGCCACTGCTACTACGCCGAGCGTTATGGGTTCGCATCCCACATGGAATAAAAATTTGTGTGATCCACAAATGGTTGTTTTGAGTCTGAGTGTTCTTTGTGTCTGTTGTTTAAATGTTTGTAAAGGTCCCCGTGACACAGGAATGATTTATAGTGCGGGAGTAAAAATAAACCTGGGTACACAGTTGGATAATGCCCTTGATTAACACTTAAGATATGTATATCGCAATATTTGTAAAGAAATATGTATGTCAAATATTTTATATATGTTATTCAAATTCTTCTTCTTCTTTTTAATAAGACAGCTTCCGCACTCGGAATAATTCCTGCGTTACGGGGGAATTTACAACATTCAAACAACCGACACAAAGAACATTCTGACTCAAAACAACCATATGTGGATCACACAAATTTTTGTCCCGTGTGAGATTGAAACCCACAACACTTAGCGTAAACTGGTGACGCGACCACTTAAGCCCCTACCCATCCGTTCAATCAGATAAATTGACTTCATAAAGGTTTTTATTAATCCGAAACTGTTATTTTTCTTCTTGTACCTTTGTCTGTTCAAGCTTCTGGCTGTGTGTGGCCTTAAATGCTAGATGGAATTGACTACGATGAAAACAAGTATATCTTACTGATGTTATCTATCCAGATAACTTGTAAACAGAATATCTTAATGGTACTTTTGACCTTCAGGATTTCTTGTTTATAAGACATTGCGAGCAAAACGATTTTAGGAGACAGTCAAAAATACGTCCAGAATATTTGGAGAGTAGGATGTTATGTAAGAGGAAAAGTTTTTGAAATAACTAGAAACCTTTGGCTTGGAAATTTTTGTTTTATTACTTTATTTTAAGAGATTTTACAGACAACTAATTATGTCTGTTTTGGGGTGGGTAGACGCTACGATTTGTAAGTTAACATATAGTACTCTTAATGAAAGGGACTGCTGTGCATGTGAAGACCAGTTCAAATTACGGGTAGAGTCAATATAAGTTATTGGATTTTTCTCCAAGAAACTCTCAATAGCATCATGGAGTTAGGAAGTTGGCGGTACTACATACCACAAGTGTTCCGAATGTGGGTGCCTTCATGTCCGGTGTATTATTATTTGTAAAGCAGCACGACACAGGAATAATCAGTGCTGGAATTATCTTTAAGAACAAAAATTCTATCGTCAATTTTCAATTCCTTCCAATGAAAGAAAATAGAAAGCTGCACGCATGATTCTATATACGTATACAAACTGGCGCAAAACTTATAACATTAAATGATAAACTGCCTTAAACTGGCTGGTATAAGACGGTTAACAATAATAAAAAACCTATTTTCGCAGAAATTAAGATATGATTTTTTTGAACAAAGTAAGTAAAATAAAATTAGTCACAAATTGGAAGACCATTGTAATAAGCACACACTAACCTATTTCTTTTCATCACAAGATTATGGACTTTATTTCTTTGATTTATTTTTTTATCTTTTTGTGTTGTTGTTTTGTTCTAATATAGCTGCTTAAAGTCGTTGACATTTATCTCTGCATTATACATGATGTTCTAAATTATGAAAACAAAAAAAATGTCCTGTGGTTAAACTACTGAATATATTTGGTTCATAATTTGTAAATCGTCAAATAATACCATGAAGTATATGTGATATCAATTAATGTGATAACATTTGCGTCACTTTCTATATAATTATAATATATATACGTGTTGAATGAAATGTCAACGTCAACTTAGCTTTGTCTATGATAATATTATAAAGAGGAAAGATTTGTTTGCAATCAAAAAAATCCGAAAATACAATATCCAGAGGTAACATAGCCTACATATCATCTACGAGTCACGGGAGCGGAGTAGTGATCATAAACGTGGGTAGGACCGCGCGCACAGCTAGTATTTTATAAAATAACTACTGCAACGAATGAAAACAATATTTGCCGGGTACGAAGCCCTAAAACCAATAATAAACTCCAAAACTCTTTAGTTGAAAAGTAACAACTCCAAGACAAAAAATATTAAACTTGAGAGGTGTCAAGGGACACCCGGATGGAATGAAGTTCCTTTCGATTAATTAGTGAAGGAATTGTAATAAAAATGTTTTTATTAATTAATTTATAAATTTCCGAAAATCTAAAAAAATCCATAAAAGATACACACCCTACATGGCGCGTGCATAATAATAAGAAGTCTGTTAGCTCGCAGCTGGCCACAAGGTCACGCGTTTTTTCCATAATGAAGTAATCTGCTGGCGCATGAATGAACAGTGCGAGCGAGATAGCGTAACTACTTACGCACGTCGCACAGCTTACAATAGCAAAAAGGGTCGTGACAACTTTTCGTAAGAATTTTTTCCGTCTAGCCCCCTTTCACAACGCGCGATAAGGAACTTCGTTCCAATAAGATTGTTCTTTATTTTTTATTCATACCAGATAGATGAGAATACATACAACTTCTTAACCTATTATACAATAACTGGATGTATACATTATTCAATAAACCCAAACGTCTAAACTAGGCCGAGCTTGTGTTGTAGACGTTATTTTCGTTCCGTTAAATTATACATTTTAGATAGTATACTATTAATATTAAAGTTTGTGTTTTGTTAATATTAAACTATAAAATAATTGAAAGTAGTTCAATTACAATAAGGCATACAAATGAATAAAAACAAAAGGCTTGCAACAAAAAGGTTCAAAGGAATGTTTCATTAAGCGCCCGCAGTTGTGGATTTACTGGTTTTTTTTTACCGTTTCGCTGTGCCGTGGGAGCGTGAATTGAATTTTTCCAAACGTATGTGCAGTTTGCGGGTCATTTAATGTTATTGGTTCTTTGAGGGCGTGCGTTTAAAGGCATGTGTTTTATTGCCCTTTCAGAAAAAACAATAATTGAAGCTCTTATTCCGTATATTCGAATGTTTTAAATATTTGAATCGGTATTCGAATATTATTGGGTGAAAGAAAAAATAAATCAATATATTGTCTTACGTTTACGCATTGTTTTACATTAAGATTAACTATTTATTTCAGATATTGACACGCATTTTAAAATTTTTATCGCCTTTCGTTTTGCTTGCTCGAGAACGGTACTTTTTTTCGGCATGAAAGGTATTTCCTTTTCTGTACCCGTGAAAACTTGTATGTAAAATTTCATGATGATCGGTCGGGTAGATATGGCGTAAAAGCATAACAAACAAACTGTCATATGAATTTTTAACATTAGGGATATAAATAGTTCAATATTTGTAGTTTCAATAAATAAATCAACGTTTGAATGATTCGAATGCGCGTTTGTGTAAATCTAATTAATATCAAATTTCAAATCACTACAATGTAAAATCTCTTTGTCTTATGTCGTACATAATACATATATCACAACAAAGATTTACTCCTGAATATTCTTTTAGGGGTAGTCAGAGATCTTCGTCAACTTTATTTTAAAGTTCTATGTAAAAATGAGCGAGCTAATTGACTGCTTCCGGGCACAGTTCCAGAATCCATACTCCGATCGGTTCAAATTCGAGACCTCATGCACCGCAGTCGGTGGTACTACGGACTCGCTCGTTAATAAAACAAGCATATACTTAAGCTACTCAAGCAACGCACCGGTATTTTATTTTTAATAAAAATTTATCTTTCTTACCAAACAAATCCTTCTTTAAAGAAAAGTCTAAGTTGGTTCCCAAGTAACCTAACTTAGGAACACGTTTACAGTTTCTCTTCACCAGTTTCGAGCTTAACTCGCTTTAGAACTTAATCCAGGTTCAACTTTCAAATTTTCTTTAGTACCATCTCTTGTTACGTAACATTAGGTTTATTCTGTTAAAAAGTTCAAAAGTTACGCTAAAAACATTATATAAGGGTCAAATTTGAGCTGAGCATGGACTCTACTATATTCTCTGCTATCTGTTTGGAGGAGGTAGTTTTTACCAGTCTCGGAGCTCGGTGTCCAATTTGAGCAAAAATCCAGAGATTAAGCAAAGACCCCGCCCCGCTATCCTCAAAACTAGGAAGTCCAAGGACCTTGTGATCGACCGCAAACTTAAGCAAACATTTGAATGCAATATGAAGATCATAATGAATGAAAATCTTTCATCAAAAGCTTACAACAGATAAAACTTTTTGACTGAATGCGGAAAGTGGATGACCGAATGTTGTGGTTTCAAACCCCGCACCGGACAATTATTTTTCTGATCCACCAAAGATTGTTCTGAGACTGGGCGTACTTTGTGTCCACTGTTTGAAAGGCCTTACGCAGAGGTTCTCTTTTTAAAAGAAAACCACCTACATACAGCTGTCAAAACCAGCACAAAGTCTATTTCACAACATTCTACACCGACTAAGATAGGGTCTTGACTCGACGGTAGGTTCTCCTCCCTGCAAGAATTGGGAGTTTTTTCCATCAACATCTCACAACAAATCTTCTGAAGCTTTAATGCAACGAAGAAAGGCTTAAATAAGTACATGTTGTGTTTCCTACGTAGCTGTAACAAAGTATCCAATTCCCAGTTCCACACTTACAAAATGGCAATACGAAAATATGTCTCCAACGGGAATTGGAACTCTGTTTATGCTTTTGCACATTATTACTAATACTCTAAAATTGGATACCTAATAGTTTTGAACTAGGTCACAAGCTAAAAGTGTTTATAATGCCCCTCTAGTTCTAAACAACAAGACTAGCTTTCTGAAACATTTATTAGGAATCCGATCCAATTTTAAGAAGAGCTTTGTTCTTATTTAGTAGTTGTAGTCACGTCAGCTAGAATAGGGAATCTTACACAAAGGTGATTGTTGATGATGAAATATTTGATTTGCCTCTATTTTGCGTCTTTACTATGAAGAAACTGCCCTGTGGCGCAGCAATAGTGAGTACGACTGCTTTGCTGGGTCGATATTATCCGAATCTAGCCAAGTGGTTTTGGATTTTTGTGCCTAGAACAATTTTCCAATAGCATCAATAAGTTGAAAACTGCCATGCCCGAAAAATAATTAAGTTTCTGGTGTGTTAATGTAAACATTACATATGTAAATATATAACATATTTAATGTTTGTCAATATTTATACATATCTTTTTGTCTTAGTTTATTATATTTTATGTCAATTTCTGTTTAAAATAATGTATAGTCTTTGTTGATTAAGTGCTATCCGTCTCTACTTTAATGGTGAAAGATGTGCCATTTTAAAAAGTTTTACTTTAAGTGTTAGTATTGATAGTTTTTTGTTAGCATTAATGTAATAACTAGTGGATGACCAAGATAATAAATAAATAAACTGTGCCCGATAGACAGCAATAGACTCATCGCCTATCACTTTGGTCCTACTACAAAATGTGTTTGTTGTATTGGAGTATATATAAGAAGTGGTAAGCAGAGATGTACTACACTCACATTTTGCCAAGTAAATTTAGATACCACGTATACGAGGCATGCTTGAGGCATGCACAGCATTTGCATTTACTACTACTGTATGTATATAATAAATTTAGGTAGGTTATATATTAAAGTTGAGAAACTAGCATACAACTTGCTACATAATGGCACGCAGATGCAAACACATACACACACACACACACGCACACCTCTGTCTACAAATATGCACGCACAAATACACACACATACAACTACAAAAACTACAATTAGTATAGCACGCTTTCAAATTTATTGATCAGAAACCTGAAACTTAGATTACCAGAATGAGATTACCCATATAAAACGGCTAACTCTCTTTATAATATTAAATAGAATAAGCAGTTTAAAATTAAATTGGATACCAACCTTAACGTACGTATGTAGGTCTATAAAGTAGGTTTATAGGCTTTTTACATTGGCAGTTAGGACTAACTATTGACAAGCTTCGTTTATTTCAAAACGAATACCGTTAACGCGTATTTCGTTCAAATGCTCGCAGACAAATTCAATTTTCTAAGTAGCTGTTATATTATTTAATTCTAAACGGGTTCCTGCTTTGGTCTTGTCGGCGTGAATATCATAACGAGATTTAAACGATTTTTAGCCTAGGATGGAAACGATCTGGATGACATTTAGCAGATATACCAATTATCTATGTGCCAATTTTCATCAAAATCTGTTAAACCGTTTAGGCGTGCATGAGAAACAAAGATTTAAACACGTCATCCCCAACTCGTGCTTACTTATAATATTAGTAAGACATTGAAATTAAACTACTATATACGGATTTTATCGCGTTGTTTATTTATCACTGTATTACAAAATTTTGAAAATATTACACTACTACTACTATTGATTTTATTTTACTAATTTATAAGCTAATAAAATTATTTAAACTATTAAATCTATTTATTTTTGGTTTACACTTTCCCCGTGACCATGGCTGCTGAAAAGCAACCGAAACGTCGGGGAAAGTGTAAACCAAAAATAAATAGATTTAATAGTTTAAATAATTTTATTAGCTTATAAATTAGTAAAATAAAATCAATAGTAGTAGTAGTGTAATATTTTCAAAATTTTGTAATACAGTGATAAATAAACAACGCGATAAAATCCGTATATAGTAGTTTAATTTCAATGAAGAACATTCGCGTAAACAGAAGACAATATTATGTAAACTAGTAAGACATAACAAAGGTCAAAATTTTCATTTAAATATTATATCCACATAAACCAAATTCGCAAGTTAGTTATAGCGACAGCTCAGTGGGAAGACCAACAGACTGCAATGCAGAGGGTCTCGGGTTCGAACCCACGTCGCGCACCTATGACTTTCGGAAGTTATATGACTTTTCGAAATTATGTGCGTATTGATTGACAATTATCGCCTGCTCCGTGCCTCGGAGAGCACGTTAAGCCGTCGGTCCCGGCTGCCATGAACATCTATGGCAGTCGTTATTGGCGAAGTCGACACAAAAGATCCCACTGGGTCGAAGTGTCGCCGGTCTGTGCTGACTGGCCCCCACACATGATAAGATAAGTTATAGCGATTGTAGTCTTCTGACAGACAGTGCTCAGATTCTGTACTGCTTTTGAGAATTCCTTAACCAATACCTTAATAATATTTTACTCGGTACAAAAATCAAATTAACTAAGCATATGAGAAACCAACGGAACAGGCTTTATTTTTTTTTTGGGTATGCACTCGTGCTTGGTCTAATTTCTGTACTACGGGGGACTTTACACACAATGAACATGACATTCAAACAATGAACACGAAGAACACCCAGACTCAGTACAAATATTTGTGGATCACATCATTATTTGTCCTGGAGGCCAAACCCAAAATACTCGGCGCAATGGCAATATCAATGCAACCATTTAAACCATTACGCTTCATCATAAAACATCAACGCAAATTAAATCATAAACAAGACGTTTCAATCGAAATGAACATTACTCGCAAGTTCATAAACACATCTCGTCAAAGTTTCCAATTAATTTCAGATGTTGCTGGCGGATGTTGCCGATGTTGGCTGGATGCCAAGCTTGGCAACTTAAGCCGCAAATTCTGAACGTCTGGAACGGCCGTTTGGGCATGCATATTATTGCTGCATGCTTCCATACAAGTATTGGACAAAGAATTTGTACGCTGTATTTGAGTTAGAGCCAGCGACTGTAGAAGACTGTTAGTTGCCTATAACTAAAGTGGAAAACAAGCAAGCCGTTGCTGTATATTTTACTAGCTTCTGCCAGCGGCTTCGCTCGCGTAAATGTAGGTTGAGTTACATGCATTAGTAATGGAACTTTTTTCTGGATTAAAAGGACCCTATGTCCTATTTTTCCCCTGACAATGTGTAAACAAAATTTCATGACGATCAGTCTAGTTATTAAGGAGTGAAAGTATAACAAACAGACTCACATTTACATAAATATTAAGTTGAGATAAAAGAATACTCCCGCACTAAGATTAATTCCTCTGTCGTGAGGATCGAGGCGCGCTCGATGGCGTAGTGGTTAGTGTAACCGACTGCCACGCCTGAGGTCGCGAGGGTTCGATTTCTGCACAAGTCAAACATTTGTGTGCACGGACATGGATGTCTGTCTTGGTCTGGGTGTTTCTATGTATAATATAAATGTATTTACAAAAAGCAGTATATATGTATGTTTATCCATTATCTTGTACCCATAGTACAAGCTCTGCTTAGTTCGGGCTAGATGTGATGGAATGGAATTTAAACAACAAACACAATAAACATCCAGACTAAGAACAAATACTTGTAGCTCACAATCCTTTGGTTTTTTATTTTTGCCATTTATAATGACTACACTCCGCCTGATGGTAAGCAGTCGTGTAGTCCACGAGCAGAGCCCTCCACACCACATCCTCACGAGAGAAAGTGCCGTAGTCTCTACGTTAGCGGCCTAAGAAGATTTTTTTAGCCCCGCGGATAACAGGTAACGTGAATTTACTTCGTCAGTCCAGTGACACTAGTCTAATTTACTGTCAATTGGTTAAAGTTCGATTTCTAAGTATTTGAAAATTTTCAAAGTTTCTGTCATCGTATAGCTGCTGATTTTTTTCTAAAATTAATCGATTGACACTTTGACTGTTCTGGAAACCAAATCCAGACTCTCATCACCACAAATAAAAATAAGTACCAATATATAATGCCACTGGACCAGGCAGCAATATTCATAGCACCACCAGTTAAGTTTTTATTTAACTGCCGTGTTCAAATTTATTCAAGTGTCTTTAAAATATTCCATTTTTTATTGCCAAGAGATTCTCAGACGAAAATTACTGTAACATTTTTACAAATGAATGCAAATCATCCCATTTCAATAGAAACTTCTTGCGAACTACGGTTCATACAATTTCTTTATAAAAATATGCAAAGAAAATAGTTTCAAGAGCAGCTTTAAGTAAAAAATATTTTCCTACTGTGTCAGATTATTACAGTTTTTATAAAATACTTTTAAATTTCCTTCTGATAATTTTCTTTTTTAAGTATTTTAGATTTTAGGAGATCAGAGCTAATGGACCTTGTGTTGTATTCCCGTGATAGTGAGGCATTTATTTTTACGATGCTAAGGTGGCAAGAAAGTATATGGCCTTCCTGATGGTAAGTGGAAATGGTAGACTATGGGCGCTTGCACGTACAAGAGTATCATGCGTATTGCCAATCCCTTTTTGGTTTTGCTGTTATTTCCAGGATAGCTACAGAGTTCTACAAAAAACTCTATCGCTTAAAAGAGCCTGCAAATTGCAATCAAAGCAGGAACAAAAAAAACGATCTTAAGAGCTCATCATCTGCTATTAGGACATGCTCCTATACTTGGACCACCTTGCCAATAAGTCTAATTAAGAGCCACGAATAGGCTGTAAAAGAGACATTTGAATATACTACGATTTATTATCAATATTAGCAAAAGACCTTTGTTTTTGTTTACCATTTATTTTGTAATACGCAGTCAATTGTCAAAATGTGCGAGAAACAGGTAGCTAACATGCGGTTTAAATATCGCACACACGTTACTAAAAATAACATTAGATGCCTAATATTGTCTGCTGTTTACGCGAATGTTATTCATTGAAATTAAACTACTATATACGGATTTGACCACGGCTAGACTTCTTGACTTTGAGCTCATTCTGCGTAAATAGAAAGACCAATGATTAAATTATTTTCGGGTACTTTGAAATAACTACACTGGAACATTGAAACAACTACCATCTTAGTCTCTCCGTGACCATGGCTGCTGAAAAGCAACCGAAACGTCGGGGATAGTGTAAACTTAAATAGGTATAAATAGTTTTAATAATTTAATTAGCTTAAACATGAGTAAAGTTTAATAGTAGTAGTGTAAAAGTTTCTAAATTATGTAATAAAGTGTCAAATAAACAACGCGATAAAATCCGTATATAGTAGTTTAATTTAAATATTGGGTACCTTTAATCCAGAAAAAAACGTATTGTTCCCGAGGAATAAAAATAATTGACAACATCTAGATTAACGCGAGTGAAGCCGCGGGCAGAATCTTAATTTATATACAGGGTGTCCGGTAATTAATGTATAACCTGGAAATGTCTTAAAGTGGAACTGATGGCCGTTCAGAAAAAATATAAAAGAAAATCTATCCTAACTACTACCTGAGATATGTGTTTTTTTTTTAATTACCTTGTATAAATTTCTTGTACCTATACTACGACCATAAATGACTGAAATCCATCGGTTTCTGTTGTTTTATTATTAAACACTAATTATGCTATTAGATAGACAGTCAGAAGTATGCTATGCCTATATAGCTTGCACTTTTTAATATATATATTTTTTATTATTATTTTTTTTTTTTCTGAACGGCTTTCAGTTATACTATAAGACATTTCAAGGTTATCCATTAATTACCAGACACCCTGTATATTAATTAAACTCGTATGCTAACATATAGAAGGTGATTTACGGTTAAAACACCGAATAAAAACATATTCTCATATATTTCAGAATTACATCTCATACAATGTCGGAATTTAACCATACTTACAGTTTTTCCAAGGAATGGATTCTGAATGATACTTTTTCTTTGTACCCACTTAACAAAGGAAAGTTTTTAACATTTAACATAATTTATTACAACCAATGAAAGCCTTAGATCTCGAGATATATTATCTATTTTTGTACAAAACTGGGTATCTCCTTAAGTTCGGGTAGTTGGGCTCATATGCATGACTGAATCTTTATAAGCATTAATATGTTTGAAGCTGTCTTCTTGGACAAGTGGCGTAAGTACCTACACGCGTGAGGTGATCGTTAAGTAGGTTCCGAGATCAATTCTTGGGTCCACAAAAAAGGGTTTCAGAATTTCATAGACTGCAAAAAAGAGATTTTTGACTCGTATATTTTGGCATTTTTCAATCGAATCGATTTTTTTTTTATTTGGAACGTTCTGATTTGTCTTACAAACTACATATAAGACGAGAAGGCAGGTGACCGTCTCGGCTGCGACGTTTAGTGCTGTGGGTTCGAATCCAACATGAGATCATTTTTTGTGTGATTTGCAAATCACTGTTGTGAAACTCATGTTCTTTTATTCATTAATAGTATGTTTTTAAAGTCCTCTATGTTACAGAGCTTGACACGCAGTGCGTAAGAAGAAATGAAACAAAAAGGAGTTTCAATTTACCTAGAGCCTACAACATTGCTAGTAAAACGTGGGTGTACTACATCTCTACTTATCCCTTTGAGGTATATCTATACTAATATTATAAAACTTAAGAGTATGTTTGTTTGTTTGGTTGGTTGAACGAGCTAATCTCAGAAACTACTAGTTTGAATTGAAAAAATATTTTAATGTTGGATAGCTCAGTTATCGAGGAAGGCTATAGGCTATTTAACATCACGCTACGACCAATAGGAGCGGAGCATCAATAAAAATGTTTCGAAAATAGGGCAAATTCTGTTGTGTGAAGCAGAAGATGTTGCACGGGTCAGCTAGTATGACTATAAAAGGGGTAAGTATAAATCCCCGAAGGGATAGGCAGAGAGGTTCTATTATTTTCACTGACTGGTTTTACGTCCCACTTAATAGAGAGCGCGCCCATTTCTGCTTACCACATACAGTTTTAGACCCCGTGCTGTTACTGAAAATTTATATACGGCAAATCCCAATAACACTGCCCAACCTAGCTATTGAACTCGATACCTCACGCACAGGAGTCATATATAAACTACTGGTGAACCACCGGGACAATCCAATTCAAGAAAGAAAAAAGAAATATCAATTCATATATTTACGCATAAAACTTCAATCGCAACATTACGGTATCGTTGACTCTGCAAGAAATTCCTCGCATTTGTCAAATGTATGGTACATATTTTTCATTTTAGGAGTATTCACCTCATGCCTAGTATGGGTGGAGGGAAGGCATTAACCTCCATGGGAGGGGGAGAAGGTCTCTCACGGGATCGTCAGCAGTATCATACGAAGCTCGATACCGAATCTCGTTCCATGATTAAGTGGCAATATATTTTTTATTGATTGGACGATTTTGAGTTTTGTATAAAATAGCTTTATGATGTAATTTTTTCGTTTGATGAATACGCAGTAATATATTGTCGATAGGGTAGGCAGAGGTGTACAGCTATGGCACTTACATGCAGATTGATAACACAAGTCATAGAAGCGAGTCTGGCTGTTTAACGATCATCTTCTCCCTAGCCTTTATTATTCCCAAGTTATTTGGGGTTGGCTTATCTGGTCTAACCGGATTTGGCTGGAAATCAGTTTTTACACAGGCTGCCACTTGACCTCCGCAACCCAAAGGCTAACTATACCCTAAGGCTAGACCAGTGTCAGGATATTATAGGGCACTGAATTTCTAATAACGACTGCCATAGATGTTCATGGCAGCCGGGACCGACGGCTTAACGTGCTCTCCGAGGCACGGAGCAGGCGATAATTGTCATGATTGACGCACATAATTTCGAAAAGTCATATAACTTCCGAAAATCAGAGGTGCGCGACGTGAGTTCGAACTCGAGACCCTCTGCATTGCAGTCTGTTGGTCTCCCCACTGAGCTATTAACGACCATATATTTTAATATCATTTTAATTGGCTACTTTTGCACTAGGGACAATACTTTATAGCGGATGACTATATAAACATTCAAACAACGGACATAAGGAGCACCCCGACTCGGAACAACTATATAATATATACAGATCCCAGAATATTGTCCTGCGTTTATGCGAAAGAAATGAAAATATTATATTTAAACACTGTTACTAGTTGGTGTTGTACTATTAAAATTATAAAAATGATGTAGATTTAAATTAATTTTACACGTTTCCCGACTTTTGGCGTAGTGGTAAGTGTAACCGATTGCGACGCCTGAGGTCGGGGGTTCGATTCCCGCAGAAGTCAAACATTTGTGTGCATGAACATGGATGTTTGTCTGGGTGTTTTATATGTATAATATGTATGTATTTACAAAAAAATATATATATGTATGTTTATCCATTGTCTAGTACCCATAGTACAAGCTCTGCTTAGTTTGGGCTAGATGGTGTTGTGTGTATGTAGTAGAATATTATTATTGTTTCCGATGCTTATCAGCAGCCATGTTCACGAGGAGACTAAGATCGTGGTTGAATGAGTTAATGAATGAATGAACTCTTTATTAGACACACATATAGTATAAACATTAACATTTAAAACAGCAGAGCGTGCCTAAAAGGCTTCAGCTCAGCTTATGCTGCGGATGACCTCAGCGCTGATTATCAGCTGAGGCCTATGAGCGACTCACGAACGAAAGTACGAACTTATAATTAAATTAAAAGATTAAATTTGCAATATAAACAAATAAATAACAAGGAGTATAGTATTCATATAAAATAATATAAATATACACAACTTTTTTAATAATAGGTACATTACATAAACAAGTTTAATTATGACCAGGGGCTTTAGTAAATTATAATAAATTCCATAACCAAAAAATAAAATATATAGATAGATTGAACTTAAAGAGACTAGTGATTACGCATTACTGTATTTTTGCTTGCCTAAAAATATTAACTTTAATTTAAATTTTAAATTACCAACACTAGTCAAATTTCGTACTGGTGGGGGAAGGTTGTTCCAGCATTTAGTTGCATTATACCTAAATCCGCCTCTAAAAGCAGTTGTTTTATGCCTAGATATATGTAATGCAAGTGAAAGTTCCCGACCAGGAAACTTTCTGTGCTCATCCATCTAGACCAATATTTTAAATAAATATTCGGGCTTCAACACTTTAAGACATTATGTTAGTATTAAATAGTTAATTATCACTTGCTTTAACTTATTTTAAGTACTGTCTGTATATTTCTAGTTATATACGCTGGCAGCATACATATACATAGTCTTACGCCTATATCCCCAAAGGAGAAGGTAGCTGCGGGTCCTTACGTGCTGCTACTGTAAATTTTCTTGGCAGAAGACATAGCTTCCTATTACGTAGGGTCTAAAACGTGGTTACTAAAATACGAAAAAGAGTTTGTTTGTTACGCTTTCACTGATGACTCAACCAATCATCATGACATTTTGCATACACGTTTTCAGGGGTACAGAAAAGTATATAGGGTAGCCGTTCATTAATAAAAAAGGACTATTCTTGGGAAATGGAGATGGAAATGTAGATCAACGCAAGCGAAGCCGCGGATTTTTTTTTAATGTCTAGTACATATATATATATATATACTAGTGAACCCGACTGACGTAGTCCTGTACACACGAAAAAAAAGAAACAATTCTAAACCTTACTCGAATCCACATGAATAAACACAAAAAAAATTCGTCAGTCTGTCCAGTCGTTTATGAGGAGTTTTTTGATAATAGGTCATAAAGTATATTTCATACAACTAGGTGATTTATATGGCAGAACAACGTTTGCCGGATCAGCTGGTTATGAAATAAAATACACCTTTGGCTAACTGAATATATAGATAAGTCCATCTATGTAGGCATGTAAAACAAAACAACGATGTTTCTACCAAAACTTTTCAGCGATCATCCTTCCTAAAATTGCTTCAGAAAAACGGATTAAATATTTAGACGTTTACGAGAAAGGAAAAACGGTCTCGGTTCGTTCCCAAAGGAATGACCCGATTTGCTGGGACAAGTTGGAAAGAGAAACAAATAAACTACGTAAGGCGTACGATAATGTATAATTTGATAACGATTGTGCGTACGTATGGGTCTATTTTTACAGGATTAAGGGGAAAATTGCTCGTACATGGGGATTCTGAGTTTGAAGGGGATTGGCATGTTATATAAAATTAACATAATATTACATGCAATATAAAGCTCTTTTCTTTCTTTTAAAATATAACTCCCACGCTAATAAATATCAC
Organism: Catocala nupta; assembly: GCA_963675205.1. Taxonomy (NCBI): domain Eukaryota; kingdom Metazoa; phylum Arthropoda; class Insecta; order Lepidoptera; family Erebidae; genus Catocala; species Catocala nupta. The sequence continues at coordinate 2,114,472 of OY776105.1, forward strand.
TGTGTGATCAGGTACTTTAGAAACATTTAAACATAACACCCAGACACTTTTTGTGGATCAAACAATTCATTTACCCGTGTAGGGATGACAACACTTAGCGCAATAGCAGTAGTGTTTAAACCACTACGTCATATGGATTTAATAAACTGCAACACATATTTCAGCCTTTTAACACTTATAATGTGTAATATGAATTCATAGGGTCATCTTAGCTATTTACGTACTGTTGAGTGCTTGACGTTCTAGTCAGTTTGCACTAGCTGTGGCTATAAATATATAATATCGATAAAAACGTAGCTAGATCGCGAAAACTCCATTCCATCCTAAGTTATCTAACTTCCTAATTAATATTATAACTGCGAATGCAAGTTAGTTTGTTACGCTGTCATCTTTAACTACTCGATTGATCATCATGAAATTTTGTATAAACGTTGTCAGGGGTACATAAAAAGGAATAGTGTACCTTACCTTTTACTCAAAAATAAAAGCACTATTCCAGAGCCAGCGAAACCGTGAGCAAAAACTACTATCATATAAATTGCAAAGCGACAGTATAACAGTTAATATACCTAATAATTATGTCTCAAATTACAGTTGAACAAAGAAGATAAACTATCTATTATAACTTCGAAATTGCTTTATAAGAATATAGATTAGCAATATAATAGATTCCAGACATCGTGAAATATTGGCGACATTATGTGCCATCCCTGCTGGCGTTGTGCCCAGAGTCAACAAGTTTTATCAGGCTATGCATATAATATAAGTATTACTATAAATATCTATAAAGAAGACTATGTTTAAGTCTATTTATTGAAGTGAAAACTTCTTTAGGCGCGTTGAGCACTTTTTGGGTGAACAAAAATCATGGAACTCGCGTCATCGTCACCGAACCCTTTCCATGAGCTATATGTATACTGTGTACTTTTTGGTTGAACAAAAACTTGAGAAGTGTCAAGGGACACCCGGATGGAACGAAGTTCCTTTCGATTAATTAGTGAAGGAATTGTAATAAAATTTATTAAATTAATTAATTTATAAATTTCCGAAAATCTAAAAAAAATCCATAAAAGATACACACCCTACATGGCGCGTGCATAATAATAAGAAGTCTGTTAGCTCGCAGCTGGCCACAAGGTCACGCGTTTTTTCCATAATGAAGTAATCTGCTGGCGCATGAATGAACAGTGCGAGCGAGATATCGTAACTACTTACGCACGCCGCACAGCTTACAATAGCTTACTATAGCAAAAAGTGTCGTGACAACTTTTCGTAAGAATTTTTTTCGTCTAGCCCCCTTTCACAACGCGCGATAAGGAACTTCGTTCCAAAAAGCGTGAAACTCGCGTCATCGTCACCGCACGCTAGTTACTTAGTTTTCACTTCTATCGGCAGTCCCCGAAGACTGCCCGCATGTTTTTCTTTTTAAAATGATAACTTCCTCTCTAGGAGTAATTGCTGTGTTACTGTGTGACTTCGCAACCATTAAAAAAACTGACACAAAGAACATCCAAATTCGGAACAATAGAACACACATTTTTTTTGTCTCGTGTGGAGTTCGAACCTGTGATACTCGGCGCAATGACAGTGATGATCACTTAAACAACTACGCTATCCGTAGATTCAATCTCTGCTGCCTTTATACATGTCCTGCAGAATAACCTATATATAGTTTAAACTCGTGATAGTGAACAACATTGGTCTTATGCATAGCAGTCACGATAAAGGCTGAGGATGCTGAATGCTGATAATTTCTTCATAATAAATAATAGTTTAAAAAAACTAAAAAACACGCGTTATAAATTGCAATTATTAAATTATTTTCTTCTTTTTTTAATAAAGCGTGATTTTTAAACTCTATTTTTTTTTTATTCTAAATTATTATATTGCCATCGGTCCTCGATACTTGTGCAAAGTTTCAAATCAATCTGTCGGTTTGAAAGGGGTGAAAATCTCGTTCAAAGATTTCGTTACATAGGTACTTACATACCAAGCTAAGGCTGCCTGTCCATTGAACCGGAGCAAGGCTGCGGAGCGAAGAAACGGAGAAATATAACCAATAGGATTGCATAAAATCTCCACTCCACTCCAGTATGCAATCCTATTGGTTAATATTTCTCCGTTTCTTCGCTCCGCAGTCTCGCAATGGACAGGCAGCCTCTAAGCACAGCAAATCATGATATAATTACTCAGTTACTGCTTTCAATTGAAAATCTTTCTAAATAATATTCTTCTGTACGTGTGTTGACAGTGAACTCCTAAACGGCTGGACCGATTTGAATGAATTTTTTTGTGTGTGTTCAAGTGGATTCGAGGATGGTTTAGATTTGGTTTCTTTTATTTATTTTTTTTCGCCTGTACAGGACAACGTCTGTCGGGACAGCTAGTATATTATACTTTTTTTAATAAATAGAGATGACAAGAAATAAAGATGACATAAAGATGCGTGTCTATGTGTGTATCTGGCTACCAGCACGCCATATTTATTTACTATATAAGACAAATAAAACAATTGGATTGAAATTGTAATAATGCCTTATATGCTGGGGTATAAAATATATTTAATTGTAATGTTGAAAAATGAGAGTAGGCTTGCCACTTGAGTGATTAAATAGCAGTAAGTAGAAACTATTTTAATTTAAAACTTTGCCCTGCCGATGTTTCACCTGTTTTTAGCGGCCATGGTCACGGGGATAAATAGTTTTAAACTATAAAATATTTAATTAAAATAAACAGTGATAGAAATCCGCAGCAGCGATAGCTCAGTGGGGAGACCAACAGACTGCAATACAGAGGGTCTCGGGTTCGAACCCACGTCACGCACTTCTGACTTTCGGAAGTTATATGACTTTTCGAAATTATGTGCGTATTGATTGACAATTATCGCCTGCTCCGTGCCTCGGAGAGCATTTTAAGCCGTCGGTCCCGGCTGCCATGAACATCTATGGCAGTCGTTATTGGGAAGTCAAGTGCCCTATAATATCCTGACACTGGTCTGGCTTTAGGGTATCGTTAGCCTTGGCGTTGCGGAGGTCAGGTGATAGCCACTCCGTGTAAAAACTGATATCCAGTCAAATCCGGTTAGACTAGAAAAGCGACCCCAAGTGACTTGGGAATAATAAAGGCTAGGGACAAGAAATGATAAAATCCGTAAAAGGTAGCATTTTCACTGTATAACATTTGCGTAAACTTAAGATAATATTATGTCATATGTTCATGTTAGGAATGGGTTCATATCGATCATGCGATGGGTGGGGGCTACCCATGATCTCTCAATAGCACAAATAAATCAATCTCAATAGATCAATGCCTGATCCATTAAAAAAAGTTGATTTTGGTTAACATCGAGAATCATTCATAAAATAAATATACCAAACACAGATAAACACAAACAATACACAATGAGAAATTTACGAAAAAAAGCAAACGTGAATAAAACTAAAAGTTAAAGTCCTAGTAGGTGATCGGCTCTCGACTGGTAGTGTGCCCAAAAGATTGGCAGCATTGGCACGTTGAATGGCAACAATGGCAATGGCAAAATCTCTGGTCACAGGAAGCATCGATCAGCCTTTTCTCTCTCTATATAGAGCACGAGTACTGGAACTCCATGACCCTAGCGTTTCAACCCCAAATGGCAGTAGGTATGAGATAAAATATAATTATTTATGCTATAATCTATATTAATATTATAAAGAAAATGTTAGATTTTTTTTGTTTGTAAGGCTTTACCCAAAAACTAAACAACCGATTTAAAAAAATCTTTCACCATTAGAAAGCTTAATCATCACCGAATAACATAGCATATATTTAATGTAAAAAAAACGTACTCCTACTAACATAACCTAATCCACTTTTACACGAGTAAAGCCGCGGGCAAAAGCTAGTTATAGATATATTACCATTAGGCTACCTTCGCTGTTGTAATAAATATAAACAAGGAAATTATAAATAATTTAGGACGGTATCTCTGTGCAATTCCGTGTTAGAATATTTCGCAACTTTGCCAGTTATTTCGAAACAAATTTACCCGAATAAACTTTGAATATTTTACAAACATTCGTAACTTTGCATTTATAGAATGTTTAAACATCAATAAATATATTTAAAGAATTTCGGCTCTAATTTTAACCCGCGGAATTTGGAATTTTAGACATATTTAGGTAGGTTGTCTTAAAGGCTATTGAAGGTGACTAGTATTATTGGATTTACTGCCTAGAAATTGTCAGTAGCACGGAGTCTGCAACTATGTCCTGAAGACGGCATTAGACTCACCCTTTTAAATAGGACTTGAAATCAAAGCTGGCGTGGATGTAAAACATTTTTTTGTACCCCTTCGGCGATATGGGCGTGAGTCTATGTATATACGCTTAAACTTCACGTTAAAACCACCGTTTGAAACAGAATACTGGAAGTTGAAACGCATTCCAACTTGTAGTGGCTATTTAATCATTGTATAATATAAAGGTTGTTCAGCATAGTAAGAAAATTATTTTCTATTGCAATGGTTGAAGTGGACGAACAGAGGTGGTGAGATCCTGTTTTTCCATTATTTCATATCTTTAATTTTGTAATGGTTATTGATGAATAATAATAATATCAGCCCTGTATTAAACTGTCCCACTGCTGGGCACGGGCCTCTTCTCAGTGTGAGAAGGTTTAGGCCGTAGTCCACCACGCTGGCCTAGTGCAGGTTGGCAGACTTCACATATCTTCGAGAACATTATGGAGAACTCTCAGACATGCCGGTTTCCTCACGATGTTTTCCTTTACCGTTAAAGCAAGCGATAATTAACTATTTAATACGCATATAACTTCGAAAAGTCAGAGATGCGCGCCTTGGGTTCGAACTCGAGACCTCTGCGTGGCAGTCCAACGGTTTCCCACTAGGCTATCGTGATATATGATATAACCATTGATAAAAACGCAACATTTATAACATCCTAAAATGGAAGTAATTAATAGTTATCAATTGTATGCAACAAAACAGCCTATTACTTTATAAACGTGAATATCAATTACGATCGTATCGCTAAACGCATTTTGATGAAATTAGGCGTCGATTGACTTGTTGCCTGCATTAAAACATAGGACGCTTTTCATCAGACAAAATCAATTAACTTGCCTGGAAAATCTATCAATATGATACGGACGCGTGAATCTCACGGGAAAGCAATTCCGTAATAATTGATTGCCACCGTTGGACTGCCGCGCAGAGGCCTCAAGTTCGATCCCAGGGCACGCATCTTTGACTTTTCAAAGCTTTGTGCGTCTTTGCATTGTCACAAAGTGTAGAGTATGTATACTGTCTATTATAGATAAACATTTAAATATTTTTTTATTGCGTAGTTTGGCAAACGAGCGGACGGATCGCCTGATGGTAAGCGATTACCGCCGCCCATGGACACCCGCAACCCCAAAGGAGTTACAAGTGCGTTGCCAGCCTTTTAAAAAGGAATGAAGGATGGAAAAGATAAAGGAAAGGATAGGAAAACGATCGGGGCAACTGGGCCTCCGGCTCTCTCACTCACCGATACGAAACGCAACTGTACGGGTACCGTTACTTCACGGCGGTATTCTGTGAGAGGGTAGTACTACCCCGGTCGATCCGGCCCATTCATCCTAAACCCTAATTATTTAATTTACTTAATATTATTAAGTAATTGTTATCATTATTTTTAGATTTTTACAGTCATTAATATATGGTATAATGCCTACAAAATCTTGTTGATATGAGTTGTAAAATTCTGAACGTATATTTAATAGGCGATTTGAAATAGTGGCCGTGAGTTTCTTGCACCTATCATCGCATAGGCTCAACTGTTTGCCTGAACTTAGAAACGTACCTAAATGTAGCTTCAGTAACTTATTATACTCACTAACCAATAGATTATGACGTCCATAAATAAACATTCATCTTACATTCACTCACTCGAACATCAAACATAATTTTCATTTATTATACATTTAAGTAGGTCTCATTGTAAACATTAATACCTGAATAAATGACGAATGAAAATTATTTTTGACTTATAATGTTACTTGGTCTTCAATCAAATATATGTGATTACGTTTTATCGTAATAATTGACGTTGAACCAAGTTAAGTCCAGGGAAATACTAGTGTAGCTGCCTATACAACAAATAAATATTACATACAGAAAGGAGAATTGCCGTAACCCCCGTGAAAGTTGTTAAAGTTACATAAAGCAGTATGCCCATAACTTATAATCATACTGACTGCCTTCTCAACTTTTGGAAGAAGTTAGAACTGTACCAAATAAGATTGCGGACTTATTTTGATAGTAAGGATAGTTTGGGTTCGTTTTAATGGTTACTTTCTGGTAACGTGCTTACGCTTCGTATAATTATGTACATTATTAATGTATGCTATTAGCAGCATAATTATTAGAGTCTCATCGATAATATGGTGGCCTGTGTACGATTTTATACATTATTTTACACACAAAAGCAAATACCAATCAAAAGAAATCTTTTTGTAATAACGGTATTAAAATTCGTTGCACAATAAGGGAGTAATTAATATTTAAAATTTGGATATAAGAAAAAGCGGGGATGTATATCTTGCTATCTCCTTTGCACAGCGAATTTTAAATAGTGGTTACGTCACAGTTTGTATCGTGCATCATTTTTCTGTCGTTTGACAATTACCATTACTACCAGATTTTAAAGGCTTGTACCTTATTTACTTTTGAGTAAATTTCAATAATTCTTGTATATATATATATTAAAAATTGTGAGACATTTTGCCTATTATTTATCCTTTCAAGTTACGAAAAGCAGCCTATTATCGACTATCTACAGTTGCAGGCTACGTGCTACCACTGGGATTATCCATACTAATTTTACTCTATACAGGAATCGAAACCGAAAACCCAAACCAAACCCAAACAAACAGTAAACAAAATGAACGGCGTTAGTTATAAGTAAACGCTGAAATATGCAATTTCAATTTACAGAAAATAGATTGTAATAAAATCTAAGTCAGTCATACGACTTTTGTTCTATCAAATATACACTTTTAACCCGTCACGCGACATGCGCCCAGACGCTGGCCGCAGAAAATTTTGGCGTCAAATGTCTCCTAATGACCGGTTCGATCAAATGACGACACTTGACTTGATTTTTGTTTTTTTAAGGCAATCGCGTGAGGGCTTATCACGTTTTTTGTCGGATTTCTAGATTTGAGACTAAGCATATACCTAAAAATGTACCTCTATGCTTATAAAAAATTTGAGATTTAAAAGGAAACTTGTAAAATTCTATATAGAGTGCAATTTTGGCCTAGAGAAAATGTAGGCAGCGTTTATTTTATAAAAATGTATTTCTCGGTTTTCTCCCTGAATAATGATATTAGAGCGTAAAATATTTAGATGAATTTAATATCTACCAGTACCATATCCCTGTGTTTTATCTTCTTTTAACATTTAAATTATTAAACGGGCTAGAAAAAGTAAATAATTTAAAAAAATTGTAGGTATACTGTCGTACCGCGTACGTAACCACTTAAATAATTTAACGAAACTAATTGATTAAATAAAAACATATAGACATCGCCTGTATGTATTTATTAGTTTACTTTATTAGCAGCGAAAGCCTAGTGGAAAACCGTTGGACTGGCACTCAGAGGTCTCGAGTTCGATCACAAGGCGTAGATCGTAAATATATTGCTATGTGCATATTCTAATAGTTAATTATCGCTTGCTTTAACGATGAAGGAAAACTTCGTGAGGAAACCTGCATGTCTGAGAGTTTTCAATAATTTTCTCTAAGATATGAGAATTTGCCAACCCGCACTGGGCCAGCGGAGAAGACTAAGGCCTAACCCTTCTCATACCGACAAGAGTCTCGTGCTTAGAAGTGGGATAGATATACAGAGCAGATATTATTGTATATTAAAGTTTATTTATTAAAAGGACCCACAGAGCGCCATCCGTACAGTAAGCAAAAAATTACACCACTGAATCAAAGAGCCATAAAATTCGAAACAAAAATATTATTTATGTTACTAATTAATAAGTCCTTACTCATTAAAAGTTGGCAGTAATTCAACAGAGTTATATTCGAAGTGTTCTCTTCCAGCTAAAATGTCATAAGGTTAAGTCTGGTGCTAAATATAGAACAATATGGTATTGTCATTAAATATTATATAGTATTATATAGTGGTGCAGCGGTAGCGAATGCGACTGCTGAGCATGAGGTCTCGGGTTCGATTCCAGATCAAGCAATGTGTTATTGGGGTTTTCTTACAGGAAATTCTGAGTAGCAGCACTGACGGTAATAAGTTCGATCCGCTCCGCAATTATGAGGATCAAAAACAAAGTGTGTCAAAAACTAATGTGTAAACAATTCTTAGACACTTCAATTAACTGGTATATTAATAAAAAAAGGAATTAAAAGTTTAGCATTGAAAAAAGCCTGTTCTAATGAATATGTAATTATGTAATTTATAAGTTACTTAATGTATTGTACTACAGTTCCTTTTATGAAATAAAAGTTTTATTTATTTATTTATTTGATTATTTATTTAAATATGAATGCAATACACGTCTGTCTTCCCATTCAGACCATACAGGCGTGATATTAGGTATATAATTCTAATTAAATGTATTTTCTGAACTGAAACTACTTCATAAAGATTTCATCGTGATTTGTTTTAATAAAACATTATTTACTTGTATGTAACCAATATAAACTATTTTAATTAACACTTTACCCGAAAACGTGTAAAATATAAATAGTTTTGAAATTAATAATACCTATTTGTATTTTCTATACTAATATTAGGTAAAACATTTTGTTTGTTTGTTTGTAATGATTGAACTCAAAAACTACAAAATTGATTTTAAAATTCTTTTACCATTAGAAAACTACATTATCACCGAGTAAGATAGGCTGTATTTTTTTTTATAAAGTTCTGTCACTAACGTAACCCAACCTACTTTTTCGAGCGAAGCCGCAAGTAAAAACTAGTCTTAAAATAAATTACTATAATATCCGTTTTAAGTAGTTTCATTACAATAACTTCCGCGTACCTAAACGTAAGACAATATTATAAAATTTATTTCTCATCCATCATATTACGTACTAGGTCACCCCCGCAACTTCGTCTGCTTAACATAAGAGAATATTCCCCGTTTTAGCGACATTTTTCATTAATGCTATTGGTCGTAGCGTTATGTTATATAGCCTTCCTCGACAAATGAGCTATCCAATACTAAAAGAATTTTTCAATTCGAACCAGTAGTTCCTGAGATTAGCGCGTTCAACCAAACAAACAAACTCTTTAGCTTTATAATATTAGTATAGATGTATATAAAGGACTAGATGAGTCCGCGGTTTCACCCGCGTTTATAATTATTGCCCCGCCCCGGTGGATCATAGCGTGATGTTACATAGACTGCCTCGATTAATGAGCTATCCAACAATTAAAGAATTTTCAAATCTAACCGGTAGTTCCTGAGATTAGCGCATTCAACTAAACAAACAAACTCTTCAGCTTTATAATATTAGTATAAATGTACATACATATACATAATGGACTAGCTGACCCGTGCAAATTCGACTGCTTTACAAAAGATAATTTTCCCCGTTTATGTGACATTTTTCATTGATGCTCCGCTCCTATTGGTCGTAGCGTGATGTTATATAGCCTTCCTCGATAAAAGGGCTATCCAACTCTAAAATAATTTTTCAATTCGGACCAGTACTTCCTGAGATTAGCGCGTTCAACCAAACAAACAAACTCTACATATATAAAGGATGAGAAATAAATTTCATAATATTGTACGTATCTAGTAATCTAAAATATATCTTTCCATCCCCAACACAATTACACCAATAGCTACATTAAACGTTAATTTACTTCGTACAATATCGTGGACCATAATGTGCGCGGTTATCTATGGGGTTGGATACGACCTTTCACAAGCGACCACAAACTCTACTCTACGGAATATTACTGTAAAATGTATTAAAGCTATGTGCTCGAAGCCGGTTTTTGTTGTATGTTGTGTTACTTGAATGTTTGCACTTCAAGAGGAAATGCGGGTATCAAAACATTTAAATCAAATTGACTGCTGGCGTAGTGGTTTTAAGGAGCCCTCATCATTGCCAGTGCGGCAATTGTTATGAGTTCAATACTTACACAGGATAAAAAATACATGCGGGGCAGTCTTTGGGGACTGCCGATAGAAGTAAGAAGAACTAAGTAACTAGCGTGCGGTGACGATGACGCGAGTTTCACGCTTTTTGTTCACCCAAAAAGAACACATATATACACAATATACATATAGCTCATGGAAAGCGTTCGGTGACGATGACGCGAGTTCCATGATTTTTGTTCACCCAAACAGTGTTCAACGTGCCTAAAGAAGGTTTCACTTCAAATATTATTTGTGTCATTTGTTTGTGAAGACCCCCGCGATACAAGATTTATAACTAGAGCAGTTGTCTTTTAAAACATTTAACATAAAACTAAAATTGTAAAAGTGAATGTGAGTTTATTAATTTGTTACGCTTCCACGCCTTAACTACTCGATCGATCATCATGAAATTTCGCATACACGTTGTCAGTGGAACACAAAAGGACATAGGGTACCTTTCATCCAGAAAAAAATACTGTTACTAACCTAACCTATCCTACATTTAAAGAAGTGAAGCCGCGGGCAAATTCTAGTAATATAAAAAAGCAAAAGTAAACTTTTTAATTTTATTAACCTCTGAGTCTTCTTCGAAGAGGTAAATGAAAACACTATGTGGGTCTGTGTGTTTGTCTGTTAGTGACAGTTTGTTACTGACAGGCATAGCTCCGGGACCACTAAACCGATTGACTTGTAACTTGGTGTGCAGACACCTTAGAGATATCCCTCGGTTGAGTATGAATATGGGCCCTGTGGATCAAATGATCCCCGAAATGTAGGGGTCACAAGGTCGGTCATAAGGTCAGGGGATATCCACCAACAGAGTGATTTGGAAGTCCAAGGGAGAGGCTTTTGCCCAGGAGTAGGACATTACAAAAAGCTGATAGAAAAGGTCACATGAAGACGAAGAGGTTGAATCCTGGGTTTTTACATCCATCTCGATATCATTAAATTTGTTTGATGGTTGTCTGAAAACGTCAGCATTCCTGAGAACATCCAAATGCCCAAGGTACTATTTTAATTTTTGAAGGTTCCTAGTTCTTATAATAATTAAATTATGAACAAAAGAAAACATAGCGACAAGTCACTGGTAGATATGAAATTCATTAAAATTTTTCATGCTCTCATATCATTATTCAGAGGAAAAACCGAGAAATACATTTGTATGGACTAAACGCTGCCGGCATTTTCTCTTCATTAAGCCAAAATTGCAGTTTATGTAGAATTTTACAAGAGTTTCCTTTTAATTCTCACATTTTTTTAAGCATAGAGGTACACTTTCAGTGTTCTGCATAGTCTCACGGCTATATATCCAACAGGGTAAGCAGAGGTGTCTTAAATACTAGACTTCGCTCGCGTAAATGTGGGTTAGGTTAGTAACAGTAAATGTTTCTGGGTGAAAGGTTCCCTATGTCCTATTCTGTACCCCTGACAATGTGTTTGTAAAATTTCATAATGATCGGTCAGTGTAACAAACAAATTCATATTTGCATTTATAATATTGGTTAGAATGTGGGGAGACCAACAGACTTCAATGCTGAGGGTCTCGGGTTCGAACCCACGTCGCGCACCTCTGACTTTTGGAAGGAATATGACTTTTAGAAATTATGTGCGTATTGATTTACAATTATCGCCTGCTCCGTGCCTCGGAGAATACGTTAAGCCGTCGGTCCCGGCTGCCATGAACATCTATGGCAGTCGTTATTGGAAAGTCAAGTGCCCTATAATATCCTGACGCTGGTCTAGCCTTACAGTATCGTTAGCCTTCGGGTTGCGGAGATCAGGTGGGGCAAGCGCTCTGTGTAAAAACTGATATCCAGTCAAATCCGGTTAGACCAGAAAAGCCGATCCCAAGTGACTTGGTAATAATAAAGGCTAGGGAGAAGGATAGAATGAACCGATTATTTAAAAATCAAAAGGAGATACCGCTACAGTTTTGTCTTAATACATTAAAAATATTCAATTATAGGTGTGCCATACCATACCAAGATCGACCGTACACACTTAACAATAGTCGAAAATAAAAAAAATTGTGGCTTAGATCGGTTAATCGTTTCATTAGTTTCAATATGGTTACATTGGAAAGAGATAAGCATTATTTTGGCGTTTCATTTAAATATTATTTGGAACAAGTACGCGACCACCGTATAACAATGGAAGGGCGCTTATCGGGTGTAAAACAGTCTACCGTAAAACGGTGGCAGGGAGCACGAGAGGTTAAGACGAGTGAACAATAGTGTACTATTTTCAATACGAGTGGCATTATGTCGAACGACAACTTAACGTCCAGAATTGTGACCATATTTAAACGTAATCGGGCGCATCTGTGATTTTAATCTTTGATTTCATTACCACGTTGTATATTCGAGAAAGGTCTTAGTTGACGATGTAGTTAAAGTGTCACTAGGTGCCGCTAGTGTCGCTCTCCTCAAAGTTCATTAAAATCAAGAGATTCATGACGGGCTTTCAATTCCGTGAGGTACAAGTTTTGAGATGTAAGCGATTTCTAGGAGATTTCTCTAAGTTTGTGCACCCAGTATAATATGCACAACTGCTGCCTGCTAATAAATTTAAAATTTAAAATACCCCCGACCCATAATTCGTTTGATACCCATATTGAGGGAGATGTGAAAAAAATGTAATACGCCATTTTGTGGTAGCGTCCATCTTGGATTTGAAATTTATCGTAGTGTATAGTATTCTACTAGTCAAGCCCTTTCATTTAATACTCATATTGAGGGAGTTGTGAAAAAATATTAAAGCCGCCATTTTGTGGCAGCGGCCATCTTGGGCCAATTTTCATCAAACATAACTAAGAACACTCCCGACTAATTCACCTTTCAAACAAAAAAAACATAACTAAAATCGTTTCATCTGTTCGGGAGCTACGATGCCACAGACAGACACACACACACACACACAGACACGTCAAACTTATAACACACCGTCGTTTTGGCGCCGGGGGTTAAAAGGGAAAATTACGTGTGGTTCCTTTGCCTCAATTAGTTTTCATGCAAGCGTAGTTTACTAGATTTTATTTCACAGCAATATTTTATGAAATTTATGTTTAATTAATGTTTTGGCAGCAGACCGGCGTCTGGCAGTGTGATGGCTGATAACCAAAGACTCGTTTAACGAAGGACCTAAACTCACAGTTGGTGAAATGTGAGTGAAAGTCACTTATGGCTATAACTTTGGACATACACAGGTATGACACTAGTTAGATTATTGTGGTTATTTGGGACCCCTTAGTGGAACATATCAAGGCATGGAATTCTCCGCCAAGGCACGTGTTTCCTTCTTCTTTCAATCCTGGGTCCTTGAAGCGGGGCGTGAAAAAGCACCTTTTCAGGCCGGCAAAGTAGAGACCTCAACATCGCCTCGACTGTTATGAGGACGGTGTGGAGGCCACTGCTCTTAGACCACATGACTGCTTACCTTCAGGAGGAGTGTGGTCATTACGACGGGCAAAATAAAAATAAAACAATATTTTATTTTATTTACACTTAGAATACTCTTTGGACATAAAAGATATGAGCTAATACTAAATTGTATGACATTTGACTACCCCTTTGGGGATACAGCAAAGGTCAGAGTTAGTTTTTTGAAAATTACGGAATTTAATATTATATGATACTAGCTTTTGATAGTGCGTTCGCTCGCGTAAAATTAGGTTAGGATATATTATAACGTAGCGGTAAGTCTCGTCTTTGAGGAGTGGCTGGAGAGGCGGCATGGCGACCTCACCTTCCGGCTGACACAGGTAATAACTAGCCTCGGTTGCTTTGGCCAGTTCTTGTGTCGCATAGGCCGCCCTGAGGTTTGACCTGAGAGTGGTGGGCTTCGTGGGCCTGCCCGCCACCCGATCAGCAACAGGCCCAAAAGGCGGCGTACGCGCAAACCTCGGCGGGGTCGCGACTGCATATGAAAGTGATTCGCGCGGCCCTGCCGATTGCGGTTTTGTCGAGGAACACCGTGGCAGATTTAGTCAGTATTCCGGAAGGTCAATTATCATCATTTCAACATCTTTCTTTTACCCTGGTGAGTCTGACATAACCCCTCCGCCCGCCCCCGTGGAGGGTATGCGTCAATGCATTCCCGCACGTAGTCTATGTTACTCAGTGATAATAAAGTATTCTAACGGTAAAGCAATTTTATAATCGGTTAAATAATTTTTTATTTAAATCGTTACAAACATACAAACATAAATTCAAATTTTTCCTCTTTATAATAATAGTATAGACAACTGCAGATACAGTTAGGATTAGATATAATAATATAATATAGTTGTAGAGTATGCCTGTTTTTTTTTGCACTCGCAAAACTCTGGAACTACCTCTCAGATTTAAACATCCTTTGCATAATAGGCCAATTGTTAAGGCAAGTTATTGGCTTTATAATATCATACTGCCTCCGTGGCACAGCGGTAGTGAACGCGACTGCTGTGCATGAGGTCTCGGGTTCGAATCCCGGGTCGGGCCAACAAAAAGTTATTGAGTTTTTCTGTTAAGAAATCTCAATACGAGCCCGGAGTTAGGAAGTTGGCGCTGTTAGACACCCCCGTGCCTCGGAAAGCACGTAAAGCCGTTGGTCCTGCGCCTGATCTCTCTCCGGTCGTGTCGGATTATTCGTCCCATCGGATCATGAGAGTTAAGGAACAGAGAGTGCACTTGTGTTTACGCACACACTTGTGCACTATAATATCTCCTGCGCCGATGGCCATTCTCCGTTAAGATTGGCCGCCGTGACCGAAATTCGGTCAGGAGGACATTATTATTATTATAATATCATAATTGTGTGAAACCGTTGAAGACAGCCAGTATGAGGAAAATATGTTAAAATCTAATCCTAAGAGGTAGGAGGCAGCGACAAGAGTTCTACCTCGCTCTTGTAACTTAATACCTACTCCTTCTTGAGGAAGAGCTAAAACAATTAGGGCAGGTAATTAATACTACCGAGGCGGTTAGCGCCTCGGCTATATACGTAACTGTGTGCTAACTGCCTAGCCTTACAAGTTTAGTCGCAGCTTGTTAGAAGTAGGAATTGAGCCTCTCTCAACCAACGCTAGGACACCGGCATCCGAGCTTAACCAGACTATTGAAAACATAAATTTTGTTATGATAGTCTTCTATTGCTTGAATAGCTTTTTTAGGGTTATGGATTCGTCATGTCTGTCTCTCTGACCGTCCGTATGTCACAGCCACTTTTTTTCCGAAACTATAAGAACTATGCTGTTGAAACTTGGTTAGTAGATGTATTTGTGAAACGCATTAAGATTTTCACACAAAAATAGAAAAAATCAATAAATTTTGGGGGTTAGATACATAGAATTGAAATTCAAAATTTTTTTTTCATCATACCCATACGTATGGGTCTGTGGATAGGTCTTCAAAAATGATATTGAGGTATCTAATATAATTTTTTTCTAAACTAAATATTTTGCGCGAGAAACATTTCCAAAGTGGTAAAATGTGTGTGCCTGTATCTTTTAAATTAAGAGAATGATAATACTAAAAAAATATATGGTGTACATTACCATGTATACTTCCACCGAAAATTGGTTTGAACGAGATCTAGTAAGTAGATTTTTTTTAATACGTCATTAAAATCATCGATCAAAGTTACAACGAACTACAAGAACTTTTATATTATGTTACTTGCTGCTACGGAACCCTTCATGGGCGAGTCCGACTTGCACTTGTTGTATATTAATATTTCTGATAACTGGATTGGTTGAGAGGTTTAATACTGATGTTCTAACTACTGTAGGTATACATAATATTGTCTTCTGTTTACGCGAATATTATTTATTGACCCGTGACCAAGGTTGCTGAAACGCAACCGAAACGTCGGGGAAAGTGTAAACTTAAATATAAATAGTTTTAATAATTTAATTAGCTTAAAATAAGTAAAGTTTTCTAGTAGTATAGTAGTGTAACAGTTTCTAAATTATGTAATAAAGTGTTAAATAAACAACGCGATAAAATCCGTATACAGTAGTTTAATTTCAATACTGTAGGTTTGCGTATATACAGTATTTAATGTAACGCCATCTAGCGGTGAACATTATTATTTGCATGTATCAATGTGCATGGCTATTGGCATTTAAATTAATAATAATAAAAGAGTTAAGTACTTTATAGTAATATAAGTGATTGCCTCGCTGTTATTATTGTGTCGGTTCGATCCCTGTATCTATATATTAATACGTAAAGCAAAAATGTTGTACCCACTTTTACGAAAATTGCGCGGACGGAGGAGTATGAAATTTAGCACAGTTAAAGTTTATATTGAGAAGGAGGGGCAAATCCTAATATTTATATAAAATATGCATTAGAAATACATTAAATTAATGAAAAACCACCACACGCACACAACCATGCATTTGACACAAGCAGTCGAAGCGCGTAACTACTATATATAATGACATATATCAGCAATATCTTACAGGCAATCTTTGGTCGAATTAGGAGCACTAGACGACCGCTAGTATATATAATTGGTTCAATTCTGCGTGTTATTAGTGTCTGTAGTTTCAATGTTTGTTAAATCTCCTGTCACACAGGAATGATTCCTTGTACAAAAAATAAACAAACACTTTTTCTTTTAAGAAATTTCAGTAGCATCACAAAGTATCTGTGCACTCTCTACTTGTAACTTGACGTTTAACGTATGGCAGCTAAATCTTAACGCGATTCGGGTGTATTAATCTACTGCCTGTCAGCGACAGAATTTTCGCGACTAGAGACTTAAGAGATTTTTCTATTACAAAAAGCAACTCCCGCACTAGAGAAATCTAAATCGTGTATTGCTAGAGTCCTTACAAACATTTAAATAACGGACACAAAAAACGCCCAGACTCACTTGTCACCTGTTCGAACCCACAACACTCGAAATAGAGGCAGTGGCAAGGCAATCACTTAATCCACTACGTCATTCTTGCATTTATGCACAGTATCATTAGATCAAGTATATTACAAGCTAAGTAAACTGTAACGTTAAAATTATTCCACTTTATCCCGCCCTCCCCTTTCCTATCCAGAACAATGCGTGCTGGGCTCAGATGGCATCCTTACACGGTAGAGACGACTAGAGAGCGTACCAACAAGTTTGGGTCCTCATACCTCTGCCGAACGATCAAGGCATGGAATTCTTTGCTAAGGCACGTGTTTCCTTCTTCCTTCAATCCTGGGTCCTATAAGCGGGGCGTGAAAAGCACCTTCTCAGGCCGTCAAATTAGAGACCTCAACATCGCCTCGGCTGCTATGAGGACGATGTGGAGGCCACTGTTCTTAGACCACACGACTGCTTACCATCAGGCGGTGTGTGGTCATTTTGACAAGGAATATAAAAAAAAAAGTTATACGATACATTCTCTTATTCTCCTACTGTAAGCCTTACAAAAATCTAGTTATCTTTGGAATAAAAACGTCAGTCTTAAAATCGCATACGTCTAAAACCTTCTAACAAGGTACCCTCGAAACTAGATCAAAACAAATAGCAAACAATTTACAAAAAAGGCAGCCGATTTAAAACAAAAGGCGTCCAAATTACAGGCGCTTCGAAAAATAATAGAAAAAGATGTTAAATGAATTGTGAAATTGTCTCTTGGGACGATTTGGAGAATGACATGCTATTAGATGCATCTGTGGGGCTACGGAGGTCAATATGGACCCATGGAAGGAGTCCTAAGGGTCCTTTAAGGAAAAATATGGATAGCGAAATTTCTTGGAATTGGAATTTTGAATTGGAATTTCGTTTCTAAGATTTTTGTGATAACGCTTTATTGCTAGCTGTTTGATATTTGCCAAATTTTTTCGTAAATCGTGTTTAGTCGAATCCTGAGTTAAGCAAAATCCTATCTAATCTAATCTAGCAATATTATAAATGCGAATGTAAGTTGGTTTGTATGTTACGCTTTCACGTCTTAACTACTCGACTGAACATTATGTAATTTCGCATACATCTTGTTAGTTATACAAAAAAGGTAAAGTATACCTAGGCAACTAATATTATCATCGATGCATAATAGTAAAATGTTATTTTGTTTCATGTTCCACTTATTGTTGTGTTTCTAATATTTTTTGTTCTTAATTTATCTATTATTTAATTCCCATGTAATACTGCGCTCAATTCGCACGCCCCAAGGGGCAGAATATGCTGTAACCAACCATTTATAAACACCTGTTAATGTATCATTTTCTTGCGAATAAATGAATTATTATTATTATTTTTTTTTTATCCAGGAAAAGTACTGTAACTAAAAGAAAATCGCTGGCAAAATCTAGTAATATTATAAAGGTGAATATAATTGTGAATGTGTTTTTTCGTTTGCTATGCTTTCCGGTCTTAACTACTCGACCGATCATTATGAAATTTCGCATACATGTAGTTATCAGAAAGGACATAGTTTTATCCAGAAAAAAAGAATAGTATAAAATTTACATAATCTACATTTACGAGAGCGGAACGGCGGGCAAAATCTAGTTGTTTTATATGTCAGGTAATGGTAAGGACTGAGTATATAGTATTATGGTACGTATTATAATAATATAACATAATGCTTCACTATAGCTTAGTCTGATATTGATAATTAGGGAACTACATATAATAAACTTTTCTAAGAATATTTTCCGTGCCCGTAATAACTTCGAGGTAAAAAGTGTATAAAACACATTCATATAGCAATACTTGTCAATACTAGATGTTCAATTCAATTCATCGACTACCATTGAACTGTTGAAGTAATCTCATACATACATTAACGGAAACGAATAATATTTAATGATTACGTAGAATTTTAATCGAACCCACAACAATTGATGCGCTATTTAAAGCAAACCACCATCTGTACATCAAACTCTCTATCTATATAAATAAAAAAATTGGGCAGTCTTTGGGGACTGCCGATAGAAGTGAAAAGTAAGTAACTAGCGTGCGGTGACGATGACGCGAGTTTCACGCTTTTTGTTCACCCAAAAAGTACACATATATACACAGTATACATATAGCTCATGGAAAGCGTTCGGTGACATGACGCGAATTCCATGATTTTCGTTCACCCTAAAAGTTTTCATATCAAAAATCAATTGCCACTTGTATAACGGAGCATCACATCAGAACGGCTTAGCTGTTTCTTTTTTGTTGTGTTTGTAATTGTCAGCCAAGGTTTGTATGAATGAAAATTAGCGTAAAGTCCGCGGAAAATGTCGAGAATTTAAATGGTATTTTTATAAGAAAATAGTTGATTGATATTTTGATATTAAATTTAATTACGTGAAACGTATTTTTGTATAGATTGACAGGTCAACAACTGTCGGGTCAGTTAGTTGTATATAGATAACTTGAAATATGAATCTCAAATAGAAAGGCTGTCATTTCCACCACAAAATTTGTTGCTCTAAATCTTAAGATTCCGGACGGAAAATCGAACAAATATATTTGTTCTTAGAAACAACGTCTGCTGAAATCAGACGCGGCTGTATTGAGGTCGACGTAACGTACAGTTCAATATTTCTTTTTCAAATGACCTATTAGAAAATGTTTTTGACGTCTGTACTGGAGTTTGTTAGTAATTTTCTAATGTTAGACATAGCTAGACTTTATGATACTTTGATTCTCCTTCTGCGTCAATAGAAACACTAATAATAAATTATGTTCAGGTACTTTTAAATATTGAATGTGTGAAAAA
Organism: Catocala nupta; assembly: GCA_963675205.1. Lineage (NCBI taxonomy): Eukaryota > Metazoa > Arthropoda > Insecta > Lepidoptera > Erebidae > Catocala > Catocala nupta. The sequence continues at coordinate 2,134,322 of OY776105.1, forward strand.
CTTTGGCGGAGGCCTATGTCCAGTAGTGGACGTCTTTCGGCGGTAATGATGATGATGTCTTTTAAGTAACTATACTTTGAGACATTGAGACAACCACCATCTTAGTCTCCCCGTGACATGGCTACTAAAAAGTACCCGAAACGTCAAGGAAAGTGTAAACTAAAATAAAAATAGATTTAACGAGATGGGTGTAAAAACCAGGATACAACCTCTTCGTCTTTATGTACCTTTTTTTTTATTTTTCTTCAGCTTTTTCTAATGTCCCACTGCTGGGCAAAAGCCTTTCCCTTGGACTTCCAAATTGGTAGATATACCCTAATCTTAAGACCTTGTGACCCCTATACCTTGGGGGTCTTTTGACCCACAGGACCTATATTCAAATTTGACCGAGGGATGACCCCAAGGTGTCTGTACACCAAGTTTCAAATCAATCGGTCCAGTAGTTCCGGAGCTATGCCTGTCACTAACAAACTGTCACTAACAGACAGACACACAGACCCACATAGTGCTTTCATTAACCTATTCGAAGAAGACTCAGAGGTCAATTATTGAAATAGCTTAATAGTGTAATAGTTTAAAAATTATGTAATAAAACTTTTTAAAATAAACACCGCTATAAAAACTGTATCAAATAGTTTAATTTTATTTGACTTTCTGCCTTAAATATTATGTACTAATTTTTAAAGGCTACTTTTCCCGTTTAAACTTTAGTTAGCTTGTAAAATCAATTGAATTGGAAAGTTACCTATATCTGATTTTGTACATTATCACATTATACACAAAAGCAAATAGCAATCGAAATAAATATTTTCTTCAAATAGAATCCAAATTGCTTGCAATATAATAATTTCATATAATATATATGAAAAATGGGGCTATAGTGGTGATATCTCGCTATCTCTCTCGAATACTTGTATTTAAGTCGCGTATACGTCACAGTTTGTATTGTGCATCCCTTTTCCTGTCATTTGACAATTACCACTCAAATTTTAAACGCTTGCATGTTATTTATTATAAAGGGGCTTTCAAAAATTCTCTGCGTTTTAAGTTTTGGTTACTATAATCATATGACACAAATAAAAAGAAATTGTCATTTACTTTATTAGGTACTGCCTCTATGGCGCAGCGTTAGTGAAATAAACTGCTGTATATGAACTCTCGAGTTTGACACCGGGGTCGACCTTCCCTGTTCAAAATTAAGAACCACCAGGTTCTAGGAATTTAGAACAGTTCAATATACTGACCACAGTATATTGAACTATTACTGTGTACTTAGTAAACTGTAAGGGGGTCGCCATTTTTTATTTTTTTTTTATTTTGCTCGTCATAATGACCACACTCCGCCTGATGCTAAGCAGTCGTGTGGTCTAAGAGCAGTGGCCTCCACATCGTCCTCATAGTAGCCGAGGCGATGTTGAGGTCTCTCCTTTGATGGCCTGAGAAGGTGCTTTTTCACGCCCCGCGTAAAGGACCCAGGATTGAAGGAAGAAGGAAACACGTACATTGGCAAAGAATTCCATGCCTTGATCGTTCGGCAGAGGTATAAGGACCCAAACTTGTTGGTACGCACTCTAGTCGACTCCACCGTGTAAGGATGGTATCTGAGCCCAGCACGCGTTGTTCTGGATAGGAAAGGAGAGGGCGGGATAAGGTGGAATTTACGTGAGACCAAAAACGACTGCGATATGTAGATTTAATATACCATTACCTACGCTTTTAGGGAAAGGTTATGAAAGGTACCCTATGTCTTTACATAGGGTACCTTTCATCCAGAAAAATACTATTTCTGAGCGAAGCCGCAGGAAAAATCTAGTATATTATAACATTAATTCATATAAGTGTAAAGATGTTTGTTACTTCATCTAGAAAAATTACTGTTCCCAAATGAGGAAAGCCACTGAAAAAACTTACAATAATTATATTAAAACAAAATTGCTTGCAAGAAAACTTGGAAACTTCGCTAACAGAATATGAAAATGCGGATTGAAATAAAAATCCATTTCAAGAGTACATTTTCACAGTGACATGGCATATAACGTGGAGTGCTAATTATCTACACAGACTGATGAAAGCGACGCGTTCGTATCTGTAGGACGTAATTCCTGTCAACGGTAACGTCAGTGACTAAAGCAAGCTATAGAGTCACACGGTTATATGCCTGAAGGGGTAGGTAGAGGTATTTTACATCCAAGTTTTACCAAATGTCTGCGATAGCATAGAGGTCTAAGTAATCGAATATTTTCCATTCGATGCCCACACGTGACAAAATATTTGTGGTATGCACAAATGGATGTTTCAAGTCTGGATGTTCTTAGTGACCGTTGTTTGAATGTTTGTAAAGTCGGGAGACTTTACAAGCATTTAAACAACGGACCACAAACAAATTAACTATACCTGGTAAGGGAGTAGTCTTCAAAGAATGAAAATAAAATTTTGGTGAAAAGGGGCTTCTTTGTACTGGGAACCCTTTGTTTCGACAAATTATTTTTTGTCGTAATTTAATTTGGTATAATTGTTTTTTGTCCTACTATTTCAGTAGGCATAAATATAATTTAGGCTAATGCTTTTTGCCCTAATTTTGATTGGGATAAAGTTATAACTTATAAGGCATATATAACTTGGGTACCATAGTGTAACAATAGGTTAGGGTAGGCGTGGGTAGCTCTTGGGGTGTGTGGCCAGAGAACCTCCCCGTGTGCCCGACGGCTGCTGGTCCTTTCTACATTTTAGTGGATTGGAACGGCAGTCGTTGGGCCGGTACACCCCGGGCAACACGGGTAATAATGTCCTTTCGGGGGCATTATTACTCGTGGCTAATACTCTGGCACACGCGTAGGGAACCCGAGGCAGTCTGTCTCGGGGTTATCGGCCCGCAAGGGCCGCGCTTGGGGGTCTCTCCACGTGTTCCTCTGATTAGCAGAGGAAACGTGGATTTGAGACAGGGAGGGTAGAGGAAGAAAACCTCGGTAAAAAATAACAAGTAGGGGCCCGTAAGGCCAGGGCAGGCCTAGGTAGGTAGGTTAGGTTAGGTATATATGTATATATATATATATATATATATATGTATATGTATGTATATATATATATTTAGGGTTGTTAGGTTAGGTTTAGTTAGGGTTTAGGTTGTTAGGTTGTAGGGGCCCGTTAGGGTGGTAGGTTTTTTAGTTAGGTTAGGATAGGTTAGGTTTCTAGGTGTAGGAGTCCTGCCCAGGTAGGCGGTTTTGGGGTGTTGGGGCGGGTGGATTGGTCCAACATGGACCCCCATCCGGCCCAACATGGGGGGATAGAGGAAGACAACCTCTCTAAAAAATCACCAGTGGGGCCTGTAAGGCCCGGGCGGGAGCACATAGGGGAGGGGAAACCCAACCCTGCTCCAATCAAATCGTTACCCGTTGAGTGTCGTTGATCATGTCTAGCGGCTCAACGGGACCGAGGGGCTTGCCTTAGTTGGCCGGCCCGCGAGAAGGAAAACTCAGACCACCCAACAGCGAAGTTGTAAAAACCTCTGGGCACCTGCCGTCCCCCAGCAGTATGTAGGCCTTCCCCCGGAATGAGCGTCACCCGGGGGTCGCTTTTAAATCGTCTCATCTCGTGGGAACAATATGGAAAATGTTCAATCAAAAAAAAAACCCGATGAGAAGGAGAAGAGTACGGAGGAGCGCGGAGTGCCTTTGCGCGACTCCAAAGGGCGCTTTAAGCGCCCTTTACGACCACGCACCAGCGATGCTGGAGCTGGCGCATCAACGCCTGACGGAAGCCGGAGGAGCTCCGTCAGCGTCGAGTCTGAGTCCGAGGCGGGCTCCGGTTCGGAGGCCAGTCGGCCTCAGAGCCGGTGCTCGTCGGCGGCTCGAAGACAAAGGGAGGCTTCCGCGAAGCGCAGGAAGACGGCGCATCCCGTGCCGTCACGCTCGTGCTCGGACACGGAGGTGGAGGTAGTGGAGGGGATGCCCGGTCCAGGAACGGCTGGTTCCCCGATGCCGCCTCCCTCCACGAGGAAGCTCCCCGGGCAGCCCTTACCTGCCCGTCAGGATGCCCCCAAGGTGGCTGAGGTCCCGGATGCGTCCCCCTCGGCTGGGGACTCGGTTGCCGACCTCAGGAAACGGTTCGAGGCTGGCGCCGAGACCGTCTTGAGGGTGGCGGCCCGGTCCGGCAACCTGAAGGGGGGGTTCGTCCGGGACCTTAAAAATGCTACGGAGGACATGAGGGAGGCCTTCTTCCACCTGTGGGCACAGACATCCTCCGACATGCAGAGGCGCTGGAGGGCCGAAAATGAGGGGCTGCATAGGCAGCTGGCGGAGCTCCGGGCGGAGGTGGCGGCCATGAAGGCGGCCACTGCCATTGCCGCTCGGGCCGACGCAGCCAAGGCGCCCCCGGCCACCACCAGGGCGCCTGCCAGGAGGCCGAGGGAGGAGTTCCCGCTCCTCCCGCGACGCACAGCGTCGACCATCACTCCCGTGGAGGACCGGCGTCCCGCTTGGGCGGAGGAGCTTATGCGGGCCACGGTGGCTCAGGCGCGCAACGTAGTTGAAGCGTGCCTGGCCAACCACGGCCTCGTGCCCATCCCGACCCCGGGCCCTCCGCTCGGGGGCCGCCCCCGGATGGTCGGAGGTGTGCCAGCTAACCCGGCGCCCTCCGGCCGACCGGTGGTACGGCAGACATCTGCCCCCAATCCGCTGGCTTCCTCTTCTTCTTCCAAGAGGAAAGGGAAGGGCAAGGGGAGGGCGACTGCCACTGAGGCGCCACCGCGTCCCGGTCCCCATGCCCAACCCACCTCGGTGGCCTCTACTTCGGCTGAACAGCCGTGGACGGAGGTCACCAAGAAGAAGAGGAAGAGGAAAAAGAAGGCCTCCCGGGCTATCCCGGCCCCCAGCAAAAAGAGGGGCCTCCGCCCGGCCGACCTACGCTCCCCGCGCTCCACCGCCATTGTGGTGGAGCTGACAGAGGAGGGGCTCCGGCAGGGCGGCAGCTATGCGGGCGTCCTCCGGCAGGCCACTCAGGCTATGAGAGACAATCTCGCCGAGATGGGCCTCGCCGGAGGCGTCCACTTTAAGGTTGCCGCCACTGGGGCCAGAATTCTGGAGGTCCCAGGTGCCACCTCCGGCGACAAGGCGGACAGGGTAGCGGATAAACTCCGCTCCCTGTTCTCACCTGGGGAGGTCAAGATCTCCCGCCCGGTGAAGTCCGCAGAAATGCGGATAACCGGGCTGGACGACTCGGCCTCCTCTGAGGATGTCGCCGCTGCGGTGGCACAAGCCGGAGCCTGCCCTCAGGCGCAGGTCAAGGTGGGGGATATGCGCCGCGGCAATGGTGGTCTGTGCACGGTGGTGGTGCACTGCCCCATCGCCGCGGCGAAGAAGGTGGCGGCCGGCCGTTTGCTGGTCGGGATGGTCTCGGCTCAGGTGAATCTCCTAGCGCCGAGGCCTAGGCGGTGCTACCGCTGCCTCGAACCGGGGCACGTGAGGCAGCAATGCACCGCCGAAACTGACCGCAGCGATCTCTGCTATCGCTGCGGTCAGCCTGGCCACAAGGCCGCCGCCTGCTCCGCCGCAAAACCTTCCTGCAGCCTCTGTTCTGCTGCAGGAAAGCCGGCGGAGCACCGGATGGGAAGCAAATCTTGCTCCCCACCGAAACGACGTAGGGCCAGAGGGGCGGTCGCCGGGACTCCGGCCGCCCCGGCCCCGTCCCAAGCAGGGAGCAGTACGGAGGCGATGGACACATAATTAATTATGGCCCATCGCCTCCTACAGGTGAATATTAACCACTCCGCCAGGGCGCAGGATATCTTGCTGCAGCACATGGCGGAGTGGTCAATAGACATCGCCGTGGTCGCCGAGCCTTACTGCGTCCCCAGCCGACACAACTGGTTTGGGGACCTCGGAGGCTCGGCGGCCATTGTTTCGTCCGGACCCTCGCTCCTGGTGATGACAGCGAGGGTTATATATGTGTTGATTGGGAGGGAACCGTCCTGATCGGGGTGTACTTTTCTCCGAACCGGCGCCTCGCCGAGTTTGAGCAATTTTTGGGCGCGGTGGGGGCCGTTATTAACCGGTACCCATCGCGTCCGATCGTGGTGGCGGGGGACTTCAATGCCAAATCAACGGCTTGGGGATCCCCTGTCACCGACGCTCGCGGCGACGCGCTGGAGGAGTGGGCGATTGCGACCGGTCTCGTGGTCCTTAACCGGGGATCGGTCGCCACGTGCGTGCGCTGGCAGGGCGAGTCCATTGTGGACATTTCGTTCGCAAGCCCTGCCGTAGCGCGCCGCGTCCGGGACTGGCAAGTGCTGGTCGAGGCGGAGTCACTGTCGGACCACCGTTACGTGCGGTTCGACATCTCCGCCTCGCCGGCGATCCCGGACGATCGCCCGAGGAGAGTGCACACCCCGTCGTCCCCACGATGGGCGTTGAAACGTCTCAACGTAGACGTGCTGGTGGAAGCCTCCATCGTCCAGGCCTGGACCCCAATGGGCGAAGGGCCTGTGGAGGTTGAGCTAGAGGCGGAGTGGTTCCGGGGCGCGATGACGCGGATTTGCGACGCGTCGATGCCCCGGGCCAGTGCTCGACCTCCTAGGCGTCAGGTGTACTGGTGGTCTGACGACATTAGTCAGAAACGCGCCGCTTGCATTGCGGCGCGTCGCCAGTACACTAGGTACCGCCGACGCAGGCGGTACCGTGACCCGACCGTGGAGGCACGGCTGCGGGGCGATTACGTACAGCGGAAGCACGCCCTGCAGTCCGCCATCAGTGAGGCCAAAACCCAAAGATGGGAAGAGTTCCTGGGGACTCTCGAGGCAGATCCGTGGGGCCGCCCGTACAAGGCGGTCAGGGGCAAGTTGCGCCCCTGGGCCCCACCGGTCACCGAGAGTCTCCAGCCCCGGCAATTAGAGGAGGTGGTCTCCGCTCTCTTTCCTTCGAGAGCGGAGCACACGCCTCCCGAAATGGCGCCGCCCGATATTGAGGAGGGCGGTGCCGATGCCGGGGCGCCAGAGGTAACAATGGCGGAGCTCGGCGCGGCAATGGTTCGGCTCCGAGGCAAAAACACCGCCCCGGGGCCGGACGGAATTCCTGGCCGCGCCTGGGTTTTGGCCTACGACGCCCTAGGGGACCGGCTCCTCAGGCTGTTTAGCGCCTGTTTGGAGTCGGGACGGTTCCCTGCCATGTGGAAGACGGGTAAGCTGGTCCTCCTGAGAAAGGAGGGCCGCCCCGCGGACTCTCCCTCCGCGTACCGCCCCATAGTGCTGTTGGATGAGGTGGGCAAGCTCTTTGAGCGTGTAGTGGTTGCCCGCCTCTCCAGGCACCTGGTGCGGGTGGGCCCCGACTTGTCCGAACGGCAGTTCGGATTCCGAGAGGGCCGATCGACGATTGACGCGATCAGTCGCGTCAAGGCCCTCTCGGATGAGGCGGTCGCCTCGCGCGGGGTGGTGTTGGCGGTGTCCTTGGACATCGCCAACGCGTTCAACACCCTGCCGTGGGCGACTATTAGGGAGGCGCTCCGATTTCATGGAGTGCCTCCCTATCTGCGCCGAATAGTCGGGGACTACCTGCACCAGAGGAGTGTGTTCTGTGTTTGGCGGAACGGAGAGACGTTCCGGAGGGAGGTGTCGTGCGGTGTTCCGCAGGGTTCCGTTCTTGGACCGATCCTGTGGAACATCGGCTACGACTGGGTGCTGCGGGGCGCCCTACCCCCGGGCGTCGGCGTAACTTGTTACGCCGACGACACGCTGGTCACGGCCCGGGGAGAGGATTACGGGGCAGCTGCCCGTCTTGCCACGGCAGGGGTGGCCCTGGTTGTCGGTAGAATTAGGATGTTGGGATTGGAGGTGGCGCTGGAAAAGTCCGAGGCCCTGTTATTTCATGGGCCTCGGCGGGCGCCGCCACCAGATGCCCACATCATAGTTGGAGGGGTCCGCATCGGGGTGGAGCCGAGTATGAAATACTTGGGGCTCCACCTCGACGGCCGCTGGAACTTTCGCGTCCATTTTAGCCGCCTGGCCCCCCGGTTGATGTCGGCCGCGGGAGCGCTTAGCTCTCTGCTGCCGAATATCGGGGGGCCGAGTGTCGTCTGCCGCCGCCTCTATTTGGGGGTGGTGCGGTCGATGGCCCTCTACGGGTCGCCCATTTGGGCCGGCGCCCTCGATCGCCGAAACATCGCCCTCCTGAGGAAACCTCAGAGGGCGATGGCGATCAGGGTGTCGCGGGCGTACCGCACCGTCTCCTTTGTGGCGGCGTGCGTCCTGGCGGCATCGCCGCCCTGGGATTTGGAGGCGGAGGTCCAAGCGTCGGTGTATCACTGGCGCGTGGACCTCCGGCTCCATGGTGAGGAACCCACTCACGGGGCGGTGGAGACGCGAAGGTCCCAGGCTCGACTAGTCCTCGAGGCCAGGTGGGAGGAGCGACTGGCCCAGCCCCGCTATGGGGTGAGGACAGTCGAGGCTGTCCGTCCGGTGCTAAGGCAATGGACGGACAGACGGCGCGGACCGCTCACCTACCGGCTTACTCAGGTGCTCTCCGGACACGGCTGTTTCGGAGAGTACCTGTGCAAGATAGCCGGTAGGGAGCCGACAACCAGGTGTCACCACTGCGAGGAGTGCGACCGGGACACGGCGCAGCACACGCTGGAGGAGTGTCCAGCGTGGGCCGAGGAGCGCTGTGCCCTGGTCGCTGTGATTGGCCCCGACCTCTCGTTGCCGACCGTCGTATCCATGATGGTCGGCGACGACAGGTGCTGGGGTGCAATGAGGTCCTTCTGCGAGGCTGTCATCTCGCAGAAGGAGGCGGCGGAGCGGGGGCGTGAGGAAGATCCTTACGCCCCGGACATCCGCCGCCGGAGGAGGGGGCGCAGGAGACGCGCTTATGTCGCTCTCCTGCCCCCCACCTAAGGGTTCTGGGTGGCAAGGCCTCAGGGGACCCTGCCACCCGTGAGTAAGAACCCACAGAGGGCGCGCGCGGTGTTCCCGCGCGCCTTCTAACGTCGAAAGGGGAGAGCGGTGAAATGCTCTCCCCCGGGGACGAGAGGAGGTCGGGTCCCATTGACCCGGCCGGCACCCACACGGGGGGGCCTGCTATGGATGAATCTTTTTAGACTCCCAACAGGCCCCCCCCATTGGGTGAGAGAGGGAACACCCCAGGTTTTTTTAGTGGGTATCCCAGCACTAGGCTGGTGAGTCCCACACGCCCCGCCGGTGCCGTCCCCTAGCCGGCGGGTAGTGCATCAAGCATTTTTTCCTGGGAATCAAAAAAAAAAAAAAAAAAAAAAAAAAGGCGTGGGTAGCTCTTGGGGCACCCTTAAGCCGCCAACATGTTTATTTCATATAAAAAAAGTATTTTATTAAATGCAAACACAAAATTTACAAATCTTCAGATTTATGCTTTTGTATAGTATAAATAATAGTAATAATATCAGCCCTTTATTAAACTGTCTCACTGCTGGGCACGGGCCTGTTCTCACTGTGAGAAGGGTTAGGCCGTAGTCCACCACGCTGGCCTAGTGTGGGTTGGCAGACTTCACATATCTTCGAGAACATTATGGAGAACTCTCAGACATGCAAGTTTCCTCACGATATTTTCCTTCACCGTTAAAGCAAGCGATAATTAACTATTTAATATGCACATAACTTCGAAAAGTCAGAGATGCGCGCCTTAGGTTCGATCTCGAGACCTCTGTGGTCGAGGTCTGCGTGGCACTCCAACGGTTTCCTACTAGGCTATCACTGTTGAATTTAATAGTATGCTTAACAATTATTATGCATACAGCAATTATGCTTAAAAATGTTCCTAAACAGTTATGCCAAATTAATATTGTGCATAACTATTCTCAGGATAAGTAAAAGTATGCCATGTTAAATTATGACATATAATTTTATGCGAATAAATAGGGAACCCTTCGTACTATATAATTTTTCTATTATATTTAGTACAACTAATTGGCTCATATTATAAAATTACATATCAGTACAGGTGGGTACCCTACGCGTAATACATTTCTGTCTATCCCTTTTTATTGGTGTGAGACATTGTATGGATGTAGCATCGCAATGCGCCGTCACAGTCAAAAACGCAACGTATTGACTTATGTATGTATATATACACTATCACTGCACCATTAATGCATACAACATTTATTAACACGTTATAATATCATGCGCTATATTAAACTGTCCCACTGCCAGGCATGGGCCTTTTATCTGTAGACTGTATGAGACGGGTTAGGCCATAATCCACTACGATGACCCAGACTTCACATATCTTTGAGAACATTATGGACATCGCACAGACATGCAGGTTTCCTCGCGATGTTTACCTTCACTGTTAAAGCGAGCGGTAGTATACTATTTAATACGCACATAACATCGAAAATCAGAGATGCTTCGGACCGAGCTCAAGACCTCTGCAGTCTGGCAGTCCAACGCTCTCCCAGTAGGCAATTGCTACATACATAATAAGTTATGTATTCGAATATCTTTCGAATACAATACTACTATCGATTCTATTTTCGAATAATTAATTACAACTATAGTACTTACAGAGACTGCGAGAGGTATTTGGAGAGTCCAAGTTTGGATATCTTGCTCCCCTTGATACCTTCATTGACAATGTTGGTCACGGTCAGAAAGTTCTTCGTCATTGTTGACTCCTGTGACGTCACTATTGTCACACAAAAACCACAAACAAATTAAAAACCACTGGCAACACTATCAACAAAACTAAATCACTTCAAATTTCAAACACTAAATTGGCAACACCTGAACTTAATAACAACACTTACTTTTTAAATTGACAACCCAACATCGAATTCTATTTTCAAAATTTAACCGCAACAAATAACACGCGAAATATTTTGGTTTTTTTTTATTAGTCAACAGAAAAGATATCTCTCTCTGTATTTTGTATCTTTTAAAGTTTTCTCTCGTTTTATCACAGACACAGTTTTTCGATGTTTTGTTTTTGCCCCTCTAGTTGAAGAAACCTGAAAAGGAAGACCTCTTTTGTTCATTATGTTCATTCCTTGAATATTGCCCGAAAGTATTTTGTTGTAAATTAAAAACCTTTAGGTGCTCGCTAGTAAATGTTTTAATTTCAAAATGGTTTTAGATTTTGTATCTGTAATTTTAAATGAACGAAGTATTTGAGCTTAAATATGTTTTTGTAAATGCTACAAGAATAAGTAGTATAATATTAAAAATCAGTCAAGTGTGAGTTGGAGTCGCGTATACAGAATGTTGTGAACCCCGTATCGTACAAGAGCTATCAATGAGGTCAAGTGACACAAAATATTGTTTTTATGTATCGTCGTTTTATTTTAAAAGTTTGATTATAAATAATTCAAGATCATAATTATTTATAATAAAGCGAAAATATAAAATTACGTATGTATTCATTGAAATTAAACCACCATATGCGGATTTTATCGCGTTGTTTATTTAACACTCTATTACATAATTTAGAAACTGTTACACTACTATAATATACTATTAAACTATACTAATTTTAAGCTAATTAAATTATTAAAACTATTAAAACTATTTGTATTTAAGTTTACACTGTCCCCGACGTTTTGGTTGCTTTTCAGCGGCCATGGTCACGGGGAGAATGTAAAATATGTATATAATTAACTTAAAATTAGTAAAGTTTAATAGTATAGTATAGTAGTGTAACAGTTTCTTAATTATGTAATAGAGTGTTAAATAAACAACGCGATAAAATCCGTATATAGTGGTTTAATTTCAATGAATAACATTCGCGTAAACAGAAGACGTATGTATTTTCTTGTCTATACAAGTAATATTTTTCTCAATGAACCTAGGCAAATTTGATTTAGGTATTTTAAACCTTATTTTATTAACATTTAAGGTTTTTAATTTGAATAGCTGTTTTAAAAATAAATACACTTTGACAGGCTGTTTTCACTTAAGCCTATTAAAATATTTACTACAATAAAACATATTACTTTGTATTTCAACCTATTAAGGTCAAAAGATAGAGCCCGTCAAAGGTAGGACAGAGGGACGGCGTAGGTAATAGTGCCCCGTTAAAACCCTCAGGAACGGAACCTTAAAAATGAATGCGTAAATAATTTATTTTTATATCTGTTACTTTAAATTGGTAAATGTACTGTAAGTTTCGATAAGGCAGAATAATAAATGCAAAAATATTTCTGTTGGACCTTTCTTCGTATAAAACGTTGTATTTTAATGGATATAGATGATAGGCAAGGAATTTGCGCATCCTTACTAATATAATACATGCGAATGTAAGTTTGTTTGTTATGCTTTAACTACTCGACCGATCATGATTAAATTTTCACATTCAACACGTTAAGTGGTCGCCAACAGAGCAGTAGATTCTTTGCAAGCTTAGTAGTTTAATTATCCGTGTCTAACAAAGCACAATAATCTTTGATCCTGATCTCTTTCCGATCGTGTCGGATTGTCATTCCATCGGTTTACGAGAGTTAAAAAATTGGAATTGCATTTGTACTTGTAATTCCTATTTTTAGTATACTTATATAGTATAGTGCACAAGTATGTACTTGTCCACTATAATAACTCTTGCGCAGATTGCCAGTCTTTATTAAGATTGGCCTCTGAGACCGAAACTGTTTTTACCGAGTTTGTTACGCTTACAAGCTTTAACTTCTCGATTGATCATCTTCAAATTGTAGCATACACGTTGTCAAGAGTACAGAAAAGGAAATTTACTCAGAGAAAAGCACTGTTTCCGAAGGATAGCTAGTTATAATAATAGAAATCGATTTACGATAACATCTATCTCCAAATTCCGACTGAGTAAAACTTCAACTCAGCTGAACAGCGATTGACTTCCCACGAAAACTCGCTAAAAAGGTCCAAGTTCCAGACCTCGTCCCACATTCATATTAATTAGACATAGACCTCAAGTCACAAGGCAAACTGTCGACTCAACCGACCTAATTGCGAAGTTTTGAACAACTTTCCTATTCCTTCACTTCGAATGCATAATGGCTGACAAGGTTACTAAAGTACCCTCATGATATACATTTATATTAAAAGCTCTTGAAACTGTTATGTCATGTGTGAGACGGCGCGTATGTTATAATTAAAATGTTCAAGTTAAGGTTGAAAGCGTACAATGTTCCTTACCTCGTGTTTCGTATTGTGTAAAAGTACCTTAGAAACTTAATTGCCTTCATTTTATACGCAAAAGCAAGTTTATATGACCTTATTGTAAAGATAGCATCAAAATTGATTGCTAAATGTATCTACATTCTATCTAGAATTAGATTTAGTTTTCGCTATAACGAATTTTATACGAGTATATCACTTCATACTATAAAACAAAATCCCATGCCGCGTCTGTTTGTCTGTCTGTTCGCGGTAAGCTCAAAAACTACTGAACAGGTTATCATGTGGTTTTTCACCAATTGAGAGAGTGGTTCATATGGAAGGTGTCTAATTCGTTATGGTTTTGTGTAAATTTGACGATGATTGTTGAAGATATCTGAAGAAATCAAGCCGACTGGGAGCTTTTACCGGAACAGCTGCCTTTACTAACTCTTAAGATATAACAAAACAATATTTGGTAGGATTATTCCTCTTTTATAGGCTTACAGAAAATTACTGTTCTCAAGGACATGAAATTTTCTACATTAACGCGAGCGAAGCCGCCTGTAAAGTCTAGTTTATATAAGAATTATTACCATGATAGCCACGTTGTCGCATATTCGGTGATTTAGGTGAATATTCAGTAATCTTACCGAATATACGGCCTGCTCGAATATTCAGCCCAGCTCAGTGGGGAGACCAACAGACTGCAATGCAGAGGGTCTCGAATTCGAACCCACGTCGCGCACCTCTGACTTTCAGAAGTAATATAACTTTTTGAAATGATGTGCGTAATGATTGACAATTATCGCCTGCTCCATGCCTCGGAGAGCACGTTAAGCCGTCGGTCCCGGCTGCCATGAACATCTATTACAGTCGTTATTGGGAAGTCAGTGCCCTATAATATCCTGATACTAGTCTAGCCTTAGGGTATCGTTAGCCTTCGGGTTGCGGATGTCAGGTGGCAGCCGCTCCGTGTAAAAACTGATATCCAGTCAAATCCGATTAGACTAGAAAAGCCGACCCCAAGTGACTTGGGAATAATAAAGGCCAGGGAGAAGATTTTAAGCCCATTGCCTGTATGATGCCTCATTGCACGAATGGCGTAGTGGTTTAAGTGATCGCCTCGCCCTTGCCATTGCCCCGAATGTTGTGAGTTCGATTACCACATTGTTCAAGAATTAGTGTGATCCTGGGTGTGCTTTGTGTTCCTGGTTTGAATATTTATAAGGTTCCCCTCGATACAGAAATTATACCCAGTTTAGAAATTAAAAAATTAAATTTAAAATACCCAAGACATAAAATTCATTTGATAACCATATTGAGGGAGTTGTGAAAAAGAAATGAAAGTCACCATTTCGTGGAGGCGGCCTTCTTGGATTTGAAATAGATCATAGTGTATTGTATTCTAATAGTCAAGCCCTTTAATTTAATACCAATATTGAGGGAGTTGTGGCAAATATGTAATCCGCCATTTTGTGGCGGCGGCCATCTTGGCTCGATTTTCATCAAACATAACTAAGAACACTTCCGAAGAATTCACCTTTCAAACAACAAAAAAACAAAATCAAATTGGTTCATCCGTTCGTGAGCTACGATGCCACAGACACACACACACACACACACACACACACACACACACACACACACACACACATAGACACATCGAACTTATAACACCCCGTCGTTTTTGCGTCGGGGGTTAAATACATACTCTAATTCGTTACACACAAATAAACAACAACCATGCTTACAAACATGCCCTCTACTGGACGTGGCCTTAAGAATGAAAAGGGTTATTCCACAGCTGCACAATTGTTAAACATTTCGCTCCTCGCAAATAGAGCCGCCTTTGCTCCGCGTTATAAAAATTAACCGCTTAATTTATGCGAAATCACGTATAGGTTTAAAAATATTCACATAATTCATTGAAACCACACTGTTACGACGTAAAAAAGTTTTAAAAGACCTGTATAATTATATGAATGTAATAATATTTATGTAATAATATTCACGTCTGTTTCCCAGAGGAGTAGGCAGAAACTACGGATTTCCATTTGCTACGATCATGAAACACTTCTCTGGCTTCATTCACTTTTATCACATTCCTCATACCTCCTCCCAATTATTTTATAACATTCTGCAAGCGATACACACTTGGCTTCATTCACTTTCATAACATTCCTCATATATTTCCTCTCTCATTTATTTTATAACATTCTGCAAGCGATGGTTGGCTAAAGTAGAAGTTTACCATCAGGTGAGCCGTAGACTTGTTTGCCAACTTTGAAGTATAAAAAGGTTATGTTTTTATAGTATACCGATGTTTTTCTTATAAAATGAACTGTAGAGTGAAGTCCCTTGTCCGATCTAATAAATGGACCATTTCAAGATAAATAAAACTGTATAAATGTATACTTAAAGACTCTTTAATGTTTGATAGAGTTTTCTTTTAGATAAAGATTCTAAGTAAGTAATTTAAAAACATGGAATTTGTTAATAGAAAATACCTACAGGACACATAGACCTAAGACTCTACTTCACGGATGGCTTTGTGGTTCAAGTAGTCACCTCGCCATTGCCTGAGTCGAGTGTAGTGGGTGCAAATCCCACACGGGAAAAAAATATTTGTGAAGAGACAAAGAATGGCCATGAGTTTCTTGCCCGTTCCTCTCATGAGCCCTACACCCTTGCTTTGCTGAACGTGGCAGTAAATGTAAATTCACAGGAATAATTTTGTGTAACTTTGACATTCATAAGTATTACCTTGTAACCTAACTTGAATAAATTTATTTTGATTGATTGATTGATTTGATCCACTAATGGTTGTTCCGAGGCTGGATGTTCTTTGTGTCCGTTGTTTGAATGTTTGCAAAGTCCCCCCGTACAGAAATAACTCATAAAGCGGGATTTGTCTTTTTAAAAATAAAAGATAACTAAAAAAAAGTTGCTAGGTTCCCGCAAAGGGTTGAGTCTATGAGAAGATACCCACAAGAAACTCACGGTCACTAGATTGAGCTCACTACGTTTCACGCCGTCTAGTCTAATGTATCCGTTTTTTAGCGCAGTCGTTTGTACTAAGTAAAAGGATTCCAGCCATTTTATAACTGTAAGGTAGGGCCATTAAATGAGACTTTAGGAGGCAAGTTTTTGTTTATTTGTTTGGAAACTAGTGTGCAAAGTAAAGTAGGATATAAAAGTTTCTTAATTTTATTTTTCACATTGGTACAGAGAAACACTAGCACTGTATATAAACTGTCCCACTGCTGGGCACGGAGTTCTCATTGTGACAAGAGATGGGCCTTCACCACACTGGCCCTGTGCGGTTTGAAAAACTCCAAATACCTTTGAGAACACTATGGATAACTCACAGATATACAACTTTCCTCAGAATGTTTTCCTTCACCGTTAAAGCGAGCGATAATTAACTAATTAATACGCACATAACTTGGAAAAGTCAGATGTGTGCCTTGGGATCGAACTGAAGACCCCTGCGTGGCAGTCAAACAGTCAACTACCGGGCTATCGCTGCTCTTTGCACGAGGTAGATTTACATATTACATACATAAAGTTACGTCTATTTCCCAGAGGGGTAAGGATTGCTACGATCGTTGCATATTTATCTTGCTTTGCTTTTACCGTATTATTAACTAGCTTTCGCACCAGACTTCATACGCTTGGAATTTGGAAGTAAGAGTCTCTCGACAATAAGGTCTTAAAATGAACATGGACAAGACGAAACTGATGTCCAACGTCCATATTATTAAGGTTAGGAACTCTACTCACGAAGTTGCCGACAAATATGTATACCTGGGACAAATGATCCAGTTTGGTGGGTCCAACTTCGAGAAAGAGGTCAATCGTCGTATCCAACTCGGCTGGGCAGCGTTCGAGAAGCTAAGACATATCTCCGCGTCCAATATACTGCAGTGTCTCAAGACAAAAGTCTTTGACCAGTGTGTGTTGCCAGTGTAGACATACGGATCCGAGACGTGGTCGCTCACTATGGGCCTTATCAGAAGGCTCAAAGTCACTCAGAGGGCGATGGAGAGAGCTATGCTCGGGGTTTCCCTGCGGGATCGAATCAGAAATGAGGAGAGCCGCAGGAAAACTAAAGTAGCCGACATAGCTCCGGATAGCCAAGCTGAAATGGTAGTGGGCAGGGCACATGGCGCGCAGAACCGATGGCCGTTGGGGCAGAAAGGTTCTGGAGAGGCGGCTACGCTCCGGCAAACGCAGCAGAGGTAGGTTTCCTACAAGGTGGGCCGATGACCTGGTAAAGGTCGCGGGAAGCGGTTGGATGCGGGTGGCCCAAGACCGTTCTGTGTGGAAGACCTTGGGGAAGGCCTATGTCCAGCAGCGGACGTCTTTCGGCTGAGAGCTGAACTATTTATATTTTCTTTCTTTGCATGTAAGAAGAAGCTGATCTACTCACATAATACCTCATTTCTAGGCAGCGCCGTCGTAACTATGAAACAACTAACAACTATGAAAACCTCATTCAATTTCGTGTAGCAGTTTTTGTGAGATGCGCGTACAAACGTACAGACACATAAACATATGTTCTAAGAATAATTGTTTTGGCTTCTATAGCTCTTATTTAAAAGATATACTTTACTCCTACTAGCTTTTAAAAAATATATATAGAATACATATAAAGAATTAATAATATTCTACCACATACACACAACACCATCTAGCCCAAACTAAGCAGAGCTTTTACTATGGATACTAGACAGTGGAGAAACATACATACATTTTTTGTAAATACATACATATTATACATAGAAACACCCAGACCAAGACAAACATCCATGTCCATGCACACAAAATCTCGGGCTCGATTCCCGCACAATTGACGTGTGTGAATCGAACCCGCGACCTCAGGCGTGGCAGTCGGTTACACTAACCATTACGCCATCGAGGCCACCAAACTATACTTTCTATTATTGCCATATAAGCAAAGCTGTTGTTTAATTTAGTAATTTTTCAATTGTGTTGTTATTAAGATTATTTTCCTGTGATACTGGAAGGTTTCTGGTATTTATAACACAGGTTATCCTAATTTAAGTATCAGCAGAACATTATAGTGTTAATCTTCATCGTGTGCATTCATTTGGACTTTTTTTCTATTGTTAATGTAATATTTTGTAGCAATAAAGAATTTTTATTATTATTATTAAAAAACAAACTTTGCCCGCGCCTTCGCTAGGATGTTTCCTAGCGAAGGCGCGGGCAAAGTTTGTTTGTAGTTTTTTTTTGGATAAAAGGTTCTCTATGTCCTATTCTGTAACCTTGACAACGGGTATGCACATTTTATGATATAACAACAAACTCACATTCACATTTATAATATTAGTTAGGGTGTAAATATATCATTTACAATTTTATTTATAGGTACTTATCTATATAGCTATACGTCCTAAAAAGTTCCGGAAATTATTCAGATAACCGTTTAAATCCCAACATAAGCAGTATCTACTACAATCAAAAAGTTCACTCAAACTCGTACCACGTGATTCGCATTACAATGAGGCCAAACTAAGGCCACGATTCTAAGTCCGCTGTTATAATGGCCTTTAAGACCCAACCAAAAAGGCCCAGTTACACCGCAGGCCCAGTTCCAGGCCATTACTAATAAACTTGAGTGCTTATTCCATCATTTTAATGTGAATATTGCTTTTTGGGGAGAGCGGGAAATTCACTTGTTTCAAATGGATATTCCTTTGTTGTTATAAAATTGTGAATGTTGAGAATCCTTTTATTTTGCTGTTATGTGTTATATAATTTTGTTATGGGCGCATGCGTTATGTTCAGTTTTTAATATGGAAAATCTTATTAATACACGTTGCATGATAATTATCTATATATTAATACGTGAAGCAAAAACTTTGCACCCCTTTTTACGAAAATTGCGCAGACGGAGGAGTATGAAATTTGGCACAGTTAAAGTTTATATGGAGAAGGAGGGACGAATCCTGATATTTTATAAAATATGCATTAGAAATACATTAAATTAATAAAAAAAACACTACACGCACACTACCACGCATTTGACACACGCAGTCGAATCGCGTTCGTAGTATTTCGACATTGTTTGCCTGACGTCGTACAATTCTTTGTAACTATGGTTACCTATATCTTATTTATATATAATAGAGAAAAACAGAAAATAAAGTAGCAAGCTTAGGAATTTAGGTCGAATTTAGACCACTAGGCGACCGCTAGTTTTATATAAAAGGTTTAATAACAATTTGTTCTACCACTTTTTACAAAACTCAATACGGTTCA
This sequence comes from Catocala nupta, assembly GCA_963675205.1. Classification (NCBI taxonomy): domain Eukaryota; kingdom Metazoa; phylum Arthropoda; class Insecta; order Lepidoptera; family Erebidae; genus Catocala; species Catocala nupta. The sequence continues at coordinate 2,153,691 of OY776105.1, forward strand.
CGGATGGCGTGGCTTAAGTGGTTGCTTTACCACTGCCACCGCGCTAACTGTTGTGGGTTCGATCCCCACACGGGACAAAAATTTATGTGATCCACAAAAACATTTTTCGAGTCTGGGTGTCCTTTGTGTCCATTGTTTGAATGTTTGTAAAGTATCCCACGACAGGAACCTATTTCTAAGGAGACATGACTTAAAAAAGAAAGTAACATAACATTAAAAATCACAAGCGCCCCGTAATCCGCATTGCACCTCTTTTTTTGGTGTGTGGTTTGGTTATGCCGCTGTTTTCATTCGCGATCGCGTGCAGTCTTATGACTGCGCGGAGCGTAAGACGCGATTGGACTGAATGACAGAACTCGATATTCAAATCGGCACGTGGCCGCTATAGTGAAATTGTATGGAGGATTTGAAGCGCTTTTTTGATAAATATGTCTTTATTGTCAAACAATTACTTAAATATTTGAGACGGACAAATTGTAATATAACTATTTATGTTTCGTTTAAGCTGTAAAATAGGATAGATTTCTACTGTTATAATCTAAAATCACGTAACACGAGCTTACGTTTTTGCAGTTTTCTTGCATATTTACGTAATTTTGTAGGAGAAAATATTAATTATTTTAAGATTTTTACATGGAGTAATTGTAAACACATTGTTATAGTAAATGTATATTTTACATTTGTATTAAACAAAAACTATTTTGGCACATTTCGCTCGGCGCAGTCTTAAGAAGTCCTGTCCTAGTTGTACGATTAGAGCAACCAATTTTAATAGGTATCTGTATTACTGCATAGAAAAATCAAATAGTTAATAATGAAAAGTAGTATTTAAAACAAAAGTTGTTATGTAAGGAGTAAATAATTTTTCAAATGTCATATGTAAAAGGTTATTAGAATTTTTCAGCTAAACCTGTAAAGTCGATTAGGCCATGTTAGACATCTTCAATTAAACAAAGCTAGTAGGAACTTGCATTAGTCATGTAATATTCAATGAGGACTATGGCAAAAAGCGCTTATATAAAATGCAAGTAAAGACATTGACTAAAATAAAATGCTAGCATAGTCGTTGGTAAAATTATATTATACTAACAATAATATAATTTTATTCCATGTTTTTACAATCGATAGAAGTATCGATGTATATAGCTCGCATCCGCGATTCGAATGAAGTTTAAATAGAACTAACCCATGCTCAAGCTTTAAAATTGCAAGTTCTTATTGGATCTTACGCAAAAGTAAAACTTTCATCTATTATTTATGAGGTCGCGGGTTCGATTCCCGCACAAGACAAATATTTGTGTGCATGAACATGGATGTTTGTCTTGGTCTGGGTGTTTCTATGTATAATATGTATGTATTTACAAAAAAAAAAAAGTATATATGTATGTTTATCCATTGTCTAGTACCCATAGTACAAGCTTTGCTTAGTTTGGGGTAGATGGTGTTGTGTGTATGTGATAGAATATTATATTATATATTATTATAATACTGTGTATAGCAATTTAAAACGAGACCTCGATTATAAACGCAATCGAGTTTTGGAAATCGTCAAACCGGGATAGTTGGCGAGGACGTGAGTGTCTCACTTCTTACAAACAGCGCTGACAGACTATTGATTAAATAAAATAAATATGCTGTTAATATAGCATTGCAGTCTATACTGCAACAATACCTGACGCAGTTGCCTAATTTGATCTCCATGTACTGTTTTCTGTTTAATTGTATTTATTATAGTGTCTTTTTAAATTATGTATGTATTTAAATTATTTGTAAAAACAAACGAACACCTATTTCCTCTCTTAACAAAAACTAGAAAAAGATCAGCAATTGTGAGATCTCAATATCGAAGCTTACTAAGCACTGGATTATAAGACTACATTATTAAAAATAGTGTTATTGGCATGGCACCTGTAGTATACAATAAAGTACCAAAAAGCATTAAAAATGAGCCAATGCCAATTTTCAAACAAAAGTTAACTAATTTTCTGATAGACAAATGTTATTACTCTATAAATGCGTTCCTAACTGATAAAATATAAATAATAAAATGTTTGCAACAAATTACATTTACAAATTAAAATGTTAGTTGTAGGTTTTTGTAATGTTTAAAATAATTTGCATGCCTTACAGGTAAAATGTACATGGATCCGCTATATGTAATTACTGTAACACCTTTTTGTAATACCTACATTTCTAGTAAATAAAGATTCTATTCTATTCTATTCTAATCCAAATAAAACATTTTTCCTTCTTCCTTTCAAATTACATGTGCAAGCACGCGCGGTCTACCTGTTAATAAAGGTAACTTGTTTTATTAAATGCTGTCTAGTAGGCTTTGCGTGTGCCGCACATTACTTGACAAAGTCGGACTGCCGTGCCTTGGAACAGAACTCGAGACACGTACACACGGCTACACATCAAGTTAGACACCCTATATACGCATCACTACGCTACATACAAACTAGAGAATTGTCGAAAAGGGACAGTGCATAGTGGTGTGGACCCATCACGGTGGACTAGCGCGTGTGCCGACACCCGCGGCCCATTCAGCGTTAATGAGACAAAATAACAAAAATATAACGAACTCTCTCGCACGATTCGCAGCGTTCAACTTCAAATAGTTCAAAGTCCAAACAGTCTAGGTTGATGACTCACTATGTGTACAAGACTGTCTAAATCATCCAATTTATGACTGCCTCCTTTGCTATTGTATTTTGACATGTCCGTAAAATATTAATAGCTACTTCAAATATAAAAACAGCCACGTCGCGCACCTCTGACTTTCGGAAGTTATATGACTTTTCGAAATTATGTGCGTATTGATTGACAATAATTATCGCCGTATTATTAGCTCCGTGCCTCGGAGAGCACGGTAAGCCGTCGGTCCCGGCTGCCATGAACATCTATGGCAGTCGTTATTGGGAAGTCAGTGCCCTATATATCCTGACACTGGTCAAGCCTTAAGGTATCGTTAGCCTCGGGTTGCGGAGGTCAAGTGGCAGCCGCTCCGTGTAAAAACAGCTGATATCCAGTCATATCCGGTTAGACTAGAAAACCCGACCCCAAGAGACATGGAAATAATAAAGGCTAGGGAGAAGAAGAAGACATATAACACTTTTTATCCCAGTATACATTGCCGTATCACGCAGGCAAAGCCGAACGAAGTAATAAGTTAAAATACATTATATAAAAACGTTCATATAAACGTAAAAAAATAAATAAATAATATCTATTTGCTCCATATTTTACTTAAAGCACGTACGTAACAGAAAAAAATGTAGTCGTTCGTCCCAGAAGTATGAGATCTGTCTGAAAAATGTCTTCATATCTACCAGTTGGGGATAGGATAACTTGGTTATATATTGAACTATATATCAGAGTTATTGTTGGCTATATATTTATATATTCTTAATATAGGCTTTCAATTTTGCCAACATCAGTTTAGATACAAATTACATTTATTTCATAAATTGGTTTATAGTTTTATATTTGCAACTTATATTTTTATTTTAAATTCTATTGTAATAGTTTAAATTAACTCTATCTAAGTATCGTTATGAATTTTTTTCTCCTTTAAATAAAATTGTTGCAATACGTTTATTTGTGACATTAATGCCTAATAAATAAACAAAAAAAGGTATATAAACATATAATATATATTTTTGAAAATTGTAGAAAATGTGGTTGATTGTACTTTTTATAAGATATTTTATAAGTACCAATGTTCTTTTATATTGTAACTAGCTGATCCGCGCAACTTCGTCTGCTTCATATAAGATAAGAGAATTTACCCCGTTTTTACAACATTTTTCATTTTGCTCCGCTCCAATTGGTCGTAGCGTGATGTTATATAGCCTATAGCCTTCCTCAATAAAAGGGCTATCCAACACTAAAATAATTTTTCAATTTAAACCAGTAGTTCCTTAGATTAGCGCGTTCAAACAAACAAACTCTTCAGCTTTATAATACTAAGTATAGATGTACAATTGTTTACTTTCCCAAAACAACAAAACAAAATACTGTAAGTCTGCTAACTTCACAAATAGTCTCACGCTTATATCTTTGAAAGGTCAGCAGAGATGTTTTACACCACATGTCGCCAGCCATGGTTTTAGGACTCATGTATGTGGCGACTCCGCACAGACGAAAAAGTTCAGCCTACATTTAACAGATGGCGATACAATCGCACTTCACATGACGTCATACTATTCTGCATCGCACAAGTGAAGTTTACACAGTGACTAAGTATATACACAAGCTCCCGACATCAACCGTTGGGCCGCGGCCCGCCAGGCACGATCAACCAGCCTGATCGGAGGATTCTCCCTTTGTGTTACAGGGACTTCATATCCTATTCCTCCACATGTAGTTTGGTATTAACCTATTGTCGTTTGCCGTATGCTGTTTCTCGACAGAAACCTATAAACACTTAGCTTTACCCCGAAATCGAACCTGAAATCTTATGCACAGCAGTTGCTTGAACTAGCGCTGCGCTCTGATATATTCAAAACAAGTATGAACGTTTTTAGACTTTCGAGATTTGAACACCTAATATAATAATTTTACAGGTCTTAATCGCGCTTAACTTTCGACCATCATGCATTGATCGTTGTCACGGGGTTATTAAATTATAATTCGAATACATTTATCAGTCGAAAAATCGAAATCCACCAAATCGTTAAAACACAAGTTGTCCGAAAACTTCTCAATAAAATGTTTATAGCTAAAATTCTTTTTTCTCTGTAACGATTTAATTACTTCATCATCTATCACTCTTTATTTAAACTCATTCATTCATTCACAATATCATATCCAGGACACATAAATACATAAATTTTGCGGTTATCCGAGTATCACCGAGGGTCAAGTTACCCGGTATCCATGTAAAATATTACGCATAAGGCTGGAGGTGAATAGGGCGGGACAAAAAGGCTTTTATTAATACACACCTTATCACCTAGCCTGGGATCTCCAGGGCGAATATTAGGCGAGATTTTTCGGACGGGTTTTATTTTGAATATTATTTGGTGATACTCGTTATAGGGTACTCTTTTTATGCCGAAAATACATAGACTCGCATCTATATCGCCAAAGGCAAGCAGGAAGGTGTTACAACCATATTACGCTTGCTATGATTTTAAGTTTTCTTTTGGAAAACCGTTGGAATGCCACGCAGAGGTCTCGTGGTCGATCTTAAGGCGCGCACATCTGATTTTATTTTAAATAGTTAATTATATATTGCTCGCTTTGACGGTGTAACTTTTATCTGAGAGTTCTATAAAGTAACTAAAAAAAAGATGATGCGAAATTTCTTAAAATTATCTCGGGTGTCTTTTGACCCACAGGACCCATATTCAAACTCGACCGAGGTATGACCCCAAGGTGTCTGCACACCAAGTTACAAGTCAATATTTTTCCATTTAAAATAAATGTGACCTTGTGTCTCCTAAATCTCGGGGGTCTTTTGACCCACAGGACCCATATTCAAACCTGACCGAGGTATGACCCCAAGGTGTCTGCACACCAAGTTACAAGTCAATATTTTCCATTTAAAATACATGTGATCTTATGACCCCTATATCTCAAAGGTATTTTGACCCACAGGGCCCATATTCAAACTCGACCGAAGTATAACCCCAAAATGTCTGCACACCAAGTTACAAGCCAATCGGTGCAGTACTGCCGGTGTTATGCCTGTCACTAACAGACAAACACACAGACCCACATAGTGTTTTCATTAACCACTTCGAAGAAGACTCAGAGGTTAATAATTAGTTCCAAATTTCTCATTCGAAATATCCCATGAAACAGTTTAAACATTTAAGTAGCAAAAATAAACCTTCTTCCTTTAACTACGATCCTTCAAAATAAAACCTCAAAACGCTTAAGAATTCAGAACAACCAACATTTGAAAACAATACAAATTAAATAATCTTCTGGTTTATATTTTGGGTACAGCAAAATGTTCGAAGCAAATAAACATTCGAAGTTGGCTTGCAAAATATTAAGTAGGCAGTAAAATTACTTGGATTTCACTTTGAGAAGTGGACTTCTGTTGAAATTTGAGAATGTTTTTCTTAAAGAGGTAAAAGTTTAATATCTGAGAGCTTTCGTTTTGCAAAGGTCCTCTTTCCGAATTTCGGTCTTGGTGACTTAAGAAAGACTGGCCATCTGCGCAGGAGGTATTATAGCGGACAAGTGTGCGCAAACACAAGTGCATTCTCAGTTTCCTAACTCTCATGATCCGAGATGACAAGACTAACGGCTTTATATGCTTTCTTGGACACCGGGGCGTGTAACACCGCCAGCGTCCTAACTCCGAGCTGCTACCGAAATTTCTTGAACTGTGCCTAATAGATGGCAATGTGCTCGCTCCTGTTATTTGGGGCCTAAACCATAACCTAATATACCTCGAACTATCCCTTTAGAGATATAGATAGACGTGATACTATATGTATGATCATATAAAAAAATGTTTTTTAATTTGTCAAGTCTTACCATACAAGACAATTTAAAATTAATTGTGTCTGGCCACCGATGTGCCGCTGCGACCATAATAGGTTAAAATTATTTACTTGTAGATAAAATCATCTTTATTTACCATACATATATCAGTAAAATAAAAAGACGCCTATGTGCAGTACGTAGGAATTAACAGATGACATCTCCCAAACAAAAAAATTCTCCCCTCTTATATTATACATACACACTCTCACACTACTGCAATCAGTCGACAAGCCGACGATACTCCGTCGTATCTCAAAGAGTCATATAAACGTCAACTGGGTTACGTAAAATATTAAAATGAGGCATTCTTCCGTAGTAAAGTACCTATAGCCTAGTTGGAAACCGTTTGACTGCCACGAAGAGGTATCCAGTTCGATTCCAAGGCGCGGACCTCTAACTTTTCAAAGTTATGTGCATATTAAATTGTTAATTATCGTTAGCTTTAACGGTAAAGGCAAACATTCTGAGAAAACCTACATGTCTGAGAGTTCTAAAGTTCTCAAAGATATGTGAAGGCTACCGACCCGCATTGAGCCAGCGTGTTAAGACTGTGGCCTAACCCTTCTCATACTAAGAAGAGATCCGTGCCTAGCAGTGAGACATTTCTTATAGAAGGCTGATATTATAAAGTCGATCATTGATTGTTTTTTATCGCGATGATATGTAATGTATAATGACTAAAATTTGTTATTAATTCATACATACATACGGTCCCGCCATATTAGTACGTCAAATCATTTTTACAAAGATGGTGACCATAAATTCCCACGTCCATGATAAGTGTTATTAGTTCAGGTTGATTATACAAATTCGTTTAACGGTTTATGTATGACTTCACTACATATCTATACTAATATTTTAAAGCTGAAGAGTTTGTTTGTTTGTTTGCTTGAACGCGCACAGGGGCGGCGCAGTAACTATAAATGCGGGTGAAACCGCGGGCACATCTAGTTATAAAATAAAGTCCCTCGTCATGTCAATCTATCTGTCTGTTCGCGATAAACTCAAAAACTACTGCATGCATTTTTATGTGGCTTTCACCAATAGACAGAGTGATTCATGAGAAGTTCATGCTAGTACATTATAAATGCAAAACTGCACGTCAAAACAGTGTCAGTTACATTATAAACGTAACATTGCACGTTGTAACTATAAAGCATATTATAACTTAAAATAAGATTAAAATATCATTGGATACGAATGTCATTTTAAAGATAATTTTAATAGAGATGTCAAATGCTGAGTGTATTTATACAATTTAAATAAGTTTCAGGAAATAAAGTTTTATACTGGAAATATATAATGTTCTCAATGTGCGCCGCATTCATTCATTCGAATGTCATATTTGTATAAGTTACTATGACAATGCATTATTAATAAAAGGCAATTTCAACACGAACCAATTAGCCAAAGAAAGAGCAGATATTAATAAAAATGTATAAGAGAAATTGTGAATGTTTTTATTGGAAGAAATGGTTGGAGCACACTGTAATTATCGGGCACGCCACGAACGTGGCGGTAAGTCCCGTGTTTCAGGAGTGGCATGGCGCCCTCACCTTCTGGCTGACACGGGTTCTGACTGGCCACGGTTGTTTTGGCCAGTTCCTGTGTCGTATACGCCGGCGAGAGACGCCCGGTTGTCACCACTGCGGCGACTGCCGCGACGTTGTAGAGGACACGGCGCTGCACACATTGGCGGTTTGCCCCGCCTGGGCATCGCAGCGCCGTGAGTTGACCGCGGCAGTCGGATCGGTTGCCCTCTCGCTCCCGGCCGTAGTTCAGTCTATGGTCCGGAGTGAGAGGTTGTGGAACGCCGTCGCTTCCTTTTGCGAGGAAGTGATTTCCATCAAGGAGGCGGCGGAGCCAAAGCCGGGCGCCGGAGGGCGCGCGATGACCTCCAGCCACCCTGAGGTTTGACCTGGGGGTGGCGGGCTTTGTGGGCCTGCCCGCCATCCGTTCAGCACCAGGTTCGAGAGGCGGCGTGCGTGTTCCCACGCGCGCCTCTGTGTCGAGTCCGTCTCCCCTCTAGGGGGGAGACAGTAGGGAACTTTTGAGGGAGTCCTTTGGGTAGTGGCCTGCCGTTTCATACGGCGGGCCGAAACCTCGGCGGGGTCGCGACCGCATGCGAAAGCGATTCGCGCGGCCCCGCTGATAGTGGTTTTGTCGAGGAACACCGTGGTAGGTTTAGTCGGTATTCCGGGAGGTACATTATTTCTTTTCCATCTTCTTTTACCCCGGCGAGTCCGACATAATCCCTCCGCCCACCCCCGCGGAGGGATATGCGTCATTGCTTTCCGCCACGTAAAAAAAAAAAAAAACACTGTAATTATGATTTATAAACGAAATATTATTGTAAATTTGGCGATTAAAAAGAGTGGCCATAAGTTTCTTTCCCGTTCTTCTCATGCTTTGCTGAACGTGGCAGTAAATGTAAATTCAAAGATATTTTTTTATTGTAGCTTTGACATTTATAAGTGTTACCTTTTAACCTATCTTGAATAAATTTATTTAGATTTTATTTATCTTGTCAAATTATTTTCACTTATCATAATATATTTTATTATTATCCTATTTGTCTAACTAATTTAACACGCAAATGTGAGTTTGTTTGTTACGATTTCACGCCTTAAATACACAATCGATCATCATGAAATTTGCACGTTGTTAGGGAAACATAAAGGTACCCCTTTCACCCAGAAAAAAAGTACGGTTACTAAACTAACCTACATTTTGTGCGAGCGAAACCGCGGGCAAAATGTAGTAATATATATTAATAAAAATTGTCTATAAAACATGAACGTTTTTTATTTTTCTTGTCTTATTATTTTTACTAATCATAGATATATCTTTATATACCTATATACTAGCTGTCCTGACAGACGTTGTACTGTTCACACGAAATAAAAACTAATCTAAACCATTCTCAAATCCACTTGAACACTCACAAAAAATTTCATCAAAATCGGTGCAGCCGTTTAGGAGGAGTTTAATTACAAACACACGCATAGAAGATTTATCTTTATATATATAAATCAGGTATGTTTATATATGTTATGTACAGGACAACTTCTGTCGGGCCAGCTAGTAATTTATAAGTATATTATAAACTGTAATATATTATAATACCTTTTACTATTTTCTAGCCTATAAGCTTTCATCACCGAGATTATTCTATGTGTAATCTCTTCATCCATCTGTATTGAAATTAAACTACTATATACGGATTTTATCGCGTTGTTTATTTATCACTGTATTACAAAATTTTGAAAATATTACACTACTTCTACTATTGATTTTATTTTACTAATTTATAAGCTAATAAAATTATTTAAACTATTAAATCTATTTATTTTTGGTTTACACTTTCCCCGACGTTTCAGTTGCTTTCCAGCAGCCATGGTCACGGGGAGACTAAGATGGTAGTTGTCTCAATGTTCCAGTGTTGTTAACATTCGCGTAAATAGAAGACAATATTATTCATCTGTATGTCAAATCCGATAAACGGTTACCAAGTGATGGAGTAGCAAACATCTTTACAATTACATTTTCGTTATACCATCTATTGCCCGTGGCTTTGCTTGTTCGGAAAGAGCACTTTCTTTCTAGATAAAAGGTACCGTATATCCTTTTAGTAACAATAACAAAGTGTATGAGAAATTCAATGATGATCGGTCGAGTAGTTGAGGCGTGAAAGCTTAACAAATAACACGGTTTACATTAGCGTTCAAAATATTAAGTTAGGGTCATTTAATATTGTCTTATGTTCACGCGAATGTTATACATTAAAATTAAACAACTTTATACGGATTTTAACGCGTTGCTCATTGTGTTTTTTTTTAATCCATATAATGTTGTTGGGATTATTTACCAATAATATATCGTACTAGACATAAATACTACTTTTATGCGACGACCTTTTCTACAGTATTTCTATCCTTTTCTTTTTATGCAATATGTTGGCATTAACCATACGCTACATTTGACAGATGAATGCCACAAACGCTTCAGAAACGGAATACATATCTGCAATTTATTAACCTGCACGAGCGACCAGAAAACCTTCGAAAATCAATTCGAATGGCAACATACGGCGAACCAGTCCGTGCGTGACCCAAGGCCTGTCAATGCCAATGCACTGTCATCTTCGATCGATGCCATAACGATGCGAACTAAAATACTTTGCCGACGGTCGGTTGGTCGGCGGAGAGATTTATCATTCCCCAAGACTATAGAGTGTGTACTGTGTAGCCAGCTAAAGTATTATCATTGTTGTGTCAGAGAACGAGGGAAAATTTACACTGGTTAATGGCATAGCGCCTTCTTATTAGATCATCTATGTTGTGTCATGATCAAATGTCATGTAATCGCTCAGATCATATCAGCTCTGTATATAAACTGTTCAACTGCAGGGCACAAGCTTTTTCTCACTGTAAAAAGAGATAAACGCGTTAGCAGACTTCCTAAATCTTAGAGATCCTTATAGACAGATCTCACAGACAAGCAGGTTTGCTCTCAATAGTTGCCTATACCGTTAAAGCGAGTATATCTATGTATAGCTATATTTCTTTTCAATAATCAACGCCCACACTGGGTGTAATTCCTGTGTCGCGGAGGTCTTTACAAACATTCAAACAACGGGCCCAAAAAATGCCAAGACTCGAAGCAACTATTTGTGGATTACGCGATTTTTTGTCCTGTGTGAGAATCGAACCCACAATACTTGATGCGGTGACAGTGCCGAGGCGACCACTTAAACCACTGCGCCATCCGTGCGTGATACAGACGTAAACAAACAAACTCACATTCACATTTATATTATAAAGTAAGAATATATATGTGCATTCTATTTAATTCACATATAAATTCGTGAAGTCAAAAATACAAGCTTTGCGATAGAATCTAAGACCTGCCAGGTCAACGGTTACTAGGCTCCTTCCTAAGCAACCAAAATTATTATTCGAATATCAATGCGATAGTTATTCGGCATATAATCAGTAACAACGCGATAATCAACATTCGGAAGCACGATCGGATTTACGATTTATTTACAATTTTTGCCGCTCTAAGAATCTGCTATATATTTAAGTATTTGAATATACAGGGTGTCCGGTAATTAATAGATAACCTTGAAATGTCTTATAGTAGAATCGATGGCCGTTCAGAATAAAATATGAGAAAAATCTATCCTGACCACTACCTGAGATATGACTTCTTTTTTATTACCATATTTAACTTTCTTATACACTACGACCATAAATGAATGAATTCCATCGGTTTTTTGTTGTTACATTATTAAACACTAATTATGCTAATAGATAGATGGTCAAAAGTATGAGTAGCTAATGCAAATTTTTATTTTTTCTTTCTGAACGGCATTTCTACTACAAGACATTTCAAGGTTATTAATTAATTACCGGACATCCTGTATAGCTTATTCTTATTACGCTCTTAATCCACAAGCATCGTAAATAGCAATCGTAAGTTTCTAACAAAAAGTGAAAGTTGTGAACCCAAGAAATGCTTCAGACATTTTTATAAAAAAACCTCAGGCAAGTGAATGATTATTTCACTCTGTGACTAACGTTGCGAGATAGAGGGGGATGAAGGCCCTCTCCCCTCCCACCACCCGTTGAAACAACCCCTATGCAAAAAAAGTAAGTGGGACATGTTACAGTGGGTGGTAAAATTCTTTTTACGTTCACGATACGGTCCGTAAAGGGTATAATTGGAATTAAAATGCATGCGAACATACAGGGGCAGACAGATGTGTTTTTGCAGGGTAGGTCCTGTGTGTAGTAGATGGGTATTTAGGCCGTCTATTAGTCCCACTTGGTCATATCGTGGTGCTTCTGAGAATTGAAAAAGAAATTCTTAGAAGTAGCATGCTGGAGTACGAGTACTAGTTAAAAGAATATTTTAAATTTAGGGAAATAAATTTCTAGTTTGCTTTTTATTTTAACGGTGTTAATGCGTTATTTTATTTTAATTTAGCTTTAGAAATATGTTGGTTTACTATTTGTTAAATTGCGGTGCTCCGATAGGTTTTCATGTACTGAACTATTGAAACTGTAACACCCAAAATGCAGGCACGATATGCAATCTCTCTTTCTTTTTTTTCTTTTTCTTTTCTTTTCCTTTTGTTTGTTTTGGCCAACCTGTTGTCAAGAGTTGTTCAAGCCGCCCGTAGGCCTCTGACATGGTTTAATGACTGCTGTCAATTTGGCAACGACCGGAACCGACTTTCTACGTGCACGCTACGAAGCACGGAATCCTAATGATTTAGATTTGTTTTGGTTTAAGTGGTCGTCTTGCACTGCCACCATGCTGAGTGATGTGAGTTCGAGTACCTTAGTAGATTACGAATAGTTGTTCCAGGACTGGATGTTCTTTGTGTCCGTTGTTTGAATGTTTGTAAAGTCCCCCGCGACACAGAATTTATTCATAGTTTCCAAGTCGCCTATTCAAACAAAAGAAAAACAAAATTTAATAAGTTTTAATTTCAATGAATAACATTCGCGTAAATAGAAGACAATATTATGTAAAATTAAATAATATATTGCCGTCCACTGACACGAGAACTATTCCTAGTAGAGGGTTGCCTTTTGCAATGACGACAGAAATGGTAATAAAACTTTGCTGTTACGGTGGATTTCCGTACACAAATACTCAATAATGCTTTCCTGAATCCGGGAAAGGAATCCAGGACCAAATTCTCAGTAGCTAGTTGTAGTACCAAGTTTTAGGAGCAAATTCTTAGTAGCAGCGCTAAGTCTGTAAATATGCGCAACGAATGAAAATAATCTTGCTATTACTTGGTACAAGGTACGTATAGCTGGAGAAAAGTTGGTGTAATTGACTTCGGGACCTTCGGGGATAAATATACTATATCTTGATCGCATGGCGTAGTACTTTAAGAGTTCGCTTTACCTCTGATATTGCACCAAGTATCGTAGGTTCGATCCTCACGCGAGATAATTGTGTGATCCTTAAATAGTTGTTGCAAGGCTGGTTAATCATTGTGCCTTTTTTTAAAGGATTACTAGTAATTTTAATTTCAAATTACTAGTATTCTTGTTAACCTCTACAGTTCAGCTAGAATGCTTGTGTTGGGGGTAGTGCACGGGCTGCACGGGCCTGCTCGCCACCAGATCAGGACCAGGTCCGAGAGGCAGCGTGCGTGTTCCCACGTGCGCCTCTGTATCGTGTCTTTGTATCCCTCCTCCTTCCCCCAGGGGGACGGTAGAAAGAGTATTTATGTGTAGTGGCCTGCCATTTCACACGGCGGACCGAAACCACGGTGAGGTCGCGATTGCATGTGAAAGCGAAAAAACCAAGGTCAAGGAACACCGTGGTAGGTTCAGTCGGTATTACCGGGGTATCTTGCCCCCGATGAGCCCGACATGACCTCTCCGTCGCTCTGCGGAGAGGAATGCGTCAAAGCATACCGCAGGGGGAAAAAAATCTTGTGTTAGGAGTGGGTTCATGTCAGTAGCGCAATGGGTGGAATTCGAACCCGCGACCTCTCGATCGCGAGACCAATTCATTCTGGCGCTTCATTCTTCGCTTTTGTATTAACGTTTGTAAAGTACCTCGGGAAGAAATTATTCCTAGTGAAGAAAATGTCTTTTTTAAAAAGAAAATATCGACGCGTACATTTATAGCTTTCTACCAAAATATTTATCGCTTCATTGCTCAGTCTACCTCATTGTGGACTGTAAATATTTTAGCAGTTCGCTTTAAAAGCAACTATAAAAGACTCTCTCGGTTTTATTACGTTTACAGCAATGTAGCACATTAAAATTAAAGAACTTTTACGTATTTTACTTACTAGATCAACACGCTTTTATATACCCAAAAGACCTGTTAGAAGTGTGTCAAATTTACATTTTACCGACTTTGTATTATGAAGGTTTTTGGCAGCGACTTCATACGTGTGAAATTTAAAAGTAGGTGTAATATAAATAATAATATCAGCTCAGAATATAAACTGGTACTTGACTTCTAGTATCAAGCTCAGGCGTAGTGGTTAGTGTAACTGACTGCCACGCCTGATGTCACAGGTTCGATTCACAAGTCAAACATTTGTGTGCATGAACATGGATGTTTGTCTTGGTCTGGGTGTTTCTATGTATAATATGTACGTATTTACAAAAAAAAGTATATATGTATGTTTATCCATTGTCTAGTACCCATAGTACAAGCTCTGCTTAGTTTGGGCTAGATGGTGTTGTGTGTATGTGATAAAATATTATATTATACTTCTAATATCAAGATGAAATATGCATCAGATTTTAAGTTAGACCTCCAGAAACTGTGAATATGCCATTCAATATCGTCCAGTATTTTTTTAGCGATACGCGCACAAACATACATGCTGACAAAAATTTTAAAACTAATTGTTTAATTTCTATAGGTCTTATAAAGAAATATTTCTTTTATGTTAGAACTTCACACTTTTTCTAAGTAACTAAATTTAAATTATGACTCATCCGCGTACGCTATATGCTTAAAAGGGGTACAGATTTTTCCCCTATAGATATAGGTACATATATGTAGAAAGCTTTTCAACATTTCTTAATCCCAACTAAAATTATAAATGCGAAAATAGGTTTGGTTCTTTGTTTCTTACGGTTTCATGCCTTAACTACTCAATCGAGCGTCATAATTCGCGGGCCAGTATGAGTCTAAGAGTATGTATGTACGTATGTAGATTTTATCATTTATCAGTACAAATGATAAAATCTACTTTTTAAACGTCTTAGACTCATAAAAATAATCATAAAATAATGCCGACGGCGGCGTTATGCACACTGGTGCATAACGCCTCCGTTGGCATAATTTTTACGAAGCCTTACATTTTCACCTTTTTTGAAAATATGATGTTTAGGAAATGTTGTGTTTGCGAATGTGATCTAATAAGATCATGATATTTTGCGAATATGATGTATTGCGAATATCGTGTTTTGCTAATGTGGTGTTTTACGAATGTGTTCTTTGAGAATATGATATTCAGCGACGGAGGGGAATTTTCGCATGCACGTTGTCAGGAGTACAAAAACAAAATATACCGTCATTCAGAAAAAAAATCTGAGGGATAGAAATTTATAGAAAATCTACATTAATGGGAGCAAGTTAATAATTAATAAATGAATGAAATATGTGAAATTGCCACCGAATTTTAATAGGGCACCTGGGTTATTTATTAGGTTTATATTACAATCGTAAAATAATACCATACCTTTCTCTTACATGCTGTATACATATATAAAGCTTTTCAACATTTATTTAAATAAAATGACTTCCAAAAGAAATGGTTGTCCATTTAAAACGAGAAAGCCTTCGTTATTGTAGAAGCTTGTGTTATCTTAACTGCCTGAATCGTTCAGCCACCATTGATTATTACGTAAGTCTTCGCTGCCGTTACAATCTTTGGTTTAAAGGGGTGTTATTTAAATTGTGATTATGTAGTGGCACAGCGGTAAAAAAGTGACTGCTGTGGGGTTTCAGGTTCGATTTCCTAGTTGGGTAACGTGTTATTAGGGATTTATGGAGTAAATTTCAACTCGTGCTAACGTTGAAAACTAATATAATATTATAAATGCGAATGTGAGTTTGTTTTTTACGCTTTCACGCCTTAATTACTTGACCGATCGTCAGGAAATTTCGCAAACACGTTGTCAGGGGTACGGAAAAGGACAAAAGGTAATCTTCATCTAGAAAAAAAGTAAAGTAAAAGAGGGATAGAAACTTATTGTCATAATCTACATTTACAAAATTACTTTTTTAACAAAATGAGTCTATACTAATATTATAAAAGATTTGAGTTTTTGTTGGTTTGTTTGTAACAATTTAACCCAAAAATAAATCAACCGATTTTAAACATTGTTTCACCATTAGAAAGCTATATTATCAACGATTAAGATAGGCCAAATTTTATTTTAAAAAAATGGACTATTACAAGCATAACCTAACCAACATTTACGCGAGCGAAGCCGCAAGCAAAAGCTAAAGAAATAAAGAAGTAGTGATAATCTTGTTGGACACTATTGGACTATCACGTAGACGTCTTAAGTCCGATCTGAAGGCACGCGACGTGACCCCTGCGTAGTAGTCCAATAGTGTCCCGCTAGACCACTGTTAAATATAATATCTATTTTATTGCATGTCGCATGCAAGATTAGAATGTATTATTAAGTACATGGGTATGGCAAAAGAAGCATGAGAGCAGAATAAATGCTGTAGAAATGAGAGCGCCGAGAAACAAATGTGGTGTGACTCTGAAAGATAGAATAAGGAATAGTGTGATTATAGAAAAGAGTATGTTAAGCTGGTTTGGGTATGTAGAAAGAATGGATGAGAAAAGACTGACTAAGAAAGTTTATAATGCTAGTGTGAATGGAACAGTCGCAAGGGGAAAATCTAGGCGAACGTATCTCGATCAGATCAGAGACGTTCTGGACAAAGGTCAGGTTAAGAGCACCTTAAACCGGCGAGTGTGTGTGAGAATTGTAATGAATGAAGACAGAGAAATGTGTCAGTATCGTAGCAAACAGAAATCCGTAGTCTCTGCCTACCCCTCTGGGAAACAGGCATGAATCTATGTATGTATCATCATCATCCTCCTGCCCTCATCCCAAACTATTTGGGGTCGGCGCAACATGTCTCTCTCTTCCATAAATCTCTATCGCTCGTTATCTCAGCACTCACACCCTTCCTGGCCATATCATGTTTTATGCAGTCCATCCATCTTTTCTTGGGTCTTCCTCTACTAGATAATAATATCAAATATAAATATAATATAAATATAAAGAATCTATGTATGTATGTATGTATCAAGTATAGATTATTGAGATGCGTATTATCTACTCAGTATTGATGAATATATTATTCAAAACAGAGGTGTCAGGTGTAATACCGGGCTATGCATGCTTTGATACCAAAGCTTGATTGCCAGTGTATTGATTGTAGACAAATATTAGCTTTTGCTCACATATTCGTATTATTCAAACATGCGATGTAGATTAGGACTGCATTGAGCATCGACGATTCTCGATATTATCACTTATTCCATGTTGTATTGCTTTTCGGCGACTGTATTTGATCAATGAGGTATTAAAATTGACAGTTATTTGGATTTAAGACGAAATATCAGCTACTTAAGAAAAATATTTCAAACAACGATTGCTATGTTTGCTATCTCTTTTTAACATTAGCTTCTTTTATGCGGGTGCCTATGCTTCTCTTGGTTTGACCAATGTATGAGAGTCCGCAGTCACAACACATAGCTGACGTAAAACACAAACGCTCGTTGAAGTCTGCTGTGTGTGAACACGTACAACAGGGGACCAACCACTACCTGAGATTTGACAAACCACAGATTCTCGCTAAAGAACACCGATTCCTACCAAGGATGCTTTGGCGAGGCTATTGAAATCAAAAAACATCCCAATTTCAATAGAGAAGATGGTTGGAATGTACCACCAGCTTGGGATCCAGTACTTGAAATAGTCAAAGCCAAGAAGAAACAAACCACAGAGAGACTTCATGATACCTTGAGCTCATTCTGCGTAAATAGAAACACCAATAACTAAATTATGTTCGGGTACTTTGAAATAACTACACTAGAACATTGAGACAACTACCATCTTAGTCTCCCCGTGACCATGGCTGCTGAAAAGCAACCGAAACGTCGGGGAAAGTGTAAATCTAAATATAAATAGATTTAATAGTTTAAATAATTTTATTAGCTTATAAATTAGTAAAATTCAATAGTAATAGTAGTGTAATAGTTTCAAAATTATGTAATACAGTGATTAATAAACAACGCGATAAAATCCGTATATAGTAGTTTAATTTCAATTATTTTGCGTTTCTGTATATCATATCATGCCCACAAACAAATGAGCACCACACTAAAATGTGTTTTTACCTGTCCCTCGAGAGCAGTACTCTTTTTCTGGATGAAAGATACCGTATACGGTTTTCTGTACCCCTGACAACGTGTATTCGAAATTTCATGATAATCGGTCGAGTAATTAAGGCGTGAAATTCTAACAAACAAACTCACATTCGCATTTATAATATTAGTTGAGATTACGATAAGTTAGAATTCATCCCAATAAGTCAGTCCTAGTCAAGAATAATTCCCATAAATCACCGACAGATGGCCGTACCAGCTCACCGTGACGTGTTATGTATTTATGAACCATGTATACCTCTTACATAGGTTTTTTTTCGTTGACACTTTAAGCTGGCTATAAATCTAAATACATGTTCTGTGTCACTGAAGTCTTGATTAATGTGTGGCGTTTCGGAACTAGAATATAGGTTAGCTGGAAATATTTATAAATTACTAGATTTTGCCCGCGGTTTCACGCGTGTAAATGAAGCATAAGTTCGATTAGTAACAGTATTTCTTTCGACGTAAGGTACCCTATGTCCTTTTCTGTTCCCCTGACAACGTGTATGCAAAATTTCATGATGATTGGTCGAATAGTTAAGGCGTGAAAGTGTTACTTACAAACTTACATCCGCATTTATAATATTAGTTTAAAAGATGTTTGCGTCGTATCTTAATTGATGCTTAGCGGGATTGTTTTGTTTTAGATATTTTTGTGTTGTGTGATATTATATTCAGTCACTAAATGGCCCAGTTGAAAACGTTCGTCTGGCACGTGCTGAACTGGGCCCTATTTTGACACAACTATTAGACACTCACTTTATAAGGTTGTATTTTTTTATTTTGTTTCGTTCCGCTTTTTTTGTTTTATGTATTTTTGTTTTTGTATGTACCTATTTATTTTTATTTAATACTTTTTATTATGTGTTTGTAGTATGTGTCAAATAATCATTTTTTCTTTTCTTTCTTTTCACATATTACATATCCCAAAAGATTAGGTTGTAGAGTATTACAGCGACGTTTGCTAGGTATTATTATAAGTTCCACATTGTAGTAGGCAAGTCAAAAAATCCTCTTTAAACAGGTAGTCAAAATCAAGTCCTCTGTGACTTTACTGAGAAGCTCTTGATAAAAGAGTCCAATAACATTACTCGAACGGAAATCAAAGATTGTGTAGGTATTGGCAACTGAATACTTTTAAGGTTATATAAGTATATATATAATTCTTCTGTACGTGTGTTGACAGTGAACTCCTCCTAAACGGCTGGACTGATTTAAATGAAATTTATGTGTGTTCAAGTGGATTCGAGGATGGTTTAGATGTTTTTTTTCATTTTTTTTTTGTCTATACCGGACAACCGTCTGTCGGGACAGCTAGTATAAGAATAAATATATTAAATATTTAATCCTAATTTATATATTCTTACTTTATAATATAAATGTGAATGTGAGTTTGTTTACGTCTGTATCACGCACGGATGGCGTAGTGGTTTAAGTGGTCGCCTCGTCACTGCCTCTGCGCCGAGTGTTGTGGGTTCGAATCCCACACGAGACAAAACTTTGTGTGATCCACAAATGGTTCTTACCGTTGTTTTGAATATTTATAAAGTCGCCCTCGATGTAGAATTTACACCGGTTTTCATTATACGTGCATGGCAGACACACTCGCTACCGCTGCACCGTCAATCCTCTATGACATCGTGGTATTCTTCTTCTTTTTTCTTTTCGTGTGATTAGTGGCCAACCTGTTATCAAGAGTTGTTCAAGCCGCCCGTAGGCCTCTGACATGGCTTAACGACTGCTGTCAATTTGGCAACAACCAGGACCGACATTTTACGTGCCCTCCGAAGCACGGAGACGCTAAGATGAAATACCACTAAGCGGTCACCTATATAGACTGACCGCACCCAACGTTGCTTAACCTCGCTAATCGTTTACCGATCAGTGAGTATGGTATGATATGGTATTATCCTAATTAATATTACAAATGCGAATGTGAGTTTGTTTGATTGTTTGTTTGTTACGCTTGCACGCCTTAACTACTCGATCGATTATCACGAAATTTCACATACACCTTGTCAGGGGAACAGAACAGGGCATAGGATACCTTTCACCCAGAAAAAATTACTGTTACTAACCTAACTCACATTTACGCGGCAAGAACTAGTGAATTACATAGAAAAGACAAGGACACACTGCGACACATCGATCTGGACTGTTTGGACTTTGAAGTATTAGAAGTTGAACGCTGCGAATCGTGCGAGAGAGTGCGTTATATTTTTGTTACGCTCTATCCTTACCATTACATCAACACCACTATGCACTGTCCCTTTCCGACAATTCTCTATTTTGTATGTAGCGTAGTTATGCGTATATAGGGTGTCTAACTTGTCGGCCTCGATGGCGTAGTGGTTAGTGTAACCGACTGCCACGCCTGAGGTCACGGGTTCGATTCCCGCACAAGACAAATATTTGTGTGCAAGAACATGGATGTTTGTCTTGGTGTTTCTATGTGTAATATGTATGTATTTACAAAACAAATAAGTTTATATGTATGTTTATCCATTGTCTAGGACCAATAGTACAAGCTCTGCTTAGTTTGGGCTAGATGGTGTTGTGTGTATGTAGTAGAATATTATATTATATTATATTATATTATTATTATTATGTAGCCGTGTGTACAAAGCAAACAAGTATGTCTTTTGAAACAAGCTCCACATCACCGTACAAAAGATCACAACCTAAGTATTTATTACAACCAAATTAGCTTCTGATTGGTTGACTTGAAATTTAATATTTTTGAGAATATTTAATAACGTTTAACTTCAATAATTACTCAGGTTTCACTTTGTTCTCAATACTGTTAAATGTCAAATATATTAAATTACACTCGCAGCGGTAGTGTATGCGACTACTGTGCATGAGGTCTCGGGTTCGATTTCAAAAGAACAATTTTTCAAAATGTGGGTGTGATATACTTCTGTCTACCCCTTTGGGGCTACAACTGTATTACGCCCATATTTCACTGGCTATAGGAAACTATAGCCAGTCAAATATGGGCGTAATACAGGCTCGAAAGAGGCTAGTTCTCTATATCAGACACAGTTCCAGATACCATGTTGCAAATGAAAATTTAATGACAGAAAAACCTAATAACATTTTGCCCGTCATAGGATTCAAACACAAGACCTCAAAGTAGTCACACAGCAGTCCCATTTACTATCGATGCAGTCGAGACAGTCAAATCAGTATTCGATTTACATTCGAATGCAATAGGATAGTTGCCTATGTTTCATTTTGTACATAATTTTACATACGAGCAAATAGCAATCACAAGAACTCTTTCTGTGCCAACAGGATCAAAATTAAAATTAGTTACAAAATAAGGAAGTAATTAATATTTTAAATTTGGATGTAAGAAAAGTGGGGATGTAGTAGGGATGTTTCGCTATCTCCCTCGTACAGGTGCGGTCAAATAGCGGTTACGTCATAGTTTGCATCGTGCATCCTTTTTCTGTCATTAGTCTATCACCCAAACTGACAGATTTGAAACGCTTGCATCTTAATTATTTTTAGTAGATTAGATAAATGCTCATGATAAGTCCTCATACCTCTGCCGAACGATCAAGGCAT